>JAPDNY010000001.1:18281171-18895171 GCA_029375565.1 Gekko gecko | reverse complement strand
TGGGAAGTTTGGGGCACCACGATTGAAGAAGGATATAGACAAGCTGGAACGCAACGAAGATGGTGAGGGGTCTGGAGACCAGTGTTCCCTCTAAGCTGCGCTACTGTGAGCTAGCTCACAGTTCTTTAGCCTCCGGCTCACACATTTCCTGTCTCAGCTCAGGAAGGAGGGCTCCAGAGCAAACTAGTTTACGCAGCAGCCAAATCGCTCGCTCACAACCTTCAGGCCAGGAGCTCACAAAGTAGAATTTTTGCTCACAAGACTCCACAGCTTAGAGGGAGCATTGCTGGAGACCAAGTCCTCTGGGGAAAGGTTGAAGGCGCTGGGGATGTTTAGCCTGGGGAGGAGACAACCGAGGGGTGATATGGTAACCATCTTTGAAGAACTTTGAAGGGCTGACATCTAGAGGATGGTGCGGAGTTGATTTCTGTTGCCCCCAGAAGGTTGGGCCAGAACCAAAGGGTTGAAATTAAATCAAAAGTTTTGGCTAAACATGAGGAAGAACTTCCTGACAGACAGAGCGGTTCCTCAGTGGAACAGGCTTCCTCGGGAGGTGGTGGGCTCTCCTTCTCTGGAGGTTTTTAAGTGGAGGCTACATGGCCCTCTGACAGCAGTGCTGATTCTGTGAACTGAGGCAGATCATGAGAAGGAGGGCAGGAAGGGCTGCCTCAGTGCTTAGTTCTCGTGGCCCTTTCTTACACGCCCAGGGACAGGCTGATCGCCACTTTGGAGTCAGGAAGCCATTTTTCTCCAGGCCAGTTTGGCCAGGGATCCTGGAGAGTGTTTTTTTTTTGGGGGGGGGGGTTGCTGTCTTCTGGGCATGGAGCAGGATTCACTGTGTGTGTGTGCTGGGGGGTGTTTGTCAACTTCCTGCATTGTGCAGGCGATTGGGCTAGAGGACCCTGGAGGTCCCTTCCAACTCTATGATTCTATGGGAATACATGGCCCTTCAAGGACCATTTAGGGCAGGGGTGTCAAACACGTGGCCCATCCAGGACTCCTATGCAGCCCGTGAGCAACTGATGCAAGGGAGGGGGTGCTGGGTGGAGTGGGCAGAGCCTCTCCATTGTGACTTCAGCACGGCAGAATAACCTCGTCTGCAGCAGTCAAGCATTGTAGGAGCATCTGCCCAGCACTGCACTGCTGGCTCTTCAGTCCACCTATGTGGGTTTTCCTCTGTACACACACCCACACCCAGCCCATGGGGCCTTGCAGTGAGAGTACACCAACTCGGAACTTGCCAGGTGCTGTCCTTTATACAATTTCTATCTTTAGTACCCAGCATTACATATTACGGCGCAAATGGCCTGGCCCAACAAAGTGACATTTATGTCAGATCTGGCCCTCGTAACAAATGAGTTCGACACCTCTGATTTAGGGTTTTTAATAGACAAACCCAGGACTTTAATATGGGCCGGGAAACAAAATTGCATCCTGTGGAGCTGGCGCAGAATTGATGCCATGTGCTCTTCCTTAGCCGCGCAGGCTGCGGTTGTCTCCACCCACTGCGGCTTCCAGACCCTCCTCAAAGGCAGCCCCACGGGACAGTAGTCCATTCCCAGGTAACGAAAGCCTGAATGGCTGTGCCAACATTCAATTTCGAATGTTCTAAGCCACCTGGAGAACTCCAGCTTGGAGGCAGGATATAAATATTTTAAATAAAAGCAATCAATAATTCAAATAATGCACACCGTTGCCTGGAGGAGCAAACATCATAAAATGGGGGTGGTGGTTTATAAACAGTAGATATGTTCATAAATGTTTGTATTTTATGATCCCTATTTAATCCCTGTTTTTGGCCTTGGGGGATGGGCTCTTAAAACTAGGGGGAGGTGCTATCATTGCCTGTCTCCATCATTCAGTTCTTTCCCCAAATCATGAAAAAATTAATCTCTGAGTAGGGATTGAATGGGCTAGTCTTGTCTCTAACACACATCCACGCCAAGGCAAGCGCATGAACAATAAGGTCCATTCAGAACACAACGTGCCATTTTGCACACTGAAGCTGCAGAAACATACTTGAACATATCGCTGGACAATTGCCTTTCTCTAGGATGTTCTTTCGGTAAAGATCATCACCCTCCTAGAGGAAGACGAAGAAGAAGACGAGGAGAAGAAGAGATTGGATTTATACCCCTCCCCTCACTCGGAGTCTCAGAGTGGCTTACAAACTCCTTTCCCTTCTCCTCCCCACAACAGACACCCTATGAGGTAGGTGGGGCTGAGAGAGCTCTTTCAAGAACTGCCCTTTCAAGGACAGCTCTTGTCAGAACTATGGCTTGCCCAAGGTCATTCAGCCAGGTCCAAGTGGGGGAGTGGGGAATCAAACCCGGTTCTCCCAGATTAGAGTCCACGTACTTAACCACTACACCAAAAGTGGAAAAAGTAGCATTGGAAAAAGTGCAGAGAAGGGCAACTAGACTGATAAAAGGATTGGAACACCTTCCCTATGAAGAAAGGTTAAAATGCTTGGGGCTCTTTAGCTTGGAGAAACGACGGCTGAGGGGTGACATGATTGAGGTTTATAAGATTATGAATGGGATTGAGCAGGTTGAGAAAGAAGTACTTTTCTCCCTTTCTCACAATACAAGAACTCTTGGGCACTCCATGAAATTGCTGAGCAGTCGGGTTAGAACAGATAAAAGGAAATACTTCTTCACCCAAAGAGTGATTAACATATGGAATTCACTGCCACAGGAGGTGGTGTCAGCTACAAGCATGGACAGTTTCAAGAGGGAATTAGATAAACATATGGAGCAGAAGTCCATCAGTGGCTATTAGTCACAGGGTATAGATGGGAACTCTCAGTCTGGGGCAGGTGATGCACTCTATTCTTGGTGCTGGAGGGGGCAGCAGTGGGAGGGCTTCTGGTGTCCTGGCCCCACTGCTGGACCTCCTGATGGCACCTGGTATATTTTGGCCGCTGTGTGACAAGAGTGTTGGACTAGATAGGCCATTGGCCTGATTCAACATTGGCTTCTCTTACGTTCTTATGTTCTTAAACTATTGCAAAGCAACTGAATTCAGCAAACAGCAGGCAGAGAAAACCCTTCAGCGATGGGTGATCATGTGTGTGGGGGGACAAACAAAGCTCAGTCAAAAAGCGTAAGCACATTCCTGTTTCCACTGGTGAAATGCTGGAGGGTACATATGCCCACTGGAAACCTTGGCCAGTTGGAATGTCCCTGTGCATGCTCAACATAAGAAGAGCCCTGCTGGATCAGACCAGTGGTCTATCTGGTCCAGCATCCTGTCTCACACAGTGGCCTCAACCAGTTCCTCTGGAGGGCCAACAACAGGACATGGAGGCCAAGATGTTCCCCTGATGTTGCCTCCTGGCACTGGGATTCAAAGGTTTAGTGCCTCTGAACATGGAGGTTCTCTTTAGTCACCATGGCTAGTAGCCATTGATAGACTGATCCTCCGTGAATCTATCTCATCCCCTTTTAAAGCTGTTTATTCCAGTGGCCATCACTACATCCTCTGGCACTGTATCCCACATTTTAATCACTCTCTGTGTAAAGAAGTATTTCTTTTTGTTCATCCTGACTCTGTTACCCGTTAGCTTCATGTGATGCCCTTGAGTTCTGATATTTTGGGAGGGGGAGAAAAAAATTCTCTTTGTCGAACCTCTCCATCCCATGCATAATTTTATAAACCTATATCATGTTGTCGTCCCCCCTTAGTCGTCTCTTTCCTAAACTGAAAAGTCCCAGGCTCTTCAGCCTTTCCTCATAGAGAAGGTGCTCCGAACCCCTAATCATCTTGGTTGCCCATCTCTGTACTTTTGCCCAGCCCTGTCATGTCATTTTTGAGATACGGTGATCCTATTCCTTCCTTAAAAATGTGTTTCCTTCTATGCACTTTGCAGAATTTGTGGCCCCAGATGCCAGCATGGAAGCCACAGGAAGCCCACCCCCTGGCCACAGGAAATGAATTGGAACCCCTCCAGGGTTTAAGCAGGATTCTGGAGAGGGCACCATATAAACTTCCTAAATCAATAAAAACATTTGGCCCTCTGATTAATTCTAATCTCCTCACTCCCCGAACAACAGGTTGTGAGCTCAGCTTGCTAACACGGGCCATTAAGTCTTGATCTGGTGGCTGGGCCTGCAGTGCCGAGTTCAGATCCCTTCTGTGCAATATTGGTCCTGGGCCTCCTGAACCACTGCTGGGCGCCAAATATTCCCGTCTCGTTTTTTCAGCAGCAGCCTGCAGACAAGGAGCTCTTGCTTGTAAAACGGCAGGGCTGGGAGTTGAAATCCCTAGCTTTCATTGTTTTCTTCTTGCAATGCTACCTAGAGCTGAAAATTCAAGTGCGGCATTGCCAGCGAAGCTGCCTCAGTATAACCCTTGCCAAATCCTTGCTCCACCTGGCTCAATACTGACTACATTGATTGGCACCTGCTGAGATCCTTTAAGCGCAAGTGCCCAGAATTGACCCTAGGAATTTCTGTACACACAGGAGCTCTAGAATCATAGAATGTTAGAGTTGGAAGGGACCTTGCACGTCATCTAGTCCAACCCCCTGCACTCTGCAGGAGCACAGCCGAAAGACAGCCCTACAACATACCTGAAAGATGGTCGTCCAGCCTCCGCTCTGCCGCAAAGCCATCTTCAACTGACTTAGAACATAGATCCGTCTAAGCCCTGTAAGGTCTCTTGTGACCACCAGTAGCTCTTTGTCTCTGAAGATTAATCAGAGATGCTGAGGACCTAACCTTGCATCGTTCTGCATACAAAGCATGAAACTAGAAACCTTCCCCAGTAATATATGAAGCCATAGGTTGGCCAACTTGGGGGTTCAGAAATTCCTGAAGATTTGTGGATGGAGGACAAGGTTTAGGGAGGGGAGGGACCTCAGGAGGCTATAATGACACAGAGTCCACCCTCCAAAGCAGCCATTTTCTCCAGGATAGTGAAAAGCCCAGTAGCACCCTTAAGGCTAACAAACTTTATTGTAGCATTAGCTTTTGAGAAACACAGCTCTCTTCATCAGCTGTGTTTCTCGAAAGCTTATGCTACAATAAAATTTGTTAGTCTTAAAAGTGCTACTGAGCTTTTTACTATTTTGCAGCAACAGACGAATATGGCTAACTCCTCTGGATCTGTGACCCTAGAAAGCACCATTTTCTCCAGGGAAACCAATCTCTGTCATCTGGAGATCAGTTTTCAGAAGGTAGCTGTATTAGTCTGCAGCACAATGTCTAGACTGGAGTCCAGTAGAGACCAATAAGACTTTCAGGGTGTAATCCTTCGCAACTCAGATACGAGTCAGAATGGAGTTCTCTGAGTCCTTACATGTCGATAGAAAGAGATCTCCATTCTGACTTGTATCTGAAAGATCATACCGTGAAAATCTTGGTGCTCTCTACTGGATGCTGCTGGACTCGAGTCTAGATGGACATCAGGTGTAATTCTGGGAGAGCTCCAGGCCTCACCTGGAGGCTGGCAACCCGTACGAAGCCCTGTAACCCTTGGCCCATCTCGCTCAGTCATGCCTGCTTTGGCTGACAGGGGCTCTTGGGCAGAGAACAGTCTTCCTCTCAGCCCCTGTTTCCTTTGAGCCTAACAGGGATGTTGGGGTTGAACCCATGATCCTCCTGTGCTTTCCCACTAAGTTGACAGACCTCCTAAAGAGGATGCTGCCTTAACGTAATTGGTAACCACATTACCGTCTCCTCTGACTAGAAGCCTCTCCCCAGCATCTGAAAGAGAGGGTCTTTCCCTGCTTTCACTGGGCATGAACTCTCTGCACAGAGCTGGGCATGTGCCCATGAACCTGGGCAGCTGCCTTGTACCGAAGGCTACAAAAAGAAGCACAGCTCAGATCTCAGAAGCTAAGTGGGCCGACCCTGGCAACTACTTGGATGAGAGACCTCCAAGGAATACCAGGGCCGGGACGCGGAGGTAAGCAATAGTAAGCCACCTCTCTGAAACGTCCAAGCCCCACTAGGGGGTCGCAAGCAGACAACCATGACTCCCAGGCACACATAGATACACACACACAAAAAACCCTTAAAAAAGAAGCCACATCATTGGTTAATGTACTTAGAATCATAGAGTTGGAAGGGACCTCCAGGATCATCTAGTCCAGCCCCCTGCACAATGCAGGAAATTCACAAATACCTCCCCCTTCACACCCCCAGTGACCGCTGTTCCATGCCCAGAAGATGACAAAAAACCCTCCAGGATCCCTGGCCAAATTGGCCTGGAGAAAAATTGCTTCCTGACCCCAAAATGGCGATCAGCATTTCCCTGGCCGTGTAAGGAAGGGCATGGAATAGTCTACGCCCACTGGGAGTCCCTTTGCCGATACCAGCCAGCCCTCAACAGGAAATACCAGCTATCGACCAAGTAAATGCTTCCATGCTGTATCAAACAAATAGGGTCAACCTTGTGGAGTGGCCGCAAAGAAATCACACACCTCACAGAAAATATACTTGATGGTGTGACCCCAGCTGTTCCTAGCTACATTCTCTCCACCCCAGTCTTTCATATTCTGGAATAGTTGTGCCAGACTTCAGCAGACTGGGTGTCACCTTTTAACAATTGACTCTGGGAAGCCACGGGGAGAATTATGCTCAACTAACACCTTTTTTATGAAGCGACACTATTGTTAATTAACAGCATCCTTTACGCTCTTCGGAACATACTGAGGGGAGATTGGCTTTTTTTTTACGTTTAAAGTTTTTTAAATCCTGAGAATTATTATACAATTTTTGCCTTCCTTCACAGAAACGCGGGTTCTGCAATCAGAATGTCCGAATTCTGCTATTAAGACGATAATCAATTATACAGCTTTTCAGAATTTTAAATCCCTGCTTGGTCTTAGGGTTTAAACTCCTGATGCTTTTTGGGGATGCTGTCAGGATCCTGAGCTTGAAGTTGGGAAGTAGAGAAACTTGGAGGTAGGGTTGCCAGCTCTGGGTTGGAAAATACCTGGAGATGTTGAGGGTGGAGCCTGAGGAGGGCGGGGTTTGGGGAGGGACTTCAGTAGGGTATGATACCATAGAGACCACCTTCCAAAGCAGCCATTTTCTCTGGGGAACTGATTGCCATCACCTGGAGATCAGTTGTAATTCCCAGGAGATCTCCAGCCACCACCTGGAGGCTGGCAACCCTTCTTGTAGGCCTCAGGAGAGGCTTTCTGTCATTTACAGGCCTCAGGCCTGGCTGCCATTTTCTATGGGCTCTCTCTCTAGTAAAGCCCTAGAAGCAGAATAGTGGTAGCCAGTTAAGGCCCTTGCCTGCTGTGGGGCTGAAGGGGTCAGGAGGAAAGAAAATTTGTGTGTGGGGAGGGAGAGATCCCTATGGAAGGGACATCCCCTCTGAGGCAAAACTTGCACGGCCCTGCCTGTTTCCATGACAGATGCCAAGAAGACCATAGCCTGTAATCTGTGGAAGACTTTGTATTTATAGTGTATTTTTTTAGTCAGTTACAGCTTGCTTGCTAGACTAAAACCTCCTTAAAGCGCCACAAGACTCCTATTTATTTATGCAGCAAAAGATTAATTGGCTACCCCTCTAAAATTATTACCATGAAATGACCCTCTAGGGAAGACCTTCGTTTTTGGGAGGGGGACTCTTCTACGATGGTCCTAGGGGGAGAGTTACTAGCGAGGGAAACAGCCTGGAAGGTTTCAAATCCTACGTTTGCTTCTCTCCTTTGTCGCTTGGAATGGAAGCCGGGAACGATCCCCCAGGAGGTTTTCCTAGCAGCTGGTGTCACTTTGTGGGGAGAGAAACTGGCTGCAGAGCCAGCTGTTGCAAGTTGGAGCACCTTGGTGTTGTTTGTGCGGGCTTTCTGCTCTCCAAAGAGACCCTCCGGGGCTTCTCGTCCAACACCTGCTGCAGCTGTAGCGGAAAAGAAGCCAGCAGGCAAAGCCACTGGTTGCGTCCCAACGAGCAGTGCTGGGCTGCTCCTCCCTTTGCCCAGAAAAGGCTGCTTGGAATTAAAAAATTCAAGAATATACAGTGAGGCTCCCCAGAACCCATTTTAAAAACCAAACAAACAACCAGCTGGCTGGAATAGACTCAAGGGGAAGAAAGGCTGTTTGTAGGGCCAGTGGTTATGAGGTCACATCCCTCTTGGGTGCTCTGGGAAAAGGCCCAGAGTGTTTGGCTTCCTGTAGCTGAGCTTATAACCCCCCGAGATGCCAACTAAAACTTTATCTCCACCGAGCTTCAGAGAGTCAATTGCTAACTCCTGTTGTGATGACACCTGCCTTGAGCACCAGGCGTCACTAAGGGATGGCTCTTGATCAGTTGTGCAAAGTAGTGGGATGGAGACTAGCACAGGGGAGTCCCAGGTTCAAATCCCTGCATGCCTTGAAACTCGATGGGTGAAACCTACATTGCGGGGTTCTTGATGAGGATAAAATGGAGGAGGGGGAAACTGTGGATGCCCTCCTGAGATCTGTGGAGGAAAGGCGGGATAGCAACAACCTGTCAATTGAACCCGGACGTTCTCCCCAATGGGTAGGGGATGGGGGTTAGAACTCCTGGCAAACAGCCTTGAAAGGCATTATTAGCCTGACCAAGACCGGTGCTCTGCATGCTTCAACTCTAAGCACCATTTCCACAAAGGATGAAAGAAGCTAAAGGATTTGAAAGGATGGAAGAAGTTAAAGGAATTGAACTCAGAACTGTTGCCTCTGTAGTCAGCCTCCTCTGCCCCCCACAGGATTATACCAGCTGTTAGCTGCCTGTTCTTGGGGGTCATTCTTGAGGCTTCAACCCCAAGCAATCTTGCTGAGCAAAAGACACACACACATACGAAGATTTGAACTCATAACCACTTGGCTGTCTAGATGCAATTTTCCCCCTAGGAAGAAGAAAAAGAGATTGGATTTATACCCCACCCTTCTCTTGGGAACTCAGAGCAGCTTACAATCATCTTCCCTTCCCCTCCCCACAACAGACACCCTGTGAGGCAGGTGGGGCCGAGAGAACTCTGAGAGAACTGCTCTTGAGAAGACAGCTCTGAGAGAACTTTTGACTGCCCCAAGGTCACCCAGCTGGCTGCATGTGGAAGAGTGGAGAATCAAACCCAGTTTTCCTAGATTAGAGTCTGCCGCTCTTAACCACTACACCAAACTGGCTTTACTACTGAGAGCTGTGTCCTGGGGGAATCATTTCAGAGACTCCGATTCCAGGTTGAGAGCTTAATGCACCCAAGAGATGAAACCACTGACCCCATGGCCAACATCTTTCCACACAGTGGAGATCCTACTGGGAGACTACTTCAGAGTTTATATTCCAAGCAGCGTCTCCAGGGCAAAACAGAGAACATCTCCTGCGGGCACATAAATGATTATCTGCAGCCAGCCACTTTTTCACTACTGAATTCTTCCAGATGATGCATAGCCTGCCTCAAGGTCATTCGCCAGTACAAAACAGCCTTTGCAAGTTGGAAAGGAATCTAAGCAGGACTTGACTGGGCCACTTGCTGAGCTGGCACATGTTTGGCTGCGGCTGCGTTGGGGGAAGCCATCGGGGAGGCTCCCAAGTTCCACGCAAAGAAGTGGGTGAAAATCTGGTAGGAAGCTCGAACGTGGCACTGTCCATTCTGAAGACAGGCATCACCGGCTTAAAGAAAGTCTCGGAGATGTGGTCAAGAAGACTAGCCAGCAGCCTGAACTGGTTAGACTGGAAGGAATGAAAAACAAACTCGTGGGCCAGGACCCCATGGTTGTGATTTCCATAGCCAGAGGGCTATAAAAGGACCCAACACAGCATGGTTCTAGCTCAATTGGCATGTCTTGGACAAAAAAAGGGATTTTTTAAAAAGGGGAGGATTCCAACACACAGCTTTATGCAGCTCATAAAGCTATTAGCTCATATAAGAAAAGAGCTTGGAAAGATCCCCACAGTAAGGCAATGGGTCATGGTAAGCGCCTGTTTTCATATCTTCGTGAACCTACAACTTAGGATCACTAAGAGGGGAAATGGAACAATGTAAGCTGTATGCAGCAAAGAAGGTGGAGGTGGAAAGCAGAGGCTTTCCAGTAAGGCTTGTTACAGCAAAAGGTAGGCATGAAGCACAGGGAGTGGTTGCTGATACTTAGGAATGGACCGGGCCTTTGGTGCAGGAAGAACCAGCCTTCAGCACAGGACCCCCCAAACCCAAAACTGCTGAAGAAGGAAGGAAGGAAAGAGAGAGAGGGCAAGGGCTTCTTCTCTGCTGCCGCAGATGAGATCATTCTAACGGGCATAAGTTACAGGAGGGTAGATCTCAGTTGGCTGTTAGGAGAAACTTCCTAAGGGAAAAAGCAGTTTGATATTGGAAGATGGTGGGTTCTTCTTGTGGGAAATGTGTGACTTGCAAGGTCTAGATCCCAGTCATTATAGGGTTAATCTGCTTTACCTAGTGTACTATTGTTTAGACTGACCTGGAAGGGAAACTTGGCTCAGAGCCAATGGGAAGATAGCCCAGGAAAATCTAAGTCTGTTTACTAGCAATCATTGGTTACTGTGTTTAGGTGACTTCCTTCTAGGGGTCAAGAAGAAGGAGATTCTCCATTGTTGTGTGACCATGTGTTCTGTGCTGTAAGAATGTAAAGATGTAGGTCTAGATAGCTCTTTTGTTTGTAGCTTTCTCCATGTGAACCCTACCCTTAGAAATAAAGCTTTTTACATAGAAAAGAAATGTCTCCTCTCCAGTGAAGCAAAGATCCATTAGAAACTCTTGAGTATTTAAGTATTTTTGACTATTTTCTCAACACTTCTTCACATGGGTTTTCTAGCACAGCCATCTGTTGGGGATGCTCCAGCTTGGGATTTGCTGCATTTAGCTGAAGTCGAACTCAGTGTCCTTTGAGGACTATAGGACTAATTTCTGGGCTCCTTCTCAATGCAGGCATCACAGAGCAGGAACAAGACATGAACAGACAGCTGCCCTGCTCTAACTGGGCCAGTAGATAACATGCTACGTCCATTCATTTGTATTCCTTTCTCCTGCATCCCGAGCCTTTGAATCTGGAAGAAGGATTGCTAACTGGTACCCCATGATGTTTTCAACAAGAAGACATTCCATCAATTAGTTCCTGTTGGGCTAGCCAAAGATGTCCTTTCCTCATTCACCTGCCACTCCGGATTTTCTCAGTGTTTGAGTCGAGGCCATTCAAGTCCATGGCAAAACAGCATCCAAATAACCTGGGCTGGGGCAACAGCAGGCTGAAACTGGGCTGACCACTGAAGGGAAGTAATGTAATGCAGAATGGGGGAAAAATCTGGAGTAAAACAGAAGGTTGAACTTGATTTTTGTGCAGAATGGTGGTGGGGGAAAAACCTGTATTTAAAAGAAGGTTGGATTTGGGTTTAGTGCAGAATTGCTTGGAGGACACCGTGGTGAACATGGAGAGTGCAGAAAGGGCCCAAGACATGGGAGCAAATGAAAGGAGTTCTTGTCAACCAGATTCCCTCTCGATTTTTCTTTTAGATTCTGCTGTTCTGCTGGGACAGTGGCAGTGGCAGATTAACCATTAAGCAGACTAGGCACATGCTTAGGGCACCAGGGCCAAAGGGGGCACCACAAAGTTGGGGAAAGGGTGAAAAAATGTAGAAAAATGCCTTTCAGGTCATGAATATTGGAATTTTGATACATTTAACTTGTGAAATATTAAAATAGATGTTGTATTGCATTTTTGGAGAACTTTATGTAGCCAAAGTTTGGCTTAGTTTGCACAGTGTATTGTGTTATCACATGAATAAATTTTTGTATTGCTGCAACCTGCATTCCCACTTCGGTGGGAAGGTAACAGCGTTCCATGCGCCTTGGTGTTTAGTCATGCCAGCCACATGACCACGGAAACGTCTTCGGACAGCGCTGGCTCTTCGGCTTTGAAACAGAGATGAGCACCGCAACCCTAGAGTCGGATTCGACTGGCTTTCGAGCAAGGGAACCTTTACCTTAACCTACATTGTATATCTGGTCAGACAGGTCAACAACTAAAATGGACTGGGTCCGTGTGGAAAGGAGGGGGGCACCAGTATCGGTCAGTGCTTAGGGCACCAGTGAGCCTTAATCCGCCCCTGGGCAGTGGTTATTTGAAGTAGGTAGCAGTCCAACAGCTAAACCGCCCAAGGTGTTCCAAGAAGGCATTGCTTTTCAAACTGGAGGTGACTGTCCACCTTGACTGGACCAGTAGCACAGAATCACATATCCCAGAGAAGACTGGCTTGGGAGGTACACCTCCATGACTGAGTTGCCAACCTGCAGGTGGGGCCTGGAATTCTTCCAGAATTACAACTGGTCTCCAGACTACACAAATCAATTCCCCTCGAAAGAATGTCTGCTTTGGAATATAGACTCTCTACCCCATTGAGCTCCCTTGTTCCCAAGGCACCAACCCCCAAATCTCCAGGAATTTTGCAAGCCACGGTTGGCGACCCTATTCCCTGCCCTTACACTGCTCTCCCCCCACCTCCACTTTTGGTCTGATTTAAACTCGTGCTACTGAAACGAGCTCCAATAACGGTGTAATCTAATATCACTCTTATCTGGGAGGCCCCAGCGGAGTCAGTTAATCGGTAACTGATGGTACCGTTCATTAACATTGGCCTTTTCCGTTACTTTGACAAATGAGCATGGAGGGGGAGGCACCTTAGTCTGTGTCATTTAAAAAGTTCTGAGAAACAGCGGGTGGCGATTGCATTACCAGTGCCCCGACCTGGATAGCCCAGGCCAGGCCAGTCTCGTCAGATCTCAGAAACTAAGTAGGATTGACTCTGGCAAGTACTTGGATGGGAGACAGCAGTCGGGAGCAGTGTTCCCTCTAAGCTGTGGAGTCTTTTGATCAAAAATTCTACTTTGTGAGCTCCTGGCATTTAAGTTGTGAGTGAGCGATTTGGTTCCTGCATAAATTAGTTTGCTTGGAGCCATCCTTCCTGAGCTAAGGCAAAAATGTGTGAGCTGGAGGCTAAAAAACTGTGAGCTAGGTCGCACTAGCTCAGCTTAGAGGGACCACTGGTTGGGAGGCGGCGGCAGGCTTTACTCAGCCACCTCTCTGGATATCCTCCAGGCCCCCAGTAGGGGTCAGTCACTAGAGGTTGCCATAACTTCCAGGTGCACATGCACACACACACAGGCACATATGAAAAATATGAAACAATACCAAAAAAAAAAAATTAAGAGATTGCATTGCCAATCACCCATCACAAAGACTCAAATCCTGCAAGCAGAGAGACAAGATTCTGCAAGAGCCATTGATTTTGGGGCTCCTGCTAGCTTTTTGTTCATTGACACTTAGAAGCTGAGGAGGGTGGCCTCTCCACCAGCCTCCATGCAGCAGCCTGGGAAACAGAAAGGAATTGTCGTCAGCCATCCTGATCCGAAGGAAAAATGCAAACCCCAGAACACAATCCACATATTTGAATTTTTTATTATTGTTTTTTAAGTCTGATTAAACTCTATGCTGGTCTAAAGACTGTAATAAACAAAAAAGGATACAATCCGCACCGTACCTTTTATTTTACTTTTTTTGTTGTCAGGTCCCCAGCTCGCTTACAGCAAACCTCTGGGGTTTTCAAGGCAAGAGATGAGGTGGTTTGCAATGGCTTGCCTTCACATCATGACCCTGGCATTCCAAGGAGGTCTCCCATCGAAGTACTAACCGGGGTCGATCCTGCTGACCTTCCGAGATCTGACAAGATCAGGCTAGTCTAGGGCATCCATGTCAGGGCACCCTTTATGAGGACCAACCCACATAACAGTGGGGGAGTTTCAAGGTTCTCCAGAATTCTTCTTCAGGCTGGATGTTACCCAAAATTTAATTAATTAAAAAATAGGGAAAGGAAAGTGCTTCAGGACATGGTGTTCAGTCTTGGTCAAGTATGTGTTAGATGTTAAGCATCTTTCCTCTCTCTTGGGGGGGGGTCTTCCTGGTTGCATCCCCTTTCCCCTGCTGCAATCGGGAAATCCATGGTGGGGGGTTCTGGTTTTCCTTTCAAGCATTTTCTTCCATTGCAGCTTTCATATTAAAAACAGCATGTGAGGGGCCAACCCCTTCCCAGCCACATTCCCAGTCAGAACCAGCCGCTACTCATCAGTGGGGAAAGGTTCCAGAGAGGCATTCGCTGATTTATCAGCCCTTTACTTGAGAGGAAGCAGGCTGGTGGGGCATTTGGGGGCAGAGCCCCACCACAGACGAGTCATGCCCCACACCAGGAGGAAACCCCCCCCCATACACACACCATGTGCCTCTCCCCCACAGCAGTGGGGAGGCTGGGGAAGGAAAGGGCCCACTTCTGGTCAGTTTCAATCCCCAACCAACAGCTGTTAGGTTTAACTGCTGGTGGGAAGGGAGTGAAACTGACCAGAAGGGGGCTCAATGCTTCCCTGTTCTTCCCCAGCCTTCCTGCTGCTGCAGGGATGGGGTGGGGGCTGAGAAGAGAGAGAGAGAGAGAGAGAGAGAGAGAGAGAGAGAAGGCATGCTGTTATGTATTGGGACGGAAATATTGCAGGACTGTGCTGCCAGAGACAGGGTGAGCTTGGAGCCAAATAACAATAGACCAACAGGATTCTGGCAGGAACCAGTTAAGATGTAAAGTTTTGTAAATAGCCTATCGTTGGGAGTGGGGTATGTTTGGGGCGTGGCCACTGCATGCAATATAACCGAGCTGAGGCTCTGGTCTACAGTCCTGTTCTTGCTGAAATCACTGAATAAAATAGAGCTGATCGCTAGACTGTGAGTCTGTTCATCCATGGAACCCCCACTATTTAACACATGCCTTCTGTCTCTTTCCTTCGCTACCCCCACCCCACCCCGCACGTTGTTGGGTAATCTAATTAAGTTCCATACTCTCCTGCCCCAGTGCTCTGGGCCCTGCCCCACCAGCCAATTTTTTTTTTGCCTACGGGGCTGAGAGGAATCATAGAATCACAGAGTTGGAAGGGGTCATACAGGCCATCTAGTCCAACCCTCATTGAACTCAGCCACTGAACTCAGCCTTATTGAACTCAGTGGGACTTTCTTCTGAGTAAGTATGCCTAGGGTTGGGGCTGTGAGAGACATAGCTGGAGGAGATGGAGGTGTGAGGTTGCCAGCTTTTCCACCAGGTGCTCCTCCTGTGTCTGTAACAGCCGCTTGCTCCGCAGGCATTAGCGGATGATAAAATGGGTGGGTGGGAATAGAACCCAGGTGCATTGATCACCCTGAGGTTTTTGGAAGAAGAACAGAATAATAATGCAGGTAGATAAAACACCTCAGCTCCATGCTACCAGAATCTTCTGGTACGGATTTTCTGTCATTCCACCAGTTGTTAAAGGTTTCACGGCAGCCAGGGTAGGGTGTGTGTCTCTCCTGGTCTCTTGGCGAGCCTCCTTGTCCAGTCACTCTGTTGTGGCGCCAAGGGGACTGTGGGGAGGGAGATGTGACCGCCCACACACACACCAGGGTTTTTTTTAAAAAAAATATTTATTTATTACTGCATTTCTAGTCTGTCTCTCTCATAAAGGACTCAAGGCACAGATTGCAAAAATTAAAAGCCAGCGATAAATATAGTACAATAAAAGCCATTAACAAGCTTTCAGCAAACCTTTAAAAGCACAACAGTGTCCTGCTCATAACAATGCGTGTGTACTAAGTGCCGTCAAGGCTGTTCTGACTTATGGCAACCCTATGAATTCATGACCTCCACGTCCTATTGTTAAAACAGCCTTGCTCGGGTCTTGCTAACGGAGGGCCCTTGTGGTTTCCTTGGCTGAGTCCGTCCATCCCATACTGGGTCGTCCTCTCTTCCTGCTCCCTTTGACTTTTCCTAGCATTGTTGTCTTTTCTATTGTCTCCTGTCTTCCCATAATGCGACCAAAGTACGATAGCCTCAGTTTAGTCATTGTAGCTTCTAGACAGAGGTCAGGCTCGATTTGATCTGGAACACCACTTATCTTTTTGGCGGTCCATGGTATCTGTAAAACTCTCCCCTGACACCACCTTTCAAATGGATAAACTTAAGAATGCCATCCTAAAACGTTCCATTTTACATAGTCTGCAGGAAGGCTGGTGTGAGAGCCTTCCTCTTTTTGTCAGGTAGGTTATTCCACCAGGTGGGGTCCCCCATAGAGTACACTGGGGTATGGGCAGGCAGGCCCCACTGTTTTGCGGTACAACACCTTCAAAAGGCCCTGCTGAATTGAGTGAAGTTTGCGCAGTGGAGGGGTAGACAGTGTGGCATCCTGAAGGTAATGTTAGTCCTACGTGTGGTTTCTAGCCCAGCACTTGCGCCCAATGAGAGACTGCAAGGAGCCGGAACCTGCCTGATTGGTTTCATGCCAATGCTGCGATGCCCCTTCCGGCTTGAACCAGATGTCATCATGTCAGCACGGTGCTCTAGGATTCACCAAAAACTCTATGGTTAACCACTGAGTTTTTGGTGAATCCTAGAGTGTCACAATGTCATGACCCCCTCTGACCAGCTCACTGACTTGGGAGTCCTCAGAGGAGGAGCTCGAGGAGCCAAGGTTGGGGGTTCAGGGTGGGAGCTCTCCTGCTATATCAGGAGGTATGGAAACTCTCATGCCAGACCATGAAGGGCTTCCTAGGTGATAACTAATGCCTCCATTGGACCCAGGAACTAATTGGAAGCCAGTGAAATGACTGCAAGGCAGGAGGAGGAGGAGATATGTAACATCTTTGACTTAATGTTTCTTGAATAACTTGAAGAATCAGGAGATGAGTAATAGGAACTGGAAATGTAGATGGAAAGAAAGCGGAGGTGACAAAGGAGATTTGGAGGAGGAGGAGATTGGATTTATACCCCGCCATTCACTTGGGAGTCTCAGAGCGGCTTACAAACTCCTTTCCCTTCCCCTCCACACAACATACACCCTGTGAGGTAGGTGGGGCTGAGAGAGCTCTTTCGAGAACTGCCCTTGAGAGAACAGCTCTGACAGAACTATGGCTTGCCCAAGGTCATCCAGCAGCTGCAAGTGGAGGAGTGGAGAATCAAACCCAGTTCTCCCAGATTAGAGTCCGCGCACTTAACCACTACACCAAACTGGCTCAGGAGTGATAGTTGTTTTTCTTTCAATATATAACTACTGAGAACTCCAGCTTAGTCTCGCAGACCTGGCACTGACTTGCTCCATTCAGATTCGCAACCACACAAACGCTCGGTGTGCGAAAAGGAACCCAAAAGCATTCCCTGGGGAATCAAATGGCTACCGGAGAAGGGTGCCTCTGCCATCCCTGATCCAAATGGTGCTGCTGCTGCTTCCGAAACCATCCTGACAGGGCAGTCTCGTATGCAGGTGAAGCCAGCCTGGGCATTCAAGGGCCCGCTAGCTATTTATCATGCCGATATTATAGACTCAGACAGCAAATGCAAAGGACTATTGATTGGGCTGTCATGGGAGAAGGACGGCACGGGGCAGGCGTCAATAAAAGCCGCTGGATGCCAGGCCCCCATCTTTCCGTAAATCACATCCACAGGAGTCAATCTCCCCCTGCCTGGCTTTAATAGCAAAACCACCTCTTTAATGGCAAATGCCAGCGGTCTCTAAATCACCCGGCGGAGGGCAAGGATGGAGGCGCGTCCACTATTGACAGAAATCGGACATGGAGTGGTGATAACGGGCTGGCCTGGAGACCATCAATCACCCGGACGGAAAGTGGTCCAGCGGCTCAGCTTTACCACATAGCGCCACAGATGCAAAGGATATATTCCGATGTACCTGAATCTCCCAATCTGTCTCTGGGGCTCCCCTCTTATAGGGTGTGCATTTACAAGACCGTGGCAGAAATTCATCACAATGCTCCCAAATACCACCTTTTCGTTATCTCCAGGAGCTTGTGCAGCATGGTGGCTCAGAATGAACTATGACTCGGGTGCTATGACCCTGGTTCAAATCTTAGTGGGAGATGTGGGAAGCTGCACTCTCTCAGCCTCCTATCTGCATAATATCAGCCTACCTTACAGGGCCGTTGTCAGGACTGCAACCATGTGTGTGTAATGCTTGCAAGCACACTAGGAACACTGACTGTTATGGCAAGATTCGAGTCCAGTAGCCCCTGGTCTCAGATTTTACTCTTCTGCTACAGACCAACACAGCTACTCACCTGAAGCTGAGTAGTATTATTACAGCTGGAGATAATGTTTTTGTCCCCTTGGATGCAACTGGGCATTAGAAACCACCACAGCTAGAGAGATCAGAGCTGGATAGCGAGGAACTGTGGACAGTGAAATTTTATCCTGGAAGATTCAGATGGTAAATTTTGCTCACTTTCTGCATCTCACTGATTATGGGAGGAGGCAGTGTTACCTGAACTGCCTGTCTCCGGGTTGATGGGGAAATTAGCAAGGAGACCAGGGAGGCAGAATGGGAAGTAACAGGCAATGTATACCAGGGTCATTCAACAGGAATACTTCTCGAAAGGATCAGGACACCAAACTAAAAGGGAATTGATTTATTGAAATAAAAACACATAACACGCACTAAAGCAATCCAATAACACAATCAAACAAGGCTATAGAGAAACAGAGGAGCTAGAGACATAAAGGGAGTTTGAAGGCAATATTTACCAGATCCAGATGTGCAGAAGTCCAATGCTGGAAGATCGTGAACGACCAGTGTAGCACAAACAAAGGAGGGGACCCAAACTGTGAGTCTGGGGGTGCTACTCTACCAGGCGCCCAAGAATGACACACGGAGCCGTGGCTGGGCAGCCGTTTTTATAGGTTATAGAAGGTATCCTGAGGGGCCAGGTTGATGGGCTTGGACAAGAGTCTGGAGGGTTCCCGATCTGTGATTAATGGGTGTAAAGACACTACAGTAGGTGTGGATGGCGCCTTAATGAGTAATTCCTGGAATGTTGGTACAGGATATGTAACATCTTTGAGTTAATGTTTCTTGGATAACCTGAAGAATCAGGAGATGAGTAATAGGAACTGGAAATGTAGATGGAAAGAAAGCGGAGGTGACAAAGGAGATTTGGCCAAGAGGAGATTTGCACATTGGAGGGAGACAAAGGGTTTCTCAGAGGAAGAAGATTTCCATATTGGGATGTGCTGGAATGCTGATACTTACCTGGGGAAGGGGGGCAGATTGCATGTAGGACAGATGTGCTGTTTCAGCAGCCTCCGGGGTCCATGTTTTAGGCAAGCTCACATGCTATATGTGTGTGTGTGTGTGTCCCCTCTTAGGACTGTCCACAGACTCAGGAGCAATGATTTTTGAGGGACCCTGGGCTAGTTTAGGGGTGAGGGGGCCTGTGACAGGCTGCCCTCTGATGGAGGGTATATAGGTGGGGTTAGGGTCAGATTAGATTTGCCAGTCCTCCAAGGGGGGTGGGGGTGGAACTTGCCTCACAGTAGTTAGCTTTCTTGAGCCTTCTTGATTGCTGGACTATCTAGGCCTGCCTAGTCTGTACTACTTATATCCTGGTTTTGTACCAGTTGACCTGTCCTGGCATCATCCAGAATCTTGGGAATTGTAGTTTGATGTGAGTGCTAAGAATGCTATGTTTGGAACCCTAAGGCATCTCCTGTCTCCTCCAAACAGCAGTTCTGAAGGGAGGCAGAAAAGCTGTAGACCTTCCGGCCCTGTCCCATAAATGGTTGCACTTTTCCCCAGTACAAGGATCCTTCTCTTTACACCAGCACAAGAGAAACACTCCTTAAGGGAAAGCACCCTGGGTTGTGGAACAGATCCACAGGATCCAACTCTACAAAACCAGTTTGTGTTGTAGATGTGCCTTCAGGCACCACTTGTTTGGCAAGTACTTTTCCTCCGCTGAAGCCAAGGTATAGGCTGAACTGGAAAGGGATAGCATATTAGAATTACACTGATACACTTTTAAGGGCGAAACAGGCATCACGGGGGAGTGGCGTGAATAAACCTCCCCCATTTAAAAATATCTCAATAGCAGCCAATAGGAGACAGCAATTTGGACTGGGACCACGATACACGGGGGGGTTTCAGCCCTTTCTCCTCACACCATTTCCCTAATGAGAACAATATCTTCAAAGCAGTAGAAAGGAGCAGGAGTCCAGTAGAACCTTAAAGACTAACAAAATTCGTGGCAGGGGTAGGAGCTTTCGTGAGTCACTGCTCACTTCCTCAGTATCTTTAAATCGGCACAAATGCCACACTGGAAAGCACAGAGAGCAATATAACCCTCCCCCCCACCAGTGATATAAATGTCAGCTCCAGGGGGAGAGTTGGTTTGCATAGGGAAAATGGCGTAAAAGGGAAGGGATAATTCTAATGAAGGGAGAGGGGGAAGGGAAGACTTCTTTTTTTTGCTGGCGTACCCTCAGTAAAACTTTTATTGGACCTCCTCTTTGATTGTGTGTATTTGTATGTCTGTATGGCCCAAGTGTTTAAGACGCTGAACTGCAGGCTGTGGAAGGCCAGTAGTTCAGCAGTTCAAGACCTGAGAGTGCCGCATGATGGAGTGAGTTTCTGTCTCTAGTTCCAGCTCCTGCCAACCTAGCAGTTCGAAAGCAAGAAATTGCAAGTAGATAAATAGGTACCACTTCGGTGGGAAGGAAACAGCATTCCGTGTGCCTTGGTGTTTAGTCATGCTGGCCACATGACCATGGAAATGTCTTTGGACAGCGCTGGCTCTTCAGCTTTGAAACGGAGATGAGTACCGCAACCCTAGAGTCGGATTCGACTGGCTTTCAAGCAAGGGAAACCTTTACCTTTACCTATGGCTTTATTGTATTGTTAAATTTTTATATACACATAAGTTCTTTTAAATGATTTAATGCCTTCATGTTCACCATCTTGGGGACTGTGTTTGTGTGGAAAGGTGACGTATAAAGGTTTAAAGTAATAAATAAATTCCCTCCTGCCACGGTCCAGATCTGACCCACCCCCAAACCAGCTCCTAAGAACATTTGTAAAAACCACAGTAGGTCCGTTCACAGCCAACTCACCTTCGCGTCTCTTTTGACCCTCAATCCCTTATTTCAGTTTTATGATTCAGCACTTACGGGTGAATGAGAATTTGAATTTGCCTCTGTGGCAGAGAGTACATAACTTTTCTGCTTGTCATTCTTCCCAGCTTATCACTTTGAAGCCAAAAGGTGACGCCATGTGTAAATGTCACAGTGGCGGAGGGACACTAAGATTCACAGACAGTGGAACGAGCGTGTGAACTCTTGATCAGGCTGGGACCTCCGGAATGGAAGCTGGCTGTCAAACCACTAAGCCAGTGCTGGAAAAATGTCACCTTCTCCAGCTGCTTCCCTGTTGGTTGGTTGGTTGTGGCTGTCTCAGAATCAGAACGGTACAAGAGCCCTCCTGGACAAGACCAAAGGACCAACACCCTGTTTCCCATAGTGCCCCACAGGATGCCCCTGGAATGCCCCCAAGCAGGGCATGAAGGCCAAAAAGCCTGTTAGTTCTCCCCAGCCCCGCCAACAGCTGGTGCTCAGAAGAACGTTTCCTTTACACATGGAAGTTCCATTCAGGCATCCTAGCTAAACCATACTCTCCAGTTCTTAATTTGTGAACAAAGTGATACCTGGGGTTGCCGGGTATGACATGGAAGATTCCAGGAGACTGGTTGGTGGCAGAGTTCAGCAAGGATGTGATGTCACTTGGTCATGTTCTGTGATGTCACTTCCTGTTCAAAGATCAGCTGGCGGCATATCACAATGTCATTTCGGGTTCACATTCTCAAACCCCACTCCTTCCTGTGAGGTCACGTCCTCCTTTCAAAATCTGGATTTAAAACCCTCATCTTACATCACTTCCTGCCCACCACCTCACATTACTTGTGGGCTTCCTACTGGGGCAGCTTGCAATCCAGCAGGAGATTACTCATCACTACTGGGAACATGGCAACCCTAGACTTTACAAGTCAGAGGGAGAATACCAGCCTCTGATGGGGAAGCCATCTCCCAAGTTTGCAATGTACTGAGGACTCCATCTCTCTCTGCTAACTCTCTCCATTGTACACTGCATTGGTCAGGCCACACCTGGAGTCTTGTGTGCAGTTCTGGAGGCCTCCCTTCAAAAAGGACGTGGACAGAATGGAGCGGGTGCAGAGGAGAGCGATGAGGATGATCAGGGCCTGGAGACCCAAGCCCTGTGAGGAAAGGCTGAGGGACTCGGGAATGTTCAGTCTGGAGAAGACAAGGTTGAGGGGCAACGTGATGACTCTCTTGAAGTATCTGAAGGGCTGTCACTTAGAGGAGCAAAGGGAGCTGTTCCTATTGGCAGCAGAGGAGAGGACTTGCAATAATGGATTCAAATTAAGGGCAAGAAGGTACCAGCTGGATATTAGGGGAAAGTTTTTTTACGGTAAGAGTTGTTCAACAGTGGAATCAGTTGCCTGGGGAGGTTTCGAGCTCCACCTTACTGGCAGTCTTCAAGCAGCAGCTGGACAAGCAGTTGTTGGGGACACTGTAGGCTGAATCTGCATTGAGCCGGGGTTTGGACTAGATGGCCTGTATGATTCCGGAACTTTGTGGTGGGCGAGGTGCTGTCTGTACCTGCTCAGGAGCACTTCCAGCTAGCTTCGAATCACGTTTCACAGCTCAGCCACGGAACTGATCATCACTACTACAGCACCAATGGAGCCCTGATTCTCTCCCCACCCCCTCCCCACATTGCCTCTTGCATATTGTTCGAGGAAGTAGGTCTTCTCTGCTGCAGAGCCATGAGGGTTTTAACTCCTTGCTAGATCAATTCCCGAGCTGCATTTCTGCCTTCCTGGGGGCTCTCGTGTTTCCACCTACCTGCCTTGTAATTGAATTTCACGCCAGGCTGGGCGCCCGCCTCTGACTAACATTTTGGCTGCGAATTTCTTTTCTTTCTTTCTCGCTCACCGCAAGGCCGCGACAGGGGAATTTTCTTTTCTGTTTTGTTCTACCTTCCATCTTCTCGGGCTCGCCGAGAGGCAGCGGTGCAGCGGCGATGGCAATCTGCATGATTAAATAGATTCGTTCACAAAACAGAAGATCAACGAGACGCGCTTTCCCCCTTTTAAATTGGGATTATATGAAAAAATGTAATCGCCGCTCTCAAAGAGCTGACGGCGTTGTTCCGAGCCTGTTTCTCTCGTGATTCTGAGATGGCACGGGAGATGATTTGTCGGAAGAATTAATAGAATAGAGAGTTAGAAAGAACCCAGGGGCCGTTTGGGCCTTCCCCACCTCAGATGTGTGCACGTGGCACATCATGAGAAGGGCGCATGGTGGACATGACCAGAGGACCAGTAGCACAGATGGGAAGACAAAAATTGGAAGGGGGTATAGTTAACAGGTCCCCCGGGCCACCAGCGGGGGACAGTGGACATAGGGTTGCCAGTTCCAGGTTGGGAAACTTCCGGAGGTTTGGGGGTAGAACCTGGGAGTACAGGGGCCTCAGTGGGGTGCAATGCCATAGTATCCACCCTCCAAAGCATCCATTGACTCCAGGGGAACTGATCTCTGTAGTCTGGAGATGAGCTGTAATTACAGGGGATCGTCAGGCTCTAACTGGAGGCTGGCATCCCTAAAGAGGAGGGGGCTTAATCACACTGGGTTTTGGGGGGAGCGTGGCCCACTGCAGAGAAGGAACAGCAAGGCTTCCGTCCCTGTAGCATGTGGGAAGAAAAGGGAATTTCAGCTGAAGGAGCTTATCTCAACTCTGCATGGACAAGCTGCAGCTACCAAGACTGCAGAGGGATGTGGCTCCAGGCTAGAGCATCTTCTTTGTACACAGGAGGTCCCAGGTTCAATCCACGGCACCTCATGTTAAAGGATCCAGTAGCAGGGGCTGACCTGGGTAACCCAGGCTAGCCCGATTTTGTCCAATCTTGGAAGCTAAGCAGGGTATTTGGAAGGGAGTGCTTGGAATCAGTGTTTGGAAGGGAGACCACCAAGGAATACCACATCCACAACCTGTTGTTCAGTTCTCCTGGGGAATCCAGAGTCGCATATCTTGTTACCCGATCCTTCTTATGAGGTCCCCACGCCCTTTCCCCAATTACTTTAACACATTTTATAGTTTTAACAGGAAAAATCCACCCCGTACCGCCGAATCATATCTGCGCACAACCTTCTTAGTTTAAAAGACCAACGATAATAAAAAGGATAAGGTGTTGCCATGACTTCTTTCAGTGTGGGACTTCTGCCATGGTGTAATCACAGGGCCCCACCACTCGCTCACATTGTCCCACCACCACGGCTGCTGGGTAATGTAACTGCTACCCCTCCCTGCTCCATTTACCACCATTTTGTGATTCTGAATGCCCTCTTCACGGTGGCGGTCTGGTTATCACGGTTGCCTGTCCAATAGTCCCCTGACAGTCACTAGTAAAGAGCAATAGAACTCCTTTCCAGTTTGGTGTAGTGGTTAAGTGCGTGGACTCTAATCTGGGAGAACCGGGTTTGATTCCCCACTCCTCCACTTGCACCTGCTGATGTGACCTTGGGTCAGTCACAAGCTCTAGCACAGCTGTTCCTGAAAGAGCAGTGTGTGTTAGAGTTCTCTCAGCCCCACCTACCTCACAGGGTGTCTGTTGTGGGGAGGGGAAGGGAGAGGAGTTTGTAAGCCGCTCTGAGACTCAAAAGTGAAGGGCAGGGTA
This sequence comes from Gekko gecko, assembly GCA_029375565.1. Taxonomy (NCBI): domain Eukaryota; kingdom Metazoa; phylum Chordata; class Lepidosauria; order Squamata; family Gekkonidae; genus Gekko; species Gekko gecko. The sequence continues at coordinate 18,870,647 of JAPDNY010000001.1, read as the reverse complement.
GTATAAATCCAATCTCCTCCTCCTCCTCTTCTTCTTCTTCTTCTTCTTCTTTCTCTGCCTTTGGTGCACTTTGGTGCAGGAGTGCCCCAACATGCACCTTTCGACAAACAAGTTCTAAAAAAGGAAAAAAGACAGTGAGGCAGATGCAAAGCCCCCTCCTCCCCTAAAACCAAGCCCCCTTCCACTTCTTTCTTTAAAAATTGTATTTTGAATTTCTTATTTAGTTGGTTCATTTATACCCTGGCTTTCTCCCGAAAGGAGACTCCAGAGTAGCTTACGTTGTTCTCCTCAGTTCTCCCCTGTCTTTGCAACATCTCTGTGAGGTTGGTTAGGCTGCATGTGTGACTGGTCCCATGTCACCCAGCAAGCTTCGGGGGCAGAGTTGGGAGTCGAACCTGGGTCTCTAGCACTCCAACCTCTGTGCCACACTGGCTTTTGAGAACTTTCAAGAAGGTGATTTTATCTTTTTCTTTTTTTTTAATTGAAGTCTAGTTGGTAAAAAGCACAGGCTCCAAATGCCAAAAGGACCTCTTTTGCATCCCCGTTACAGTCTCCTGCCCTGACCTGGACAGCTGAGGCTAGCCCAATCTCGTCAGACCTCCAAGGAAGACCAGGGGTGTGCCGCAGAGGCGGGCAATGACAAACCACCCCTGAACCTCTCTTGCTTTGAGAACCCTACAGGATTGCCATAAGTCGGCTGTGATGTGATGGCACGTTCCTCCACCACATAATCTCTTAGTGTCACTGAGGGACCCTCTAAAATTAATAGTCTTAAATGGTACCACCTGCGTAGCTCGATTTGGGCAACAACACAAGGGCCAAAGAGAGGCGTTCTTAGTGCCCCCCGCATTACAGAGCTCCATCCTGGCACTCCCTTGATAAAGTCAAGAAGAAGGAGAGTTGGTCTTTATACCCCACTTTTCTCTACTCTAAGGAGTCTCAAAGCTCCTTACAGCCGCCTTCTCTTCTTCTCCCCACAACAGGCACATTGTGAGGCAGAAAAGAACAAGTCTGGGGGGAGGGCAGGGTATAAATCTCATAATAAATAAATAAAAATAAATAAGCCCGGGAGCACCTCAAAGACAAATAAAATATGTGGCAGGGTATGAGCTTTCGTGAGTCCCTGCTCACTTCTTGAAGAAGGCTCCAACCCTGCCACCCATTTGGTTAGTCTTTAAGATGCTACGGGACTCTTGCTCTTTTCTGCTGCTTCGGACAGACTAATGCAGCTACCCATCTTGATCCGTCTCCTTGCGAGGCTGATAGTTGTGAGAACTGTGACTGGCCCAAGCAGGCTTCATGTGGAGAAATGAGGAATCAAACCCAGTTCTCCAAATTAGAATCCACCGCTCTTAGCCACTATACCACATTGGCTCTCAAGTCTAAGGCAAAGCACCTTTCCAAAGTGCCGGAGCTGGCTTTTCTAAGGTGGGCAAGGAAGCGGAAATACCAATGAATTTGTCTGTGAAGCCCTCGTCTCCTGTTTTTCTGGGATTTGCTTGCTTGGTTGATCTTGTTCATTATCTGCCCCGAGCCTTTGGGATAAGGAAGGCTGTAAAGTCCAAAGCAATGAAGAGGTTTCACTTTCTGTTATCTGCAGCTGGGAAGTGAAATTGACAAGGTTCGGAGCCCATCATTCCGCACTCTCTGACACAGAGGTGGATTTGCGAAAGGATCTCGCAGAAATATTTATTCGTTTCAAATACACATATCCTGCTCCCTCCATTTCAGAAACTCCCATGGTGGCTTACAAACCTTATAAATACAAATAGGAAAATCTCTCTAAAAGCATCGGCAGCAAGAAAAACAAAACGTTTCTAGGGGGAGCTACAAGCATTCTGCAGAGTCAGAACCAAGGAAATTATCATCCTTCTGCTAAGTGAGTCAGGCCCTCTGTCATGCTCAGTACTCTCTACTACGACTGGCAGCGACCTTCCATTATCTCAGTTTTTACCGTGCCTGCCACCTGACCAGTGCTCCCTCTACGCTGTGGAGTCTTCTAAACAAAAATTCTGCTTTGTGAGCTTCTGGCATTAAAGTTGTGAGCGAGCGATTTGGCTGCTGCATAAATTAGTTTGCTCTGGAGCCCTCCTTCCTGAGATAAGGGGAAAATGTGTGAGCCAGAGGCTACAAAACTGTGAGCTAGCTTATATTAATTCAGCTTAGAGGGAACACTGCATCTGACCCTTTTTTCTGGAAATGCCCGGAACTGGATTTGGGGCTGTCACCCTGAACTCTGGCGCATCTCCTAAAAGCGAACTCTAGAAGATCAAGCCTAAAAGGCTATTTTTAAAAAATGCATCTAAGGCATATTTTGGTGGATCATTCAGGTGAGCCCTCGAAAAAAGAAGAAGGAAAATTTAAGAGACTGGCTGGAGGAGCTCTGATGGCCTGGTGATAGGGTTGCCAGCCTCCGGGTGGAGCCTGGAGACCTCCCAGAATTCCAGCTGCTCTCCAGACTACAGAGATCCGTTCCCCATGGAAAATAACTGCTTGAAAGGGTGGACCATACGTCATCTTCTGGGCATGGAGCAGGGGTCACTGGGTGCGTGTTGGGGGGAAGGTATTTGTGAATTTCCTGCATTGTGCAGGGGGTTGGACTAGAGGACCCTGGAGGTAGTGGTTAAGTGTGTGGACTCTAATCTGGGAGAACCGGGTTTGATTCCCCACTCCTCCACATGCACGTGCTGGATGACCTTGGGCAAAGCCATAGTTTTGATAAGAGCTGTTCTTGAAAAAAAGCAGTTTCTGTCAAGAGCTCTCTCAGCCCCACCTACCTCACAGGGTGTCTGTTGTGGGGAGGGGAAGGGAAAGGAGTTTGTAAGCTGCTCTGAGACTCCTTTGGGTAGTGAAGGGCGGGGTATAAATCCAGTCTCTTCTCTTCTTCTTCTTCTTCTTCTCTGATTCTAGGAAGCCCCTCTCCCCAGGCACCCCTCCCAAAAATCTCCCAAGAATTACCCCACCTGGAATTAGCAAGCCTACCTGGTGGCTCAGTCCTGTTGAGGACCAAGCAAGCCGTGGGACCCTATAAAGGCACCCAGGGGAACAGGTCTCTGTTGCCTGGAGATCCGCTGTAATCCCAGGAGACCGCCAGGATTCGATGGCATTGTACCCCTTCCCCAAACCCCACCCCCCAAGTCTCCAGGTATTTCCCAACCTGGAGCTGGCAAACCTCTACCCAAGCCTGTCCTGTCCTGTCCAGCTCCTGAACCTACAGGAGAGAATAAAGGAGACTAAGGGTTAAACTGGGGGAGGGTGGGTCCAAAGGTATCTACCTGCTCAAGGCAGAAAAGCCAAATAAGATTCTATCCCCTCCCTCCCCCCTCCCCCCTCTCTCTCTCACACACACCCCACCCTAAACCACAGTAGTGAAAAATGTAACAAACAATCCAGTTGTTCCTTGTTCCCTGCCTCGGAGGGTGCCCTCAAAGGAGCTGCTTGAGGCACACTGCCTGTCCCTGATCTGACGCGAGAGGCTGGCTCAGCAGAGGGGAATGGCAACTTGTCGTCGTCGCCCCCCGCCCCGCGGGGTCATGGGGCAATGAGGTTCCAGCCTGGCTGACAGCCCCCCGTCCCCCCTCCCCGGGGGGATGAGCCGTAGCCCCTTCGCGCAGGCTTCCTGGGGAAGTTGATTTATAGCAGGCAGCTCTTGTGGCGTTTGCACGAGCGATTCGTCTTTATTATCAGGGGCATCGGCGTGTCAGCCGGAGATTTGCATTTTGATTGCGTTTCCCTGGAGAAGGGTGCCGAACCCCCGGCGGCGGCGGCGGCGGCGCTGAAGCGAAGAGGAGGCCGGGGATGAAAGCAATCTCCTCTCGAACGGCTCGTCTTTCGGCCGGCTGCTGTGCCCTGCCATTCCACTAGGGGGTACTGGTGCCCCACGGAACAGGCCTGCTGAAGCGGCCCTTGCTCGCCTCAGCCCCACTCCAGAGCCATCTGCATCCCGGATCCCAAAACAAAAGATGCCTTTTGTTAGGGCCGACCAGAGCAGCACAAGGCAGTGTGCAAGATTTGGTGTAGTAGTGGTTAGGAGTGCGGATTCTAATCTGGGAGAACCGGGTTTGATCCCCCACTTCATATACAGCTGCTGGTATGACCTTGGGTCAGTCACAAGTTCTCTCAGAGTTATTCTCTCACAAGCCGTTCTCAAAAGAGCTCTCTCAGCCCCACCTGCCTCACAGGGTGTCTGTTATGGGAAGAGTAAGGAAAGGAGATTGTAAACTGCTCTGAGACTTCCTTCCGGTAGTGAAAGGCGAGTTATATATCCAGTCTCCTCCTCTTCTTCTTCCTCTTCTTCCTCCTAAAGCAGAGGTCTCCAACGTGGTGCCCACAGGTGCCTGCCAGCACCTTTCTTGGCTCCTACCAAGTGTTTTTAAAAAGTGGGTGGGGCTTCTGCCCAGCAAGGCTCCTGACTGACCGTTGTAGATTTGATTGGCTATACAGATTTCTTTTTTAATGTTGCTTTGGCAGCAGTTGCCTCCACAGCACAAGGGTCTTCTCCGTGCAACAGAAGGTAAGCTACGGCAGCCGTTTTGTGGCTGGCTGCACCTCCTGCAGCAGCCATTTTGTGGTCCCATCCGCCGTGCTGTACCAGAATTCCAAAGGCTCAAAAAAGTTGGGGACCCTTCTCCTAAAGGATATGGCCAAAGAAGTCTTCCTAGCATAGCCTGAAAAGTGTCTCTTCATTTTTAACGTCTAGCTTGATAAGGAGTCCTGCAGAACTCAAAAGCTTGCAAAACTGCATTGTGTCGTTCTGATCGGTCCGAATTAAAAAACGTCACGTGGCTTTTGTTTTCGGATTTCACTTTGGATTGAAACCACTCTCTCTGCTTTCAGCATTTCAGATCCGTTTCTCATGCAACACCGGGTTCTCCCTCTGCTGGGTCCGCTTGCGCTCCATTTTGTTTGGAGCGCAGCATAACTTAGCGATCAGGCAATTAACACTGCTTTAGAAAGAGAGGACTGCTACTTCGTATTGTGTCTGCGCCATTGGGGGGGGGCGCATTATGCGTCTGTCCCCGGCATATGGAGCCACTTGTATGGAGTCTGACCGTTGGCCCATCTGGCCCTGTGCTGATTGCTTTCAGAGGCAGCCAGAGGTCTTTGGAATCCAGACCCTTTTAAAGAAATATGTTGGGGGTCTTCTGCAAGCAGTGCATGAGCTTTACCCTGGAGCTACGGCCCCTCTTGAGCAAGGAGGGAACATGGGGGGGAGTGTAGATCAAGGCAAAGAACCCCTCCCCACCTGGGCACTGAATCTCTGGCAGGGGCTCCCCATTGACTGGGTTAAAAATTGCAGAGACTCCAGATTGCCCCAACAGCAGGCTTTCCTCTGGGGAACAGAGGGGGAGAATGGGGCGGGAGGGAAGCCAGTGAGCTGCCGGCAGGCACAAAAAGAAAGCCAAGCCCTCCCTGGGGTCAGTAAGTCACTGCCAGATGTTAGGAGGCATCTGGCTGCCAAAAGACTGAAGAATTGGGGTGGGGGGCAATTCAGAGTAGCCAAAGCTGGGCTCCTGAGTCCTTTCCCTAGCTTGGGAGGAGGGTGGCATTGGTAACCTCACCCTCTGTTTTCTAAAAAAAACAATTTCCGGATTGATTTGACTGCTATAACTTATGTACATACTTGCCGTCAAGTGGGCTCTCTTTCTTTGGGAGGTTTTTAAATAAGCGGCTAGGTGGCCATCTGACAGCCATGCGGATTCTGTGGACTGAGGCCGATCAGGAGAGGGAGGGCAGGAAGGGTCGCCTCAGTGCTTCGTTCTTGTGGCCCATTCTTACACGCCCAGGGACATGCTGATCGCCACTTTCGGGTCAGGAAGACATTTTCTCCAGGCCAGTTTTCCCGGGGATCCTGGAGGTTTTTTTGTCATCTTCTGGGCATGGAACAGGGTTCACTGGGGGTATGTGGGGGGAGGTGTTTGTGAATTTCCTGCATTGTGCAGGGGGTTGGACTAGATGACCCTGGAGGTCCCTTCCAACCAATGCTCCCTCTAAGCTGTGGAGTCTTGTGAGCAAAAATCCTACTTTATGAGCAACCGGCATTAAAGTTGTGGGCGAGCGATTTGGCTGCTGCATCAATTAGTTTGCTCTGGAGCCGTCCCTTCCTGTGCTAAGGCAAAATGTGTGAGCCGGAAGCTAAAAAGCTGTGAGCTAGCTCACACTAGCTCAGCTTAGAGGGAACACTGCTTCCAGCTCTATGATTCTACGATTCCAAGTCGCAGTTGACTCAAGGGAATCCCAGCAAGGGGCTTTCAAGGCGAGTGAGCAGCAATTGGTGGTGGTCTTACATGGCCTCCCTTCCTATGTAGACTCTTCCTTGGTGGTCTCTCTTCCAAGCGCTGACCCTCCTGAGCTTCCGAGATCAGACAAGATCGGGCTATACCAGGCCACCTTCCCTCTGGAATGACATAGGGAGGGGATTAATTAATTTTAGAAAATTTCTGTGCTGCCCCTCCAGAAGCCTGCTTGGATAAATGCGGCCCTCACCCAGAACTGTTTTCACAATGGCTGCTTGGGACAAGGCTCCTCCACTCTCATGACTTGGCCATCAAAATGTGTTAGAAGAAGGAAGAAGAGGAGGAGGAGAGGAAGGGGAGGAGGAGGAGGAGGAGATTGGATCTATACCCTGCCCTTCACTCTGAGTCTCAGAGCGGCTCACAATCTCCTTTCCCTTCTCCTCCCCACAACAGACACCCTTGTGAGGTAGGTGGTGCTGAGAGAGCTCTGACAGAAACTGCTCTTTTCAAGAACAGCTGTGCCAGAACTATGGCTCGCCCAAGGTCATCCAGCAGCTGCAAGTGGAGGCGTGGGGAATCAAACCCGGTTTTCCCAGATTAGAATCCGCACACTTAACCACTACACTAAACTGGCTTTGGTGTAACCCTGCCTTTCTTCCATCATGGGCCTTCAAGAACAGAGAAGATGGGAGGTCTCTCACCCAGGTGCTGACCCAACCCAGAGCTTTAGCAAGGTGTCTTCAAACCCCTCTCCCCCGAAAACTGGTTAGGGTTACCAATTTCAAGGTAGGTCCTAGAGTTCTCCCAGGATTACGATTGATCTCCAGACTCCAGAGATCAGATCTTCTGGAGAAAATGGCAGCTACAGAGGGTCAGTTCTGTGGCATCACGTCCCAGCTGCACCCCAGGAATTTTCCAAGCTGGAGTTGGCAACAATAGATCCAGTACATGGGAAGGTTAAGGCTGTAGCTACTGCGGAACTCAGCCAGTTCTCCCAAAGGATATTTCAGACCTTCCCCTAGAAGTTCAGGTTTTTTTTACTGTGTTTTGTTTTACAAATTTCCTACAGTAATGAGGGCAGACATATCAACAGGATTCTACTCAGCCGAAGAGCACTCCTGCTCCCGCCTTCCAGTACTTCAGCCAATGAGCGCAAAGGCTCCGGGATGACTGACGAGCACTTGGAGGCACTTCCTTTATTTAGAGCCAGTGTGGTATAGTGGCCAGGAGCACGGACTCTGATCTGGGAGAACCGGGTTTGATTCCACACTCCTCCACATGCAGCTGCTGGTGTGACCTTGGGTCAGTTATGTTCTCTCTAAGCTGTGGAGTCTTGTGAGCAAAAATTCTACTTTGTGAGCTATTGGCATTAAAGTTGTGAGCGAGCGATTTGGCTGCTGCATAAATTAGTTTGCTCTGGAGCCATCCCTTCCTGAGCGAAGACAAAAATGTGTGAGCCAGAGGCTAAAAAGCTGTGAGCTAGCTCACACTAACTCAGCTTAGAGGGAACAAGTTCTCTCAGAGCTGTTCTCTCAAGGGCAGTTCTCTCGAGAGCTCTCTCAGCCCCACCGACCTCACAGGGTGTCTCTTGTGGGGAGGGGAAGGGACAGGAGATTGTGAGCCGCTCTGAGACTCCTTCGGATAGTAAAGGGTGGGGTAGAAATCCAATCTCCTCTTCCTCTTCTTCTTCTCTTCTTAGTTATTAGGCACTTAACAATTCAGTTTCAATTAAATTTTATTTGACAGTGAATCCATTGAATAAAAATATGTTGGGCTACGTTGGCGTTTTGATGTTTGGCACGTGATTCCCTCCTAGCACCGCTGACCTCCAAGGCAGCAGGGGGAGAGAAAGCTCTTCATTTGTGCAGCTGAATTATTACTTGCAACCCTTTGCACAGTTTTCCTGGAGGGGGAACCATCACACCCGGGGCCGGCCCCAGGTGTCTGGGCACCCTAGGCAGGACAGCCTGGTGTGCAATCCACCGGGGATGCCAACCTCCTGGTGGGGCCTGGAGATGGCCCAGTGCCATTTTCCTGGGCACCTTGCAGCTGTGAAGAAAGCCGGGGAAGGGGTGGAGTTAGAACCCTCGCCCCTTCCCTCCCAGCGCCGGCTGTTCTGGGCGCCTCACAGGTGCGAGGCGCCCAGGAGAGCCGGGGAAGGGGCGGGGTTAGAATGCCCGCCCCTTCCCTCTCATTGGCGGCACTGGCTTTTCTGGGCGCCTCGTGGCCAGGAAAGCCGGGGCTGCCGGCGCTGGGTGGGAAGGGGGGCTTTTCACGGGGGGGTGGGGGGCATTTTGGCACCCCTGCAGGGCCGGTGCCCTAGGCGAGCGCCTAGCTCGCCTAGTGGGCAAGCCGGCCCTGATCACACCCTTTGCCTGCTGTGCCTACCTCCATACAGTCCCTGGCCCGTGGCCGTGCCCTTTGGGGGGACCCCCTTGTTTAAAACGTACAAGTTTGAGTTGCTGACGTTGATGTTCTTCTGGCTTTGTTGCTCTCTAGGAGCATACAGCACAATCCTCAGCACGCTTACTCAGAAATCAGAGCCACTAATTTCAGTGGTTTTTCTCACCAGTAAATTTGCTCTTGCTGACCTGGGTGGCCCAGGCTAGCCCGATTTCATCATGGAAGCTAAGCAGGGTTGGCCCTGGTCAGTACTTGGAGGGGAGACCACCGAGGACATCCAAGGTTGCTACGCAATGGCAAACCACCTCTGAACATTCTCTTGCCTTGAAGACCCCAGCGGGTTGACATTAAGTCAGCTGCCAGTCCCGTGTCCCTTTTCCTTTAAGGCGGTGTCCGTCTGTTTCACTGAGGCAGAACGGGCCCTGCTGGATCCGGGATGAAGAGCTCTGCATAGGGAAGTCATGCTGCAGAACCATGGGGATGTGGCCTTTCTGGGTAAGGATTTCAGATTTTTCTGCAGACCTGGGGATGCTCTCAGGTTTGTAGAAAGGTGTGTCTTGTCTGTCCATAACTCCAGTCTCCAGATTTTGGTATCCACAGATGGGGCCCTGTTAAGAATTAGATATATTGACAAGAAGCGGGACCCGTGAAATTTGCGGGGGAGAATGTTCCTTGCGGTACCCTTTCTGGGTAAGGATCTTTGGTGCTGTTATAATGAGGCATGAATCAAAATACTGAATAGCGATACAGTGTTTTGAGGCCTCTGTGGAACAGGCTTCCTTGGGAGGTGGTAGGCTCTCCTCCTTTGGAGGTTTTTAAGCAGAGGCTAGATGGCCATCTGACAGCCATGCTGATTCTGTGACTTTAGGCAGATCATGAGAAGGGAGGGCAGGAAGGGTTGCCTCAGTGCTTAGTTCTCGTGGCCCTTTCTTACACGCCCAGGGAAATGCTGATCACCACTGTGGGGTCAAGAACAATGTTCCCTCTAAGCTGTGGACTCTTGTGAGCAAAAATTCTACTTTGTGAGCTACTGATATTAAAGTTGTGAGCGAGCGATTTGACTACTGTATAAATTAGTTTGCTTTGGAACCATCCTTCCTAAGCTAAGACAAAAATGTGTGAGCCGGAGGCTAAAAACCTGTGAGCTAGCTCACACTAACTCAGCTTAGAGGGAACACTGGTCAGGAAGCAGTTGTTCTCCAGGCCAGTTTGGCCGGGGATCCTGGAGGGGTTTTTTTTTCCCCCTCATCTTCTGGGCATGGAACAGGGATCACTGAGGGTGTGGGAGGGGCGGTATTTGTCAATTTCCTGAATTATGCAGAGGGGTGGACTAGATGACCCTGAAGGTCCCTTCCAGTTCTATGGTTGTATGATTCTACGATTCTATGATTCTAAGTCGACTGTGACTGGATGGCCCTTTCCACCACCATCAGGTCTGCTTAGGGTTTCAGCTTCAGTGTCTTAGAAGGGTGGGTAGCTTCATCTTGTTTCCACTGTGCAGATGCATCAGTGCATGAGCATGAACATCAAGGTGCTTTGCAGTGCACAGTCTGCTGCAGTTCACAACTGCTGAGGTCCACGTCAAAGGGCTGATGACACATTGGGAGACAATGATATTGAGAGAGCCAGCATGGTGTGAATGCTGGGCTAGGATCTGAGAGACCTGCGTTCAAATCACGACTGTGCCATGGAACCTCGCTGGGTGACCTTGGGCCAGTCACTCCCTCTTGGCCTGACTTAGAAGAAGACGAAGAAGAGATTGGATTTATACCCCGCCCTTCACTTGGAGTCTCAGAGCGGCTTACAAACTCCTTCCCTTTCCCCTTCCCACAACAGATACCCTGTGAGGTAGGTGGGGCTGAAAGAGGTCTGACAGAAACTGCTCTTTTTCAAGAACAGCTGTGCCGGAGCTTGTGACTGACCCAAGGTCACATCAGCAGGTGCAAGTGGAAGAGTGGGGAATCAAACCCGGTTCTCCCAGATTAGAGTCCACGCACTTAACCACTACACCAAACTGGCTCTCATACAGGGTGGTTGTTGCTAGGACAAAATGGCAGAGAAGACTATAATATCAGCTGCTTTGGGCTCCCACTGGGGGACCCAAGGAAGTAAATTAGTAGTTTTCTATTACATCTTGACCCAACTGAATAGACTTTGGCTTTGACTTCAGCAGAGAGCCAGTTGTTGTAGAGAAAGCCAACTTTGCAGGCAGGGCAAAGCCGTCCATCCAGGGTAGCAGCGGAAGGGGCAGGGCGGGCAAAATGAATTGTGGGGTGTTTTGAGCACATCCCTATTGGCATGCGTGAAACAACAGAGAAGGTGCTCATGCGGGTTGTGTAACTCTAGGAAGAAACGTTGCTGCTGTTCTGTTTCTGTGCATATCCCAGTCTGGCGTTCTGTGTGAGCTGGTGCAGCCTACAGCCAAGAGAATGAGCCAGTCCAAAACTCATCTCCGCCACAAACTCACTAGAAAAGAGCAAGAGTCCGGTAGCACCTTAAAAGACTAACAACATTTGCGCCAGCTTTCATAAGTCACCGCTCACTTCTTCAGATACAGAAAGAATGCGATACAGAAAGTCCTGTATTTTGGAAAGCGGAGTGATTTCAGATGCCAAGTGATATTAGCAGGCAAATGACAATAGCAGGTGTGATCGGATTAGGCAGAAAGGTAGGCAGCATGGAGAAATCGGCATGAGACAGGGAACCTACCACCTCTCTGCATATCACACCTTAATGTCATTTGGCATCTGAAATATATAGGACATTTGGCACTTTCCAATATGTAGGACAGATGGACGCACATTCTAGCTGTCTCTGGAGAAGTGAGCCCTGACTCACGAAAGCACATCCCCTGCCACATATTTTGCTAGCCTTTAAGGTGCTCCTGGACTCTTGCTATTTTCTACTGCTACAGACAGACAGACAGATGACAGTCTGTCTGTCTGTCTGTCTGTCTGTCTGTCTGTCTGTCTGTCTGTCTCTCTCTCTCTCTCTCTCTCTCTCTCTCTCTCTCTCTCTGTGGGTGTGGCTCAGCCCTCCCACCTGCACTGTGAGTGATAGGGGCCTGATTGTCGTAAGGCTTACAACAAAACGGTGTCATTACTAATAAATGCTTGGAATTGTTATGAATCGGGCTAGCGAGGGACCGAAGGAGGTTCTAGCAGGGACTGAAGGGTGCTGGTCTTCGTTTTGTTGCTGTTCTGCCAAAATCCAGGGCTGAGGGCAGGTACTAGCCATGGATTGCTGACGCTTTGGCCACATTCAGATTTACGTGATGTGCACACAGTGGCCAACACCGTGGCCAACGCGCTGTCGTAGAAGCCCAGGCTCTTTCAACTTCCCTGTGTGGTGATTGCTGGCTCAACAGCGGCCCCTGCTGCCACACATGGACCGTTTCTGGCTATGCAGGGGGAGTCAAATGATGTTTACTCATAAGTAAGCACCGCTGCTCTCTGTTGAAAAAACGCACAGGAGGGAAGCGGAATATACTTGGCAAGCCAGGAAGCCCAGCCTCTGTGGCTTAGGACTCCACTTATCCCTTCCCTCCTTTTCACGCCGCCTACAAAATCGTGTTGTCTTCCTGTATGCGGGAGCCCTGATCCCTTTTGAAGAAACTCATGCCTTTGGGAGGAGCTGTGGTTCAGTGGCAGAACATCTGCTTGCCATGCAGAAGGTCCCAGGTTCAATCCCCAGTACCTCCAGTTAAAAGATCTGGCAGCAGGTGGTGTGAAAGGCCTCTGCCTGAGACCCTGGACAGCCGCTGCCAGTCTGAGTAGACAAGACCGACCCGGATGGACCACCAAGGGTCTGATTCAGTATAAGGCAGCTTCCTGTGTTCGTGTCCATAACTCTGGGTTGGATATTGTAATATTTGAACATTTTCTCTTTTTTAAGAAAATTAGGGCTCTGTTAGAGTTCCTGGCTTCATTTTGCCCCTTTATGTAAAAGGCAATTCAGTTCCTACTTCCCAGGGGACTGTCCCAATTTTTTGGCCCCTGTCCTTGGTTGATCCTTGCCGGGGGTGAGGCAGAGTGCCTTATTGACATTTTCTGTGGGTGACTAGCTGGTATTGTCCTCCTTCAAGGTTTCTGCACCTTTTGCGGGGTCCAAAGAAGTTAAAGCCAAGTATGCAGGGCTCTTTTTGTAGCAGGAACTCCTTTGCATATTAGGTGACGTACCCCTAATGCAGCCAATCCTCCAAGAGCTTACAGTAGCCCCTGTATGAAGAGCTCTGTAAGCTCTTGGAGGATTGGCTACATTAGGGGTGTGTCGCCTAATCTGCAAAGGAGTTCCTGCTACAAAAAGAGCCCTGCAAGTATGTATGTTGTAGGGTTGCCAACTGCTGGTTGGGAAATGCCTGGCGATTTGGGGGTGGAGCTTGTAGCGGGCAGGGTTTGGAGAGGGGAAGGCCCCTCCGCAGGATATGCCATAGAGTCCATCCTCCAAAGTGGCCATTTTTCTCCAGGCCTCACCTGTAGATTGGCAACCATTTGTCTGTGTGGGGTGGCTGTGTTGTGTCTAGAGCACATGTGCACTGGTGCATGCACATAAGCACTAAGGTGCCATCCAATTTATCGAGAGGGGCTGCGGTTCAGTGGTAAAGCACCTGCTTGGGCATGCTAAAGGCCCACGTTCAGTCCCCAGCATCTCCAGTTTAAAAGGAGCAGGCAGCAGGTGATGTGGAAGACCTCCAGCCTGAGACCCTGGAGAGCCACTGCCAGTCTGAGCAGACAAGACTGACCTTGCTAGACCAAATAGCTGTTCAACATGAGGCAGCTTCATAGGTTCAGTTTGGTGTCGTGGTTTGGTGTCGTGGTTAAGTGTGCAAACTCTAATCTGGGAGAACCGGGTTGGATTCCCCACTCCTCCACTTGCACCTGCTGATGTGACCTTGGGTCAGTCACAAGCTCTGGCACAGCTGTTCCTGAAAGAGCAGTTTGTGTTAGAGTTCTCTCCGCCCCACCTACCTGTGCCTGTTGTGGGGAGGGGAAGGGGAAGGAGTTTGTAAGCCGCTCTGAGATTCCCTTGGGTAGTGAAGGGTGGGGCATAAATCCAATGTCTTCTTCTCTTCTTCTTCTTCTTCTTCAGTTCCCACCTTGCCATTTCAAACACAGTGTCACTGACCTGCACCACTGATAATGCAGCGTAGGACAATTAAGTTTTTCGCCTTTATATCTTTAACTAAAGAGCCAACATTTGCTTGGCTTTTAAATGGGTGGGCACAGGGGTATTGCTGAAATGAGGACAATGCGCAAGAAGAGAGAGGACTGCAAGTAAGCAAAACCAAGTCCCTAACATGAATCATTCCCAGTATATACTCTCGTAGAAGTGTATAACCTCACTCGCTAATAAAACAGGAACATTAAAAAATATATTGCTACTTGATCCGTGCATTGCTAAATGTATGTTTAATACAAAAAAGGAACAAAAAAAATCACCATATTACACAAAAGCACTATTTTAAGTCCAAATTACATAGCTTGCAAGAGTACCTCGGAGCCCTGGTATAGCTGGAGGTCAGTCAGTAAATTTAAAACAAATAAATCCAATACGTAATCACTGTGTAATATTTATTAAAGTGCCCAAGGGCTAGCAGAAGTAATCTTTGCTCTGCTTTCTTGGTAAGCAACTGACTTACGTGGAAAGCCGGCGGTAGAAAATGAGCACAGAAGCTCTTTGCGAGGCGCTCGGGTTGCGTCGAGCTGCTGAGTTCTTGCAAGCTCCTCTTGCTGCAGTTGTGGGTGCGGGTGTGTTGTGGACGTGGTCCGTTTCGCTTCTAGGCTATGACTCCCGTCTCTCCTTTCAGACATCATTCACACCGTAGGCCCGATCGCCCAAGGGGAACCCAGCGCTGCCCAAGAAGCCGAACTCAGCAGCTGTTACACGAACAGCCTGAAGCTGGCGGTGGAGAACAAGCTGCGGACAGTGGTAAGCAGGCCAGGGCGAAGGTTCAGGTGTTTGATTATTAGGGTTGCCAAACTCCAGGTGGTGGCTGGAGATCTCCCGGGATTACAACTGCTCTCCAGGCGACAGAGGTCAGTTCGCCTGGACCAAATGGCAGCTTTGGAAAGTGGACGCTGTGGCGTTATACCCCACTGAAGTCTCTCCCCGCCCCAAACCCCGTCTCCCCCTCAGGCTCCGCCCCCCAAACCTCCAGGTGTTTCCCAAGCCGGAGATGGCAACCCTGTAACGATGATGGGAATGGGGATCAACAGGAGCAGGTTGTTCAGGCCAGAGACCTGCCAAGTCAGGAATGGATTCACAGAGAAAGGAAGGGGGCTGTCGCTTTGTAGAGTTCCCAGGCTCCAAACGGGACCTGAAGATCTGGAATTACAACTGATCTCCAGTCAACAGGTCAGTTTCCCCTGGAGGAAATGGCTGCTCTGGGGGGCGGACTCTATGGCCTTATACCCCACTGAGGTCCCTGCGCTCCCCAAGCCCAGCCCTCCCCTGGCCACACCCGTAAATCTCCAGGAATTTCCTAACCCAGAGCTGGCAACCCTAATGGCTTGGCTATGAGCTTCTGGGGGCTTCTGGCTAGCCAAGCACAGAAAAGAGGATGGGGGGGGGGTTACATGGACCTTTGGTCTGATCCAACAGGACTCTTCTGAATGGTGGAGGTGGTGGAGAGTTCCATCA
Organism: Gekko gecko; assembly: GCA_029375565.1. Taxonomy (NCBI): domain Eukaryota; kingdom Metazoa; phylum Chordata; class Lepidosauria; order Squamata; family Gekkonidae; genus Gekko; species Gekko gecko. The sequence continues at coordinate 18,855,369 of JAPDNY010000001.1, read as the reverse complement.
AGTCATAGCTGACTTACGGCCCCCTTGTAGGGTTTTCAAGACGAGAGACGCACAGAGGTGGTCTGCCCTTGCCTGCCTCTCCGTAGCAACCCTGGACTTCCTTGTTGGTCTCCCATCCAAATACTAACCGGGGCTGACCCCGCTTAGCTTCTGAGATCTGACGAGGTCAAGGCCTTCTGCCTAGGTCCTGTTTTTTTAAAACATAACAATAGAAGAGAAGGAGAAGAGATTGGATTTATACTCTGCCCTTCACTTCGGAGTCTCAGAGTGGCCTACAAACAGAATGAAAGGGGAATGTTCTCCCCTGTGCAGCCAACACTTCCCCCCTTCGCAAGAATCATTACTCTCCAGTGATTTGTTGGTGAAGAAGCATGATTTCTCTTTCACACCAGCATTTGGACATGAATCTCGTTGACCCGGAAAATGTGCGTGTGGATTTCTCAGGGAGAGATTTGCAAGCAGGAAATTAGATCCCTGCTGCCTGCAATTGCTCGCTCTTTTTTTTTTAAAATAAAATAAATAAATAAAACAAGGAAATCTTGTTCCGCTGTACCCACCCACCCCCAACACAACCACACACGCACCCCTGCACAGGAAGAGCGCAGCACTAGGACAGTTTCTCGGTGAAAATTAATGCAGCTTCCCAAGAATCACAGTGTTTCTTTCTAGAGGAAGTTTCTGTCCCTTATGCCTGCTGAATCGTACGTGTGGGCACTAGGGCTGCCAGCTCCAGGGTGGGAAATGCTTGGAGATTTTGGGGGTGGATCACACACACAGACACATGCACACACTTGGAGTTGGAAGGGGCCATAGAGGCCACCTAGTTCAACCCCCTGCTCAATGCCTAGAGCAGGGGTGTCGAACTCATTTCTTATGAGGGCCGGATCTGACATAAATGAGACCTTGTTGGGCCGGGCCACGTGTGTGTCATAAAATGTAATGCCGGGTAGCGGAGATATAAACTTTATAAAGGACACAGACCCAAAGGGTTTTTTTAAACTTAAAATAAAAACTTGCTTAAAACATGAGCACTCTTGCAATATTTTGTTTATTTAACAGTGTCTGATAACTGACCCCTCTTGCTCTGAATTATTGCCTCAAAATGTCTGTGCTCTTGCAATCTTGAGCATGCTGTTCAGGTGTGTATCTGTAAGCTGCAAACCCACGATGATGCAGCAGCAGAACGGGAAGCAGCAGCAGAAGACAGCCAGTTCCACCGTGGGCCTGATAGAAGCCCTCCGGGGGCCAGATCTGACCCCCCCGGGCTGCATGTTTGACACCCCTGGCCTAGAGCATCCCTGACAAGTGTCTGTCCAGCCGCTGCTTCAAGACTGCCAGGGCGGGAGAGCTCATTCCACTGTTGCACAACTCTTACTATAAGGAAGTTTTTCCTAATATCCAGCTGGTACCCTCCTGCCCTTAATTTAAACCCATTCTTGTGAGTCCTCTCCTCTGCTGCCAACAGGAACAGCTCCCTGCCTTTCTCTAAGTGAGAGCCCTTCCAATACTTCAAGAGAGCCATCCTGTCCTCCCTCAACCTCCTCTTCTCCAGACTGACCATTCCCGAGTTCCCTCGGCCTTTCCTCGCAGGGCTTCTTGGTCTCCAGGCCCCCCGATCACCCTCATCACTCTCCTCTGCACCCGCTCCATGCTGCCCACATCCTTTTTGAAGGGAGGCCTCCAGAACTGCACACAAGACTCCAGGTGCGGCCTGACCAATGCAGTGTGCAGCGGGACTGGGACATCTTATGATTTGGATGTTATGCCTCTGTTGATACCTCCCCAAACCTCAGCGGGGTATAATGCCATAGAGTTCATCCCTCCAAAGCAGCCATTTTCTCCGGGGGATCTCATCTTGGTCATCTGGAGAGCGACTGTAATAGCGGGAGATCTCCAGGTGCTACCTGGAGGTTGAAAATTCTAGTGGGCACCACCTGGTACAATTTCAGAAGGCAGGAGTGGGACTAAATGAGATGACCCATGGTTGGATTGGGGTGTGTGTGTGAGGCTTCACAACCCCTGAGTCGCCCCACAACCAGCAGAACCAAAATGCATTTAGAATAAGTTGTGCCGAATGAGAGCCAAGTGTTCCCTCTAAGCTGAGTCAGTGTGAGCTAGTTCACAGTGTTTTAGCCTCCAGCTTAGACAGTTTTGTCTGTGCTCAGGAAGGATGGCTCCAGAGCAAACTAATTTATGCAGCAGCCAAATCGCTCGCTCACAACTTTAATGCCAGGAGCTCACACAGTAAAATTTCTGCTCACAAGACTCGACAGCTTAGAGGGAGCATTGCACACAGGCCCCTCGATTTAGCTTCTGTCGGTACAGAATGAATCTCCAACTTCTCTACAGGGCAGGCAGTTCTGATACAGCCGTAGCTGAAGTGGGAAGGGGTACAGTTTGGAATGAGGGATTGGTTAGAGTGTCGGGGTAGGACCTGGGAGACAGAGCCAGGTTCAGATCCCCGCTCTGCCATGGAAGTTTGCTGGGTGAGTTCGGGCCATTCACTCCCTCTCAGCCTAACCTACCTCATAGGGCTGTTGTGAGGATAAAATGGAGGAGAGCAAAATGTTGTAAGCCACTTTGGGTTCCTGCCTGGGAGGGAGGGAGGGAGGATACAAATGAAGTAAACAGATAATAAACAATCTTCTGTAAGCAGTAAAAGTTCGAGTGGTGGTGGAGGAGCTTTGTAAAGTTGCCAGCTGACTGGCAAAAAAGCTGACCTAGTTTGCTCCTGTGCCTTTAAACCACCTCTTAGGCACAGAAATCAAGAAAGGAAATCTCTCACAGCCTGGCCAGAAACACAATTGCTTGATAGTATCTCCCTCTTTTTTTGCCTTCAAGTTGCAGCCAAATTATGGTGACCTCAGAGGGCTTTCACGGCAAGGGACACATTCAGAGTTGGTTTGCCCTTGCCTGCCTCTGCACTGCAACCCTGGGCTTCCTTGGAGGCCCCCCATCCAAACACTAACCAGGGCTGACCCTGCTGAGCTTCCGAGATCTCATGAGATCAGGCTAGCCTGGGCCATCCAGGTCAGAGCAATATCTACCTAGCAAGTTTGCTGTTCAAGGCACCAGTCAGGCAGCTTGGTTGAAGGGTAGGCCGTCCTGGCCTTTAACTGCAGCTTGCATGGTGGGGGGTGGGGAGAGATGACAGGGAAGTTTATAACGTTATGAAGTGGGGGGAGGGAAAGGAAGGAATTCTCTATTCTCTCGTCTCTAGAAAAGGGGCTTATCCTAAGAAAACCAGTTGGCAGCAGAGTCTTGCTTCACACAAGAGGCTCTCTGGATGACCTCTAGGCTTAGCAATGGTTGACTGAATCCACAGGGGCCCGGGCGGCGGCTTTTAGAAAGGGAGTTTAGCGCCGGCCGAGGGAGACAGACGCTCTCAATTGCTCTTACTGCATCTCGAAACCCGACCTTCGTTTATAAAAGCCAATTGGAGTGCGATTTCCATTTCAAATAGAGGATTTTATATCCTCTATTTTTCTGGTTTTATATCCTTTGTATTTCTGGTTTTTCAGATTTCGCCGATGTATAATTTTATGACAAATTCCTGTCTGTGATTTCAAAGGCCAGTGCTTGGAGCAGTCGAGCAAAGCCTCTGCCTTACTGCGTAGCCAGAATAGCGAGTGTCGTGTGCCAGTTGCTGCCGCTTTTAGCCGATGCCCAACCTCACCGGATTATTATTATTATTGTATGGCATTGTGTGTAGTATAGCCAGGAGATCCTAAGATTGTCTGGCAGCCAGGAAGTCTTAGCATTATGCATCACTAAGTGGCGAGCTAGACTTGTTTTGAAGGCAAGAGATGTTTCAGAGGTAGTTTGCTGTTGCCTGCCTCACGAGCCTGGTATTCCTTGGAGGTCGCCCTTCCAAATACTAGCCAAGGCCGACCAAATACTAGCCAAGGTCGACCCAAGGCCGACTTCCAAGATCTGACGAGATCGGGCCAGCCTGGGCCGTCCAGGTCAGGGTGCCTCATAGGAGATGAGCAACAAGAGAGGGCTGCTAAAGAGCTGCCTCGAACGACGAGGAAAGGCAGGGTGGAAATGTTTTAATTGATAGATAAAATAGATCCCGCTCCTGGCCAGTGTTCCCTCTAAGATGAATTAGTGTGAGTTCGCTCACAGTTTTTTAGCCTCCGGCTCCACAGATTTTTGTCTTTGCTCAGGTAGGATGTGGCTCCAAAGGAAACTAAGTTACGCAGTAGCCAAATAGCTCGCTCACCACTTTAATGCCAGGAGCTCACAAAGTAGAATTTTTGCTCACAAGACTCCAGAGCTTAGAGGGAACATTGCTCCTGGCCTGCTTGGGAGCTTCAAGAGCAGGGTATGAAGCTGGCCACCGGCAGAGAGGAAATACTGAGCTAGACGGGCTCAACAAAGCAGAGTTGGAAGTGGGGGGGGGGGACTGCAACCCTGCTAAGGACTCAGTCCTGACGGGTATGGTACTTTACAAAGTGCGAGATGGCAGGCCTCTGCCCCACGGAGCTACCAATCTGCACTTTAAAGCAAAGAAAGTGGGGATGGACAGGGAAGAAGATGCACTTGTTTCGGGGGCACCACCTTTGGTTTAGACCTGCTTGACCCACCCTGGAGAATGTAGGGGTGCCAGTTTCCAGGTCGTGGCTGGAGATCTCCTAGGATTACATCTGATCTCCAGGCGACAGAGGTCACTTCACTTGGAGAAAATGGCTGCTTTGGAGGATGAGCTCTATGGCATCATAGCCCATTGAAGCCCCTCCCCTGCCCCCCTCTGGCTCCACCCCCACCCCCCCACAATCTCCAGGTTTTCCTCAGCCTGGAGCTGGCATCCCTGAGAAGGAGAAAGAAGAATGGATGGCGGCGCTTCAGCTTGCGGGTGGAAGATCACATTTTGGAAGGTTCCTCCCCTTTTTTTTAAGAAAACCCTCTGCAGCTGGAAAGCTAGCACAGCAAGCACAATATTTATGGTTGTCTCCCACTTGTGCCAATTTGCATGGAGCTTTTTAATGCAAAGAAACACTCAAGGCTGGAATCCCCCATCTGCCGCCATGAAGCCTAGTCTAGCACCCCCACCGTCTGCCACCTCATTCTCCCGCACCTGTGCACCAATGGTAGGTTCAGTCAGGGATGGGGATGCAGGGGTTAAAGGCAAAGCTTTGATGGGGGGGGAGGAAGCAGAAGCCCTGCCAAGGGCGGTGGAGCTGGAGAGGTCTGGGCTCTGGGGCAGGTCTGCAGTCAGGCTGAGAGAGCACGTTGCGTTTATTTTTGCATTTGTTTCCTGCTTTTCTCTCCACATGGAAATCAAAGGGGCTTAGAATTTCATTCAACCCTTCTCTGTTCTCTCACAACAATCCTGAGAGGTAGGCCAGGCTAAGAGTTTGTGATGGACCCAAGGTCCATCATAGCAGGCTTCCATGGCAGAAGGGGGGATTTGAACCCAGGTCAGCCACAGTCCCAGTCTGCCATTCTATCCACTACACACTGGCTCTCTACATTAACTAAGCCTGTTCTTCTGTCACAGCCGGCCTAGGCATGTGACTCTGCCCATGTGCAGATCTCCTTTCCCACTACCACACAGTACAAAGGCAGTTAATCTTTGTGGTCTTCTGTGCAGGCACACACGGGGGACTGCATGATTGCAGGCCAGCCACGGAGAGGAGCTCTCAAGCTTTTCTGAAGAAGCTTCTAGGCTCTGGAGTGCTCCCCCTCCCCTCTGTCTCCAGCGATCCTTTTTCCCGCCCAAAGGGTCACATGACAGAGGCGGGGCTAGCACTCCTCCCCTCAGTTCTCTTCTTGCCAGGCGTGAGAAGAGGATATACTTCTGATCACTGCTTCATGGGGCCTCGGAGAAACAAACAGGATTACTCCATGGAGCATTCTGAAGACTTCTAAAGCAACCTACAGACTGGCAGGATGGCTCTATTTGAGAAATGTGGGGAGTGCAGGGCAAGAATAGCTCAAAATGATGACCATTCCTCGTGCTTCTTGTGACTGGGAGAGGGCCACAATACAGCCACGTGCACAGCCTGTAAGTGCTTTACTATGAAGGCCCATGTAGGGAGAACAGCAAGACTTAAAGCCGCATTATGGAGGAAAGCCCTGCGTGGAATACTGGACCCAAATCGACAAGGGTGCGAGAGCCCATTTGGTGGCTTCTGCGCTGACACTCTTGATTTCAGAGCTGCAACTGCACACTTCCACACCAAGGTCGGCATCGGAACCAGCTTTGAAAAAGGCAAAAAAGAAGGCTAAATGGTCACAAAGACCTAGTCCAGACTGATCATCATCGACCCGGTGTCATACAGGTTCCCTCTCAGAACGGATGACCTCTCTTACTGAAAGCACATGCCCTGGACTGGGTGCATCAGTCCTCCCCACCTCGATTCTTGACAGTTGACTTCCCCTTGAAAGCTTCGACACCGACGATCTTTAAATCAAAATCTCCATGACGCCACAACTTGACATCAAGGCTCAACATTGGCTCATTTCTGCATCTGAAGACCCCCGCGCCATCTAGAGGGGATTTGTGGTTCTCGAATTCCTCAGACGACAAAGTTTTTGAGGCTCCTGATGTGAGTCCAGCAATCCCTCAAGATAGCAGACAGGCAGACAACCAACTGCCTAATCAGTGGCTGTCTCAACAACCCCCATGGGGCCCATTCCCATTTATGATACCACAGCAGCGGGCTCAGCGGGCATCGCTACAACCCCCATGGCCCACGGCAGCCTGCGTACCCTGCAAAGAATCCTTCAGCACTGAGGCAGCACCAGCAACTACAGTACCAACCCAAAGGGACTCCTCCCCATCACAGGTCTGATCTAGAGGACTCACTTTATCAGATATCGGAAGCGGGTTCAGTGAGCACTTTAGTGCCATCCCCGCATGATACGGTTGCTGAATTGTCGGCACCCTCACCTACAGAAGATCTGAAGATGTATTTGAACAGCTGGTCCAAATGGCAAAAGCCCTAGAACTGAAATCCAACGCATCGGAACCACAGCCATCCGACCCCATAATGAAAGTCCTATACACCCCTGACTTGGGTCCAGTGGCTCTCCCCTTATTACAGGGGATCCAGGACATACCTATAGCCATTGGGGCAAAGCTGACTTCGGCGCCAGCATCTTCAAAGAAGCTAGAGAACTTATACAGAATCGGGGAAGAAGGCGGTGACTTCTTATCCAAACACCCTCAGGCAAGCTCCATAGTGTCGGAGGTTCTACCAGCAAAAGGACAAACTGGAAGTCATTCCTCCCCCTTGGATGAGGAAGGCAGATTTACTCCTCAGGTGGAGGGTGGCCAAACTTACAGCAATCACGGGCCGATATCAAATGCAGTTATGGGGGGAAATGTTACAGTTTGTAGAGATGTGACTAGTAGATAAACAAAGTGTGGCCAAAGTCCTTATTGCTGAAGGATGGAAATTGGGTAAAGCAGGAGTTCAGCGCTGGGAGGCACGGAGCAGACTGCACGAACACATCGATGGCCTCAGGAATTGTCATAAGGAGATACTCCTGGTGACGCTCCTCAGCGCTCCCATTGGACCCAAGAGTGAAAGTAAAAGACCTTCCATTCAAAGGTTGGGATCTTTAGTGGCCAGACTGATGCAGTCCTGGATAGAACCTGGAAGAATAAATTGACAACGAAATCTCCAGGCATAACCCATTCATCATCCACTACTTTTAAGCAAAGGTTCTTCCTCTCAATCTAGGCCCTACCGTCCTCAGGGCTATAGATATGAGTATCCTCCACCTCTACAGCAAGGCCTCAGGCTACCCTACACCCAACAATCCCAGCCCAGGAGGCAGGGTAGACGAAGGGGAAGGAACCATCCCCAATCCCCCAGGGACCAGCATGCTAGAACGGCCCTATCGGCCAGACTAGTCTCAGACCACTGTTTTCAGAACAGATAGTCAAAGTTTTTCCTTGAATGGTGCTGTATTACAGTTGATGTTTGGGTATTATTAATAATAAAAAGGTTTTTTTTTTGGAGTTCAGGAGGAGGAGGAGATTAGATTTATATACCCGATCTCCTTCTCTTCCCCTCCCCACAACAGACACCCTGTGAGGTAGGTGGAGCTGAGAGAGCTCTCTTGAGAAGTGCCCTTGAGAGAAAAGCTCTGAAAGAACTTGTGACTGACCCAAGGTCACACCAGCAGCTGCATGTGGAGGCATGGGGAATCAGACTCAGTTCTCCCAGATCAGAGTCCACATTCCTAACCACTAGTTTGATGTAGTGGTTAAGTGCGTGGACTCTAATCTGGGAGAACCGGGTTTGATTTCCCACTCCTCCACTTGCACCTGCTGGATGACCTTGGGCAAGCCATAGTTCTGGCACAGCTGTTCTTGAAAAAAGAGCAGTTTCTGTCAGAGCTTTCTCAGCCTCACCTACCTCACAGGGTGTCTGTTGTGGGGAGGGGAAGGGAAGGGAGTTTGTAAGCCACTCTGAGACTCCTTTGGGTAGTGAAGGGTGGGGTAAAGATCCAATCTCTTCTCTTTCTCTTCTTCTTCACTACACCAAACTGGCTCTTCTTGATTATACTAAAACTAGGTCTTGCAAGCCTTCATTGTTCTTTACACAGGAAATCTTATTGACCAAAGGAACAATTACAAAGAAGGATCCTGAAAGCCAATCGAAAGGCTTTCCCCCTAGATATTTCACCATTGATAAGAAGGGAGGAGGCAAGAGGCCCATTTTAGACCTCAGATCCTTGAGTAAACATCTGTGGGTCTCGAAGTTTAGATTGCTATCCTTACAGGAAGTGAGATACTTTATATCCTGTATAGCTTTACAGACTATAATATTTTCAGATCCCCCGATGAAGCAATGCACCAGACATATAGAGGTCATAGTTAATGAATGACTTTCCTGCTGCAACGTCTTTATTGTTTTTGCATGCTATTCTTTGTTTTGATCCTTTGAACAGCCACATTGGAATTTCTGGAACCAAGTCTAACAGTGTGTGGTGCAGTTCCACAGAGCCAAAAAACTTTCATGGTCTTAAATGTGCGTTGTAGCTATCCATGAACTTGTTTTTAATTAGTTTATTTAACTATTGGAATGTTTTATAATGATGTTTTTACAGTTGCTCACCGCTCAGAGCACTGAGTACTCAGGGACTGAGTAATTGTTAAATCTAATCTATAAATAAATAACTCCTAATGTTTGTTTGTCACACTAGGCCTGAAAGATGCATATTTCCACATCTAGACATGCAAGAGTAGTAGGAAAAACTTGAGATTCTCATACACCAATAGCACCTATGGATATATGGTACTTTCCCTTCAGACTTGGAACAGCCCTCAGGGTGTTTATCAAGTGTGTGGCAGAAATCATAGCTCGTGGTTGTGATGTTGTACTGTATACCTCTACCTAGATGATTGGCTCTTTGTCCGTGACTCTCCAGATAGACTCCTCAAAAACATAGAGTTGGCATTGCATACTATCCAATCAAGGCTTATTTGCCTCTTTTCTGAGTAAACACCACATTAACGCTGGTAAAGAAATTTCTTGCTAACAGATATCAGTCAGCCAAACATTCAAAAGCTGTGAGGCTACATGGCCTCCACCTTGGCAGTGGTCCCACGTGTTCGATTATATCTGAGACCATTGCAAAATTGGTTTATAAGGCACTTCAGTAACAACTCCAATTACCATTCAAAAAAATTTTCTGTTCAAGGGTCATCTCTACTCTGGTGGTCAATTCAGGGGAACCTCCTTAAGGGAACCCCCCTAGGAACCCAATCCAATGGCATCCATCTTTTCACAGATGCATCACTCAAGGGATGGGGGGGCTCACTGTCAAGGTTTAAAGGTGAAGGGAATGTTGACTAAGAGAGAATCCACAACAGACACCCTGTGAGGTAGGTCGGGCTGAGAGAGCTCTTTCAAGAACTGCTTGTGAGAGAACAGCTCTGAGAGAACTTGTGATTGACCCAAGGTCACACCAGCAACTGCATGTGGAGGAGTAGGGAATCAAACCTGGTTCTCCCAGATTAGAGTCTGTGCTCTTAATCACTACACCAAACTGGCTCTGTCTTGCTGCTCAACCAAACATCTTGAACTAAGATGGCAGGGGATGGAAGTGTTCTAAGTTGGGTTGCCAGTCGCCACTTGGGGGTGGGGATCCCCCGGGTTGGAGCCTCTCTGCCTGGTTCAAGGCAATCAAAAATGGGGGGGATTCCCCCCCCCAAATGGGCAAGAAACCAAAAGTAAACGTGACATGCCTATGTCACCCAAAAGTGACATAGGCATGCCCGTGACTTCGGGGTGGGTGGGGGAATGATCTGGTTTTTGGGCAAAACTCTGTGGTTTGAAGCTAATTCTACCATAGTTTTGCCCACAAACCAGAGCATCACCCTCAGTCTGCCCACGTCATCCGTAAGTGACGTAGGCACATTGCGTTTCTTTCCTGCTGCTTCCTCCTTCCCTCCTGCCTGCTTGACCGAGGAACCGGGCAGCCCTTGTTCTAAGAGGGTCAGAATCAGAATCCTCGACACACCAGGCTCGGTTAAAGCGCTTTCAGTCGAGAGACTGTCACTAACACCCTTCCCTCCTTTCTGTCCCACCAGGCCTTCCCCTGCATTTCCACGGGTGTGTTTGGTAAGTGGAAGGGGTGGGGTAGCGGCGCCCCAGCCTTCTGGGGGGGGGGAGACTGGAACCTCTCCCGCAACACCCCCTCCTTCTCTCCGCAGGCTACCCCAGCGAGGCCGCGGCCGAGGTCGTGCTGCACACGCTCCACAAGTGGCTCGAGGACAACAAGGAGAAGGTGAGGGCGGGGGGGGGGTGGCAGGCTGCTCCTGGAGAGCATCTCTGTCGCTTACTGGAGAGCTAGCCCAGCTTTCCCATTAGAGCATCACAGGCCTCTTACATGCCCACAGTGAGTGGGGGGGGTGACAGAGAAGCCATGAAAAGACATCTCTGTAAAGAATTTTTTTTAAATGTATTTGTGTGTATGTGTGCTTGTGAGCCTGGAAGTCATGGTGACTTCTGGCGACCCCTAGTGGGGCAAGGACATTTCAGAGAGGTGGCTTGCTATTGCCTGCCTCTGCATCCCGGCCTTGGTATTCCTTGGAGGTCTCCCATCCAAGTACTTGCCAGGATTGACCCTGCTTAGCTTCTGAGATCTGATGAGATTGGGCTTGCCTGGGCTATCCAGGTCAGGGCTGTAAAGGATTTTTTTTAAAGGGGGAGCTACGTACCACTGTGCATTTAGAAAAAACCCAAATTTCATCTGAAGACAGATGGAGAGGTGGCTGCATGCAGGTTAATCAGAGGAGATTTATAAAAACCCTGGCAAAAGGGGGCAGAGCCCGCAAGAAGGGGAGAAGGAAGCCTCTCGGTTGATGGGCCCACCCTCTCACCGCCCTCAGTAAAGTTAGGATGTTAACAGTAACGGCGGAAAGCGCTGTCGAGTCACAGCTGACTTACAGTGACACACACGCACACACACACACACCATGGGGTTTCCAAGGGAAGAGATGAACAGAGGTCGTTTGCCACTGCCTGCCTCTGCCTAGTGACCCCGGACTCCCTCGGTGGTCTCCGGTCCAAGTACTCGTCAGGGATGACCCTGCTTAGCTTCCGAGATCTGACAAGATCGGGCTAGCTTGGGTTCTCCAGGTCAGGTACCCATAAGTAAAAACACAGCTCAGAATAGTGTATTATGCATGAAACACGCACACACACCTGGCTGCAGGCAGTGCAGAACTGAGCACATTGCATGAATCGCCTCACTTTGGACTTTGCTGCTTTGTGGGGGCTCCCCCCCCAAGGCCATTGTGACATATCTTCTGCTGTCCTCCCGGCAGGTCGACCGAATTATCATCTGTGTCTTCTTAGAGACAGACGAGATGATCTACAAGGAGAAGCTGCCTCGTTTCTTCCCCGTCGGTGGGTCCCGGACATCCTCCCCACGGGCTTTTTCAAGGGGTGGGCACTGCTGAGACCTTCACACGCCCAGAACTTGTCTCTTTTGTGCGTAGGGTGTCAGCGGGGTGAGGGGGGAAGGGGTCCTTCGCAGGGATTCACTTCTTCTTCCTCTGTTTCCAGCTTGACCACATTTCCCAGTCTCTGCAGGGGGTAAGAGCTTCCTGGCACCGGCTGCAGTGTTTTAAAGGCGGGGGGGGGGGCATGTTGTGTGCTTGCCTGACACTTAACACACTCACATAGTTGGCGGGGGGGCAACAGTAGGAGGGGCTTCTAGTGTCCTGGCCCCACTGCTGGACTTCCTGATGGCACCTGGTATTTTTAGCCACTGTGTGACAGTGTTGGACTGGATGGGCCATTGGCCTGATTCCAACATTAAGAACATAAGAACATAAGAGAAGCCAATGTTGAATCAGGCCAATGGCCCATCTAGTCCAACAGTCTGTCACGCAGCGGCCAAAATATACCAGGGGCCATCAGGAGGTCCAACAGTGGGGCCAGGACACTAGAAGCCCTCCCACTGCTGCCCCCTCCAGCACCAAGAATAGAGTGCATCACCTGCCCCAGACTGAGAGTTCCCATCTATACCCTGTGGCTAATAGCCACTGATGGACTTCTGCTCCATATGTTTATCTAATTCCCTCTTGAAACTGTCCATGCTTGTAGCTGCCACCACCTCCTGCGGCAGTGAATTCCATGTGTTAATCACTCTTTGGGTGAAGAAGTATTTCCTTTTATCTGTTCTAACCCGACTGCTCAGTATTTTCATGGAGTGCCCACGAGTTCTTGTATTGTGAGAAAGGGAGAAAAGTACTTCTTTCTCAACCTGCTCAATCCCATTCATAATCTTATGAACCTCGATCATGTCACCCCTCAGCCGTCGTTTCTCCAAGCTGAAGAGCCCCAAGCATTTTAACCTTTCTTCATAGGAAAGGTGTTCCAACCCTTTTATCATTCCAGTTGCCCTTCTCTGCACTTTTTCCAATGCTAAGAGAAACATTGGCTTCTCTTGAGTTCTTATGGCTCACTATTGTGCCCAGCTGGGACTCCTGGGTCCTCTCCAGTGACCGGGTAGCTCCCCTTCTCAGGGACAGGATTATGGAGAGTAAAGAAGGGATCGGATGGCTGCCTAGCTAGAAGAATATGCAGTGCTCCAAGAGCTGGGGGCTGTGGCCCAGTGGCAGAGCATCGGTTTGGCATGCAGACGGTCCCAGGTTCAATCCTCAGCACTTCCAGTTAAAGGATCCTGCAGCAGGTGAAGTGAAAGACCTCTGCCCGAGATCCCAGACAGCTGCTGCCGGTCTGAATAGATGTATCAGTGGTTTGATTCAGTATAAGGAAGCTTTGCGTATTCATGTGTGTGTTTTAGAGGCTGTGGCTAAGTGGTAGAGCATCTGCTTGGCAACCCAGGTTCCATCCCCGGTATCCCCAGGTAAAGGGACCAGGTAGACCCCTGCCCGAGGTCCTAGACAGTCACTGCCAGTCTGAACAGATCAACGGTCTGATTCAGTATAAGGAAGCTTTGTGTGCTCGTGTGTGCGTTTTAGAGGCTGTGGCTACGTGGTGGAGCATCTGCTTGGCATACAGAACGTCCAGGCTCCTAGAATCAGAGTTGGAAGGGGCCCTACAGGCCATCTAGTCCAGCCCCCTGCGCAATGCAGGATCAGCCTGGAGCATCCCCGGGCAAGTGTCTGTCCAGCCGCTGCTTCAAGACTGCCAGGGAGGGAGAGCTCACCACCTCCCTAGGCAGCTGATTCTACTGTTGCACAGCTCTTAGAAGAAGAAGAGGAGTTTGGATTTATACGCCACCCTTCACTGCCCAAAGGTGTCTCAGAGCGGCTTACAAACTCCCTTTCCCTTCCCCTCCCCACAACAGACACCCTGTGAGGTAGGTGGGGCTGAGAGAACTTCTGACAGAAACTGTCCTTGAGAGAACAGCTGTGCCAGAGCTTGTGACTGACCCAAGGTCACATCAGCAGGTGCAAGTGGAGGAGTGGGGAATCAAACCCAGTTCTCCCAGATTAGAGTACGCACACTTAACCATTGCACCAAACTGGCTCTTACTGTATAAAAGTTTCCCCTAGTATCCAGCCAGTACATTCCCACCCTTAATTTAAACCCATTATTGCGAGTCCTGTCCTCTGCTGTTCAGTCCCCAGCAGCTTCTCCAACTAAAAAGGTCAAGTAGGAGGTGATGTGAAAGGCCTCTGCCTGAGACCCAGGACAGCTGCTGCCAGTCTGAGTGGACAATACCATTTATTTATCAAATGGCAGAGTTACGCATAGGAAGCATATAAAGTTACCATGTAGATACAACAGTTATGCGGACGGATTGGGCAATCCCCCTAAGTACTACCATCTAAGTTTTCAGTCCACCCAATCGCAGCTGGGGAAGAGTTCAAAGAGCTCCATCCCATCTGCCTGGAAAGCACGACGCTCACATTCCTGCGACAGATGGAAAGCATTCCTGTGACTTTGATGGGCGGAGGGCCTGAGTCCGTATAAGGCAACTCCAGGCGAACTCCAGAGGCCAAGCCTATGCCTGTCCCTGCCCTGGGCACAAGAAGGGGAAACTATTTTTGCAAGAAAAAGGAGTGTGTGGGGGGTGGGAAGGGGGGCTGCTTGGCTAATCAAGGGAAGCAAGAGGGCAAAGGTGGCTTATGGGGAGCGGCAGAATTGCAAGCAGCTGGCCTGAAGTGACTGCATGTGGCCGAGGCAGAAACAACCCCCCCCCAAAAAAAAAAAAACCGGGGTGGAGAGAAGTGCTGCTTGCCAGAGCAGAGAAGAGTCCAAGAAGTAACCTGGGGGGAGACTGGGAGTTGGTCCTCTTATGCCTCCATATTAACAAGAGGCTCGTAGGGGGTGGGGGTGGGGGGGGCGTTTTCTCCTCCAGGTTTTTGGGGTTTTTTTGCTGGATAATGAATCACCTTTTCATTTCCCCCCACCCCCACCCTTAGATCTCAGCCCCACCCTCCAAATGCTTATAACACTGACCTTATGTGGTACTGGGGAGGAGGCAGGGAGAGTCTGCAGTTTATGAAGGACCCTGGAACTGAATTGGGGGGGGGACACAGTCCTTGACCGCCAGAACTGACCTTTGCCTCTTTCCTGCCCCACAGATGCACTCGGAGACCCCCACTCGCAGCTCTGAACCTTCCTTCGCTCTGGGCCACTGGGGCACAAGATCTCTCACGCTTGGGAAAGTGGGGCGGGGCGGGGGGTGAAACAGACCCTGCGGCTGCTTTTGGAATAAATGCTGAAGCTCCAGTCCTGTTGCACACCTTGTAAGTTGGGGAGGGGAGGGGAGGGAAGGAAGGAAGATGTCAGAAGAGCTGGAGCCAAGCCTGGCAGAAAAATACGGCCGCCGGGAAAACGTACCGGCCCACCTGCCAGCGAGAACCCTCTGTGCCAAAAGGCAGCTTTTGGTCCTTGTCTGAGAAGGAATTGGCAGGCGCCTCTGGTGTGTTTTCCAACTACAAGGCTGTTTGGGATTTTTTTTTTTTGAGGGGGGAGTGAGGGAGGAGGCAAAGACGTTCTGGGAGAGCAGAATCAGAGAAGCTGGGGAGGAATCAGCAATGCTATAAATAAGCCCAGACCCTGGAAAACACATCAAAGCCCCCTCTGTAGCGGAAGACTGCCAAAGACGGTTTCCCAGCCACCAAGAAACCCTCCCTTTAAAAAAAAAGAAGAAGAAAGAACCAAAGTTGGAACATTCAGGATTCAGGGTACCAGCAAAACACACAAGAGACTTGGCGGCTTCTAGGACCCTGCCCGAGACCACATCCCCCAGGGGCCCTGAGACAAACAGGAGGTGGCAATAAGGGATGACACAGGAGTGGATGTGTGCCGCACCTCATCAACGGGGAAAAGGCCAGCCACACGCCCCCACCAGCTGCCTCCGAGCAGAGCAGTATTAATTAATTCTTCCATTATCTCTTCAGGGGAATCCAAACAGCAATTCCTTCTCTGTCGCTTTCCCTTTCTCTCTCTCTCTCTCACACACTGCTCCGTAGAGACATCAGCAGCGGGAAGAGACAAGGGTAGAATACGGATCAGCTGAATAGCACTGGGGTCGGGGGGGGGAACTGAAATGGCAGGAACCAGGGCATGGAGCACAATGAGAGGCATCTGCCAAGCTGGGGACGTCTGCCGATGTGGCACAGCCCATCTGGACTGGAAGGGAGTTCGAAACAGGCATAGATAAGAGGGAAAGGGTCTAAGCTGACTGTTTACTCCAAAGCCTAGTTTGGGGATTTGCAACGTGAGGCAGTTCACTCCATCGGTGGCGTCTTCTTAGGGCCCGCCTGGACTGTCGACAACAGCCCTGCCGGATCAGACCGGGAGTCCAGCTTCCAACAGTGACCAGTCACGAGAGCAGCAGCTCCCCACTGTATTCCCCATCCCCCCTTTCCCAGTATTCAGAGGTATGCTGCGTCTAAACGTGGAGGTTCCAATTCGCCATCATGACCAACATAGAGCCTCCAAGAAATCATCTAAGCTCGTGGCCATGAACACAGCATGAGGCAGTGAATTCTGCATAGCACAAATTAAGTTCTTCCTTTGGTGTGCTCTAGATCTGTACATGGGGGGGCGGGGGGGGGGAATCATATGACTTAGATCTCCCTAAGTTGGTCAATGGGCCACGTGCGAGAGTTCTTATGAATGCAAGGTGGCACTCTTGTTGTGCCAAGAGGCATGTGTGGCATCACACCTGTGCGGCCAGATCCCTTCGTGGGGCAGCCCCGGAAGGCAGCCAAGGAGAATCTTCTCCAGCCAGGCAGAGGGAGAGCGGGCCACCTCCCCGACCCCACCTGCAAGGAGCTGCTTCCCGTTGGGAGAACGCCCCTTCGTGAAGTCAGTATTTCACAAAGCGGCCATTCTGTATGCCGAAGGAACCAAACTGTGCTTGAAAATCCTTGTCAAGTACATCACACTCTCCGTGACACATGCCGGTTGACTTGGTGGCGGGGAGTACCGCCCATGCCTGGTGACCCCCGACGGCTTTTTCAAGGCAAGAGAACATTGCCATGGCCTCCCTCCACGTAGCGACCCTGCACATCCTTGGTGGTTTCCTATCCAAGGAATAACCCTGGCCGACCCTGCTTAGCTTCCAAGATCTGATGAGGTCGAGCTAGCTGGGGCCATCCAGGTTGGTATTGTGATCGGGGGGGCACGGCAGAAACCACCGCCAAGTAAAAGGAAGATTAACCTCTGCAAAGCACCAATAGCCAGTGGCTGGACAGCGGAAGGTCTATTCGGGCCTTCTCTGATTCCCAAGATTTCACCAGGCCCTGGCTTCTTATCTCCAAAAAAAACTTATGTGTGCACCCTTGAGGACTAGAATCTTGTCACTTAGGAGCTACGAGGCACCAGCTGCCAGATACCAAACAGATGTGCTGCACCTGGCCTCCCATGAGACTTCGAAGACCGCCGTTGCTTGGTCGTTTTTTGGGTTTTTTTGTGATGGTGGTGTTGTGCCTAGACAGACCACCTTCCTTGGGGCCGGCTTGCAGGACGGGAAAAAAGGGGCCGGCCCACCCCTTGAGGCACCAAACAGGCCACCAGGCAAGCGTTTCACCGGCATCCCCTTTAATAAAACACAGAAGTGTGTGAGTGTAACAACAAAAGGAGGAAAAAAATATATAATAATAAACCAAGTGAGCGAGATGGCAGCAAGAGCGATCACCATTTACAACCACAGACGACGCTGCCTAGCGGGTGGGCAGGGAGACGTGGGCAAGGCAGAGAAAAAGAGGGGGGCCTGGCTAACCGGCCAGGCGGGCCCCCCCCTCCCTCCACACTGCCTCTATTTATACAGGATGTCGTAGTGTCCCGGTCTGTACAGTAGATACACTTTGGGCTCCGAGCCCTCGGGGAAGACGTGGGGATTGGTGGTGCCGCCCTCGCCCCGGTCCATGTATTCCACCAGGATGGAGACGTTGAGGGCCTGGGCCAGCGCGATGATGTGGATGTGGTCGCTTTCCTTGCACATGGGCTCCACCTCCTGGGGCGAGAGGGAGAGAGAGAAAACCAAAGAGGGGAGGCACCGTCAGTGTTGCCCTCCCCAGAGAGGGCACTCGAGGGGGCCCTGAAGACTCTTACACACACAAATCATTCTTATTAATATCAGCCAAAAGAAAATCTCAATAAAGAAATGCTGCAGATACAGTTTTTAAAAATCACAATAAAGCAAAAAGGCTGGGAAAAAACCAGCAAGTCACAGGAGAGGAGAACCAACTGCAGGCTCAAGAAAATGATACCCTTTTGGCCTGGCACCTGAAAGGTGGTCGAGGCAATGCCAGGCAAGTGGCTTTGAGGAGGGTGCTCTCTGGGTAAGGTGCCACCCCAAAAAAGACCCTATCCTCCAAACCCACCAACCTCATTTCTGAACAGGGGCCGTCATTTGAAGAAGAGCCCCTGAAGATGGTCTTAAAACAGTGAGCAGGTTCCGATGGAAACAGGCCGTCCTTTTAGCTAGTTCCAAAACACATCAAGCTTTGCAGGTCAAAATCAGCACACCGAGTTCTGGCCAGAAATAGACCAGAAGCCGGTGAATTGATTTTAACACTTGTGAGAGAGCACAAACCCTGTTCAATCTGGCCCCTGCGTTTGATTTCTAAGCCTTTGTCTGTGACTGCTCACGCCGCCTCCAAGCTCCCCTCTGCAGTGGGGGGCGGGGGCGGGATGGGGCTAGAACACGGCTTAATTGAAACATTGCGGGGGGGGGGGATAAAACAGAACCATGGAGCTTGCTTGGCACAGCGATCCTACAAATATACAAATCTTGCACGGCTCTTTGTGTGACCTTCTCTCTGATGCTTCTCTGCCAGACAGACAGCAGGGTACACTCGGAGGCCTCACGGTCCTCCTCTTGGCAAGGGCTCCTGAAAATATTCTGTGCTAAATACAGCCCCACCCATCCCAATCCTATGCTGAGAATCTGCAGTACACAATCAGGAGGTTTTCAGCAAACGTTGTTGCTTTCTTGTTTCGCTTAATGCGGCACCATATCTACTCAGTGTGATGTAGTCCACAACTCCCATGAAGTGGGGAGAGGAGGACAGCCACAATGTGGTGGGCCAGCCCTCGGGCTCAGCAGGAGGCCAACCTCATTTCCTAGTCTACCCCAGTTTAGCCTCGAAGGTTCACACACTTGTCCTGGGATTCACAAACCATTCTGTATCTTTAGAGAGGCAGGCGGCCAGGCAGCAGCTTACAGGCGGAAGAGAGAACGCGGAAACTAACGGCTTGCCTCTGGCACAAAGTCCTGCCTAAGGCTCTTCTTTTTCAGCAGGCAGCACCTGTATGTTTTCCCTGTTCCTTGAGGACCAGAAACCTCAGAAATAGAAAGCCGAAAGCAATAACGATTACATATGGAAAAGTGCAGCCAGGTAGACTTTCAGAAGGAACTGCTGGCCCAAAGCATCACGGACCCTCTCAGGAGCAAGAAAAGGACAGACACGCAGAAGCTTCTTCCTCTCTGGCAAAACGATCCAGTCCCTGGCAACAGATTTCCCTCCCCACTGTCTCCCAACCCCATCCCACGCCCCAACCGATCCTCACCTGCTGGCAGAACTCTTTTATGCTGCGCCCTCCCTCGATGAAGTGCTCGAAAAACTTGTTCTCGCGCTGCAAATACCCGGAGGTGAGCAGTCGCAGGTACACCACCAGGTAATCCGAGGTGCTCTGGTCATTGAAAGAGGCCAGCAGCTCCGAAACCGTGGTCTGCTTCTCTACTTGCTCTATCAGGTCCATGAACTGCAGGCAAAGAGACAGGGCTGAGGCCGAGCATTTTGGGGTGGTGTTTTGGGGGTCTGTGGAAGGGGAGCCACCAATGCCAACTGCCTTCCTGAAGCAGTTCCAAGGTAACAGGCCAGGGGTCTCCAATGTTTTTTGGGCCCATAGGCACCTTTGGAATTCTGATGCAGGGAGGTGGACGCAACCACAAAATGGCCGCAGCAGGAGGCGGAGCCAAACAAAATGTCAGGGAACGAGGTGATGCATGGCTCTTAACAGTAACTCTTCAACATTTCGAGCAGAATCTCCCTTTAACACTTTGCCTTCTTTAATGAACGTACTGTTAAAAAGTATTTTCTTGCTTATATATAGCTTAGCTTCAGTTGTGCAGATAAGACCTTTGTGCTGTGGTGGCAGCTGTTGCCAAACTATTTTTTTCCCCACAGCCAATGAGGTGGACCAAGGGGCAAAAGCCCCTCCTGATGGGCAAAAGCCCCTCCTGACCCCTCCAACTTTCGTGGGCATCGGGTTGGAGACCACTGTGCTAGACTCTTCCTCGGGCTTATTTCTGATGCAGGTGTGGCGAAAGGCAGTCGGAGACTGAATGTGTCAGAGGCAAGGCTGCTGGCTGAAGCCCTTTGGTCTCCCTCTCTCCCTCTCACACACAGACATGCCTAAACACAGGAGCCTCAAAAGAAGCTAAGGCAGTCCCCCTCTCAAACGGCTTTCCCCCCCCATTTTCAAAGAGCCTGGGCTACATTTTATCAAAGCTACATAAGAGAAGCCAATGTTGAATCAGGCCAATGGCCCATCTAGTCCAACACTCTGTCACACAGTGGCCAAAAATACCAGGTGCCATCAGGAGGTCCAGTAGTGGGGCCAGGACACTAGAAGCCCTCCACTGCTGCCCCCCCCCCAAGCACCAAGAGTACAGCGCATCACTTGCCCCAGACTGAGAGTTCCCATCTATACCCTGTGGCTAATAGCCACTGATGGACTTCTGCTCCATAATTTTATCTAAGTCCCTCTTGAAACTGTCCATGCTTGTAGCTGCCACCACCTCCTGTGAATATCAGGAGAGCAGAGTATGCACTTCTGCAGCAGACAGGATAAGGAAGGTAGGTTGTGGTTAAGCACTGAAAGGAGTTGGCAGAAGCCAGCCAGATTGGTCAGTTTAATCTCCCTTCTTTGGAGGGAGGTGTCCAGAGGATGCTTTCTGCCAGGCTGTCATGCCTTAGCAGCTTGGGACTGGAATGGAGCCCGGCCAGGCCGGACCAGACCACGGGGCTACCTAGTCCACCACCCCACTCCCAAGACAATGAACTCAGATGCTTCCAAGGAGCCCATAAGGAGAGCCCCCTCTGCTGTTCTTGCCAACCTGCTTCATACGACCTCTCGACACGGATGTTCCATTTAACCCCTGACACTAATAAGAAGAGAAACTCCCGTCTCCCTGAACCAGGTAACCGGCCCCCCAAGCTCATCACTAAATTCCCAACAACAGCACGCCAGCTCTTCCCAGGAAACCCACAAGCGGGACAAGAAGGCAACAGAGCCGTCCCCCATCGCTCCTCCCCTATCAAACGGTATTCAGAGGTAGAATGTCTCTGGACATGGAGGTTCCATTTAGCGAACACAGTGACACCTGTCCTCCATGAATTTGCCTACCCGTTACGAAGCCTGGCTCAGCTGGCAGGGCGTCTGCTTGGCATGCAGGAGATCCACCAGGGTTCAATCCCTGGCACCTCCAGTTGAAAAAACCAGGCAGTAGGTGATGTGAAAGACCTGAGACCCTGGAGAGCGGCTGCCAGTCTGAGTCGACAGCACTGACCTTGATGGACAAGGGTCTGGTTCAGTGTACAGCAGCTGTATGTGTTCATCTGTGTTCCGATATCCTCAGGATAGCCTTCAGCATTTAGAGGGTATCCCAGATCCCCCTACTTTCATATTCTTTTCATTTGCTCATTCACGCGCGAGCACACAATTCTGTTTGGTGCAGAGGTGACATTTCCCAATCTCTAAACCACAGTTAAGCAACCTACAGGCTTGTACATTCCTCCCCACGTCTGTTTTTCCCCAAGCACTGTGATTAATGTTCCATCTGCACCAAGTTCATCACTATCAATTGCCAGCTTTAAAACCTGGCTTGAAATCTGCTTCTAACTGTGGTTGAAACCAGAGCTTGAACACTAACCATAGTTAGCATCCAGCCTTCTGCAGGTGTCAGCACTAGGAAAGAAAGGAAAGAGGGGACAGGAAAAGAGATAGACCTCTAAAGGGGACTCTGGCTTTCTTCCCCACATTTAAGAAATTGGGAACCATTACAACCTTCTGTGTCTCCTGTGTCCATGGATATCACGCTTTTCAAAAGGACCAGAAGTGGACAATGGGGGGGTGAGATTGGATTTATACTTCACTCAGACTCTCAGAGCATCTTACAAACTCCTTTCCCTTCCTCTCCCCACAACAGACACCCTGTGAGGTAGGTGGGGCTGAGAGAGCTCTTTGGAGGACTGCTCTTGAGAGAACAGCTCTGAGAGGATTGTGACTGACCCAAGGTCACCCAGCAGCTGCATGTGGTGGAGTGGGGAATCAAACCCAGTTCTCCCAGATTAGAGTCTGGGCACTTAACCACTACACCACTCTGGCTCGGGATGACTAAGGGAAAGGAACCTGCAATCACTTTGAAACCACTCCTTTCACCAAGTGAGAATGAGGTTTCAAAGGCCTCTCCTGCGTCTGCCTGCCCCCGGAGTCCCTGTCCCATCAACACTTCTGGCTCCTCCTTATCCGAGATGTGCTGAGAGGGGATGGGTGGAGAGAAGCAGGCCTTACTGTGTTGTGGAAGTCCTCGATGGTGAATTCTGTGAAGCCTTGCGACACCAGCACGTCTTTGCTTTTGGCGGCCACCTCTTTGAAGCTGCGTGCAACGAGAAAAAATGACAGAAACCGATCACAGTGCTGAAAGCCACCCAAGGCCCTGCTCTTGGCGCAAGACTGCCGCGTCTATTTCAATCTGGGCCCCAAATGTGGCCACCTGGGGGCAGCTGCTCTGCAGCATGCCGGGCCTGAGTCACCTGACCAATGGAAACAACATCAGGTGGGAAGTGAGATAACGCTGCTGGGCCTCTGATGTCCCGGCACGGTCCCCAGCCATAAACAGTGGAAGCTGCCAAAGCTCGAAGGACCAAAGTAAAGGCAGGCCCTGACTTTGCCACACACACACCCCTGGGAGTTGAGGGACCGGCAAAGATGAGGAAGGTAGCAGACAAGCCTCTTTTCAGAGCCCCACTCCATTGGGTGGCCTTTCACAAGGGGCGGGACAAGTCCAGGACTTTGGAGGCCCAGCACTGGTGAGCCTATATCACTTCTAACCTGCCTTTAGTCGCATCCAGCTGGGTGTGCTGCAGAAACACCACAGAGCCTACCGAGGCCCAAGCCTGCGACACCGCCACAGGTTGAAACCCAAACCTCTCCCTCCCCTGCCCACTTTCCTCCCCAGTTCACACCCTACCGCTGCAGTTCCTTGCTGTCCTCCAACAGGGCTTCGAGGTGGGAGAAGCCAAAGGCCCGATAGAAGCAGTTGCCGTCCGGCCTTGTCTTCCGGATGAACGCATACTTTTTCAGCAAATCCTACGCGAGGATATGGGGGAAATGGGGAACAAATGGATAACTCAGCAGCTTACAGATGGCAACATGAATCTATTATCTGTGGATGGTTCCAATCTGCCCTATGGCAATAGCGTAAGCAAAGGTAACACATTATTCATTTATTTGAGAAATTTATTTCCAGCTTTTACAGCAGCTTACAAAAAACATAAACAGAAGAGAAAAATAATTGAAAGTAAAATCAGTTACATATCAAGAGAGAACAATGGGAATGTCCTAAGAGCCACCGCGGAAAAGACCCTGCCTCTCCTTGCAACCCTCAAAACCCCTTCACCCCTAAAGGTGGAGATACAAGCATCCACTTCATAACTTGACAATTTTAGGGAAAGCAGCCAGCTCCGGCACCTCCAACCCAATCTATGGTCCTCGGGCCCCCAAATCCTTTCCCCTCCAACACATGAAGAAGCCATCTTGAATTGCCTCACAGGAGTTCACAGGTCCCCAAATTACAGTCTGTCGAGCTGAAAGGCATGCGGAAGAGGGCAAACTAAACGGCTAAAGGGTTGGAATAGTGAGCAGAGACGGAAAAGTCCCGGGCTTTTCAGGGGTGGGGGGTTGGGGCTTGATAGAAAACAACAAAATCTCATACGGAGTGAAGAGAGGGAGCTTTTTCTTCCCTGCACGAGGCATCGCCGACTTATGGAATTTGACATAGAACAGGATACTGCCCCTGGCTTAGACGGGTTTCTGAGGGGATAAAAGAAATCCAGGCAGGGCAGGGCCCAGCCACGATAGCTAAAGGGAACCACCACATTCAGAGGCCTTATACTTCTGAGAAACAGATGATGGCAACGAGAGAGAGGGGAAGGATGCCACCTTGGCATGCCCAACTGGGGAGCTTCCCTAGAAGAGCCTTCTGTCTGGCCACATTTGGGAACGGGACACTGCAGTCAACCGACCTTCGCTCTGATCCAGCCACACTTTTCTTATATTCTTTCCCTCCTTAATTTCTTTCCAAAGGCCATTTCTTCCAAAAGCCTCCCACGCACCACTCACATCCTCCGGGGTGGGGTGGGGTGGGGGGGCGTGGAATCTTGCAATGCAGGGGCCATGCGGCCTGGATTAAGGGGCTGGTCTTTCCACAGAGCAGCCCGGAGCGGGTCCGGATGCACCTGTCAGGAGCATTTCCCAAGCAGCCGCCCACGCTGCTCTCCTGCCCCTTGGCAAGAACACACAGCTGGGCACCTGAGCCGCCCGCCATCATGCTTACCTTGATCTTCTGCTGATAGATATGGTCATCGTCAGCGTATTCTTTGTACAGGACCGACAGCTCCATCCTTTCTGAGACTAGCGGGTTCTGGACGGCGATCTGCAAAGGGTGACCCACAAAAAAAATGGGCGATTCAGAAAAGGGGACCAGTCCCTGCTTTGCATGCAGAAGGTCCTGGGTCCAGTCCCTGGCATCTCCACCATCTCAGTTAGGAGGTGTGGGGGAAAGACCTTTCGCTGCCCGAGACCCCAGAGAGCCACTGCCAGTCAAAAGAGACAATGCCGAGCTGGAGGGCCTGATTTGGTCTGATTCAATAGAGGGAGGCCTTGAAGGACGGTCTTCCCTGCCGTTGCCCTTTTCTGACGGATCGCACCGGCCCACTCTCAGTCACACCGAGCCATTCTATTTATACAGGGAGTTACCGACACATTTCAAAAATAATTGCAAGAAACCACCAGCCCCTTACGGCTGGCTCACACTGGCAGGCTTGTCACCTGAAGACAAAAGCAGCTGATTGCTTGAATGCAGAGTGCATGGAGACAATAATGTGGAAAAATTAAACCAGAGGCTTTTTGGGTTTTTTTTTTTTTTAATGGAGTGTTTAAATGTAAAAATAACTGCATCCTTAAACCTGGCTCAAAATAAGATTGGACTATAAACCATCACTCATTTGTCTCATTAACCTCTTTAAACTGAGCCCGTGACCCTCCCATGAAATGCACACAGGTAAAAAACTCTTTATAAAAATGGAGCCAGGCAGAGATGTGTGACTTTGTGGAGTCAGACATTATTAACCTGACATAAGTCTTCATATGCTGGGCTTATTATTGAGCAATTTATGAATATTTAAGACTGCCGACAAAGCAAGATGGCCAGTTGTTTCCCATGTCCTGGACCATCAGTACTCTGCCTAACCAGGCCCTGGCCCTTCCTTCTTTAAGGCTTCACATAGGAGACCTTCGTATCCCTGCACGTCTTATCAAGACGGTCCAAAACAAAACCCTGAGCTGCAGAACTGCTTCCGTAAGCCGGCAGAAATCCCGCATGCCATCACAGATGCAATGCCACAGAAAGAAGTACCGTAGCCACGTTATGTGCAATCCATTTGGGGGGGAGACTGTCAGTTCACATGGTTAACTGCCGCACAAGAGGCATCAAAGTTACCTGTGCACTTGTGAACCAGCAAAGAGGTTTTTAAGCTCTTCATGACAGCCCAGGAGGGCACAGTCCCCTTACGGACAGTGAAGTCACTGCGTTACCCAGTGTGATATGGGTATAGAGACACCACTGGGGAGTGGAACAACAGCTGGGCCATAGACACGCTCAGTCTGAACTTTCAGGCAAAAGCCTTGTGCAAAATGAAAATACTTTTGTGGACATCCATGGATATACAGGAACAATCAACCAAGAATCCCTTAAGAGCTTCTGGAAGAGTTGGCCGGTTAAAGGAAACCCCCTCCCCAAAAAAACAAAAAGGCACCTTAAAGCCTAGCGAACTCATTGTGGGAAGAAGCTGATGTGGAGGAGATGACCCCTGGACACATACTATGAGACATTTCAGTCACTGGCTCCATGTCCATCAGCTGAAACACAACACGCACACAAAAAAACCCACAAAGACAGAGGCAGCAGACCAATCTTTCTTCTCCCAAGCGCTCACCTCCTGCTGAATTCGATCCTGCTGGGCCATTATGGCTTCATCGTAGGCCAAGCAATTCACCCCTGAGAAAGAGAACAGAGATTAATCCAGATGAGTTCAGGGGCCCTTCACACCATCTCGGTTTCGGCAGGGTTACAAAGGCCTCCGGGCACTAAAGGTTAAGTGTAAGCTTACTATTCTAAAGTTGCAACAGAAAACAAAATGAAACTGAGGTCCAGAGTCCACAAGGGTATCCTGCTTATTTAAAACATTTTATTATCTCCCCTTTATATATATATATATATATATATATATATATAAAAAGTACAAGATTCAGCCTAGCTAACTGTGTTACTGACACAAAATAAGCAGGATCCTTCTGCTCCCAGTTTGCAAGACCAAAGCCCCCAACACTGAACGAGGACCCCCCACACCTTATTAGCATGACAAAAGTAGATGCAATAGATCTGCCGCAACAGAGGATTGGGAGGTTGTTTATTTAAAACATTTTGCATGCTTTTGAGTTTTTCATGGCCTAATAAGCCCAGGCTAGTCTGATCTCTATGGATCCGGGAAGCTAAGCAGGATCGGCCCTGGTTAGTATTTGGATGGGAGACCACCAGGGAAGTCCAGGGTCGCTACGCAGAGGCAGGCAATGGCAAGCCACCCCTGAACATCTCTTACCCTGAAAACGCTAGAGGGTCACTGCAGGCCCCGTAGCTAAGGAGTTTTGGGGGAGGGGGCCTGGGGGGGCCCACCAGCCAATTAAATTTACTTGGTGGAATTCCTAAGGCAGCCCTGCACACACACCCAGGCTCCAGGGCAAGGCCCAGTGGCCGCAGCTTCCCTCCCCACCCCCCTGCAAGGGCAGATCAGTCCCCTGGAATTCAAGTAGCTCTGCTACCAAGAGAAGTGGCGCTGAAACAGGCAACCTGTTATGTAGCCCGCGGTGCTGCAGAGAAATCCAGGGGGAAGATTCCACTTGGCTGTAGCTGACGAGTCCCAGAAGGCCCCTTCTGTAGCACGATGAGAGACCTGCAGGTATGCTTGGTGGTACAGAAGTTGCTGCCTCTTCCCCCCCATTACCCACCACTGATCCCGCCAGCACCGCCGGCCTCGGAAAGGCGGTGGGGGAGGAGAGATAGGCCAGTGCCAAGCCCGCCTGCCCCGCAACCTGCCCCCGAGGCGGTGAGGAGAGGAGCCCCCTGGCTGGTCTCCAGTGGCAGTGGCCGGGCAGCAGGAGACTCTCGGGCGGTGGCCAAATATGTGATGCCGTCCGACTCGTGTGCGGATGGGCCTTCCCCGCCGCTTTGATTCCCTCTCTTTTCTCGCCCCGTTCAACGAGTGCAGAAACTCTCCTTGTGCAAGGGGGCGTGGGGCGGCATTTGTACTGCCAGTGAGGATTGTGGGTCACAGGCAATCAGAATTCGGGGGGGGGGGAGCACATCTTGAAAAGGCTAAGGGATGCGCGGCGACTGAGGCCTTCTGGAGCGTGAGCCCCCTTCGTTGGATGCAGTCAGGATCTCCAGCAGCACCACATTTGGTTACCAGGGATCTGGAGGCAAGGAAAGGGCAGGGTGTCTCCTCCTCCTCCTCCTCCTGCGGTAGCTATGGGCCTGGGTCACTGTACGTCGGCTGTGGCTGAACAGCCCTCCCCCCCCAGCCTTTTCTTAATCCTAAAAATGTACCTTTCAACACACACACAAAAATCTAGACTAGAAACCTGAAACGCATCTGTGATGATAACTCCAGAGGGGCAGCCACGTCACTCCGTCGGGGGAAAGAAGTGTCTAGTGGCACCTTAAAGATGAATGCTTAAAGACATAAGGCTGGAATAAATTTTGCCTGTCTTTAAGGTGCCACTCCGTCTATGCTTTAAGTGCCGTCAAGTGGCTTTCCACGACCCCACATATTAATGTCTCCCAAAACGTCCTCTCATTAACAGCCTGGCTCGGGTCTTGCAAAGGGAGGGCCCTCGTGGCTCCCTTGGTGGAGTCCGTCCATCTCATCTTTGGTCTTCCTCTTTTCTTGCTGCCTTCCACTTTTCCTAGCATCACTGTCTTTTTGGTTTATCTTGTCTTCTCATAACGTGACCAAAGTTTGATAGCCTCAGCATGATCACTTTAGTGTCTACAGAGCGTTCAGGCTTGATTTGATAAGGTGCCGCTAGACTCCTCTTTTATTTTATGTTGATAAATGCCCCCTTCTCTCTCTCACACACCCCCTTCCTCCAAGGAACTCAGGAGGGCATTTGTGGATCTCCCCCTTCACAAGCCACGTCCTTCCCCTTAGGAACCTAGGCTGCTTAACAAGAACAGATGAGGAGCCCAACGGTCCATACAGTCCAGCATTCTTACTTTCTTCCATTGTGGGAACCGTCCATTGATCCCTACTCTTTGCTTCCTGTCATTTAACCTGTTTTTCATCCCTAAGAGAACCTGTCCTCTTATCCCATGACTGCTAAGTTTAGTTAGGAGCCTTTGGTGAGGTACCTTCCCAAAAGCCTTTTCAGAGTCCCAAGTATATAATATAAAGCTCAGTGTAGAGAAAGGGTTCAAACCCAAGCCTCCCTGTCCTAATCACAAAGCCCAGACTGGCTCATTTCCAGCCCACTTTTGCTCAGCTGCCACGCACCCCACCACCACACTGCACACAAAGCCTGCACGGAATTCGTCTGTTCTGCAGCACCGCCAGGCACCAAATGCTCTCTCCCTCTCTCGCATCATCTGCTTGGAGCCGCTGCCAACACTGCAGAGAGCCGAGAAAGCGGCCTGGGACGTTCCATGCCGTACATCATTAATGGAGAGACATCCTGACTCCTGGCCTTGCAGGTACTGCAGAGGCAGGGGCAAACGCTCACGGCTCCCGACTCACCCCTCACTCCTAAGCAACAGAAGAGCAGCAAAACTGGACGGCCTCCCCTCCACGTGCGGACCTCGGCCCAGATCCACCACCAAGGATGTGCCAAAGGGCCCTCCAAGGGACAAAGGTGACACTGAGCCAAAGGAAAGCAAAACCCACGTGCTTGATAAAGCTGTTGGTGCTACAATTCCAGGGAGCAGGGTTGCCAGCCTCCAGGTGGGGCCTGGGGATCTCCCAGGATTACAGGTCTATTATTTCAAAATATTATTGCCCTGCATCCTTAACTTAAAGGTTATACCCAAGCTGTCTTGAAAAAGATTAAACCAGCATCAAAGAAACAAGCAAAAAGAAAACAGCAAGAAAACCTTTGTTTAAAATGATAACAACAGACCACAACTCCACATATAAAACCCGGAGCAGTTAACCTAGCAACAACAAATAATCAAAGAGACTAAGGGCCATAGTAGTGAAATCAGAGTAGCAATCAATGTTCCTTCTAAGCTGAGTTAGTGTGAGCTAGCTCACAGTTTTTTAGCCTCTGGCTCACACATTTTTGTCTTTGCTCAGGAAGGATGGCTCCGGAGCGAGCTAATTTATGTCGTAGCCAAATCGCTCACTCACAGCTTTAATACCAGTAGCTCATAGAGCAGAATTTTTGCTCACAAGACTCCACAGCTTAGAGGGAGCATTGGTAGCAATGTTATTGAAGGGGGCAGTAGGGAGGACCAAAATACTGGCCAGAGAAGGCAAATCTAAACAGACAAATCAAGTAAGCCTAAAACCATCATCAGCCAATCACAGGATGCCAGTGAAAATAAAAATCAGCAGGCAAAGGGACCCAAGGGAGGGCACAGTGAAGCTGAGGTGCCACCACAGAGAAGGCCCTGCCTGTGAAAATAATAATCAGCAGGCAAAGGGACCCAGGGAGGGCACAGTGAAGCTGAGGTGCCATCACAGAGAAGGCCCTGCCTGTGAAAATAAAAATCAGCAGGCAAAGGGACCCAAGGGAGGGCACAGTGAAGCTGAGGTGCCACCACAGAGAAGGCCCTGCCTGTGAAAATAATAATCAGCAGGCAAAGGGACCCAGGGAGGGCACAGTGAAGCTGAGGTGCCACCACAGAGAAGGCCCTGCCTGTGAAAATAAAAATCAGCAGGCAAAGGGACCCAAGGGAGGGCACAGTGAAGCTGAGGTGCCACCACAGAGAAGGCCCTGCCTGTGAAAATAATAATCAGCAGGCAAAGGGACCCAGGGAGGGCACAGTGAAGCTGAGGTGCCACCACAGAGAAGGCCCTGTCTCAGGGAGCCTTCTGCCTCATTTCTGAAGGTAAGGGCATGCAGGGAGGGCAGATCGTAGCTGCTGGGCAGCTTCACATGGTGGTGTGCAGGCCTGGCCCCAGGCTGCCTAAGAAGAAGCAGCTCTTGGGAGGAAGCGGAAGGGAACGGGAGCACAGGTGGTATTCTCTTCGATCCTTCCTGTCATAGGAAGGGGAATATGACAGGAGCAGACGATAATGGAGGTGAACCACTGGCTGCGCTGGTGGTGCCGGCAGGAGCAGTTTGGATTCTGGGACCATGGGCTAGGTTTTCTGGACAACAACCCTCCTTGGACAGCTTGACGGGGTATTCAAACAACATGACCTGGTAGTTAACAGGTGACTCTATTTCCCTGATGTGTGCTGGAAGACAAACTCTACAAAGCATCCACAGTCATGCAGCTTCCTGGCCTGTCTGGATGACAACTTCATCAAGTGGTGGAGGAAGCTACGAGGGGCTCAGCCACAGTCAACTTACTACTGACCAACAGGCAAGAGATGGTAGATGGGGTGAAGGAGGTAGGGACCCCAGGGGGAAGTGGCCATGTCCGGCTAGAATTCCTTTTGCTGTGGGGGATCAAGGAAGTTCGCAAGAGGTATGATGAGAATCATTCCATGGGCAAGACTGCTGGAAGGGAAAGGAGCAAGTGAAGGGTGGGCTCTCCTAAAACAAGAGCTCCTACAAGCTCAAGCTGCTGCTATTCCAACAAGAAGAAAGCATGGTAGGGGATCCAAGAAGCCAGTGTGAATGAAGAGAGAACTGCGTGGTGTGCTAAGGGAGAAAAAGAAAATGTTCAAGAAATGGAGGGAAGGACATACCTCTAAAGAAGAGTATCTGTGGGTTGCTAGGCCCCATAGGTCAGCCATCAGAGACGCCAAAGCTCACAGTGAGCTAAAGCTGGCCAGGGAGGCTTGCTACAACATAAGAACATAAGAGAAGCCAACGCTGGATCAGACCAATGGCCCATCCAGTCCAACTCTCTGTCACACAGTGGCCAAAAATACCAGGTGCCATCAGGAGGTCCAGATATGTGAGGAACAAACGCAAGATAAAAGAAGCAATGGGCCCAACTGTTGGGTGAAAATGAAGAAACTCTCTGTCAGAGAGAAAGCAGAAAGGCTCAGTGCCTACTTTGCCTCTGTTTTTCCCTGAAGAAGAGAACAGGCTCATCTAGAGATGGTAGTAGGCAAGTCACAGCATCTAGGCTGCTGGTTGACATGAGAGGGGTAGCTGAGAAGCACCTGGCTGCATTGAATGAGTACAAATCCCCTGGGGCCAGATGGTATGCACCCAAGAGTTCTCAAAGAACTTTCTAGAGAGCTTGCAGGGGCTTTGTCATTAATCTTCCAGACTTCTTGGAGGATGGGAGATGTGCCACAAGACTGGAGGAAGGCAGAAGTTACCACAATTTTCAAAAAAGGGAGGAGAAATGACCCAGAAAACTACAGGCCAGTCAAACTGACCTCTGTCCCAGGGAAGATACTAGAGCAGATTTTAAAGGAATTAGTCTGTGAGCGTCTAAAGGACAACTTGGTGATCTGTGGAAGTCAGCATGGATTTGTCCCCAACAGATCCTGCCAAACCAACCTCATTTCCTTCTTTGATAGAGTGACAAGCTTACTGAATCAAGGGAATGCTGTTGATTTTGTTTACCTGGATTTCAGTAAAGCTTTTGACAAGGGTTCCTGATGATGTTCTGATGGGTAAACTAGAGGAATGTGGACTGGACTCTAGGATAGTTAGGTGGTTGAAGAACTGCACTCAGAGAACAGTTGTCAACGGAATTTCATCTGAATGGGGGGAGATGTCCAGTGGGATGTCACAGGACTCGGTTCTGGGCCCAGTACTTTTCAATATTTTAATAAATGATCTGGATGAGAGTGTGGAGGGGCTGCTCATTAAATTTGCAGATGACACTAAATTGGGAGCAGCAGCGAACACACCAGAACACCGAGACAGAATTCAACAAGATCTGAACACATTGGAAAAGTGGGCGGACGTTAACAAAATACAATTTAACAAGGATAAGTGCCGAGTTCTAGATCTGGGTAACAAAAATGAGGAACACACATACTGGATGGGGGATACACTTCTAAGCAGCACTGTGTGAACAAGATCCTAGGGTAAGGGTGGACTGAAAGTTAAATATGAGCAGCCAGTGTGCTGCGGCGACAAAAAAGGCTAATGCAGTCTTGGGGTGTATCAACTGAGGCATAACATCCAAATCAGTTCCGCTGTACACTGCAGAGGTCAGGCTGCACCTGGAGTACTGGGTGCAGTTCTGGAGGCCTTAATTCAAAAAGAATGTAGACAGAATGGAGTGCGTGCAGAGAAGAGCAACAATGATGATCAGGAGCCTGGAGACCAAGCACTAGAAGGAAAGGCTGAGGGACTTGGGAATGTTCAGTCTGGAGAAGTGGAGGTTGGGGGGGGAGACACATGATTGCTCTCTTGAAGTATCTGGAGGGCTGTCCCTTAGAGGAGGGCAGGGAGCTGTTCCTGTTGGCAGCAGAGGAGAGGACTCACAATAATGTGTTTAAATTAAGGGCGGGAAGGTACTGGCTGGATCTCACGAAAAACTTGTTTACGGTAAGAGTTGTGTGACAGTGGAATCAGCTGCCTAGGGAGGTGGTGAGCTCCCCCTCAGCAGCGTCCAGACAAACACTTGTCAGGGATGCTCTAGGCTAATCCTGCATTAAGCAGGGGGTTGGACTAATGGTCTGCATGGCCACTTCCAACTCTGTGATTCTATGATCCTAAGAAGAAAGATTAGATTTATACACTGCCTTTCACTATCTGGAGCAGTCTCAGAGTGGTTTACAAACTCCTTTCCCTTCCCTTCCCCACAACAGACACCCTGTGAGGTAGGCGGGGCTGAGAGAGCTCTTTCGAGAACTGCTCATGAGAGAACAGTTCTGAGAGAACTTGTGACTGACCCAAGGTCACACCAAGAGCTGCATGTGGAGGAGTGGGAAATCAAACCCGGTTCTCCCAGATTAGAGTCCGCGCTCCTAACCACTACACCAAACTGGCTCTCTTAAGGCTTTAAAGGTAAGAATCAGGAAACTGAATTGTACCAAAATACAAATTAGTAGCCAATCAAACTCTTTTTGTTACCAGTGCGATACTAAGAAATGTACCAGACAGTACTGTAGCTGCCATATTTCGAAGCAAATGGACTTTCTGAACTGCCTTTGAGCAGGCTGTGGTAATCTAATCATGATGTGATCAGAGCAGAGATGATAAGATCCCCATTCTGCCACTGGGTGTCTCGCGGGTTGACCCTGACTACTCCCTCTCTTTTATCCTGACCAGGTTGTCACAAGGATCAAGTGAGGAAGGGGACAACATACATGGACAATAGGTAGGATAAGAATGCAGGCAGGCATTGCATCGACCACCCCATGAGCAGACTCTGCCACACTGTACAGGAATGCAACAGGACTTCTCAAGACACAACGTCTGTGTCTAGTGCAGAGGGATCATGCGTGCTCGATACGCCACATGGTGGGTGGCAGACCTTCTAAGCCATAGGACATTCATGATCCAGTGACAAGAAGGAAAATCCTTTCCCCAAGAGAAATGGTGGGGTGAAGCATGCATATGGCCCCCCCAAAGGCCTCTGCCACTGGGGACTGTTTATCTCGGGCATTAGCTATCTAGATATCCATCTACATATCTATCGCACCCTTTCCCAGAGTAGCTCAGGGCGGCACAACTCTCATTCTCTCCTCAGTTTATCCTCAAACAACCCTGTGAAGTAGGCTAGGCTGAGCACCCACAACTGGCCCAAGATCTCTCAGGGAGCTTCTTGGCAGAGTGGGGATTTGAACTTGGGTCTTTCCACACTGTTGAGTGGAACTCTTCCCCAGTTCTTCTTGAGGAAAGGCAACTGGAGAGTTTGGAAATGTTCAAAGGAAAGGAGGGGGGGTCCTTAAAGAGAGGAATCAGTGTGGGTTCCATCCATGGAGTTTGGAAATGCAAGATTCGCGTTGTAAACTGCAACAAACTGCACAATTGGGGCAAGAAAAATGGGGGCTCATCTTTTTAGATCTGTTCACCACAAAATGCCCCCAAGGTTCTCAGGCAGGAGCTGCACACATTGCATAGGTGAAGGCTTTTCCTGGTATAAAAACATAAGAAGAGCCCTGCTGGATCAGACGAATGGTCCATCTAATCCAGCATCTTGTCTCACACAGTGGCCAACCCGTTCCTCCAGACAGCCACCAACAACAGGGCAGGGAGGCCGAGGCCTTCCCCCAATGTTGCCTCCTCGCTCTGGGATTCAGAGGCTTAGTGCCTCTGAATGTGGAGGTTCCCCTCAGTCACCATGGCTAGTAACCATATATAGACTTGTCCCCCATGAATCTATCCAGTCCCTTTTTAAAGCTGTTTATTCCTGTGATCATCAGCATGGAGACAAAGGCTCAGTTCAGACAGCAAGCCACACTGTGGTTTTAAAAAGATCAGCTACGGTTTTGTGTATGTCTGAATTAACAAATCATACTCTGCGATTGGCAGAGGATGTGCACTGGAACCCTCAGGTCTGAAGCAGGTTTGCAAACCACGGTCTGTGCCTCAAACCAGAGTTATATCTGTTGCACATACTTCTCAAGGTGCCTGCTTGGGGAGAGGAAGGAAATGTGATTGTAAGCCGCTTTGAGACTCCTTAAAGGTAGAGAAAAACAGGGTATAAAAACCTACTTCTCTGACTCTGGAGGCTACTTGCCCTTGGAAACAGGAAGGCTGAGCAGATGGGAAATGAAAGCAGAAAAACTGCTCTAAACCAGAGGAAAAGTGAAAGCAGACAAGCAGCTCCTAAGCCACGATTTGCCAGCAGTATGTCACTCTGAACCCTGGCTTGGCTTAGTGCCTGAACTAAGACAAATAACTGGGGGAAAGAGTCACCTGCTAAACTGCAATGTGTTAAGGCTTCTGAAAGTATAGGAAGGAGAGTAGGGCAAAAAAAAAAAGACACTGTAACCGTGTTCGACAGAAAAGGAATTTCTGCCATCCTATTATTAGTTTTTACTTGTAGGGTTGGGACCAATAAGCGAGTAGCACCCTGAGATATCCAGTTGCAGGGTTTTTTTTTTTAAAAAAGTGAAAGACAGGTGAAGATTGTCCCACGGTAAAAGAGTGCAGGCCTCCCGTAATGGTTTAGAAGAAGGAATCTTCTTTCGACATCCCTTCTGGACAAGGTGCATCTCCCTGAATGCCATTTTCACATAAAAGTATAGGAGCCCTGTCCTCTTTTACATCTAGTGAGCTGGAGGCATAAACGCAGGCCAGATTTCCTTTAAAAAAATAAAAGTGGATTGCATTTCGCAGGCTGCAGTTAAGAAGCAGGGGCTAGAACAAAACAGGATGGAAACTACTCCACCCATCCTACCTTATGCCTAGAGCTCCTTCACTTGAACATATATAGGGTGTTCCCTCAACCTCTTAATCCACACCCACAACTGTTGCCAAGCCTAAGCATATGCACTCTTAAGGAGTGGCCATGGCTCACTGACAGGGCACATGTTTTGCAGGTAGAAAACCCCAGCCTCAGTCCTCAGCATCTCCAGTTAAAAAGTCTCAGGTAGCAGAGCCGGGAAAGACCTCTGCCTGAGTCCCTGAAGAGCTGCTGCCTGTCCAAACAGACAGCATCGGTCTGGGTGGGCAATGGTTTGCTGTTCTCTTCCTTTGCTCACCTGTTCCTAGAGTTGCAACCTCCAGGTTAGGAAATCCCAGGAGATCCAGGGCTGGAGCCTAAGGAGAGTAGTGGGAGGGGCCTCAGCAGGCTACAATACCGTAAAGTCCATGCTTCAAAGCAGTCATTTTCGCTAGGGAAACTGATCTCTGTTGGGAGATCAGTTGTAATTCCAGAGGATTTGGCAACCCCACCTGCATCCCGCTAGCCATGGCTTTCTGCCCTTACTCTGCTGCTGTGCCCCCTGTCAAGATCTAGACTGTAAGCTCCTCAGGAGCAGGGACCTCTGAGTAATAAACCTGTAAACTGTTCTCAAAAAGGTTTTAGTTGCACTGTAAGACAAGGCAGAATGAAGATCCTACTGCTTTGTCAGATACTGAAGTGGTATTGCTCTAAGATGAACATAGCCACAGACAAGGTTGCCAGCTCCGGCTTGGGAACTGCCTGGAGATCTGCAGTGGCCCCTGGGAAGGGGATGCGATGACACAGAGGCTGCCCTCCAAAGCTGCCATTTCCTCCAGAGCAACTGATCTCCGTAGCCTGGAGATCAGCTGCAATTCTATGAGGTCTTCCGGCCTCATCTGGGGGCTGATAACCCTCACCGTAGACACGGGTGGGCATGCCATCTTCCGTCTTCTCAGCGAGGCTGAGAGAGAGGGAACAGCCCAAGGTCACCCGGGAGATGTTATGGCTGAGCACAGGAAGTGGACCCCGGTCTCGCCCAGTCCCACGCCGATGCACCAACCACTGGGGCCCTCAGCGACGATGGGGGCAATGAATCTGAAGGGACACTCTCTCCCCAGGAACTGGCCCTACCTCAGGACCCTTATTTAAAACTAGACGTAAAAGGGAAAGGAATGGTCTTTTTCTTCAGGGGTTTCCCCGGCGAGAGAAAGGGCGTTTCCATGGAAACCGGGAGGAGGAGGATGCCAAGCAGGGTCCGGCCTTTGGCGCCTGCGTCCTAAAGGGGGGGTGTGGAATGGAGAGAGGGGGAGCCATTTCCATGGAGACAGGAACCTGCAGCTCCACTGAGGGGAGGGGGAAAACCGTTGCCAAGGAGACCGTGAGGCCGAGCCAGAAGGGCACCGGGGGGGGGTCTCCTTGCCATGCAAGCAGGGACGGGGGTCGGTGGAACGTGAAGGGGGGTCCCTTCCAGAGAACAGTGAGCTCCAGGCCGGAAGCGGGTGTTTCCATGGAGACAGGACAAGAAGCCCCCGCTCATACTAACGACCCCCGAATCTTCCCCCCATCGTTACCATCGGTGTCCCCTCCGACGGGCTCCGGCTGCTGTTGAGGCTCTTCCGCCGCCATCTTCACGCTGCAACCCCGCTAGGAAGCGCTTCCTGGTCAAACCCAGGCGCACCGGAAACACTTTCCCCCTTCCTCTCTCTCATCGCCCTAGCAACTGGACCCTAGCAACCGCCCGTTCACTTAGCAACGCCCCCCTCACTACGCTCGCGCGGAGGTATGATAAAGAAGGCTGGGAAGATATCAGATCTTCCCTTCTAAAGGGAATGAAAGCGTCATCACAGTGTCCCTGATGTCATCTTCATGGGAGTCGTTATGACGTCATGGGTTATGACGTCACACCTCGCTGGATGCAAAATGGCCGCAGTCTGTTTTTGACAGGAATAAGCTGGTCCCTAAGAAAAATGCAACACAGGGGCAAGAGAAAGCACCCTTTGAGTTTGCATCAACCAACAATCCCCAATCATGCAAGCTTTTGAGTCAGCTTCATGTAGCAGGGTAAAGGGACCCATTTGCCAAAACCTTTTTGCGGAAACATTAGATTATGTGCAGTTTCAAAAATCACTGTATCACTGAGTTTCAGGTGGATGCTGGAAGAAAAATAGCTTTAAATACTCACTAATATTATTTAATAGCCATGACCTGGTTATTAGAAGTTAGCTCAATCTTGTAAGGTCTTGGAAACTAAGAGGGTCAGCCCTGGTGGAGACCACTAAGGAAGGCTGGGGTTGCTACAGTGAGGCAGTCAAAGGCAAGCCACCTCTTGCCTTGAAAACCTGCTGGGATTACCATAAGTCTGCTGCAACTTGAAGGCATATTTCAGGGAGAAAACTTAAGCAGATCTAGCCAGAAGTAAATTCCCTTTAATCCAATGTTTGATCCCATCGGACCATCAAGACCAGCTATCTACTCTTGCCATGAAGCTGTCTTTCCTAGTAGGCTGGGCTTTTTATTCACCTTCCTCCTGCCAGACCTACTCAATGGCTCTTTCAGCTGAGGAGGCTTTTACTCCCAAGGAGGTCTATATTCATGAGGCATCCTGTATTTCCGAGGAGGCTCATACAAGCAGTTGGTGCCCCTGTATAAAGTACTAAGGCTGAGGTATAGCGTAGTGATTTCAGCTCATACTTTATTAATCCATAGGAGAACTTCAGATAAGTGGGGGGGGGGCATGGCCCGCTTATATTCCCCCTCTTAACCACACCCACCCACACCTGTGATAGGTTTATTTACAAACAAGTCCCACCATCCAAGTCTTATGAGGAAAGGCTGAAAGAGTGGGGTATGTTTAGCCTGGGAAAGAGAAGGCTTAGAGGGGCCATGATTGCAATCTTCAAGTATTTGAAGGGCTGTCATGTAGAAGATGGAGCAGATCTATTCTCTCTTGCGCCAGATTGCAAGACTAGATCTAATGGGTGGAAATTACAAGGGAGTCGTTACCGGCTAAATATCAGAAGAAACTTCCTAACTGTAAAAGTGGTTGAGCAGTGGAACAGCCTGCCTTGGGAGGTGGTGGATGCTGCTTCGCTGGATGTTTTCAAGCGGAGACTGGACAACCATCTTTTGGGTATGTTGTAGGTATGTAGAGCTATCTTTCGGCTATGCTCCAGCAGAGTGCAGGGGGTTGGACTAGATGACCTGCAAGGTCCCTTCCAACTCTAACATTCTATGATTCTGTGATTGGTTCCTTTTAGGATCTGGGCTGGCTGATTAGCGAGTTCTCGGATCCTCTGCTTCTATTGTCTTAGGATGCGAAGCTTAGCCTGTCCTCCTGGCCACATGCGAGCCCAACCGCATGTGCGGTCTCCCTTGGTACACAACACCCCTCCCCCCAGATCCAGATCCCCCCTAGTTGACATAGTCTCTGAGGTAAGTGGGTCTCTTCTGCTCCCTAGTGGAGCGGCGCACATCCGGAGCCAGGGCAGGGCTCTCCAGCATTGTTCTTGCTGGTTCAGGGGAAGGTACCTTGGCCACTGGGACCTCTGCCAGGGCTGGTCTGCTGCAAGGCTCTTGGCTGCCTGTTGGCTCCGAGTTGCCACCCTCCCCTCCTGGTAGAGCACTTGCCCATGGTTGTGTTGGAGCGGTTGCCTCGAGTTCCCCGGGGTTTGGGCAACCGTATCCGCTGTCGTCTGGCATGTCTGGGTCAGCAGGAAGGAGGAGGTGACACAGTTGATCAATGTGCCACCTCCACAGCTGACCATCTTTGCTGGAGACTTCATAGGAGAGCGGTCCTGTCATCCAGACGACTCTAGCCAGAATCCAGGTGGGACCCGGGCGTAGTTCCTGGTGTACACGGGGTCCCCTGGGAAGAACCCTCATGGGGCCTGATCTTCGGGGTTTATGCTGTGTTCTGGTGCCCTGTCTGGATGGAGGCGGTCTAGGCAGGTCGTAAAGCTCATGAGGAGTTCAGCTGGATTGCGGCTGGTGGTGGTGTGGGGGGTTGTGCGCTGGCCAAATAGGAAGGTGGCCAGCTTGTAGTCCCAGTCCCCCTGGTCCATGCAGCACAGGGCGTCTTTCGTAGTTCGGACCATGCATTCTGCCTGGCCATTGGTTGCGGGGTGAAATGGAGCTGAGCGTATGTGCCTTATGCCATAATATCGCACAAACTCCTGAAACTCCGTGGAGGTGAATGCTGTGCCATTGTCAGTTACCAAAGAGTCCGGTATACCTTGGGAGCTAAAGATCCGCTACATCACGCGGATGGCTGAGCGGGACAAGGTAGACAGGACTGGTACCACCTCCAGCCTCTTCTTGTAAGCATCTACCAATAAAAAGAAGATCTGTCCCTGGAAAGGCCCAGCAAAGTCCAGATGGAAACATGCCCAAGGCTTGTGGGACGACTCCCATGGCTGCACTGGTGCTTTCGGAGGCTGGGGTTGGGACTCCTGACATTTCTGGCAGCACTTCACTGTGTCCTCGATTTCATTGTCCAACCCCGGCCACCACACATAGCTCCGGGCCAGGGCTTTCATCCTGACGATTCCTGGGTGGTTCTCGTGCAGGGCGGTGAGTACTCACTTTTGCAGATGTGTGGGGATCACCACCCGGCTGCCCCACAACAGGCACCCCTTGTGGGAGGACAGCTCGTCCCTGCGAGATGAGAATGCAGTGAACTCTGGTCTCACCTGGCCCACGGGCCACCCCTCCCCCACCCAGTCTAAGACCCAGGAAAGGATGCAATCTCAGGCAGTGTGGCACGACATATCCGTCACCTGGACCAGGCAATCGGGCAGGGACTCCAGCAAGGCGATGTGGTGAGCCGGAGCCGGGTCGGGATTGGAGGAAGGCAGCAGGAGGCGGCTCAGTATGTCGGCATGGCCCATTGCTTTACCGGGGCGGTGGATGAGCAAGTACTGGTACCCTTCCAGGAAGACGGACCAGTGCAGCACCCGAGGAGATAACATTTGTGGGGTCTGGCAGTCTGGGGCAAGCAGGCCCAAGAGGGGTTTGTGGTCCATCACAATCGTGAAGGCCCAGCCATAGAGGTAGTCATGAATTTTTTTTACATCGGCTACAATTGCCAGGGCCTACTTGTCTATTTGAGCGTAGTTGCACTCCGCCACAGACAATGTGTGAGAGTAATAGGCGATGGGAACCTCGCAGCCGTCGGCCAGCCTGTGCCCCAGGACCGTCCCCACCCCATATGGAGAAGCGTTGCAAGCCAACACCACCGGCAGGGTTTAGTCAAAGTGGGCGAGGATTGCATTGGAGGACAACAGTTCTTTCACCGCCCGGAAGACAGCAGAGTGTTTGGGACCCCAGACCCAGGGAGCGTGTTTATTGAGTAGTCGGTGAAGTGGTTCTGCTACAGTGGCCTTGTGGGGCAGGAACGAGCGATATGCTATGGACCATTCCTTAGTCCTCTCTCACTTAATCAATAAACAAGTAAGATGCAAAAGATCCAAACGATGTGTGCCTTTCTTAGACCTCAAAGGAGCCTTTGATTCCATTTCCAGGAACCGTCTTTGGGAAAAATTATCTAGTACATCCCTTGATGTTACTCTTTGTAATTCGTAAACTATATAATGGTACCTCGTGCCAAATCAGATGCTCTTCATCTGGTAGATTGACACCCAAGATCTCTACCAATAAAGAAGTCAAGCAGGGATGCGTGCTTGCACCCCTCCTTTTTAATTGTTTCTGGAAGGATTTGGCTCCATTCTTAAACCAAGTGGATGGACATTGTCCAAAGCTAGGCTTCACCCATATTCCAGTCTTGTTATGTGCAGATGACACAGTCCTGCTTTCTTGCACTTGTGTGGGTCTACTCCGACTTCTAAATAGATGCCAGGACTACTGTAAAATCAACCAATTAGAACTAAATTATGAGAAATCAAAAATCATAGTTTTCGTGAACTGCAGGAAGCAATTCACATGGAGGATTGGTGACCTTAAGCTAGAGCAAGTAAAATATTTTAAGTACCCAGGGCTTCATTTTCATGCCAACGCAATTTGGACTCTTCAGCACAGGATAGCAAAAAACAACCTTAAGGCAAATGTCAATGCCTTCCTACGGTTTTACTTTTCAGAGAGAGGGAATCAATTTGTGCCATCTGCGTTAAAAGTATTTAATATAAAAATGCAGCCCCAGCTACTTTACGGAGTCCCTGCGTGGCTTGAGGCAGTTGATAAGGCAACTGAACAGGTGCATACGAGCTTTTAAAGAAAGATACTAGGTGTCCCACCTTGTGTCCCGTATGAAGCCCTTTGTCTGGAATGTGGTCAAAGCTTTATTTCTACGTGGGCATGGCTCATGACCTTCAAATATTGGGCCCAACTGCACTGTAAATCTGATCCCACTAGCTATACCTATCAGATGTTAACTGAGACTGAGGGCTCAGCCTGGCTTGCCACTATAGGAAAAAAATCTGAGCTCCTTGCACATCTCTCTTGAATCTATGCTGATGCTCTCTGAAACGGAGGTATTTCACAAAATAAAGAATAGATTACTGGAGGCAGAGTTGTGGAACTTGTATAATGCAGCCAATAAGACTTGTTCTCCTCTGAATCACGGGATATTTCCCATGGTAGGACGCTTGCACAGTTTGATGTAGTGGTTAAGTGCACGGACTCTTATCTGGAAGAACCGGGTTTGATTCCCCACTCCTCCACTTGCACCTGCTGATGTGACCTTGGGTCAGTCACAAGCTCTGGCACAGCTGTTCTCTCAAGGACAGTTTCTGTCAGAAGTTCTCTCAGCCCCACCTACCTCACAGGGTGTCTGTTGTGGGGAGGGGAAGGGAAAGGAGTTTGTAAGCCGCTCTGAGATGCCTTTGGGCAGTGAAGGGCGGGGTATAAATCCAAACTCTTATTATTATTATTATTATTATTATTATTTCTTCCAACTGCAGTCTCCAAAATTGCACAGAATTTTTACGCTGGCCAGGCTTAATGTTTTACCCTCGGCAATTTTATTTGGAAGATTCCAGGATATTCCCTTTGCCAACAGACTTTGTCCTTGTCAATGTGAAACTATTAAAACAGTGTACCATGTGCTGTTTGAATGTTGTTATTATGCTGGAATTAGGCAACAAATTTTATCACCAATTTTGGGTAGTGTGCCAGATTGTTCCAGGCTGAACAAACTACTATTTTTGTTAAACAGCACTGAGGAAAACTTAACTGAACCAGTGGCAAAGATTTTACTGGCTACTGCCTCTATACGTAGCAAAATTTTGTAGGTGTTTAACGTAGGGTAATTATAACAGAATTGTATTTTATGCAGAATCTGATTCTTAATCTCTCAGATATTATGTTTTTACTTTTGTCAAATGCCATTAAAGGAACTGTTTGTCTGTGTATAATATCAGGCTATCTCCAGGGCCCACTCGGAGGGTTGCCAATCCTAAGGCACTGT
Source organism: Gekko gecko (assembly GCA_029375565.1). Classification (NCBI taxonomy): domain Eukaryota; kingdom Metazoa; phylum Chordata; class Lepidosauria; order Squamata; family Gekkonidae; genus Gekko; species Gekko gecko. Next base: position 18,812,225 of record JAPDNY010000001.1, on the reverse strand, counting down.
AGTTGCTCACCATTTCACTGTATCCTAAGAACATAAGAGAACGTAAGAGAAGCCAATGTTGGATCAGGCCAATGGCCCATCCAGTCCAACATTCCATCATACAGTGGCCAAAAATACCAGGTGCCCTCAGGAGGTCCAGCAGTGGGGCCAGGACACTAGAGGCCCTCCCACTGCTGGCCCCCCTCCAGCACCAAGAATAGAGGGCATCACCTGCCCCAGACTGAGAGTTCCCATCTATACCCTGTGGCTAATAGCCACTGATGGACTTCTGCTCCATATGTTTATCTAATTCCCTCTTGAAGCTGTCCATGCTTGTAGCTGCCACCACCTCCTGTGGCAGTGAATCCCATGTGTTAATCACTCTTTGGGTGAAGAAGTACTTCCTAGCTGAGGCATGAAATTTGATCTGCCTAGGGTAGGGTTGCCAACCTCCAGGTGGTGGCTGAAGATCTTCTGCTATTACAACTGAACTCCAGGCGACAGAGATCAGTTCGTCTGGAGAAAATGGCTGACAGAGATCAGTTCGTCTGGAGGGTGGGCTCTATGGCATTGTACCCTACCGAAGTACCTCCTCTCCCCAAACTCCATGCTCCTCAGGCGCTACCCCCCAAATCTCCAGGTGTTTCTCAGCCTGGAGCTGCCAACCCTCGCCTAGTGAATGGGATTTCCAACTCAGGGTCAGGAAGAAGAAGAGATTGGATTTATACCCCACCCTTCACTTGGAGTCTCAGAGCGGCTTACAAATGCCTTTCCCTTCCCCTCCCCACAACAGACACCCTGTGAGGTAGGTGGGGCTGAGAGAACTGTGACAGAAATTGCTCTTTTTCAAGGACAGCTCTGACTGAGCTTGTGACTGACCCAAGGTCACATCAGCAGGTGCAAGTGTAGGAGTGGGGGAATCAAACCCGGTTCTCCCAGATTAGAGTCCGCACACTTAACCACTACACCAAACTGGCTCTGCTGGTGATATGGAGGTGAAGTCTGCAGAAGGCAGGGTTTGGGGAGGAGTCTGCCCTTTGCTAAAGCCTCTTTCGCGGATTACCTAGTGGAGAAAGAGTGAAAGAGCCCCTTGCCCTAGTCTCAGCTTGTGAGAAAATGGCTGAGGTACATTATAGCATATATGTGCTAAGGTTTGCCTATTTGAGATAAAGGCTGCGGGGAGAGCAGATGCATCCTTTGGGGTTCGCTTGGGCCTTGGTAGGGCTGCCAGCCCCCAGGTCCAGGCAGGGGCTCCCCCACTTATGGGGGGCTTCAATCTGTCCCCGGCCAACTGGCTGGTGGGGGAAGCCCTACTCCCAAGCCCCGCCTCCAAGAGCGGCCACCCACCCAGCCACCCTCCAGCTGGCCAGCGGGCCACATGGTCCCTGCTGATCAGCTGGAACCCTATAAATCGAGGAGGCTGAAACTGGTTCCTTCTTCGCAGTTCCTTATTCATTCCTTATTCGTGACTTACTCGTGAATTCATCCAGAAACACTGAGGAGAGTTGGAAAGCTTTGGAACCCAAAATAAGATCTGGAACACAACATACCATATACCCCCACGTTCAGGGGAGTCCCCCCTTCAAGAAGATAGATCCGGTTTCCTGGTCCAAAGCACGGTTCTTGTGCCAGCTGCTCCAAAGTGCGGTGCCCCCGGGACAATCACACAAGCAGACACTGGGCCCAGGCTGCAACCCCCCGGAACCTTTGGACCACCCCAAATGACACATCACTACACTGTCCTCTGCAAGGAGACATAGAGCACTGCCCAGTCCAAACACTGGTTCTGACCCCACACCCTTCTATTCAGCCTGATATTATAACTTCAGCTTCTTTATAAATCGTGCAGGTGGGGAGGGAGCGGGGCGGTCGATCGGGTGGTCACTCTTGGGGGCGGGGCTTGGAGCATCCCCACCCACCACCGGAATGCCCCCCAATCCCCCCGACCGGAGCAGTGAGGGGTCCTGGCAACCCTAGGCCGCGGGCCTCCTGTCGCTAACTCCTAACTCGTTCTATGCATACCTATAACTGAGCCTCCATCATTGCTAGGATCCATTTTTAACCCCTGCCATGCTTAGGGCTGCAAACTTACAGATCGGGCCTGGAGATCTTCCGGGATTACAGTTGATTTCCAGGCAACAGAGATCAGTTCCCCTGGAGGAAATGGCTACTTTGGAGGGTGGGCTCTGTGGCATTATACTCAGCTGAGGTATTTCCCCAACCAGAGCTGGCAACTATAACCATGCTGCAGGGGACCTAGTTTTCATGATTGCTCGAGTTTGACTAACCATCCAGTATTCTCTTTGCAACGTTATTTGTTTATTCCTTTAGTTGATATCTCACTTTTCTCCCTAAAGGAGACCCAAAGCAACTTACATCATTCTGTCCTCCATCTTATTCTCACAACAACCCTGTGAGGAAGGGGGGTTACCAACCTCCATGTGGAGCCTGGAGATCTCCTGGTATTACAGTTGATCTCCGGACTACAGAGATCAGTTCCCTTGGAGAAAATGGCTGCTTTGTGCCCTGTCAAAATCCCTCCCCTCCACAATCCCGCCCCTCCTCAGGCTCCACCCCCAAAATTTCCAGGAAATTCTTAACCCAGAGCTGGCAACCCTAGGGTTTACAGACTATGACTGGCCCATAGTCACGCAGCAAGGTTGCAATGGCAGAATGGGAATTTGCACCCAGGTCCCACAGTGCCAAGGAATGTTCAAACTATCACACAATTGCACTCATTTCACATGCTAGCAAGGTCATGCTCAAGATCCTACAAGCTAGGCTTCAGCAATATGTGGATAGAGACTTGCCAGAAGTACAAGCTGGGTTTTGAAGATGTAGAGGAACAAGAGATCAAATTGCCAACATTCGCTGGATTATGGAGAAAGCAAGAGAGTACCAGAAAAACATCTACTTCTGCTTTATTAACTATGCTAAAGCCTTCGATTGTGTGGATCACAACAAACTATGGCAAGTCCTTAAAGAGATGGGAGTACCAGACCACCTCACACGTCTCCTGAGAAACCTGTATAAGGGTCAAGGAGTGACAGTTAGAACCGGATATGGAACAACTGATTGGTTTAGCACTGGAAAAGGAATACGACAAGGATGTATATTGTCACTTGCTTATTTCATTTATATGCAGAGTACATCATGCAAAATGCTGGCCTGGAAGAATCACAAACTGGAATTAAGATTACTGGGAAAAACATCCTCAGATATGCAGACGATACCACTCTAATGGCAGAAAATGAAGAGGACCTAAAGACCCTCTTGTTGTTGTTGTTCAGTCGCACAGTCGAGTCCGACTCTTCGCGACCCCATGGACCAGATTACGCCAGGCCCTCCTGTCTTCCGCTGTCCGCTGAAGTTTGCTCAATTTCATGTTCATTGCATCGATGACACTGTCTAACCATCTCATTCTTTGCCGTCCCCTTCTTCTTTGACCTTCAATCTTTCCCAGCATCAGGGTCTTCTCCAGTGAATGCTCCCTTCTCATTTGGTGGCCAAAGTATTTGAGCTTCAGCTTCAGGATCTGGCCTTCCAGGGAACAGTCAGGGTTGATTTCTTTTAGGATTGACTGATTTGATCTCCTTGCAGTCCAAGGGACTCTCAAGAGTCTTCTCCAGCACCATAGTTCAAAAGAATCTATTCTTCGGCGCTCGGCCTTCCTTATAGTCCAACTCTCACAGCCATACATTACTACGGGGAATACCATTGCTTTGACCATGCGAACTTTTGTTGGCAAGGTGATGTCTCTGCTTTTTATCATGCTGTTTAGGTTTGCCATCGCTTTCCTCCCAAGGAGCAGGTGTCTTTTAATTTCATGGCTGCAGTCACCATCTGCAGTGATCTGGGATCCTAGGAACGTGAAGTCTGTCACTACTTCTACGACTTCCCCTTCTATTTGCCAAGGAGTGATGGGGCCAGATGCCATGATCTTAGTTTTTTTGATGTTGAGCTTCAAGCCCACTTTTGCGCTCTCCTCTTTCACCCTGAGCAAGAGGCTCTTTAGATCCTCTTCACTTTCTGCCATCAGAGTGGTATCGTCTGCATATCTGAGGTTATTGATCTTTTCCCCAGCAATCTTAACTCCAGCTTGTGATTCATCCAGGCCAGCATTTCGCATGATGTACTCTGCATATAAATTAAATAAGCAAGGTGACAATATACATCCTTGTCGTACTCCTTTTCCTATGCTAAACCAATCAGTTGTTCCATATCCGGTTCTAACTGTTGCTTCTTGACCCTTATACAGGTTTCTCAGGAGACATATGAGGTGGTCTGGTACTCCCATCTCTTTAAGAACCTGCCATAATTTATTGTGATCCACACAATCAAAGGCTTTAGCATAGTCAATGAAGCAGAAGTAGATGTTTTTCTGGTATTCTCTTGCTTTCTCCATAATCCAGCGAATGTTGGCAATTTGATCTCTAGTTCCTCTACCTCTTCGAAACCCAGCTTGTACTTCTGGCAGTTCTCTATCCACGTACTGTTGGAGCCTAGCTTGTAGGATTTTGAGCATGACCTTGCTAGCGTGTGAAATGAGTGCAATTGTGCGATAGTTTGAACATTCCTTGACGTTGCCCTTCTTTGGGATTGGAATGTAAACTGACCTTTTCCAATCCTGTGGCCACTGTTGTGTTTTCCAAATTTGTTGGCAAATTGAGTGCAGCACTTTAACAGCATCTTCTTTTAAGACTTTGAATAACTCAGCTGGGATACCATCACCTCCACTAGCTTTGTTGTTAGTAATGCTTTCTAAGGCCCATTTAACTTCGCTTTCCAGGATGTCTGGCTCAAGGTCAGTGATTATACCATCGTGATTGTCAAGGACATCGAGGTCCTTCTTGTATAGTTCTTCTGTGTATTCTTGCCATCTTTTCCTAATCTCTTCTGCTTCTGTTAGGTCCCTACGGTTTTTGTCCTTTATCATGGCCAGCTTTGCATGGAACGTTCCCTTGATTTCTCCAATTTTCTTGAACAGATCTCTAGTCCTTCCCAATCTATTGTTTTCCTCTATTACTTTGCATTGTTCATTCAGGAAAGCCTCCTTATCTCTCCTTGCTGTTCTCTGGAAATCTGCATTCAGTTGGGCAAATCTTTCCTTTTCCCCATTGCCTTTAGCTTTCCTTCTTTCCTCTGCTATGTGTAAAGCCTCATCAGACAGCCACTTTGCTTTTTTGCATTTCTTTTTCTTTGGGATGGCGGTGAGTGCTGCCTCCTTTACAATGTCACGGACCTCTGTCCATAGTTCTTCAGGCACTCTGTCTATCAAATCTAGTCCCTTAAACCTATTCTTCACCTCTACTGTATATTCATCGGGGATGAGATCTAGGTCAAATCTGAATGGCCTTGTGGTTTTCCCAACTTTCTTCAATTTAAGTCTGAATTTTGCAATGAGTAGCTCATGATCTGAGCCACAGTCAGCTCCAGGTCTTGTTTTTACTGACTGGATAGAGCTTCTCCATCTTTGACTGCAAATTATATAGTCAATCTGATTTCGGTGTTGCCCATCTGGTGATGTCCATGTGTAGAGACGCCTCTTAGGTTGTTGGAAAAGGGTGTTTGCTATGACCAGCGTGTTCTCTTGACAAAACTCTGTTAGCCTTTGCCCTGCTTCATTTTGTTCTCCAAGGCCAAACTTGTCTGTTATTCCGGTTACCTTTTGATTTCCTACTTTAGCATTCCAGTCCCCTATGATGATGAGGACATCATTTTTTGGTGTTAGTTCTACGAGCTGTTGTAGGTCTTCGTAGAACTGGTCCACTTCAGCCTCTTCTGCAGCAGTGGTTGGGGCATAGACTTGGATTACTGTGATGTTGAATGGTTTGCCTTGGATTCGGACCGAGATCATTCTGTCATTTTTGAGATTGTATCCCAATACTGCCTTTCTCACTCTCTTGTTGACTATAAAGGCCACACCATTTTTTCTACGGTATTCCTGGCCACAGTAGTAGATATAATGGTCTTCTGAGTTAAATTTGCCCATTCCTGTCCACTTTAGTTCACTGATTCCCAAGATGTCGATGTTCATTCTTGCCATCTCATTTTTGACCACGTCAAGCTTACCTTGATTCATAGATCTTACATTCCAGGTTCCTATGCAGTATTGTTCTTTGCAGCATCGAACTTTCCTTTCACCGTCAGACACATCCACAACTGAGCGTCCTTTCGGCTTTGGCCCAGCCACTTCACTCTTTCTGGGGTTACTCGTACTTGCCCTCTGCTCTTCCTCAGTAGCATATTGGACACCTTCCGACCTGAGGGGCTCATCTTCCGGCGTCATATCTTTTAGCCTTTTGTTACTGTCCATGGGGTTTTCTTGGCAAAGATACTGGAGTGGGTTGCCATTTCCTTCTCCAGGGGATCACGCTTGGTCTGAGTTCTCTGCTGTGGCCTGTCCGTCCTGGGTGGCCCTCCACGGCATAGCCCACAGCCTCATCGAACCACGCAAGCCCCCTCGCCACGACAAGGCAGTGATCCATGAGGGAGAAAGACCCTCTTGCTAAGGGTAAAAGAGGAGAGCGCAAAGGTTGGCTTGAAACTCAACATCAGAAAAATGAAGATCATGGCATCCGGCCCCATCACTCCTTGGCAAATAGAAGGAGAAGTCGTGGAACCAGTGACAGAATTCACTTTCCTGGGATCCAAGATTAGTACAGACGGTGACTGCAGCCATGAAATTAAAAGACACCTGCTCCTTGGGAGGAAAGTGATGGCAAACCTAGGCAGCATAATAAAAAGTAGAGACATCACCCTGCCAACGAAAGTCCATGTGGTCAAAGCAATGGTATTCCCAGTGGTAATGTATGTCTGTGAAAGTTGGACAATAAGGAAGGCTGAGTGCCAAAGAATAGATTCTTTTGAGTTATGGTGCTGGAGAAGACTCTTGAGAGTTCCTTGGACTGCAAGGGGATCAAATCAGTCAATCCTAAAAGAAATCAACCCTGACTGTCCCTGGAAGGCCAGATCCTGAAGCTGAAGCTCAAATACTTTGGCCACCAAATGAGAAAGGAGCACTCACTGGAGAAGACCCTGATGGTGGGAAAGACTGAAGGTCAAAGAAGAAAGGGGCGGCAAAGGGTGAGATGGGTAGACAGTGTTATCGATGCAATAAACATGAAATTAAGCAAACTCCGGAACACGACAGAAGACAGGAGGGCCTGGCATGATGTGGTCCACGGGGTCGCGAAGAGTCGGACTCAACTGTGCGACTGAACAACAACAACAACAACCAGCACTCTAACAATTACACCATACTGGCCCTCTTTAACTGGCACTCATCTGCCGCCGGCACTTTCATTCTTAGTCCTCATCAGACCAGGGGTTTATTCAGGTACAAGCTCTTCCTCCTCTGTGAAGGCAGATCTGCATGTTCCCCCCCCCATAGCTAGCAATCCAGAAGAGTCCAGTGGAGCCTGAGCGGTTAGTGTTGCCTTCTGACACACTTCCAGTGATGTCAGGCGTGTGTTGCATATGCAAATAAGTTATGCTAATGAGTTATGCTAATGAGCTCCTGCACCTCTTTTTCTACAAAATGACCCCTGCATCAGACCACTTGTCATTTTCTTTTCCTAGATCTGAATCCAACACTCTAACCACTACATCGCACTGCTCTCAACTTGGGCCAGGGAACACGGTCCATTTGTTCAGGTTCTACTACCTCTTCTCTTACAGCCATTTTAAAACAGTTTTCTCCAGCCACTATATGAGACTGGAGACCTTCCCTGCCTTCCTCTGGCAGGTGTTATAGAGCTTGACATTCATCTCCTTTGTGCCCTCCGAGCTGCAAAAAGCGTGATCCCAGGACATCAAACAATCCAAGGCATTGATTTGGGAACTATGGATCTTCAGTGTGTGAATTGCAACCGGGGCAGAGCCTCTAAGGCTCTCTCCCATCTCTAGGATGTCAGCTGCCACTTGGAAAATACCTGGGGATCTGGGGGTGGGTGGAGCCTAGGAAGGGCAGGGTTTGGGAAGGACCTCCATAAAGCATAAGCGCAGGGGTGGCCAAATTGTGGCTCTGGAGCCACATGCAGCTCTTTCACACATATTGTGCAACTCCCGCTACAGTGGCTGGGAAAGCAAAGGGGAGGCGTGCCCCTTCAATTGGAGTGCAGAGACAGAAAGCAACTTGAACTTTAAATGCATTCTCTAAGCCACCCCTCCCCCCCACCAGCCAGCTTGGAGAAGGCATTTGTCTCTTTAAATCCCTTCTCCAAGCCAAACTAGCCGGCGGGGGGGCGGGGGGGGGATTGGAGGACCCATTTAACATTAAAGTTGCTTTCTTTCCATCTCTCCCTCCCTCCCCCATCTATTTGCTTTCTTTCCACTTTCTATCTTTCCACCTTTCTTTCTCTCTTTCTCCCCTCCCTCCCCATCTAAAGTTATCAATGTAATATTATTAAAAGCAAACTTGCATGTTTTTCAATAAAAACGTGTGTAATATTTGTTCATGTCGTGTAGCTCTCAAACATCTGACGTTTGTTCTATGTGGCTCTTACGTTAAGCATATTTGGCCACCCTTGCATAAGAGCATAGAATCCACCAGCCAAAGCAGCCATTTTCTCCAGAACTGATCTCTGTTGTCTGGAGATCAGTCGTAATCCGGGTAGGTCTCCAGTGACCACCTGTAGGTCAGTCCTACTTCTCCCCCCATCTGGCATTTGTCGTTCCAGCAGCACTTGAAAAAGTTCTTATCTGGGTATTCATTTATTTATAATACCTCATTTACCTCCTTTCTCCCCAGCGGGTACCCAAAGAGTATCATTCTCCCTGTCTCCATTTTATCTTCACAACAACCCTGTTAGGTAGGCTAGGCAGAGACTGTGTGACTGCCCCAAGCCTCCATGGCAAAATGGGGGTTCAGACCTGGGGCTCCCAGATCCTAGTCCGATGCTCTAAGCCAGGGGTGTCAAACACGTGGCCCAATGAGGCCTCTGGAGGGCTTCTATCAGGCCCGCAGTGGAACTGGTTGTCTTCTGCTTCTTCTTCCGGTTCTGCTGCTCCTGCGTCATTTAGGTTTGCAGTTTACCGATACACACCTGAACAGCATACTCCAGATTGCAACAGCACCGACATTTTGATGCAGTAATTCAGAGCAAGAAGTGTCAGTTATCAGACGCGGTTAAATAAACAAAATATTGCAAGAGTGCTAACAGTTTAAGCATGTTTTTATTTAAAGTAAAAAAAAACCCCTTTGTGTTTGTGTCCTTTATAAAGTTTATATCTCCGCTACCTGGCGTTACATTTTGCAATACACGTGGCCCGGCCCGACAAGGTCTCATTTATGTCAGATCCGGCCCTCTTAACAAATTAGTTCGACACCCCTACTCTAAGCACTGCACTCCCTGAGAAATATCTTTGCTTTCTACAGGGAATTGATTTGGGAGGAGGATGAGCAATTTGTCCCCAATTCCTGAGCCCGTGTCTCAGGAGAGGCCGAAACAGCTGACGCTGGTGTAGAAGGAATGATGCTTTGTAAGCACGGTACGCCCCTTCTCCCCCCCCCCCCCAAAAAAGAAGAAGTCATTCCCTTAAAATATTCTGCATCTGAAACAGGAGAGCAATCAAACTGGCTCTTCTCAGCAGGATCCTCGCTGGGGATTTACAAAGGTTCTTCTGGCATTTCCAGCTCACATAACGCAGCCAGAAGCCCCGTCTTCCTTTCACCTTCACTGTACCCTTCTGGTTCCCCTGACAAGAACACATTTCTGGCTCTGTGCATATTCTCACGCACCAGTCTTCCAGCAAATTTAATGCTATATCTTACAATATATTCCAATCGTAAAAATATACTGAACTGGTACTAACCTGGGCCAAGCATTGTAGACAAGCCTCCCCCCACAAACCATTCTGTTTAACCCCGATCACCAAAACAAGGACCTGGTTGCAATGCTATTGGTAATACATTAAATTGCTGTAGCTGCATTCACACCTGGACTGACACATTAAAAAAATGCTGTAATGTAATTTCTGACTGAAGATATGGCAGTGATATCAGTGTAATACTCTAGGAATCCTCCCAAAACTCTGTGGTAAACACCATAGAGATCAAGAAAATTCTAGGCCTAGAAATACCTGGAGATTTGGGGGGCTGGAGCCTGGAGAGGGTGGGGTTTGGGGAGGGGAAGGACCTCAGCACGGTTCAATGCCATAGAGTTCGCCCTTCAAAGCAGCCATTTTCTCCCAGAGAACTGATCTCTGTAGTCTGGAGATCAATTGTAAAAGTGGCCAATCTTCAGGCCCCACCTGGAGGTTGACAACACCAGCCACGCAACGTAGTGGTGTCGCTTCCTGCTTTTTGGCTGGAAACGACATTGCAACATCGCATGATGCCATTGATACCTGTCTCCACCCTTCAGTCCTCCCGCCAGTCGCCAGCCTTCCTACATTCTCCTTTCTTTCTGCTCTCTGTTTTTCAAGAGGGAATTAGATAAAACATATGGAACAGAGATCCATCAGTGGCTATTAGCCACAAGGTGTAGATAGGAACTCTCAATCTGGGGCAAGTGAGGCACTGTTTTCTTGGTCCTTGGGGGGGGGCAACAGTGGGAGGGCTTCTAGTGTTCCTGGCCCCACTGCTGGACCTCCTGATGGCACCTGGTATTTTCAGCCACTGTGTGACAGAGTGTTGGACTGGATGGGCCATTGGCCTGATCCAACATTGGCTTCTCTTATGTTCTTAAACATAAAAACAGCACAACCAACCTTAGGTTGGGCCCAGAATCCAACGTTGGATCCTCGTCTATCTGTTATATATTAAAAAGGTATTTAGAACCAGTGAGCTGGCCAGAATGATTGAAGAACATTAATAAATTGTCTGAAATGCAGTGGAATAGGGAGGGAGAGCTAGTTTGGTGCAGTGGTTAAGTGTGCGGACTCTAATTTGGGAGAACCGGGTTTGATTCCCCACTCCTCCACTTGCACCTGCTGATGTGACCTTGGGCCAGTCACAAGCTCTGGCATAGCTGTTCTTGAAAAAGAGCAGTTTCTGTCAGAGTTCTCTCAGCCCCACCTACCTCACAGGGTGTCTGTTGTGTGGAGGAGAAGGGAAAGGAGTTTGTAAGCCACTCTGAGACTCAAAAGTGAAGGGCAGGATATAAATCCAATCTCTTCTTCTCCTCTTCTTCTTCTTCCTCAGATGGCAGGCGTCGCCCAGGACACAGGGATACAAGCTCCCTGAATGCCTGTACCTTTTCTGTTTGCAGTCAGTTGTTAATTACAAAGACCCAAGAAATCCCAATTAATACTTGGCCCGTAGGTCACGTTGACTTCTGCCACGGTTTTCCATGCCAAATCAGTCGCTCATTTGGGTATTAATCACTTGAGGCCTGGCCTTTTTTAAAAAATTTACTTGATGTTACTTTGTTAAAAAATTGACAAAGTCAGTTGCAAGTCAATCCTGTGTTGTTCGCCCCTTTCGATAATCTGATTTATTGAGGGGAAAGGACCCCACACATCAGCTCAATACCTTCCATTCAGCAAGATGAAAATGCCACTTTGTTCCAGGAAACCAGGAAGAAAGGCAACTTTCTTCAAACTCATCCTAACAACCGCCTGATTTGTGTTAATTGGTTTTGCAACAGATTGGCGCCATCATTAGCACTCATTAATTTACTTATTCACAGCTCACGCAAAGCCCCACGAAATGTTTCTTCCATATTAACTGAAGGTCAGAAGCGACTAATGCAAAGTTACCTGCAATTAGTAAACATATATTCAGATTGTCAAGCGGGTAGCTTTTCCCATTGGAGACCATGTTATTATTCTGTTTATACGCTGGTTGTTTGTAATTTGTTTTAAGCAACACTTGGATAAAAAAGGGAAACATTAAAAAAAAAATGCACGAAAACATTGATGCGCAATTGTTAGTGACCTGCAACAAAATCATGCTTTCCCCCTTTTAAATCCTGCCGTTTTGGTATTACTGCAAACTGTAACCAAGCATCATAATTAAGGCCAGGAAAGATGAGATCTTGTTTAGAAGGGCAGTTAGAGATGTTGACATTTCAGACAGTGATCAATACAGCAATTACCCAAAGGTGTCGAGCGATTGAAGCAGAGGGAAAAGTCAGGTACTGATTTTGATTTGGAGGAGCCAAATGGTGGAACAGAAGGAAGGTCAAGATCGTAAACTTCACACACACCCCAATCTTCTAAAGATGACAGAAGGGACACGGTCGCAACATTCTAGCACTCATTATGGATCACTTCAGAAGTGTTCCACGGTTGATGCGTGCCAAGGCTGTGGGTAGCCACATCGATTCAAAGCAAAATCCAAAAAGAAGAAGAGTTTTTATTAAGATCCAAGGAGAACAACGTGCTAGAGAAGACTCTTGAGAGTCCCTTGGACTGCAAGGAGATCAAATCAGTCAATCTTAAAAGAAGTCAACCCTGACTGTTCCCTGGAAGGCCAGATACTAATGCTGAAGCTCAAACAGTCTGGCCACCAAATGAGAAGGGAGCACTCACTGGAGAAGACCCTGATGCTGGGAAAGATTGAAGGCAAAAGAAGAAGGGGACGGCAAAGGATGAGATGGTTCGACAGTGTCATCGATGGAACGAACATGAAATTAAGCAGACTCTGGAGCACAACAGAAGACAGGAGGGCCTGGCATGATGTGGTCCATGGGGTTGCAAAGAGTTGGACTCGACTGTGTGACTGAACAATAACAAAGGAGAACAACACGTGAGCAGTTTCCACAGGAGGTGGCAGTGGCTACAAGCCTGGACAGCTTCAAGAGGGAATTAGATAAACATATGGAGCAGAGGTCCATCAGTGGCTATTAGCCACAGGGTATAGATAGGGACTCTCAGTGATGTACTTATTCTTGGTGCTTGGGGGGGCAACAGTGGGAGGGCTTCTAGTGTCCTGTCTCCACTGCTGGACCTCCTGATGGCACCTGGTGTTTTCGGCCCCTGTGTGACAGAGTGTTGGGCTGGATGGGCCATTGGCTGGATCCAACACTGACTTCTCTTATGTTCTTATGTTCACATGAGGCAACTTATACTGAATCAGACCACGGGGCCATCAAGGTCAGTATCATGTACTCAGACTGGCAGCGGCTATCCAAGGTCTCAGACGGAAGTCTTCCACATCACCTACTGCCTGGTCCTTTTAACTGGAGATGTCGGGTTGAACCTGGGACCTTCTGCATACCAAGCAGATACTGTGCCACTGAGCCACAGCTAGGGTTGCCATCCTCCAGGTGGGGCCTGGGGATCTCCCAGAATTACAGCTGTTCTCCTGATGGCAGAGATCAGTCCTCCTGGGAAAAGCGGCTGCTTTGGAGGGTGGATTCTGTAGCCTTGTACCCCACTGAGCTCCCACTCTTCCCCAAAGCTGCCTTCCCCGGGCTACACCTCCCAAACCTTCCGGAATCTCCCCACCCAGAGCTGACGGCACCAAGCTCAGTATTGTCTGCGCAGGGTCTCAGGCAGAGGTCTCTCACGTCGCCTACAACCTGATTCTTCTTCATGGAGATGCTGCTAGGGATCGAACATTGGTCCTGCTGCCTGCAAAGCATATGCTGTACCACTGAGCCACCGCCTCAACCCCTATGAACACAAAATCATGTGATATAGCTTCCAAGTTCTCCAGAAGTAATCAGGATGAATGTTTAAAAAGACAGTAGTGGTGGGGTGTGTGTGTGTGGGGGGGGGGGGTTTCGAGTCATAATCCCAGGAATTCTGACAAATGTGGTGGGCAGAGCCACAAAATGGCTGCCACAAATGAGCTGCTCCGGGGGGGCGGAGCGAGTCATAAAATGGCTGCCTCCATAGCCAGGTAAGACCTGGCAACCCTAGCCCCACCCAGCCCCAACGACTTTCTAAAAACATTTGGGGGCACCAGGAAAGGTGTCGGTGGCCCCTGGCTTACGGCAAAGTAATGGAGATGTGTAGACCGTTCCTTCATGGGAGCTAATTAGCAGGAGATGCCCTGCTGCTAATTTGCTCCCTTTGAGGAAACCTCTACATCCATTTGCTAATATCTTTCTATTGTGAATATAAAATCCAGAGGTTAATGGAACGGAGCTGGATTCGCTTTTTCCCACAAGGCCAAGGGTAGATAACAACTCTGCCCTCCTTCATGGCCATTTGTCTGTGTGACTCTCCCCACAAATGGCCTCAAGAGCAGGGCCTGAAACAACCTGTATGCTTATTTGAGCGGGACTCTGGAGAGGCAGCGGATACATTTCCAATAAATAAGCTCCCCCCCCTTAAATATCCTGCATGATGAAGAGTGCTGAGACCTTGAAAGCCTGAAAACAGTCTTGTGAAATGGTGGTCGGTCTTAGAGAGCACTACATGGATTTTTAGTTCTGGTATCTCTTTGACCACCTTTGGTCCCGGTCATATGAGCAAGATAATCCGGGGGGGGGGGGTGAGGCTTTTTGCCCCGGAGCAAAATGAAGCACAGTAGCGTGATCAGACGTTCCCCCAAGACTTCGTGCTTAGGCCATCTGCCGCTGATCACACGTTGATGGTGAAGCATGGCAAAGGGGGAGGAAGAAGCCGCATGGCCGATCATACATGCAGTGATCACAAGACACCGCTTCCCGACGGGCATTTTTTTCCAAGCTGGAATTCCCACATGCGCATGACCACAGAAGTGCATGACCAAAGAGGCTTTAAAAAAACTTCTGGTGTGAGACGGGACGCAGACAGGCAACGGGATACCAACACTTCCACAATCCGACACCCACCCACACCCCATGTTTTCCAGGAAATACTGCACTTTCTCAGGTATCTTATTACTCTGTTTCTTCACCTAGCTGATATGGGTTGCCGATGGGTGCGGGACGCTTGCCAGATGTTCCCGTGTGACTGCGCTCATAAAATTCGCCCGGCATTCGTCCCTATCGTGCAGCTAATTCTGCGTGTGACTGGACCCTTTGACTAGCTTATCAGCTGCCTAGGGAGGTGGTGAGCTCCCCCTCCCTGACAGTCTTGAAGCATCGGCTGGACAAACCCTTGTCAAGGATGCTCTGGGCTGATCCTGCATTGAGCAGGGGGTGGGGCTAGACGGCCTGCGTGGCCCCTTCCAGCTCTGTGGTTCTATGATCTGAGGACTCGGAAGAGCGTGAAGAATGCATCGAGCCCTTCAGGTGGGGGGAGAGGGAAGGTAAGAGTGTGAAAGACTTCAGGTTATAGGGTTTCTCTCTGGGGTAGCAGTAAGGTTGCCAGGCGGCAGGAGTACGGGGAAACTGCATAAGTGATATTCATGCCTCTCTAGGAATTGCCCCAAACAGCGACTCCTAGAAAGGCATGATGCCACTTCTGGGTGTGTGTGTGTGTGTCCCAGAAGTGATGTAACACCTTTGCACAAGATGGCTATTTTTTAACTTTATTTTTACCCTGTTAACAGGCCATGGAAACTGTCCCACCCCAGTGGCTACCTGGCAACCCTAGGTAGCAGATTGGCCCCTCTGTGGGATTGGAGGAGCCAAGCGGTTGCCCTGTGGGATGGCTTCTTTCCTTCCATCTCTGCTCTTACAGAAACCCATCAGTCAGTCATCCAAATGCTGCCGCTCACACCACCACCCACCAAACTGCTCACTTGTTGGGGAAATGGGGAACACCAAAGTTAAAAGGATCTCAAATAACAATATTGGGAGAAACATCTACCTGAGACCTCACAAGTTGCTGTGGGTCAGGGGTCCTCAAACCTTCTGAGCCTGCAGGCACTTCGGGAACTTTGGGGCAGGGTGGTGGTCAGTGTTCCCTCTAAGCTGAGTTAGTGTGCACTAGCTTACAGTTTTTTAGCCTCTGGCTCACACATTTTTGTCTTAGCTCAGGAAGGATGGCTCCAGAGCAAACTCATTTATGCAGTAGCCAAATCATTTGCTCACAGCTTTAATGTTGGTAGCTCACAAAGTAGAATTTTTGCTCACAAGACTCCACAGCTTAGAGGGAGCATTGGTGGTGGTGAAGGGGGCAGAGCCAAGGACAAAATGGCTGCCATGGGAGACAGAGCCAAGCACAAAATGGCAGCTGTGGGAGGTAGAACCAAGCACAAAATGGCTGCCATGGATGGTAGAGCCAAGCACACTTATACACAAAAGAAGAAGGGGGATCAGGAATATAAGCAGACACCAAAAAACACCAAGGGGCAATAGGTGCTCCGCTGCTCCCAAGCCCCCATTGCCTTACACCTGATCTACAGGTCCTCTTTACAGGCTCCCGGGTCCTTCTGCAGCGTCCAGAAGAGGGCAACCAGGATGGCGAGAGGGTTGGAATCCAAGTCTTATGAGGAAAGGCTGAAAGAGTTGGGTATGTTTAGCCTGGGAAAGAGAAGGCTTAGAGGGGACATGATTGCAGTCTTCAAGTATTTGAAGGGCTGTCATGTAGAAGATGGAGCAGATCTATTCTCTCTCGCTCCGGATTGCAAGACTAGATCTAATGGGTGGGAATTACAAGGGAGTCAATACCAGCTAAATATCAGGAGAAACTTCCTAACTGTAAGAGTGGTTGAACAGTGGAACAGCCTGCCTTGGGAGGTGGTGAATGCCCCTTCGCTGGACGTTTTTAAGCGGAGGCTGGACGACCATCTTTCGGGTATGTTGTAGGCCTATCTTTTGGCTATGTTCTTGCAGAGTGCAGGGAGTTGGACTAGATGACCTGCAAGATCCCTTCCAACTCTAACATTCTTTGATTCTACGAGTGGCAGGCAGGAGCCAAGTGAAAAGCCCTTTTGTTATACAAAGGCTGCCAGCCGACACTTCTGCCTTCACAGTGGCCTGCTTTCCAGGAGCACGTGGTGGGCACCAGCAGAAGTGCCCATGGGTGGGAATGCCTGATGTAGCTAATAACAGGACAGAGGAACCAAGGATCTGTTAAGCGCAAGGCAGCTACAAAGCATTTGTAGAGCTATTTCAGCCCTTGCCATCCAATCGCCAGCAGAGAAATAACGTCCTATCTTCGTCTCTTTCCTAGGAAGCACAGAAATGTACTGAATAGTCTGGCACCATTTTTTAAAGAAGTAGTTAAGCTTTACAAAAGATTTCACTAGGTAAGTAGACAGAAATACTGGAGCAGACGATACTTTTGTGTTGCATGAACAACACAACAATATTAATTAACCAGAGCACTAATTAGGGGGGTTGGAGTACCTTCCCTGTGAGGAAAGGCTGAAGAGTCTGGGACTGTTCAGTTTAGAAAAGAGGGCCAACAGAACGATCAATCACCATGTATAATTAAACAATTATTGTTTGTTCTTTTATATATACCATGTGTGAATTTCAATTATCAGCATGATTGCAAAAATAATTCTACAAAGTAAAATATACAACTTAGCAGTACATTCAAAATAATAATAATACAGCTCCTGATTACAAAAACAATCCAGACAAATGACGGAGTTCTAGTACAATATCCGTTTACGTGTCCTTCATCAGGTTTGTCCTTCTGTTGTTGTTTTTTCACAGGCATGAAGTGCTGCAAGCTGCAAAGGAGTGCCATGCTTAATACACCACCAAAAATATAAAGAAATCTCTAATGATACAGAGAAGCATTTTACAATTTATAAACTCACCCATATTTCAAAATGCTAATTCTTATAAACTTTTGGCAGTGCGCCACACCGCTTAGTTTCTAGAAGAAAGCAGGCAAGCACAGTATGTATTTCACAGTTCTCTAACAATAACACATACACTAAGAACATCAAAAGTAAAGACAACATTTTAAAAGTTACCAACCTGGTGACTGGGGAGCTCCTCTAGCAGGCTTTAATGTGACAAGGTCTACAGGATACTGTAATTGGCTGAGCCTCCCTCAGTGTGGCACCATAACTCAATGAAGAATCTATAGGCTGTAACAGGTGTTATGCTTTAAGATGGCATGTTCTATCTTAAAGGTACCCTAACCATTTATAGAAATGAACTCAGATCTAATTCCTGATTTAATCCTAGTGGAATAAGTGTGTGTAACCTGAAAATAAATTCAGCTTCTCTCCGTAATAAAACATGAGATATGTCCACTTGTTTGTAAGATTGTGGTCTGTAATGAAACAACACCATAAACTTGAAGTCCTCTGGTTTGTGTGCTGCAGAAATGAAACGGGCAACCATTGGCGCAGACTCCACCTGGTTTCTAATGCGAGATAGATGTTCCTTTTAAACTTTTAAAATGTTGCCTTTACTTTTGATGTTCTTAGTGTATGTGTTATATTGTTAGAGAACTGTGAAATACATACTGTGCTTGTCTGCTTTCTTCTAGAAACTAAGCGGTGTGGCGCACTGCCAAAAGTTTATAAGAATTAGCATTTTGAGATATGGGTGAGTTTATAAATTGTAAAATGCTTCTCTGTATCATTAGAGATTTCTTTATATTTTTGGTGGTGTATTAAGTATGGCACTCCTTTGCAGCTTGCAGCACTTCATGCCTGTGAAAAAACAACAACAGAAGGACAAACCTGATGAAGGACACGTAAACGGATATTGTACTAGAACTCCGTCGTTTGTCTGGATTGTTTTTGTAATCAGGAGCTGTATTATTATTATTTTGAATGTACTGCTAAGTTGTGTATTTTACTTTGTAGAATTATTTTTGCAATCATGCTGATAATTGAAATTCACACATGGTATATGTAAAAGAACAAACAATAATTGTTTAATTATACATGGTGATTGATTGTTCTGTTGGCTAATTATACACCGTGGTCTTGTTTGTTGTGACAGTTTAGAAAAGAGACAACAAAGGAGGGACATGAGAGAGGTTTATAAAATTATGCTTGGGGGTGGAGAAAGCTGACAAAGAGAACTTTTTCTCCCTCCCACAAGTTACTCGAACTCCTGGGCATCCCATGAAGCTGATGGGCAGTAGGTTCAGGACAGACTAGGGTGGCCGGGTCACTTCAAGATGCCGGCAGGGGGGTGAGGGGGACACTCCGGGAGCCAGAAGCATCACCCCCAACATGCTGACGTCACTAGAAGTGATGTAGGCACATCGGGGGCGATGCTCTGGTTTTTGGGCAAAACTCTTGATAGAGTCATGGAGGAGAGTGGTTACTAGCCATGCTGCCTGAGGGGAACCTCCACATTTAGATACAGTCAACCTCTGAATCCCAATGCCAGGAGGCAACATCAGGGGAAGGCCTCGGCCTCTAGGCCCCGCTGTTGGCTCTCCAGCGGAGCTGTTTGTCCCCTGTGTGAGACAGGATGCTGGGTTAGATGGACCCTCACTGGTCTGATCTAGCAGTGCTCTTCTTATATTCTTATGAAGGCCTCGGCCTCTCTGCCCTGTTGCTGGCTCTCCAGCGGAGCTGTTTGGCCACCGTGTGAGACAGGATGCTGGGCTAGATGGACCCTCACTGGTCTGATCCAGCAGGGCTCTTCTTATGTTCTTATTATCTGCAAAAATCAGTCAGAAGCTACAAAGGAAAACATCCCCTGAGCTGGCATGGCTGAAATGGCTAAGAAACTGTGCTACGAATCAGGAGGTCCCTGCTTCAAACCGGAGCTCTGCCACGCGCTCGTTAGTTAAGCTGTTCTCAGCCCTCCCTGCTGGCAGCATGAAGAGGATAATATTGATCAACCTCACAGGGTTATTGTAACGAGTACAGGTGCAGTGTTCTGAAGGCTTTAAATGGCTACAGAGGAGCTACGCGCATTGAGCTTGACTGAGGGCCTGGCACACGACAGTGGACTGTGGCAAACTTGTCAGGCCAGAAAACAGCCCCTCTCTTGTCGATTTGCAGTGTGGCAAGCCACTTCAAGGCTCCCCTGAAAGATCTACTGAAAAAGAGATGGGAATGATACTCCAGTGGCTCAAGAATCAGGCCTGGCTCTGTGACCTCTACTCCTCTTCTAACCACCATTCTCCCATGTGGCACCCGCCTATGGTTGCCAATCTCCAGGTGACACCTGGAAATCTTCTTCTATTGCAATTGATCTCCAGAGAACCAAGATCAATTCCCCTGGGGAGAATGGCTGCTTTGGAGGGTGGACTCTATGCTGAGGTCCACCCCCTAGATCTCCAGGTATTTCCCAACCCAGAGTTGGCAAACCTACACCCACCCCAAGTTCCAGGAAAATAGAAACATACAGCTGGAAGGGACCCCAAGGGTCATCTAGTCCAGCCCCCTGCACAATGCAGGAAATTCACGGATCTCTCCCCTAGTGACCCCTGTACCCAGAGGAAGACAAAAAAAAAAACCCTCCAGAGTTCTGTACCAATCTGGCCTGGAGGAAAATTCTGTCCTGACCCCAAAGTGGCAGCTGGCATTACCCTGTGCGTGTGAGAAAGGAGTACTGGCTCCCCCCCCTGCCCTCCCTCGCATGATCTGCCTAAATTCACGGTGAGTCATAGAATCAGCACTGCTGTCAGATGGCCACCTGGCCTCTGCTTAAACACCTCCAAAGAAGAAGAGCCCACCACCTCCTGAGGAAGCCTGTTCCACTGAGGAACGGCTTAGCCGAAAACTCCTCTGATTGAATTTCAATCCATAGGTTCTGTTCCGACCTTCTGGGGCAACAGAAAAGAACTCCACCCCATCCTCTCCGTGAGCAAGGCCATTGCGCTGTAGTGCTTGCAGCTGTCTCCCACCTTGAAACAGCTAACCCTAGAGGGACTGGAGAAGAGGTAAGCGATGAGCTTCAAGCCGGGGTGGGGGGAAGAGACAATTCTCTCCAGCCCCCCTCCCAGCCCTTCTCTGCAGCCTCTGTGCCTTCATCCCAGCACCCAGGCAAGTCCCAGGAGGACCGCAAGCTGGCTGCAGAGAAGAGTTTAAAAAAATCCCTCCATCACCATGGAAGCTCCCCGCCCCACCCCAGAAAAGAGCAAGCTAGCCGCATTGGGGCTGAGGTTGTTTTACTCTCTCCAGCCGGGTAGACAGCCGGAGTCCCCTTTACCTTCTGTCTTCTTCTTCCCTCTGGAGCGTGAGGTGGAGCAAGCAGCTGGAGCCGCTGGACAGATTTAAGCAAGTGGGCTTGGCCGAGGAAAAGAGGGGTGCTCCACCCGTCCTCCCACTCGGGCACTGGTATCGCAGGAACTGGGTGGCTCTTTTGGTTGAAGGCAACTGAGAATTCAGCTCTCCCCAATCCGTGCTTGGATAAGGGATAACGAGCATGCAGAGATTAGATCTGCCATAAAATCACACTGAGCACATTTCATGAGACCAGAGGAGAATTATGCCCAGAGCCATCAGATCTCCGAAGCTAAGTAGAGTCAGCCCTGGTTAGTACTTGGATGGGAAACCACCTGTTTTGCTATGCAGAAGCAGACAATGGTAAACCATTTGTTTTGTTTCTTGCCTTGAAAACCCCTATAGGGTGTCGGAACTTGGTTGGATGTCACTTTCCACCACCGGAGAAGAGTATATGGTAAGGGATCATCAGCCAATACACAAATACCAGGGACAGATCTACCAGACATACTCTGTTCTCAATAAAAATGTACTAAGTGGGGAAGTGCCAGCCAGGCAGAAACTTGATGCCCCTTTAACCAAGGCACGACACAATGCAACAGCTCCGCCTGCTGGCAATTAAAAACATTATTCTTTCAAGCGGCTGGATTGAGCCAAGTGTTTCTAAATAATGAACTCAAAGGCCTGGCAAGGGCTTTGCTCAAGATGTGTGTCTCTTTCAGCATCCCTCCACCTGAGATGCCAGGAGGATAGGTACACCTAGAGAGTAAGGAGAATCAAAGTTCTTCTTAACCTCTTTTCCCTTCACCATTTTTAAAAGGAAGGCCTATGAAATGAAAGATTGTGGGTGCATTTTGAAGAAAGCCAGAAGATATTTTAGTTCAGTGGGGAGGTAATCTCTCCAGGTTCCCCAATGGCCATAGAAGGGGACACAGGATGCATCCAGGTATTCTTCTGTCATGCTCCAAATCCAGCTCTGCTGAGAACCTTCCTCCTAAAGAACACTTTGCAACTGATTTTAACTAGCATTTTTGGTTCCTGCGAGCCGTCCCAGAAGAAGCCAGTTTTCCTTGGCTCAGTCCCTTGAGTGTTCTCTGCTTGATGCGGGTTTTGAGTTACCTCATGTATTCAGACCAGCAAAGTTTAATTCTGGGTATAAGCTTTTGTGTGTCTCTGAAGACGTGTGCGTGCACACAAGAGCTTATACATTGGATAAAACCTTGTAGGTCTTAAAGGTGCCCCCGCCGGACTCAATACTTTATTCTGCTGCTTCAGACCAACATCCCTGCTTACCTGAATCTCTCCTCACGTATTTAGATTCTCCTTTAGAATTTCATCTTCAGTGTTCTCCATCTGTAAAATGGTTAGTTATTTTTCTAGAATGTATTCCAAAGGATTAATTCCAGAAGAGGAGGAGACTGGATTTATACCCCGCCCTTCATTACCCAAAGGAGTCTCAGAGCAGCTTACAATCTCCTTTCCCTTCCTCTCCCCACAACAGGCACTCTTGCGAGGTAGGTGGGGCCAAGAGACCTCTGACAGTGCCCTCTCAAAAACAGCTCTGACAGAACTGTGGCTTGCCCGAGGTCATCCAGCAGCTGCAAGTGGAGGAAAGGGGAATCAAACCCGGATTAGAGTCCACGCACTTAACCACTACACCAAACTGGCTCCCTGGGGGAAGAACACGATGGGTGAACATGCCATCTTCCCAGAGCTAGGCTCACCCTGGCTGTACTTCTTGTGACTCACCTGGGGACTGGAGAACCTTTGATTGTTGCGTGTGGGCCTCACAGCACAGCTTTAAACCAGGGGTCCGGCAACCTTTGTGGGCCACAGGTGCCGCAAAATGCAATGTCTACAAGGGCTCAGCTGGGTATGTTTGAAGCTAGCCAACCTCCAGTGGTACTGCCAGCATCTCAGAGATTTGCACTGGGCTCAGCTGGCAGAACTGAGATCTGTGCTGGTGTGGGAGTCAATGAGGGACAGAAACCACACCCATTGCCTTCTCCCCAAGCAGAGATCTGGCCCAGGGCACCAAGAAAAAGGGTCTGGTGCGCTGCTCTCAACACATGTGCCAGGAGAGGGGCTGGGGCTCAGTGGTACATCGGCTGCTTTGCAGACAGACGGTCCCAGGTTCAATCCCCGGCATCTCTAGCTAAAAGGATCAGGCAGCAGGTGATGAGGAAAACCTCTCTCTGCCTGGGACCTTGGAGAGCTGCTGCCAGCCTGAGCAGACAATGCTGACCTTGATGGACCCAGGGTCTGATTCAGAATAGGGCAGCTTTGTGTGTTCATATGTGTTTTAGGGGCTGTACGAGTGATGGATCCTCTGCTTTGCATTAAGAAGTTCCCAGGTTCAATCCCCAGCATTTTGTTAAAAAAAAAGATCAGATATTACGTGAGGAGGAAAGGCCTCTAGCCTGAGACCCTGGGGAGCGGCGGCTGGTCTGAGCGCACGATCCTGCCCTTGATGGGTCATATGTCTATAGGTCGTCTCCTGGGCGTGTGTGACCACTGATTCCATCATTCCCATTTGCTAAGAGTGAACGAAAGACAGAGAAAGCCACAGAAACGCAGGTCAGTGAGAGGATTTATTGTGAGCAGACATTGAGTCTCCCAAGAGCAGCCATCTTGAACGACATCCTCTGTGGTCTGGGAGGCTGCGCGGAGTGTATTTTGGGACATGGGTCCCCGTGGAGGAAGGGCACGGGAGATGCCAGTCCCTGGAATGGAGGAAATCCTGTTGCAGAGGGCCTGCACTCCTGCTTCAGGACAGGGGCTCGGTTTTCCCCTTCTCATTCTCTCTTCTTGTAGTTTTCCAGATTTACCCAGGTGTGGCCAGCTGGTCCCATGCATCCCATGAATATGACAGATAGGCCAATGATAGTCTCCTGCACAGGGCAAAATGGAGCAGGAACACTCAGTTTTGATTTGATTTGATTTCATTTCATTTCATTTGTATCCTGCCCGAGGCCGGCTTACGGAACAGGATAAAAATTCCAACAATACGTATAAAACACAGCGACAATTAATAGCCAGTTTGGTGTAGTGGTGTAGTGGTTAAGTGCGCGGACTCTTATCTGGGAGAACCAGGTTTGATTCCCCACTCCTCCACTTGCACCTGCTGATGTGATCTTGGGCCAGTCACAAGCTCTGGCACAGCTGTTCTCTCAAGGGCAGTTTCTGTCAAGAGCTCTCTCAGCCCCACCTACCTCACAGGGTGTCTGTTGTGGGGAGGGGAAGGGAAAGGAGTTTGTAAGCCGCTCTGAGACGCCTTTGGGCAGTGAAGGGCGGGGTATAAATCCAATCTCTTCTCTTCTCTTCTTCTAATATAAATATGGTGTTAAAACCAAAACATAATAATAAAGTGCTAGCATAGTTCATCATCTTTAGCATTTTGAGACCAGAAGGCCCCTGGGCCTAATCTCACCACCATCACCACCCCCCATGGGAAAAGGAGTCAACCCAGAACGAAGTGGCCAGAGTGTGCCCACAAGCTCAGCCCAAACCATGACTGCAATTATGATACTTTTTTATATGTTCCCCCCATTCCATTGTGGATCACCACCAAGAGTTCGCGTACCGCAGTGGCTGACAGTGAAGAGCTAGTGGGGTTGGAGTGTCAGGCTAGGATCTCAGAGACCTGGGTTCGAATCCACACTCTGACCCAAGAACTTGCTGGGCAACCTTGGGCCAATCAGAGACTCAGCAAGAACTACCACACAGTATTGCTGTGAGAATGCAACGGGGAAGAAAGTACAATGTGCCCAGCTGTGAGCTCCCTGGTGGAAGGATGGAATTTAAAAGAACGCATGACGTGGGGAATATTATAGCCACTATGCATTGAACCTGTTATGACTACTGAAACGTACAGGGGGAACAAGAGACATTTTGCGGCTTAAAAACTGCTTTATACAAATGCCAGTTCTCACCAACGTCCTATAGATGAGCCCTCCACAAATTCACTGTTTCCAAACCAGTCAGGTAACGCACAAAGACCGTGCCCCCCAGATCTCCTAAACACCTCCCTCCACCACAGCCTCCCCCCTTTAAAGCCCTATATGGTCAGGGACCTGTCTACCTAAGGGACCACCTTTCCCCATATGTGCCCCAGAGAGCATTAAGATTTGGATCCCAAAATCTCCTGGTCCTCCCAGGCCCGAAAGAGGCCAGGTTGGCCACAATGAGGGCCAGGGCCTTTTCCGTGGTGGCCCCTTACTGGTGGAATGAGCTCCCGGATGACATCAGGCCCCTGCAGGACCTTCTGCAGTTCCGCAGGGCCTGTAAAAGAGAGCTCTTCCACCAGGCTTCCAAGTAGGGTGCTGCCTTGACAGCATGGCCCTGGCCCTAATATCAATACCACCGCCAACCTGGCCTTAACATCAACACCACCGGCAGCCAGAGGATAAACAGCCTGGCAGGAGCCTGAAGGCGGCCATTCAAATTATGACTGTATGTCGCCATCTGTTTTGTAGCTGTGGGCAGTGTATTTATAATTTATATTGTAACTTTAATTGGAATGTTGGTTTCAGTATATATACTGGAGTTTTAATGTTTCTATTTATACCTATGTTGTTAACCGCCCTGAGTCCGCCAAAAGCGGGGAGGGCAGGATATAAAATATAATAAATAAATAAATAAATCATTGCTGCCGCCTAATATTTTCTGGACCTGATCCATTAACCCTGCCGCACACCCCAGGATTCCCACTCCCCGAGCAACCAGCCCTCAGCCTACACTGACCCACTTTCGTGGCCTTTTAAAATCACGGTGCCTTCCAGACACAGCTCAACTCAGTTTCAGAGCAGTCCCATAAGACACAATAGAACTACTCCGAAGGCACTCGCTTACTTCAGGTTTCTGAACACCCTCTTTAGCATGACCTGGACTGAACTGCACCCCAGATTTCCTGGCCCCTTCTCCTCTTCTAGGCCGTCTTATAGCACCGTTTATTAGGCATCTTACACTGCCTGACCGAACTATTTCCTATATTCTTTACTCCACCATAAGAAAAGCAAGTTATAAATGAAATAAAATAAATACTCACCCCAGCTTCTCCCTTACACCTATGGGTCTCCTACTCCCTTAATACTGTACTTCCACCCGTTAACCCAGGGGTCCCCAACACCGTGCCCAGTGACACCTTTTCCGGTACCCACCAATTGTTCTTAGAGAGTGGGTGGGGCTATTGGCCAGTAAGGCTTCTGACTGGTGGTGCACATTTGTTTAAAACATTGCTCTGGCGGAAGCTGCCACCGCAGCACAAAAATCTTCCCTGTGCGACTGAAGGTAAGCTGGGGGCGGCCATTTCATCTCCAGCAGCAGGTATTTTCCGGCTGCGCCCACCAAGCTGTATCAGCGTCCCAAAGGTGCCCGCAGTCTCCAAAAGACCGGGGACCCCTGCCTCAGCCTGCACAGGAGACTGAGGTGACCACACACACACACCCCAGGCCAGCAGCACCTTGAAGCTTAACACGTGTTAATGTTTTTATGAATTTACTACTTATTTAACACATTTATTTAAACATTTAAGAATTTACTATTTATTGTTATCTTGCTGTGAGCCACCCTGAGCCAGCTTGCGGGATATAATCTGAATAAAATAAACAAATAGATACATTGCTCGAAGTGTGATGCCACAATGCATGGGGTTGCCTTTAAACTCAGCCCGCAGAAGTAGAGAGGCCCACAGGAGCCCACCACCACCCCATTCACCAGACTGTACCCCCAAATGCCCTGTACTCCCCCCTCCTTGTGGGGACAGAGCCACATGGGCCGCCCTGTTAGTCTGTCTGCAGGAGCAGAAAAGGGCGAGAACCTGGTACCACCCCAAGGACTAACAAACATTTGTGGCAGGGGAAGAGCTTCCAAGAGTCCCTTCGTGAACTCCTCCCTGCCACACATTTTGTTAGTCTTCAAGGTGCTACTGGAACTCCTGCTCTTTTCTACTGTAGGAGCAGAAAAGCGCTACTGGGACTCCTGCTCTTTCCCTCCTCCTGTTGTCAGTCCCCTTTTGTCCCACCTCCCCTCCAAGACGCTCAGACTTGCCCCTCCTCCAACAACAACCCTTCGAGGTAGGCCTGTGAACAGCCCAAGGTCACCCAGAGAGTGCCAGAGAGGGGAGGATGTGGGGACTTGAACCGAAGTTCAGCCCTTCCTATCACACCGCGCTGCCTTCGGGCTTCCCCGGCCACGCAACACGCTGCCCTATTCTAGCCCCTAACCCAACCCGCCCATTCAATGCCCCCCCATCCCGGTCTTTTGCCCCATCCTCATCCTCATCATCACCGCCACGGCCACGACGGCCTCACCAGCGGCCTGACGGGGTCTTTGGCAGGGCTGGAATTGTAGCTCCTAACCGGGCGGGCAGCCAAGCTGGGCAGCCGCAGCCCCTTCCTCAGCAGCTGCAAAGACATGACGACGACGGCAACTCTCGTTCACCTTGCCCGGGCAGCAAGACGTCAAGATGGCAGCCCAGGAGTGGAAGCAGTGCAATAGAAAAAGCACGGAGGGAGGATGGGACTTCCGTTATAAAGCCGGCCGACGGAGGGGACTGGCCGCAGGATGGTGGCGCTCCACACAGGACGTACTAAAACTAAGGACAGCGATTGCCCATAGGGAATCCATGATTGCCCATAGAGGATAATGGAGACCAGGCTTGCCCAGAGGGGATAGTGCAGTATGTAACTGCCAATAGAGAATCCATGATTGCCAATAGAGAATCCATGACCGCTCAAAGGGAATAATGGAGACGACACTTGCCATAGGGGATAATGGATAATTGGCAAGACCCTGGTAGTGAATATCACAAGTATCAGCTGGTGGCCCAGCTTGCGCGTGCACATTCCCTTTTAGCATCAAAAGCAACAGTTTGATAAACCTCAGAAGGTTTTAAAAGGGAACTCAACAAGTTCATGGGGCGCAGAGCCATCAGTGACAAGAAGAAGAGGAGGAGGAGGAGGAGGAGGACGAGAAGAAGAAGAAGAAGAAGAAGAAGAAGAAGAAGAAGAAGAAGAAGAAGAAGAAGAAGAAGAAGAAGAAGAAGAAGAAGAAGAGATTGGATTTATACCCCACTGTTTACTACCTGAAGGAGTCTCAGAGTGGCTTACAATCTCCTTTCTCTCCACCACCCCACGACAGATGCCCTGTGAGGAAGGTGGGGCTGAGAGAGCTCTTTTGAGAACTGCCTTTTAGAGAACTTGTGACTGACCTAAGGTCACTCCAGCAGCTGCATGTGGAGGAGTGGGGAATAATGGGGATAATGGGGAACATAATTGCCAATAGAGAATCCATGATTGCCCATAGGGAGTAATGGAGAGTAGGGTTGCCCGGAGGGGACAGTGCAGTACATAACTGCCAACAGAGAATCCATGATTGCCAATAGAGAATCCATGACTGCCGATAGGGAATAAGGGAGACGATGCTTGCCCATAGGGGGATAATGGAGTACATAATTGCCAACAGAGAATCCATGATTGCTCATAGGGACTTCTACAGTTCTACAGGGCCTGCAAGGTGGAGCTGTTCCACCAGGCCTTTGGCTGAGGCAGTGGATTTTACTATCTTGGCCTCCCCTGCCTTTAGTAGGCCTACAGGTGCCTACCATCCTGCTAACATTTCATGGGAAGTGTATTGGGCTGCTTTGGACTGATGCTATGTTTCTTTGCTGCCATCGTGTTTTATTTAACTGGTTTTTAACCGTATATTTATTGTTTTTATTTTTGTTGTGAGCCACCCTGAGCTCATTATGGGATAGGGTGGGACACAAATATAACAAACAAACAAACAAACAAACAGTGCAGAGAATGGTATTACATAACTAGAAAGTAATGGGCTGACAGCAGGATGATACAGCCAACAGATAATACATAGTATATGTGGTAGTATAATTTGTGGTCCTGTTTGCTTTGTAAAAGAACCTCCCTGAACCAGCCTGTTATAGTATAGCCCCATTTCCTTTAAAATGAGACTGGTAACCTGTTAAAGGTTTGAAGATGAACTGAGCCAATGACTGAATTTATTTACTTCATGTATTCATATCCCACCTTTCTCCCAAATGGAGACCCAAGGTGGCTGACATAATTTTTGTAACCTCTGCTTTATCCTCACAACAACCCTGCAAGGTAGGCCAGGTCGACAGAGTGTGACTGGTCCAGGATCACCCAGTGAGCTTCTGCAGCAGAGTGGGGATCCACACCTGGCTTTCCCAGATCCTAGCCTAGCACTCTAACCATCTAAGAATATAGGTCGGCAGTGAAGTAGTCGCCATCAGTGAGTGTGTGGTGATCTTCAGATGAAGTTTCCTAGAAGTGTTTGTTCTATCAAAGCGCTTTTAGGAGGCCTTGGGCAGTACATCTAAAAAAAGGTAAAAGAATTGCTCTGTCATTTCGTGTGCTTTCTTCTGATGATGTGTCAGAGGAGAACTACTAGTATTCTTATCCCCACAGGTGTTGTATTAGGGGGTTTGTTGATTATTAGGAAGGGAACTGAAAACAAATCAGCCAGTATCATAATACCCCCGGTGCAACCTTATTTAGTATAATGCATGCAATTCTGGTCACTACATCACAGAAAGGATATTACAGCATTGGATATTACAGCACTGGAAAAAGTGCAGAAAAGGGCAACTAGCATTGGAAAAAGTGCAGAAAAGGGCAACTAGCATTGGAAAAAGTGCAGAAAAGGGCAACTAGAATGATAAAAGGGTTGGAACACTTCCCTAAGAAGAAAGGTTAAAGCACTTGGGGCTCTTTAGCTTGGAGAGATGATGGCTGAGGGGTGACATGATTGAGGTTTATAAGACTCTGCATGGGATAGAGCAGGTTGAGAAAGAAGTACTTTTCTCCCTTTCTCACAATACAAGAACTCGTGGGCACTCCATGAAATTGCTGAGCAGTCGGGTTAGAACAGATAAAAGGAAGTCCTCCTTCACCCAAAGAGTGAACAACATATGGAATTCACTGCCACAGGAGGTGGTGGCAGTTACAAGCGTGGACAGTTTCAAGAGGGAATTAGATAAACATATGGAGCAGAAGTCCATCAGTGGCTATTAGCCACAGGGTATAGATGGAAACTCTCAGTCTGGGGCAGGTGCTGCACTCTATTCTTGGTGCTGGAGGGGGCAGCAGTGGGAGGTCTTCTGGTGTCCTGGCCCCACTGCTGGACCTCCTGATGGCACCTGGTATATTTTGGCCGCTGTGTGACAGAGTGTTGGACTAGATGGGCCATTGGCCTGATTCAACATTGGCTTCTCTTATGTTCTTACGTTCTTATTAACTTGCCGGGCGTGGAAAAAGGCTGCGGTACCAGTACCTGGAAGAACTGGCGTCAAGTAGATCTGCAATCTGCGTACTGCAGGAGGAGTTGGACATGGTAACTGCATTTCTCTCTCTCTCTCTCTCTCCCTCTCTCTCTCTCTTTAGACCTTAACCCTAGTTTTTAATTCCCAAGCCTTTTGTCGTCTGCTCAAAAGTCTTCTCCAAGAAACTGGCCCACCAACCTCATCCTTGAATCTATGGCAGAGGCTGCCCCAGCCCTGCCTCTGATGTGTTTAAAACATTGTCTCCCCACTTGGGAGAGCGAGTCTGCACAGATAAGCAAATTGCCTCTCGGGTGTGCTTGTGGACTGTAGGGTAGAGTGGTCACTTGTATCCTCCTGCTAAGCAGCATAAGTAGAATTTTGCCACATGTTAACTTCAGGGTGCATTTAGCCTGGAGAGCAGACAACTGAGAGGTGATATGATAACCATCTTCAAGTATATGAAGGGCTGACATGTAGAGGATGGTGCAAAGTTGTTTTCTGTTGCCCCAGAAGATTGGACCAGAACCAACAGGTTGAAATTAAATCATAAAAGAGTTTTCGGCTAAACATTAGGAAGAACTTCCTGACAGAGTGGTTCCTCAGTGGAACAGGCTTCCTCGGGAGGTGGTGGCCTCTCCTTCTTCAGCTTCTCTTATGTTGTTATCCTGACAACCATTAGTGTTAGAAGCTTCCTCTTTCGTAAAAGGAAAGGGGAGCCCATGCAGCTGACCTATGCACCCAAGTCCCCATCCTTGCTTCCTCTCCCCCACCCCACCCACCCCAGCACTTGTGTGGAATTGTGCATGTTTTGGAGCAAAGAGGTGGATGTGCAGTAATCACAGCTGTGGGAAAACTTCTGCAACTTTTGATCCTGCTGGAATTCCTCTTCTGCTTCTGCAGCACAGTCAACTTACAAGTGTTTGCTCTGTTGGCGTGTATTTTAGTACAAACAGTGGTGCACGGCCACGGACCAAAAGAAGATCCCCTCTGAAATCCAAGCGCTCCTCAGCAGGGAAGAGCAAAGCCAAGCCCAGCAGAACTCCACCAACCTTTCCAAAGCTGTCAGCGCAGACACAAACAGCCATAATCCGTGTGAGTGTTGACTGTGCGGCTTGTTCGTCTTGCCTTAGGGATGCCAGGCTGGGTGGGTGTCTAAGGATGTCAGGGAGCCACAGTTTCCAGTGAGTAAACTAATAAGAGTTGGTTTTTATACACTGCCTTTCACTACCCAAAGGAGTCTCAGAGCAGCTTCCCTTCCCTTCCTCTCCCCACAACAGACACCCTGTGAGGCAGGGGGAGTGAGGGAGTTTGGAGAGAACTGTGACTGGCCCAAGGTCACCCAGTTGGCTTCATGTGGAGGAGTGGGGAATAAAACCAGGTTCTCCAGATTAGAGTCTGCCGCTCTTAACCACTGCACCACATTAGCTCTAGGGTTGTAAAGGTAAAGGTAAAGGTTCCCTTGCTCGAAAGCCAGTTGAATCCGACTCTAGGGTTGTGGTGCTCATCTCCGTTTCAAAGCCGAAGAGCCAGCGCTGTCCGAAGACGTTTCCATGGTCATGTGGCCGGCATGACTAAACACCAAGGTGCACGGAACGCTGTTACCTTCCCACCGGAGTGGTACCTATTTATCTACTTGGAATTTCTTGCTTTCGAACTGCTAGGTTGGCAGGAGCTGGAACTAGAGATGGGAGCTCACTCCGCCATGCAACACCCGGGTCGCGAACTGCTGAACTACTGACCTTCCACAGCCTGCAGTTCAGCGTCTTAACCACTTGAGCCACCGCAGGGTTGTAGTGGCTTACAATTGCCTTCCCTTCCTCTCTCTGCAACAGTCACCTTGTGAGGTAGGTGGGACTGAGAGAGTTCTGTGACAAACCCAAGGTCACCCAGATGGTTTCATGTGGAGAAAGAGTGGGGAATCAAACCCAGTTCTCCAGATTAGAGTCTGTTGCTCTTAACCAGCAAACTGAAAACCTCACTTTCTACAAGGTGCAGAAAGATTGTCTGTGTCTCCCCCCCTTTCCATCCATCCTTCTCTTAGCTGCCAGTGCCTCAATTCTAGCCGGCTTCTTTCCTAGCAAAAATATGCATCTGCAAAACATTCTTTACCTTGCAGGTAGCAACAGGAGTATGCCACATGTTTTGATTATCCTCCAGTTCCCAAGTGCCCAGATGCACTCCCTTGAGAGTTAAGGAAACCCTGTGGTTCTCTCTGAATCTGGGCCTCTGCTCAGTGGTTGAGCCACTTGCTTTGTATGTCCCCTGTGCCACTAAAAGCCTTTCTCTGCCTGAGATGCTGGAGAGCCACTACCGATCAGACTGGATCACACTGGGCTAGGTGGAGAGGTGACCTCGATAGCAGGAAGCTTTGGATTACCTAAAGCATCCTGATGCATAATCTGCAGGAAGGAGATGACTGCACAGGTATATTTCCTGTATGGTAGAAAAACAATCCCCAGGCCCACCTAAAGTGATGTGAGAAGGTTGGAGAACAAATCTGCACTCTCCCCACACTCATGAAGACGGCATGAAGAGAGTCTGGGCCTGTCTGGCTTCTTTGTGTTCCTATACACACTAGGTTCACTTGCTTGTTGTTAACATGTTAGGATATTAGTATAGTTAGTATATTAGATGTGTGTTAGTGTGAATGTGGTCCGCTTTTCATTTCTGCCTGCAACCACTCTTAAATATCCAGGGTCTAAGGAAGAAAACCCTTCTCCATCCACCTTGTCTTCATTATGGTGGAGGATGTGCGGGCTGAGGTTCCACCACTACCGTAAATGAATGTCGTCGTCCCCCTTGCCCCACGCAGCAACCCAATGCAACAGCTTAAAGTGCCTCTCCAGGCATTGAAGAACTACTGCAAAGTGGGGCGGAGTGAAATCAGAAGCAAAGTTTACTGAGGAGCACAAAACAAATCATCTGGGGAACTGGCAGACTCAAGCAGTCAAAGTAATATCGAGTGTTCCTCTCACAGTAGAAAACACACTGTGCAATACACTCTGCTCAAGAAGGGGAAGTCAGGGGCCAAAGTAGTCAAAGCTGGCCATGTCTACACAGGCCTAGAGCTTCCAGGCACCAGTTAATCCAAGGGGTAAAGGGAAGGGGTGAAGACACATGTTTTGTGGGTCCAGAACACAGCCAGGTGAAGGACCACACCACAGCCCAATTATAGGACAAGTGGCTTGATTCATGCCAGGCTTGGAAAGGAGGAGATAAATGGGTTGGGCTGTCAGTTGAGTTAATGGATAAGACTGGGATTTGGGTGGGAGGGTGGAACCCTACAAGACAGGTTAGATTGAGACAACATGATGGGCCAAAGGTCCCCAGCGAGTTTTCAGACAGAAGAGCATTTGAACCTGGCTTTCCCAGATGCTAGCCCACCATTCTAACCACTCGACCACACTGCCCTTTTGAGTCCAGCTCGATCAAATCAGGCCTTCAGGCAAATTGGTGACCGAAAGAGCAGGCCCCTGTGTTGTGTGAACCCCTAGGCAGAGAAGGCACACAGAAGGGGCCTTTATCAGCAGCATTTAAAAACCCAAGTCTTGTACAATTGTGAGGAGGCCCCTTTTGACCCATGAGGACACAGCGGAAACCCAGACACATTTATTTATTTATTTATTTATTTATTTATTTATTTATTTATTTATTTATTAAAATGTAGTTTATTCTTCAATAGAATGATTTGGAAATCTTTTCTGTGGCTGGCCTCAGCACAGAGGCCCTGGCGATGAATCTCAGAGGTGCGGCAGAACTGACGTGCTGCTTCAACTATGACTCTGCTCATCTGCTCTGACCCTCGGGGATCTGTATCATGTTCAGCCCCAAACAATTAAAGGCATGGAGTTTTCACAGGGTCTTGAGACTTCCTTTCTCTCCTCAATAGGAGGGAACTTGAAGGTGCAGCAGAACTGACTTGCTGCTTCAGCCATGACTCTGCCCATCGACTCTGACCCTCAGGATCTGTACCGTGTTCAGCTCCAAATAGCTGAAGGCATCGTGTCCTCACAGGGTCTTGAGACTGCCTCTCTCTCCTCAACGGAGGGAACTTGAAGGTGTGGTAGAACTGACTTGCTGCTTCAGCCATGACTCTGCCCGTCGGCTCTGACCCTCGGGATCTGTACTGTGTTCAGCTCCAAATAGCTGAAGGCATCGTGTCCTCACAGGGTCTTGAGACTGCCTTTCTCTCCTCAATAGGAGGGAACTTGAAGGTGTGGTAGAACTGACTTGCTGCTTCAGCCATGACTCTGCCCGTCGGCTCTGACCCTTGGGATCTGTACCATGTTCAGCTCCAAAAAGCTGAAGGCATCGTGTCCTCACAGTGTCTTGAGACTTCCTTTCTCTCCTCATTAGGAGGGAACTCGAAGGTGTAGCAGAACTGACTTGCTGCTTCAGCCATGACTCTGCCCATCGGCTCTGACCCTCAGGGATCTGTATCATATTCAGCTCCAAATAACTGAAGGCATCGTGTCCTCCCAGGGTCTTGACACTTCCTTTCTCTCCTCAATAGGCGGAAGGCACTGCACCGTCAAGGAGCCAATCGCCTGTGCGCTGCCATCTCGACATTCTGCCGCCTCAGTAGTACCTTATTTCTGGTTCTTGGAAGCGGGTTTTCAAAATGGTTTTCCTAAAACAATAAAAAAATTGTTTCAACACGAATACATTTTAACAGAGCACTCACAATATCAGGTGTTGAATGGCCAGGTTGTGCCATGGCAACAGAAGGGATCATGAAAATTTGCTTATGAGACAAGGCTGGACACAGTACAAAGGCACGTGCTTACCTCGCCGGCTCCAGTGGAAGACTTCTCTAGCAAAGGGCCACTGCCTGGTGCAGCTACTGTGGAGTTCCCACTCCCAGGGGAGGGGGGGGGAGGAAGAGGACGGGGTCAGCCTCAGGCCGGCCATTCCATCGGTTCCTCTTGGGAAACAATGGAATGGGAGGTCCACAGCTGGTGTGCCCCTGGTTCCCATTCCTTCACCACCCCCAATCACTCCCTGTTCCATTCCCTCTACCACCCCAGCCATTGGTTGGGGGGGTGGCGGGAGTGGAATAGGGAATGGCGGGGCCAGTGGAGGAAGGGGAAGCAGAAACAGCGGGGATAGCGGTGGGAGGAGGCAGGGAGGGAAGGCAAAGGAAAGCAAGGGAAGATGGGGTGGCGGAGACAGAGCAGGAAGAAGAGGAGGAGGAAGAGAGGAAACAACAAGCAGTGGGGAGGGTGGAGCTAATGGGTTAGGAGGCACAGTGGAGGGAAGGGTAAGTCAGAAGGCAGAGTGAAGGAAAGGAGTTAGGAGGCAGAGTGGAGGTAAAAATGAAAAGAAAACAAAAGTCAAAGGAGGAGAAACAGAGACAGAGTTAGTTGAGAAAGGTTAGTGGAGAAGGGGGTGCAGGTGAGCTGGGGAAGGGAGGGGAGGGAAACCCCAGTTCACTGCGTCTTCAGCACACCCTTCACCGATCTTGCTGTTTCTGGAGCCTTTGAAAGAATACAGAGAAAACAACAATTATAAAAACCCATTCAAAGCCACAATGAAAAACTCCCACTTGGACTGCCAGTCATTCAAACACTAGACCAAGTCAAAGGCAGTCTTCAGTAAAACGGCCTTCTTCTGCCTACTTTGCCACTTCCCCACCAACATCCATGTTCAAACTCACCACTGGCCCTCTGGATGACTTACCATTAGCCCATTGGCGGGTCTCTTGGTTGACAGCCTCTGCTGTGAAGCCAACTGCCGAGGCTCAGGCATATTTATACATCTCTGGCTCCATAAGCTTTGTGAGGCTGGCACTGTGGCATCAGCGTGAGGAGGGCCCAGCATCTGGGTCACAGGGACCGATCTCTGGGCTGCATGGCAGCGTGGCAGACAGGGGACTGTGGAGGAGGAGGACGGGGGGCCAGCCACTGGCCTCCCACTCCATCGGCTCCTCTTGGGGACCAACGGAAGGGGCAGCAGAGTTGCACAGAAGGTCCATAGGGTGGAATAAGGAATGGTGGGGATGGTGGAGGGGAGGGAACTGGGGACCTTAAAAGTGGTTCAAGGGAAGGGAAACAGGTACAGGGGGTGTGGTGGAAGGTAAGGATTGGGGGTCTGTGGTGCTCGTGGGAGGAACAGAAGAAGCTGTCCCTCTTTCCTATACCAGGTTATGGGCTGATGGTCATTGCTGAAGGGTTGTGAAGGTCCCTAATCCCTTTAATGAAAATGGCTAAGAAAAAGACTGTGACATCCTTCTCATTGGGGAGACTGTTTTTCCTTTAAAACAGACTATGTTCACATAAACTTGGTAGATTACTGCAGTCACCAGGAATTAAAAATTCCAGATTTCTCTATTATGATAGAATGGCCTTGTGTCTGGACACTCCAGAGGACTATGTGGCCCTGAGGAAGGACTGTTCTGACTGCTAGGATGAGTTGAAACAAATGATTTATTCATAAAGGAATAAAATATGTTTCTGGGTATTTTGAACGGTTGTTGAAGAAAAAAACGTAGAACTGATAAAGCTGGGCGTCACACACAGTCTCTCAAAACACCAAAACTCAAATCTGATAGCCTTAGCCACACAGGCTAAATTCTACCTCTCTTAGCCACAGCCATTTGTCTTAGCCACCCTGGATAGACTCAAACTGCGTCTTCTGCCATAGAAGCTAAAAAACTAAACTCCCCACACTCGTCTCTCCAAAACCCAGAATCACCCCTCTCCCCACTCTCTCAGTCATCAGCCAGTCACATCATACTCATCTCCCTCCATCACTCTTCTTACATTACTGCAGTCAAACTAAACATTTAAAGAAACACACACACCAGAACATGAAATCATTACAAAGACCATCATCAGATTCATAAACCATCCAGCCATCTTTGGCTGCCATTTTAAAAGGCAGGCTTTTGCCTTGGAAACCATTTTTTTTCCATGGAAAGGATGGGGCACACTGAGGAAAGGTCACCTGCCTCCCTGGCTCTGCCATCATCCCTCCAAATATACTTCCGTTAACTTCTTGAGACCTCCTGCCTGCGGCTTCCTTCTTTGATTCCAGAAGCTGATCTCTAGCCCACGTCATCCCTGGTCCTCCTGCCATATCACAGCTTCCTCTAAATGTATCCACACGGTCATGTTTGAAGAGAAGCCCTGAAGTGCTTTGAGAATACTTCAGAAGAACTGTCATTTGGGATAAAAGTCTCTTGTGTGTACACTCCCCGCCATTGACTCATGAACATGACATGCCAAACTTTTCTTAACCAGTCTCAAGTGTTAGTTTTGGTTTTCCCCAGTGGAGGGATCAATATTCTAGCAGCTGTCAATAAATTCAGCATCTGAATCCTGTACTTGCTTGGTGTAAATAATTGTTCTGCTCATGCCTCAAATAAAGACAGCACATACAAGCAAATGGGTTGAGCTGGGATTTACTATGGCTGCAATCACACACACCAAATAATCCACTTTCAATCCACTTTCAGTGCACTTTCCAACTGGTGGATTTTACTAGGTGACCTGGCAAAATGCAGTTGGAAAGTGCATTGAAGGTGGATTATTTAGTGTATGTGACCCCAGCCTACGTGATGCAGATCTGGGTCATAAGCATGTCCCCTCCAGCGTGGTCACCCTACCTACTATACCTGCCTGAGGCATGCCATTGTGATGAGCTCCCGTGCCCTGCCGATAATCCCCCAGAGATCTTCCTAGCCTGCTAACCCAAGGGACACGGTTACATCAGCATCCTCCCACCATGCTGGCAAAAACAAGGGGCCAAGAGGATGAAGGAAATGTCACTGTGTGGATACCACTGGAAAGACACCCCTGGGGATGGGAAGCCACCCCAAACAGAGCTGCCTGATTCCCTCGAGGGAAGACTTGGTCTGGACCCATGGAAAGCCACCATTCACCTTACAAAACCTACCCAAATAGGACTCCATTAGTAGAATTTTTGCTCACAAGACTCCACAGCTTAGAGGGAGCATTGGTGGGGAATCAAAGCTGGCTCTCCCAGATTAGAGTCTGCGCTCATAACCATCACACCAAACTCCAGATGATGGGTAATGTTGGCATTTTGCCACTGACTGGCAGTTTACACCCACAATGGCCGAGGTTCTCTCTGCAGAAAGGGTAGAGAAGTCTATGAACCAGAGAGGCAAGCACACGTTTAAAGACTCTAACGCACATCATGAGATGGCCTGGACCTGAACACAGGCCTTTTCATGTGCCCTCCTTGACACGTAAGAATCATTCAAAACAGCACCTTTTTTCCTGTTGCAGGGAGAGTACAGAATTGAATAGTCTTATTAATGGAAGCACAGGCGACCTCCCTTCGGAGGAGAGGTGGGGAAGGTCTTGGGTCTAGTGATAAAGGTGTGGAAAGAATTGTAAGAAACCCGGAAGTGGTGGATAAGACAGTGGACCAGAGAAATCTTACTGTCTTTTGCAGACCAAATCACCCTAGAGGATAGAAGAATGAATCTAAAGGACTTTTGACAAGTCCACTTAACATTGACGTTGTCAGTATGAGATGCCATAGATGGAACCTGGTGTCTTGCACATTTGGGGGGGGACGACAAAAACAGGTATGCATAACCTTGAGCCGCCACGTTAATTGAAGGAAGGGAAGAAGAGGGGACTCTTAGGGATCTGACAGACAGCCTGTTACCCACCACAGGCGGTGGTCTAACTGCACTGGAGAATTTATAGCCTCTCTCTGGAGCCTCCCCCCCAGCCAGCATGGACTAGGGCAGTGTAAAAAGGGTGACCCAGGTTAAAGGAAAAGATTTGTCCCGTACAAGCATAGGCTGAGAGACACGGTGTGTCAAACTCCCTTCAAAGTGGATCGTAAAAGGGCCATATTTGGCGTGTTGATTCATGACTGGAATGGAAAGTGAGGGAGAGAAATTCTGCCAGCCATCCAGGTTAACAGCTGACAGCACTCACTCCGCAGTGGCTGAATGAGAGATGAAGTGTTTTTTAACATATTCAACAACAGGAGAGATGACCAGTGGAATCAAGCATGTGTTTGCTAAAGGATTGTAGCAGTAGCCCTCCCATCAGTTAATAATTAGAGTTTGCATGTCAAAGACCTTGTCCCAGAGGGCAGCTGCTTTGAGGAGAAACATAAGTTGTTCTTTAAAAAGAGGGCTATGGCATTTACCTGTACCCCGCCTTATGGCTTATAACATACTGTTCCGTCCTCACCGAAACCCTGAAAGAGAGGTCAGGTTGAGAAAATGTGACGGGCCAAAGGTCCCAAGCGAGTTTTTAGACGGAATAGCATTTTGACCTGGTTCTCCCAGTTCCTAGCCCACCACTCTAACCACTCGACCACACTGGTTTTTGCTACAAATGGGGCCACATCATCTCGGGGACTTGTTAGATATGTCCCACTCTGGATCTGGCAGCCCGGCTGCTGCCAGGGAGCATGAGGGTCAAGGGGAAAAGGGGCACCATGCTGAGGATAAGGGGAATGTGCCCTCAGAAGGGACCTCTTTTTCAGCTGGTGAACGGGTATCCTTTCGTACCAAGGAACCGTCCCTGGGAAGGGTGGGAGGGGGGCTCTTGGTAGTTGGTGATTCGATCCTTAGGCAGGTAGACAGCTGGGTGGCGAACCCGCGTACTGACCGTATGGTGACTTGCCTGCCTGGTGCGAAGGTAGCGGACATTACGCGTGTTTTAGATAGGCTGGTAGATAGTGCTGGGGAGGAGCCAGTGGTCGTGGTGCACGTCGGCACCAACGATGTGGGGAAATGCAGTCGTGAGGTCCTGGAGGAGAAATTTAGGCTGCTGGGCAGGAAACTCAAGGCCAGGACCTCCAAGGTAGCCTTCTCGGAAGTGCTACCTGTTCTACGCGCAGGGCCGGAGAGACAGGCACAGATCAGGAGTCTCAATGCGTGGATGAGACGGTGGTGTAGGGGGGAAGGGTTCAAGTTTGTTAGGCACTGGGATGCTTTTTGGGACAAGAGGGAGCTGTACAAAAGGGACGGTCTCCACTTGTCCCGAGAAGGAATCAGGCTGCTGGCGCTCAAAATCAAAAAGGTGGCAGAGCAGTTTTTAAACTGAATAATGGGGGAAAGCCGACAGGAGATGAAAATTCTCTGGTTCGGGATGGCTCATCTCAAAGAGATGAAGGGGTAGCTATTACTTTTGTACAAGGAAATGGATTACAATTGTCCGCTGAGACTGTGGCTAATGATAGGAACTGCCTGGCAAGGTCTCGAGGCAGCAAGAGGAAGGCTGTGGGCTTAACAAACGTGGGAAACTATAAGTGTTTATACACAAATGCTAGAAGTCTCCGAGGTAAAATCGGGGAGTTGGAATGCTTGGTGTTGGGGGGGGGAAATAGACATTGTGGGTATTTCAGAAACTTGGTGGGATGAGGAAAATCAGTGGGATACGGTGATTCCTGGTTATAAATTATATCGGAAGAATAGGGGGGAAAGGGTTGGAGGTGGGGTGGCTCTGTATGTCAGAGAGGGTATACCGTCCAGTAAGATTGAGAGGGTAAGAGAATTGGATTCACTTCTGGAAATGCTATGGGTTGAAATAGTGGGTCCAAAAGGAGGCTTAACAGTGGGAGTTTGTTATCGCCCACCAGATCAAAAGATAGAGGAGGATTATAAAATGATAAATGAATTAAAGATAGCGGCTAGACGAAATAACTGTGTTGTAATAGGCGACTTTAACTACCCACACATTGATTGGGTCAATATGAGTTCTAGTCGGGAAAAAGAGATTGCGTTCTTAGACACTCTCAATGACTGTGCTGTGGAACAGATGGTCACAGATCCTACCAGGGGAGAGGCGATCCTGGATTTGGTCCTAAGTAACACCCAAGACCTGGTGAGAGATGTAAAAGTGATTGCACCACTTGGGAACAGTGACCATAATGTCATTGAGTTTAACATTTGTACAGATAGGGAGTTGCCCAAAAAGACTGACGCAACCACTTTTAACTTTAAAAGGGGTAACTTCTCTGGTATGAGGGGACATGTAAGAAATTGAAAGGAAGAGTGGAGAAGGTCAAAACCATTGGGGAAGCTTGGAGACTATTTAAAAAGACAATCCTAGAAGCTCAGAAAAAATATATACCGCAGGTTAGGAAAGGTACAAATAGGTATAGAAAAAAGCCTGCATGGTTAACAAATAAAGTAATGGAAGCTGTAAAAGGTAAGAAGGATTCCTTTAAGCGGTGGAAAGCTAGTCTTAGTGAGGTTGATAAAAGGGAACACAGACTA
Organism: Gekko gecko; assembly: GCA_029375565.1. Taxonomy (NCBI): domain Eukaryota; kingdom Metazoa; phylum Chordata; class Lepidosauria; order Squamata; family Gekkonidae; genus Gekko; species Gekko gecko. Next base: position 18,770,861 of record JAPDNY010000001.1, on the reverse strand, counting down.
TGGCAAATAAAATGCAAGTCTGTGATCAGGCAAGCAAAAAGGGAATATGAGGAGCATATCGCAAAAAACATAAAGACCAACAATAAAACTTTCTTCAAATACATTAGAAGTAGGAAGCCAGCCAGGGAGGCAGTGGGGCCCTTGGATGACCAAGGGGTAAAAGGAGTAGTGAAGGATGATAGGGAAATGGCTGAGAAGCTGAATGCATTTTTTGCCTCTGTCTTCACTGTGGAAGAGGAGAAGTGTTTGCCCACTCCAGAAGCACCGATTTCGGGAGGGGGTTTGAAAGACCTGAATCAGATTGCGGTAACAAGAGAGGAAGTCCTCCGACTGATGGACAATTTAAAAACTAATAAATCACCAGGCCCGGATGGCATTCATCCGAGAGTTCTGAAAGAACTCAGATGTGAACTTGTGGATCTCCTGACAAAAATATGTAATCTTTCTTTAAAATCTGCCTCCATTCCTGAGGACTGGAAGGTAGCTAATGTCACTCCCATCTTTAAAAAGGGCTCCAGGGGAGATCCAGGAAATTACAGGCCAGTCAGTCTGACATCGATACCGGGTAAGTTGGTGGAAACTGTTATTAAGGAAAGAATTAGTAGGCACACTGATGAACAAAAACTATTGAGGCAGACTCAGCATGGGTTCTGTAAGGGAAGATCTTGTCTCACTAACCTGTTAGTGTTTTTTGAGGGAGTGAACAAACATGTGGACAAGGGGGACCCAATAGATATTATTTACCTTGACTTCCGGAAAGCTTTTGATACAGTTCCTCATCAAAGGCTTCTAAGTAAGCTCAATAGTCATGGGATAAAAGGACAAGTCCTCTTGTGGATCAAAAACTGGCTTATAAATAGGAAACAGAGAGTGAGTATAAATGGGAAACTTTCTCAGTGGAGGGTGGTAAGCAGTGGGGTACCACAGGGATCAGTACTCGGTCCCATGCTTTTTAACTTGTTTATTAACGATTTGGAATTGGGAGTAAGCAGTGATGTGGCTAAATTTGCAGATGACACGAAGTTGTTCCGGATGGTGAAAACCAGGGAGGATTGTGAGGCACTCCAAAGGGATCTGTTGAGGATGGGTGAGTGGGCGTCAACGTGGCAAATGGGGTTCAATGTGGCCAAGTGCAAAGTGATGCACATTGGAGCCAAAAACCCTAAATATAAATACACGTTGATGGGGTCTGATCTGGCAGAGACGGACCAAGAGAGAGATCTTGGAGTCGTAGTGGATAACTCGCTGAAAATGTCTACACAATGTGTAGCTGCAATAAAGAAGGCCAACGCTATGCTGGGGATTATTAGGAAGGGAATTGATAACAAATCAGCCAGTATCATCATGCCCCTGTATAAATCATTGGTGCGACCTCATTTGGAATACTGTGTACAGTTCTGGTCACCACATCTCAAAAAGGATATTATAGCATTGGAAAAAGTGCAGAGAAGGGCAACTAGAATGATAAAAGGTGTAAAGTACTGGGTTTCGGGCCTCATGACTCGGACGACGACATAAGAGAAGACGCGTTTATTCGTACTTCACACAGGACAAGAACAAACAGTAACGGCCGGAGGCCAACTATATACAGTTAGGGGGGACGGCCCCATGTTCCTATTGGCGGGTTTGAATCGCCCGCCAATGCTGCCATTGGTTCTCTACTGGCGAGCTCAGGAACCTAGTCCCTATTGTTCTCAGAGAGCGAAGCTTGGCTGTATTTCGCCAGCTCTGCCTTCTGATCCCAGGACACAACACCCTTCCCCCCATAGTTCGTCTCCTATCAGGTGACGTAGTCTTTTAAGTATGCTGGTGCCCTCCGTTCCCTTAGCGATCGTCGGGGGGCCGGTACCGGACTGGCGGGACCCCCATCGGGTGGTCCTCCAGCACAAGGAGCTTGGATCTCCGGTCGTAGCTGAGTCAGTGACGGTGGCGGCTGTAACGGCGGCGACACGATTGTGTCTGGTAACCCGTGCGTCGCGAATATTTTCCGCAGGGCCCTTATTGCCGCTTTGGCAGAGGTGGTAGACACTGGGCTTATTTCCACCCATTTCGAGTAGGAGTCTACTGTCACCATGAACTGGAGCCCCTGAAACGGCCCCGCAAAATCTATGTGTAGGCGTGACCATGGCTTGTGGGTAGACTCCCAGCTTTGGGTTGGCGCTCTCGGGGGATTGAGGCGGACTTCCTGACACCGTGTGCACCCTCGGACCCAGGTTTCAATTTCTGCGTCCATCCCGGGCCACCACACATAGCTCCTTGCCAGAGCTTTCATTCGTACAATGCCGGGGTGGGCCTCATGTAGCGTTTCTAGAACCCCTTGTCTCATGGGCCCCGGGATGACCACCCTGTCCCCCCATAACAAGCACCCTTTTAAGGCGGATAACTCTTCCCACCTGGCTTTGTATGCCGTGAACTCTGGCCCTGTCTGTTCCGCTGGCCATCCCAGCGCCTTGCCCGGCCGATGCTCCAACTGGTACTGGTAACCCGCTAAAAACAAGGACCAGCGCAACACCCGGGGCGACAGTACCTGCGGCGTTTGTTTGTCCGCCACAAACAGTCCCAAGAGCGGCTTATGGTCGGTAACGAGCGTGAAGTGCCGCCCGTACACAAAGTTGTGAAACTTTTTAACCCCCGCCACCAGTGCCAAGCCCTCCCGGTCGATTTGAGCATAGTTCCGCTCCGCGAGGGACAGCGTGCGGGAGTAGTAAGCCACCGGGACTTCCCTCCCATCCGGTAGCTTGTGGGCCAAGACCGCCCCGACCCCATACGGTGATGCGTCGCACGCAAGGATTACCGGGAGCTTTTCATCAAAGTGGGCGAGTACCGCGTTAGAAATCAAGAGTGCTTTAACCCCCGAAACGCCGCCTCCTCCCTCGCTCCCCATGCCCAAGGTGTCGCCTTATCCAGTAGCCTGTGCAGGGGTTCGGCCACGGCGGCTTTGTGAGGGAGAAAGGCGTGGTAAAAGTTCAGGAGGCCTAAGAACGCCTGGAGCTCAGCCTTGGACTTCGGGGCGGGGGCCTCCACGATGGCCTTTACCTTGTCCCTCGCCGGATGCAGGCCTGTTGCGTCTACCCGGTACCCCAAGAACTCCACCTCCGGCACCCCGAGGAGGCACTTTTCCTGCTTCACTTTCAGCCCCGCGGCTTGGAAGCGTTCCAGTACAGTTCGGAGGCGGGCGGCGAAGCTTTCAGGGGTGGTCGCGGTGATGAGGACGTCGTCGAAGAACGGCGTCACTCCAGGGATCCCCTTTAACAAATCGTCCATTAGATTTTGGAAGATCCCTGGGGCCACACTGACTCCGAACTGCAGCCGCTTCACCCGGAAGGCCCCCCGGTGGGTCACTATGGTTTGCGCCTCGGCCGTGGCCTCATCTACCGGGAGTTGCTGGTACGCCTGCGCGAGATCCAGCTTTCCAAATATGCGCGCCCCCGCCAGTGTGGCTAAGACATGGCTGACCACGGGTACGGGGTATGCGTGCGCCTGAAGTGCCTGGTTAATGGTGCACTTATAATCCGCGCAGATGCGGATTTCCCCGTTTGGCTTGACGGGTGTCACAATCGGGGTCTCCCATCGAGCGTTCGGGACGGGCTCTAGGACTCCCTGGGCCACTAACCGGTCCAGTTCGGCCTCTATTTTCAGGCGGAGGGCCAGGGGCACGGTGCGGAAGCGCCGTCGGACGGGCGTCACTGTGGGGTCTAAATGGAGCAACACCGGGGGCCCTTTATAACACCCCAGTTTCCCGTCAAAGACCTCCGGGAATTCCTTGCACACCGCCCCCCAGTCCCGCACCCCGCACTTATTCACTCCCCCAATCGTTATGCCTAGGGCCTCGAACCACGCCCACCCCAGGAGACTCACGAGATTTCCCTCTACCACCACCAAGTCCAAGTTCCCCTCAAAGTCTCGGTACTGCACTCGGAAAGTGCCGACTCCCCGGATGGGGACAGGGTTCCTTTGAAAGTCCACCAAGCTTAGTGGCGATGGACGTAGAGGGGTCCCCCTAATGGGCAAAGTCTTTTTAAAGTGTCCAGGGAAATGATGGACGCCGCCGATCCCGAGTCCACTTCCATGCAACAGGGGGACCCCTCGATCCGTACGGTTACTTGGATCTTCGGGGCAGAGGAGAGGTTGGGGTTGGGGAGGCGAAGTACCTGCAGCGGCTGGTCGGTGAGATGGTACAACTCGGCGACCTCTTCCGTCGTCTCGTAGGCGGTGGACGATGCGCGGTGCGGTGGGACTGACGATCTCGAATTCCTGGGGCCCTTGGACCGGCAGACCCGTGCGAGGTGTCCCTGCTTTCCGCACCCGTGACAAACAGCATCCCGGAACTTGCAGGATTTCCTTCCATGGCCTTCCCCGCAGCTGGCACAGACGGTCCGGTTGCCGGAAGGCTTGGCTGGCTCTCTGTTGGCCTGCTGGAACGGTGCCGGCCGGCGTTGTTGGGGTCTGAGGGCGAAGACCTCTTCCGTATCTACATTCCCGGGGCTTGGACTCCTTCCGACCACATGGGCGGCCGCAGCCGGGCGTTCCCCTTCCGCGGCCTCGTAGGCTGTTGCGGCGTCGAGGCCCTCGTCCAAGGAGAGCCTCCGGTGTCCAACCAACTTGCGCCGCAGCTTGGAGTCCGCCAGGCCCCACACGAACTGCGTCAGCAGGTTGTCCTCCACCTTCGGGAACACGCAGTCCACCGCGAGCGCCCTTAGCGCGGCCAGGAAGGTGGCAATGGATTCCCCTTGGGCCTGGACTCGCCTCTGGAAATCCATCCTCTTGGCCAGGAAGGTCGGCCGGGGGCTGAAGTAAGCGTTGAGGACATCCAGGATCTCCCCAAACAAGCTCTCCAAGGCCGTGCGGGGCACCAAGAGGCTCTTGGCGAGGCGGACGGTTTGGGTGCCGCACGCGTTCAGCAGGATCGATCGTTTCTGGTCTGGGTGGCGGATTTCGTTGAGCTCCAAATAGCTGATGAGCTGGTCGACCCATGCGTCCCAGGTTTCTGGCTGCGACGGATCGAAGCGCTCCAGTGTTACATGAGAGGCGGCCATGGTTCTGTCTGGGAAGGCGTGCGCCGGGGCGAGCGGTGCGGTGCTGCTCTCGGGGTCAGCGATGCGATGCTCGGCGAGCGGTGCGGTGCTGCTCACGGGGTCAGCGATGCGGTGCTCGGCGGTGTCCTTTTCGTCGCTCATGGAGTCACGGAAGGCGTTGAAATCCCACCTTCGTCGCCACTGTAAAGTACTGGGTTTTGGGCCTCATGACTCGGACGACGACATAAGAGAAGACGCGTTTATTCGTACTTCACACAGGACAAGAACAAACAGTAACGGCCGGAGGCCAACTATATACAGTTAGGGTTGGAACACCTTCCCTATGAAGAAAGGTTAAAATGCTTGGGGCTCTTTAGCTTGGAGAAACGACGGCTGAGAGGTGACATGATCGAGGTTTATAAGATTATGAATGGGATTGAGCAGGTTGAGAAAGAAGTACTTTTCTCCCTTTCTCACAATACAAGAACTCGTGGGCACTCTATGAAATTGCTGAGCAGTCGGGTTAGAACAGACAAAAGGAAATACTTCTTCACCCAAAGAGTGATTAACATATGGAATTCACTGCCACAGGAGGTCGTGGCAGCTGCAAGCATGGACAGTTTCAAGAGGAACTTAGATAAACATATGGAGCAGAAGTCCATCAGTGGCTATTAGCCACAGGGTATAGATGGGAACTCTCAGTCTGGGGCAGGTGATGCACTCTATCCTTGGTGCTGGAGGGGGCAGCAGTGGGAGGGCTTCTGGTGCCCTGGCCCCACTGCTGGACCTCCTGATGGCACCTGGTATATTTTGGCCGCTGTGTGACAGAGTGTTGGACTAGATGGGCCATTGGCCTGACTCAACATTGGCTTCTCTTATGTTCTTATGTTCTTATCAGAGTGACTCCAGAGGCAGTCGGAACCCTGATTCTCCTCCTGCGCTCATGAGGACCCAGCTTGGCTCGTGCCTCGCTGGGAAGCAAGGGGGTGGGGAGGAAAACACAAACAAAAGGTATGGCTGTTTGGTGAGGAAGGGCAGGGCAAATTTGGTTTGGAGTTGCCCATTGTCAGCCCCCCTCATGGCTATGGGCCTGTTCCTGTGGCAACTGTTTTGTGACTGGCTCCATCTCTTGTGGCAGCCATTTTGTGATTGTGACCATCAACCCATATCAGAACTCTAAAAGTGCCTGCAGGCTCAAAAAAGTGGAAGACCCCTGTTCTATATATTACACATAATCCACATAGCCCTGACCTGGATAGCCCAGGCAAGCCCCATCTTGTCAGATCTTGGAAGCTGAGCAGGATCGACTCTGGCAAGTACTTGGATGGGAGACCCCCTTGGAATACCAGAGGTGGGAGGCGGGGGCAGGCTTTACTCAGCCACCTCTATGAATATCCTCCAGGCCCCTAGTAGGGGTCAGGCACCAGTGGTCGCCATGACTTCCAGGTCCACACACACATGCACAAATAAAAAATATTTTAAAAATACCAAAAAGAAAAAAATCCCCATACATAATCCACACAATATACATATATTAAGTGTACCAACTCCCTCCAACAAAAATACTTGCCACTTGTAAATGATACTTTACCACTTGCCAGTTGTAAAAGACAGCCAGACCCCTAGGAAAACATATATATCAGAAGAAGAAGAAGAAGAGATTGGATTTATACCCCACCCTCCACTCGGAATCTCAGAGCAGCTTACAACTCCTTTCCCTTTCCCTCCCCACAACAGACACCCTGTGAGGTAGGTGGGGCTGAGAGAGCTCGGAGAGAACTGTCCTTGAGAGAACAGCTCTGACAGAACTATGGCTTGCCTATGGTCATCCAGCATCTGCAAGTGGAGGAGTGGGGAATCAAAGTTGGTTCTCCCAGATTAGAGTCTGCGCATTTAACCACTACACCAAACTGGCTCTCTGTGGGGGTCCCTGCCATAAAATGTCATCTGTTCACTCAGAAAGAGGAAAATTGGTTATATGTTGACTGATGACTTTGAACAGAGTGACAGATTGCCAGCGTGGTGTAGTGGTGAAGAACGGTGAAAGAAGAAAAGAAGACAACCTAAGAAATAACTGTTCATGAAACGTCAGAAAGGAGCTGATTAACAACTAACCCCAAGGGACATTACTAACTTTACTAACAGAGTTATTTTGGACTCTTGAAAGGTGAAAAGAAGATCTTCCAACCACGGTGGTTGCCAAAAACTGTACTTATACTAACTAAAACTAATTTTTTAACAGAAAAATTCACTCCCCCCCTTTTCTTAGCCCATCTATATACCCTACCTCTTTCTTATTATAAAAAGCAATAAAATTCTCTCCTTTTTAGGAGGGTTTATTACAAAAAGAACAGTGGACTCAAATCTGAAGTACTGGCTTTGATTTCCCACTCTTCCACATGAAGCCTGCTGGGTGACCTTGGGCCAGTCACTGTTCTCTCAGAACTCTCTCAGCCCCACCTTCCTCACAAGGTACCTGTTGTGGGGAGAGGAAGGGGAGGTGACTGTAAGCCCTCAAAGTAGAGAAAAGCAGGGTATAAAAACCATCTTCTCTTCTTCTTCTTCTTCTTTGCATAATCCTTACCCACCGCCAAGATAGAGGGGTCAAACTCGTTTGTTATGAGGGCCAGATCTGACATAAATGTCACTTTGTTGAGCTGGGCCACGTGTGCCATAAAATGTAACACCAGGTACCAGAGATATAAACTTTATAGAGGACACTGGCAAACCCAATTAACAATATTATTTTTTAAACTCAAAATACAAACAAAAGCAATTGATTCCTGGCAGTGAGAGCAATTGATTTACTGAGGGGCCCACCAAAGCCCCAATAAATGTGTTTAATCATATGCAAGACTGGTTTTCTCCCCAAGTCATACCATAAAAGGGGGAGTGCCTTACATTTCCATACATACCAGTTGCTTGAGGGCCGGGTAAGAACCCTGGAGGGGCCAGTTCCGGCCCCTGGGCCTTATGTCTGACGCCCCTGGCCAAGAGTGTTCCTTTTGCTGCTCTGCAAAGTTTTCTTTCTGGTGCCGGTTTCCTCGGGAACGGCAGGAGCGTGCGATTTGGCCTTGTTTTTCACAGGTTTGGCAGATCATGTTGCGGAAACAGCAGGAACGGCATTCGTGCTCTTCAGCACAGCTGGTGGAAGGTGCTTGAGCGGCAGTCTTGCTGGGCTGTGGGACAGTCGTGGACGATGGGTGCGAGTCCCGGTGAGCCAGGCAGCATACCTGGAGTATTTCTTCCTTGTCTGAGGCGTCGGAGACCGGGGATGTGGAGGTCTGATGCATGGAAGGACCCTGTGACTTTCCAAAAGCCGTGGCCAAGCGTAATGCCTTGTCCAGTTTGAGTTTGTTGGTACTGATGAGTTTGTGACTTTCCCCGCAGTCAGCTCTCAACTGTCCCTCCTGTACAGTTACCTGTCACTCATCTCCCTGAGAGTTCCGAGCCACCTGGCCCCCACCTCTCTCACTGTCATGTGACTCAGCAGCTGCTGGGTTTACCTTGCTGCTGTCCATCTATATATCTAATTCCCAAGTGGCCCCCTCTCTGCGGATATCTAAATCCGCACATCGGGGGCACCTGGGGGGCAGGGAGATTTTCCTGCATATTTGTGGCAATCCCCAGGTATGCAGAAAAATATGAAAAGTTTCAAAAAATATATGGGGGATACTTAAATCCCTGAAAAAGTAAAAAGAGCTTTCCCTGCGCATACGCAAAGAATGCACTTATTCTGCTGTTGATCGCGGCGGCGGCGGCAATGGGGGAAGCTTGCCAGCTCAGAGCTGTTGCTGTTGTGGTGGGGAAGAGCCTGGCAGGCCGGGCTGCTTGGAGCTGCACAGGGCTCGCCAGTGTTGGTGTTGTGGGCCGTGGCGGGGGTGGGGATGGTGGGGAGAAGCCTTGGCAGCCGTGGGGAATACTCCCCCCTCCCATGAGCCAGCCTCCCCATAGCCAGTCAAGCCATGGGGCAGGGGTTGCCACTGCTGCCGTATCTCTCCCAAGCGAGCAGCTGACTTGCAACCAGCAAGTCGGCCCTGGAGCTGCGGGGCAGGGGTTGCTGCTGCCGGTTTTTTTAGCTTGTATGGCAGAAGATGCAGTTTGGGTCTATCCATGGTGGCTAAGACAAATGGCTGCGGCTAAGAGAGGCAGAGTTTAGCCTGTGTGGCTAAGGCTGTCAGAGTTGAGTTTTGGTGTGCTCTCCATTATACCCTATGGGCAAGTGTGCTTTCCATTATCTCCTATGGGCAAGCGTGCTTTCCATTATTCCCTATGGGCAAGCGTGCTTTCCTTTATTCCCTATGGGCAAGCGTGCTTTCCATTATTCCCTATGGGCAAGCATGCTTTCCATTATTCTCTATGGGCAAGCGTGCTTTCCATTATTCTCTATGAGCATGCGAGCTTTCCATTTTTCCCTATGGGCACGAGTGGTTTCCATTATTCCCTGTGGGCAAGAGTGGTTTCCATTATTCCCTATGGACAAGCGTGGTTTCCATTATCTCCTATGGGCAAGTGTAGTCTCTATTATTCCCTATGGGCAAGCGTGCTTTCCATTATTCTCTATGGGCAAGCCTGCTCTTCATTATTCCCTATGGGCAAGCGTAGTTTCCATTATTCTCTATGGTCAAGCATAGTGTCCATTATTCCCTGTGGGCAAGCGTGGTCTCTATTATTCCCTATGGGGAAATGTAGTGTCCATTAATCTCTATGGGCAAGCGTGCTCTCCATTATTCCATATGGGCAAGCGTAGTCTCCATTTTTCTCTATGGGCAAGAATAGTCTCCATTATTCTCTAAGGGCAAACGTGGTCTCCATTATTCCTTATGTGCAAACGTAGTCTCCATTATTCCCTATGGGCAAGCATAGTCTCCATTATCCTCTGTGGGCAAGCAAGGACACCATTATTCTCCATGGGCTAGCGTTGTCTCTATTATTCCCTATGGGCAAGGATGCTCTCCAGTATTTCCTATGGGCAAGCGTGTTCTCTCTTAATCTCTATGACAAGCGTGGGCTTCGTTTTCCCTATGGGGAAGCGTAGTCTGTATTATTCCCTTTGGGCAAGCATGGACCCCAATATCTTCTGTGGGCAAGCGTGGTCTCCTTTATCCCTATGGACACATGTAGTCTCTCTTATTCCCTCTGGACAAGCGTGATTTCCCTTATTCCCCATGTCCACATGCGGTCTCCCTTATTCATTGTGGGAAGCTTGGACTCCATCATACCCTATGGTCAGGTGTGCTCTGCTCTCCATTACTCCCTATGGGCAATCATGGATTCTCTGCTGGCAATTATGTCCCTATGAGCAATCATGGATTCTCTATTGGCAATCATGGATTCTCTGTTGGCAGTTATGTACTGCACTGTCCCCTCCGGGCAAGCCAACTCTCCAGTACTCCCTATGGGCAATCATGGATTCTCTGTTGGCAATTATGTCCCTATGAACAAGCAATCATGGATTCTCTATTGGCAGTTATGTACTCCATTATCCCCTATGGGCAAGCATCCTCTCCATTATTCCCTATGGGCAGTCATGGATTCTCTATTGGCATTATGGATTTTCTATTGGCAACTATGTACTCCATTATCACCTATGGAAAAGCATACTCTCCATTATTCCCTATGGACAATCATGCATTCTCTATCAGCACTCATGTATTGCCTATGGGCAATCGCTGTCCACTCATGTATTCCCTATGGGCAATCGCTTGTCCTCAGTTGTAGCACGTCCAGCTCCACGCTGTAAAAGCCCCAGTGAGCTCACGCTGGTTCTAATGACTTTTTCTGTGTCTAGATTCACTTGGGTAGCCGCGTTGGTCTGAAGCAACAGGACAGAGTTTGAGACCAACACAGTTTCATTCTGGGTATGAGCTTTCCTGTACATGTGACACACTTCATCAGCTACATTGAAACAGACTTCCTCAAGCCTTACATCTAAGTAGATTCAAGGTATGAGCTTTCGCCTGCATCCGTACTTTATCAAGTACATTAGAATGGCAGGCAAGGTTCAGGCTTCTAGCTGTTCATTCTCTGGCTATAAGTTTGAACCTTGCCTGCCATTCTAATGTATATGATAAAGTGCGGATGCAGGTAAAAGCTCATACCTTGAATAAGCCTTTGTTGGACTTAAAAGATGCCATTGGACTCTAAATTTGTTCTGCAGACCAACATGGCTGATCAATTGGACCTATAGAAGTAGATGCATGTGTAGGATTGCCAGCCTCCAGGTGGTAACTGGAGATCCTCTGGGATTATAGTTGCTCTCCAGGTGATTGTTTCACCTGGACAAAACAGCTGCTTTGGAAGGTGGACTCTATGGCATTAAACCCAATGAAGTCCCTCCCCTCCCCAAACCCCGCCCTCCTCAGGCTCCACCCCCAAAATCTCTGGCTATTGCTCAACCTGCAGCTGGCAACCCTATGCTTGTGTATGTCTAGGTAGTTACCAGGAAGGGCTACCTAGAGTGAAGATGTGTGAGTAACTGAGCGGTAAGTATAGCTAAGATTGGATTAAAGCAGTTGGTAAGACCTGTGAGTAGGAGCAAATTAGCATACAAATAAAAGAGTTAACAAACAGATGTGAGGACTCTGCTTTAATCCAATTTTAGCTCCACCGATCACTCAGTTAGGTTATGTGTCTTCACTCGAACTAGCCCTTCCTAGCAACAGACCACGCCCCTCTCTACCTGCATGTAAGGCATGAGGAAGTCTGTTTCAGTGTATCTGAGGAAGTGTAAGTGCACAAAAGCTTATACCCAGGATAAAACTTGGTTGGTCTTAAAGGTGCCACTGGACCCAAAAGGTGCCACTTGGTTGGTCTTAAAGGTGCCACTGGTTGTATGTTCGTCCTCTCTCTCTCTCTCTCTCTCTCTCTCTCTCCTTTTTCACATCACCATTTTTCTTATTCATTGGCTTTCCATGGCCCTGCATACTTTTCCTGTGCCCTCCTTTTTCTTTTTTAAAATCTTTGTTATGACTGTATATGCTCCCTTTTCCCTCTCTTCTTATTTTAATATATTTTAGTCTGTTTTTCCAGTGTCATCCTCTATAATTTTACACACCTTCCTCTGTAAAGGTTCTCTTGCTCGAAAGCCAGTCAAATCCGACTCTAGGGTTGCGGTGCTCATCTCCGTTTCAAAGCCGAAGAGCCAGCACTGCCCGAAGACATTTCCGTGGTCATGTGGCCGGCGTGACTAAATGCCAAGGCGCACGGAATGCTGTTACCTTCCCACTGGAGTGGTACCTATCTACCTACTTGCAATTTCTTGCTTTCAAACTGCTAGGTTGGCAGGAGCTGGAACTAGAGACGGGAGCTCACTCCGTCATGCGGCACTTGGGTCTCGACCTTCCACAGCCTGCAGTTCAGGTCTTAACCACTTGAGCCACCACAGTTCCACTTTCCTCTGTATCCCTCTTCATTTCTTTAAGTGTCATTCCAGTTCAACAACAGATTCTACCTTTACTGACCTCTTTTCTCTTACTTTTTTCTCTTTTCAAACTCGCTTGTTTATCTTTTTTATCTTATATTCTAATCCCAGACTTTTTTTTTTCTGTGCGGATACCTATTCCCTCCAACAGGGGCCTCACTGTCCCCCAACAGCTTTTCCTACATAGTCAGTAGACTTCCTGGGTTTGTAGAAAAATCCAAACAGTGAGGAAATCCCTTCAGGGATGGTTGAATTCCCCCCAAAAGCCTTTTGAAATGGCCTCTGCAGGGACCTGACTCCAGGCAGCAACGGTGAGAGATTAGAACGTTGGAGGGGGGGGAGAGGAGGCTTCTGACTGGCTCTGTCAGTCAAAGGGTGGGGGAGGGCCCTTTCTTTCCAGACCTCTTTCAGCCTTGGAGGGAGGGAGGGAGGGAGCCTTGGGGCCAGGCTGGGGGATTCCTGGAGGTTTTGGGGTGGAGTGCAAGGAGGGCAGGATTTGGGGAAGGGAGAGGCCTCAGCTGGGCATCATGCCACAGAATCCACCCTCCAAAGCAGCCATTTTCTCCAGGGAGACAGATCTCTGTTGTTCACAGATCTCTGGAGTTCACTCTCCAGGCCCCACTTGGAGGTTGCCAACCCTAGGCCTGGCAGCAGTATAGGGTTGCCAGGCACTGGCAGGGGATGGGGTAGTGGGGTTGCCAGCTCCAGGTCTGGAAACTCCTGGAGATTTGGGGATGGAGCCTGGGGAGGACAGGGACCTCAGTGGGGTACAATGCCCTAGAGTCCACCCTCCAAAGCATCCATTTTCTCCAGGGGAAGTTATCTCAGTAGTCTGGAGCTGAGCAGTAATTCCAGGGGATCCCCAGATCCCACCTGGAGGCTGGCATCCCTAGGCAGCACCCTCTGGGTGACTTGATACCACCTAATTTGCATGACTCAACTTGGCCTGGCTGCTTGCTGCTGTTCAGCAGCCACCCGATGAAAGCCAGCAGTGATACAGCAGTTAGAGCCTCAGAATAGGTCTGCAAGACCCAGGTTCAGATCCCCATATTGCGGTGGAAGCTGACTGGGTGATTTTGGACCAGTCACATACTTTCAGCCTAACCAACCTCACAGGGTTGTTGTGCAGATAAAAAGGAGGTGAGAATAATGTAAGCTGCTTTGGTCCCCACTGTGGAGAAAGACTATAATTTTCCTTGGTAGAAGCTGTGGGGGAGGGGGTGGAGACAAAAAGCTGAAGACAGATAAAGGCAAATAAAGGTTAAGTTGGCTGTTGGGTGGGAAGGAAATAGGGTTGCCAACTCTGGATTGGGAAACTCCTGGACATTTAAGGGGTGGATCCTGGGGATGGTGGGGTTTGAGGAGGGGAGGAACTTCAGACCAGTATAATGCCATAGACTCCACCCTCCAAACCAGCCATTTCCTCCATGAGAACTACCATTGCCAGCCTCTGGGTGAGGGCTGGAGATCACCCAGAATTACAACTGTTGTCCGAGTGACAGAGATCAGTTCCCCTGGATAAAATGGCTGCTTTGGAGGGTTGAGTCTATGGCTCCACCCCCAGAAGGGAGAAAGAGTGTGAGATAGGTAAGGGTAGAGGGGAGGAAGCAAAGGTGTGAGGAATGGGATGACCATCCCGCAAGTTTCTTGCGGGTCTCCACTTGTCCTTATTCTAATAGCCAAAAAGTGCGGATACCTATTCCCTCCAACAGGGGCCTCACTCTCCCCCAACAGCTTTTCCTGCATAGTCAGTAGACTTCCTGGGTTTGTAGAAAAATCCCAGAAGTGAAGAAATCCCTTCAGGAACTCTTGAATTCCCCAAAAAGCCTTTTGAAATGGCCTCTGCAGGGACCTGACTCCAGGCAGCAATGGTGAGAGATTAGAACGTTGGGGGGAGGGGGGAGGGGGAGGGAGAGGCTTCTGACTGGCTCTGTGGATGGAAGGGGTGGGGGAAGGGCCCTTTCTTTCCAGGCCTCTTTCAGCCTTGGAGGGAGGGAGGGAGGAAGCCTTGGGGCCAGGCCTCACAAAAGTTGCCAGGGCCAGGCTGGGGGATTTCTAGAGATTTTGTGGTGGACTCTAAGGAGGAGGGCTGGGTTTGGGAAGGGAGAGGCCTCAGCTGGGTATAATGCCACAGTTTCCACCCTCCAAAGCAGCTATTTTCTGCAGGGAGACAAACCTCTGCTGTCTAGAGTCCAGTTGTAATTCTGGGGGGTCTCCAGGGCACATTTGCAGGTTGGCCACTCTAGGCCTGGCAGCATTCTAGGCTTGCCAGGTCCCCCCTGATTTGCATGACTCACCTAGCCTCGGCTGCTTGCTACCATTCATCAGCAGCCACCCTATGAAAGTCAGAGAGGTGCAGCAGTTAGAGCTTCAAAGTAGGATCTGCAAGGCCCAGGTTCAGATCCCCATCTTGCAGTGGAAGGTGACTGTGTGATTTTGGACCAGTCACATATTTCAGCCTAACCAACCTCACAGGGTTGTTGTGCAGAAAAAAGGAGGAGGGAATAATGAAAGCTGCTTTGGCCCTCACTGTGGAGAAAGACTGTAATTTTCCTAGGTAGAGGCTGGGGGGTAAAGATGGAAAACAGGAGACAGAGAGGCAGATAAAGGTAGGTTGGCTGTTGGTTGGGAAGGAAATAGGGTTGCCAACTCCAGGTTGGGAAATCCCTGGACATTTGAGGGGTGAAGCCTGGAGTGGGTGGGATTTAAGGAGGGGAGGAACTTTGGACTGGTGTAATGCCATAGACTCCACCCTCCAGCCATTTCCTCCATGAGAACCACCATTGCCAACCTCTGGGTGAGGACTGGAGATCACCCAGAATTACAGCTGTTGTCCAGGAGACAGAAATCAGTTCCCCTGGATAAAATGGCTGTTTTGGAGGGTTGGGTCTATGGCATCATACCCTGCTTGCCTCCCCAAGCCTCACTGTCCTAAGGCTCCACCCCCAAATCTCCAGGAAATTCCCAACCTGGAGCTGGCAACCCTAAGGTGAATTGATCTCTGTAGCTGGGAGATCCATTGTGATTCCCAGAGTGCTGCCACTGCTGCTGTGGGGGGGGAGAGAAAGCAGGTGGGTGGCTGAGAGCACTGCCACCACTGCTACTGCTGCTCTGCGGAGTGGTCCGAATTGCATCTGTGTTTACAATTTCCTTTTTACAGACCGATGAAGGTCCATCGACTCTTCCTTATCGCAGGACAAAGGCTTTGCTATTGATTGCAACAACGCTGCAAGGTGGGTTTGGTTGAGAGGGAGTAAGTGGCCCAATGACCTTCATGGCTGATTGTGGATTTGAACTCAAGTCTTCCTAGCCTGAGTGCAGCACTGCCTCACAATGATCAATAAAAGTGACAATTAAAGGGAGCTGGGCTTCTAGGTATTTACATTATTGCACAGTTATCACAACCAGCTGTCCACATAGCTCAGAGTTGGGGCAATACTTGTGGGACTAAGAAGGGTTTGGTTTTTTTCTGGCGAAGCCCCACCATATTCTGGGAGCCCCAACATATTCTGCAAGCTCTTTAGCTGGGATATTGGTTTTTGTTCTCTTTTCATGACAGACTGTGTGGGTTTTTCACACCCAGGATGTTCACAGGCCGGTCAAGGGCAGGATTTCCCTCCCCACACAACTTTTCCAATGCAAAGTAGGGATGCCAATTCACATTTGCAGTGCTATGACAGAAGAAAGTGTGGTTTGTTTGTTTTTTTAATATACTTACTTCATCTATAGTCCCTCTTACCTGCTGGGACTCAAAGACGGATCACCCAAAACAACGCAATAAAAACAGCATAAACAGAGGAGTATAAAGCATACCACTAACTGTAGGGTTACCAGATGTCCTCCTTTTAGAGGGCAGGTCCTTCTTTGTGTGTGTGTCTGTCCTCTTTTGGGCTCTTTTTAAAAAAAACTGATGAAAATGTCCTCTTTTTGGGTTGGGGGGCTGAGCCTGTTTTGTCCTATAGTCCCCCAGGGGAGGCAAGCGTCAGTTCAAATAGCCAGGGGCATTTAAAATGAGATTTGTCATAGTGATCAGTTGTTTGAAGTAGTCAGTCGGGAAATGTGTCCTCTCTTTTTCGCTTCTCAAAATATGGTAACCCTAACTAACTGCGAATCAAACTGTATCACACAATTATTGAACGATGCACTAGAACAGTACTGATACATAACTATAACAGTGTAATGCCTGAAAGAAATGCAACAGAGCTGGGTTTCGAAACTGCAGAGCAATGCAATGGAAATTATTCTGGATTAAATGAACACGGATCAAATTAACACAAACCACACATCTACAACTGAGGCGGCAATGTGCAAAGCACACATGCAAGAAATGTCACGAGTCTCACAGAAACACTTTTGGTTTCCCTTAAAAACAGTGTTGCCAGCTCCAGGTTGAGAAATACCTGGAGATTTGGGAGGTGGAGCCTGAGGAGAGCAGGGTGTGGGGAGGGGAACGACCTCAGCCAGGTCTAATGTCATGGAGTCTGCCCTCCAAGCAGCCATTTTCTCCAGGGAAACTGATCTTGGTCATCCGGAGATCAACTGTAATAGCAGAGGATCTCCAGGTACCACCTGGAGATTGGCAACCCTACTTAAAATGCCCAAGAGCTTGTGCCTGAGGAACTCACTGCCACAAGATACGACAATGATCACTAGCTCAGAGAGCTTTAAATGAGAACTTGTCTAAATTCATGGACCTGTCAGCTGCTATTACCCATATCATAACTCCTTTCTGGATCTGTTCATCGCTTGTTTTACATCCCACACGTACGTCGGTGTGTAAGAGGCAGCCAATGCATCTTCACTTCGCAAATGAAATAGGAGACCAGTTCCTGGGTAAATATGGAATTTAAATCACACATTCAACTGGTACTGTGTGCTGAATGCAAAATGGGAACTGACGCGTGTATAAACAAAAACTGAGCGCAGGGATTGTACGTGTGTTCACTGTAACTTGTGAACAGGACTAGTGCACCTCTGCAAACCAGCTGATGGAGGCGAAAAGCATGGAAAGGGCTCCTGGCACCTTCTTTTGGGAGTTACACGGAAGCATCTGGCCAGCTGCTATGGGAACAGGATATGACCAGGGCTCTTTTTGTAGAAAAAGCCCAGCAGGAACTCATTAGCATAATAGGCCACACCCAACAGCAGAAACGCATTGGCATATTAGGCCACACCCCTGACAGCACAGCTAATTAGTTTATTCGGCCACACCCCCATGTTACCAGAAGTGTGGTCATCCAGCCACACCCACCTTTTGCTTCTTATTCTGTTTACCTTCTTTGTTGTCAAAACCTAGGGCTTTTTTTGTAGCAGGAACTTATTTGCATGTTGGGCCACACACCCCTAATGTGGCCAATCCTAATGAGTTTTTGCTGTTGGGTGTGGCCTGTTATGCTAATGAGTTCCTGCTGGGCGTGGCCAACTTGGGAGCCAGCCGGAAATCCGTTCCTGTGCGCTCCTGCCCCAAAATAGCCCTGGATATGACCCTTGGTCTGAATCTCCCCAAAGTCCCAGTCAGCTGCGGATGAAATCAGGCAGCCATCTAGAATGATATGAGACCAGCCCTGAGAAAACCCACGAATCTCTTTGCTTCCCTTCAAAAGGTTTCCCCTGAGGTGCTACCCTGACCAGCAAAGGCGTCATGTTCGACTCCGAGCCCCTGATCCACGAGGACTTAAAGGCTGAGCTTCTGCCCAAAGTGCTGATCACCCAGGAATGGATGGATGGAGATGTCGTCTTTATTTCATTTCCCCCCACCACACACCCTGTTTCCCTCTCAACCTTAGAAGGGAAGCCTGGTGCAAACCAGTTTCCTCCCCCCCCCCCATAAACTTCTCCACATAAGGGCCGGGATCATGCTGGCGGCCCTCGGCTATTCCTGGCTGAGCTGCCGCCAGCGGTTTCACAGGGATGACACCTTCTCGCCTGCAGACATTTGCTCTCTGTCCATCTCGGCACCCTCCTCCGCCACGCGCCGCTGCCCCTCCTGAGGAGCGGTTAAGAGCAAGCCGATTTGCTATACTCCTCTGCTCTGGTTTGCAGCACACAAGAGACCGGAACAGCCAAGCACCCACATCCCTTAGCACAGGGCAACGGATGTGGGTTTTGGCATCAGCCCGTGTTCACATGGCTTACATCCTAGGCCTCGCGGCTGCTCCCAGCCCCCTTTTCTCTCCCCCTCCAGCTCCACTCCGAAAAAAGATGCTGCTGAGGTAGAAACCAGTCCCAGCTAGCCGATGGAGGCTTCCGTTGGTGAAAGGAGAAGGGTTATAACTTATTGAGATCATTGGAGACTCTGCCTTTCCCCAGGGCAGGCCCGAAAGCTTCTGACAGGACTAGCCAAGCTTAGGGTTGCCAGCCTCCAGGTGAGGCCTGGAGATCTCCTGCTATTACAGTTGATCTCCAGACAACCACAGTCAGTTCCTCTGGAGAAAATGGCTGCTTTGGACGGTGGGCTTTATTAGGGTTGCTTGGTCTCTCCTGTCCGCCGGCGGTGGATCCTGGCTTGCTTCCTGGGTCTTCAGACGTGCGCACATTCTACAGGGAATGCTCTGGCATGCGGCTAAAAACTCTATGGTGACCATAGAGTTTTTAGCCGAATGCTACAGTGTCCCCCACACAACGTGCCAGGTACGATGGCACATTGCTGGGCACATCAGGGGCAGTGGAGCTTTTGGGGGGCAGGGCTCCCCTCGCCAGCCAGATAGCTGGTGGAAAATTGGGGGCCTCGAAATCGGGGGGTTGGCAACCCTAGACCCACATTCCCTCTAAGCTATGGAACCTTGTGAGCAAAAATTCTGCTTTGTGAGCTGCTGGCATTAAAGTTGTGAGCAAGCAATTTGGCTACTGCATAAATTAGTTTGTTCTGGAGCCATCCTTCCAGAGCTAAGACAAAAATCTATGAGCTGGAGGCTAAAAAACTGTGAGCTAGCTCACACTAACTCAGCTTAGAGGGAACACTGCCCTAGACTATGGAGATTTGGGGTGGAGTCTGTGGGGAGGCTGGAGACCGGCAGGACCTCAGTGGGGTATGATGCTATAGAGGCCACCCTCCAAAACAGCCATTTTCCCCAGAGGAATGGATCTCTTCATTTGGGAGATCAGTTGTAATTCTGGAAGATCTCCAGACCCCACCAGGAGTCTGGCAACCCTAAATCCTGTAGAGCTGCTGCCAGTCAGAATGAGTAATGCTGATGTGATCTCCTTGCAGTCCAAGGGACTCTCAAGAGTCTTCTCTGGCACCATAATTCAAAAGAATCTATTCTTCGGCACTCAACCTTCCTTATGGTCCAACTCTCACAGCCATACATTACTACGGGGAATACCATTGCTTTGACCATATGGACTTTTGTTGGCAGGGTGATGTCTCTACTTTTTATTATGCTGTCAAGGTTTGCCATCGCTTTCCTCCCTAGGAGCAGGCGTCATTTAATTTCATGGCTGCAGTCTAGCTTATAGGATCTTGAGCATGACCTTGCTAGCATGTGAAATGAGTGCAATTGTGTGACAGCTTGAACATTCCTTGGCATTGCCCTTCTTTGGGATTGGAATGTAAACTGATCTTGTCCAGTTTTGTGGCCACTATTGCATGTCCCAAATTTGCTGGCATATTGAGTGCAGCACTTTAACAGCATCATCTTTTATGACTTTTAGGAATAGCTCAGCTGGGATACTGTCATCTCCACTAGCTTTGTTATTAGTAATACTTTCTAAGGCCCATTTGACTTTACACTCCAGGATGTCTGGCTTGAGGTCAGCAATCACACCATTATGGTTGTCAAAGACATTTAGATCCTTCTTGTATAGTTCTTCTGTGTATTCTTGCCACCTCTTCCTAATCTCTTCTGCTTCTGTTAGGTCCCTGCCATTTTTGTCCTTTATCATGGCCAGCTTTGCATGAAATGTTTCCTTGGTTTCTCACTCTCTTGTAGACTGTAAAGGCCACACCATTTTTTCTACGGGATTCCTGGCCACAGTAGTAGATGTAATGGTCCTCTGAGTTAAATTCGCCCATTCCCACCCACGTTAGTTCACTGATTCCCAAGATGTCAATGTTCAGTCTTGCCATCTCATTTTTGACTACATCCAACTTACCTTGATTCATAGATTTTACATTCCAGGTTCCTATGCAGGATTGTTCTTTGCAGCATCAGACTTTCCTTTCACCATCAGACACATCCACAACTGAGTGTCCTTTCGGCTTTGGCCCAGCCACTTCATTCTTTCTGCGGTTATTTGTACTTGCCCCTCTGCTCTTCCCCAGTAGCATATTGGACACCTTCCGACCTGAGGGGCTCATCTTCCGGCGTCATATCTTTTAGCCTTTTGTTACTGTCCATGGGGTTTTCTTGGCAAAGATACCTGAGTGGGTTGCCATTTCCTTCTCCAGTGGATCGCGTTTTGTCTGAGTTCTCCGCTGTGGCCTGTCCGACCTGGGTGGCCCTCTACAGCATATCCCACAGCCTCATCGAACCACACAAGCCCCCTCGCCATGACAAGGCAGCGATCCATGAGAGGGGAATTTTAATTACTCATCTGCAAACTCAGTCACCACACTGCTCACCCTCAGTTCCAGATCATTTGTGAACAAATTAAATAGTGCTGGCCAGGGCTTTTTTTTTCTGGGGGAACCAGAAAATACCAACCCAAATACCAATTCTTGTGAGACCCTATTGCTTACTTCCCTACACTGACAATTGTCTATTTATTCTCTTCTTTGTTTCCTGTCTTTTAACCAATTTTTAATCCATAAGAGGACCCATCCTCTTATCCCATCACTGCTAAGCTTACTCAGCAGTCTTTGGTGAGGTTCTTTGTCAAAAGCCAAATAAAAGTCCAAGAATATAATGTGTACCTGATCACCATTGTCTATATGCTTGTTCAGTTTCTCAAAGAACTTGAAAACGTTGGTGAGGCAAGACTTCCCTTTGCTGAAGCCATGCTGATTTTCCCGCAGCAGGCTTTGTCCCTCTGTATGCCTAATAATTCTATCTTTGACTGCAGTTTCTGCTAATTTGCCAGGGACAGATATTAGGCTAATTGGCCTGTAATTTCCTGGTTCCCCTTTTGAAAAATCAGGTCAACATTTGATCAGTCCTTTGGTACTGTGGCTGATTTCAGTGAGAAGTTACATATACTAGTTAGTAGATCAATGATTTCACATTTGCATTCATTAAGAACTCTTGGGTGTACACCATTAGGACTTGGAGATGTATTGGGTTTTATGGCTTTTTATTTATTTATTTATTTATTTATTTATATTGGTTTTTATTCCCTTATTGGCCAGTGAGATAAAAATGGCAGGAAACCGGGTGGAATGTCAGCAGCATCCTGATGAGTTAACAACACTCCCTGCGTGCCCTTTTGTCATGCAACTCACTGGGGTCACTTGCCTCGCTGCTTGAGACATGGACCAGCTGGTTAAATTCAACATCCCCTGGGGTAAAATAACACCTCTGGGGGCCATTCTACCACAGTAGGATCTAGCTCAATGTCGATTACATATATATATGTTGTACAATCCACGTACAGTCCACACAGTAGGATCTAGCTCAATGTTGATCACATATATACAATACATGTTATACAGTCCATGCACTTTGTACATTTTAAAATCAGGATTATTTATGGCTGGTTATATCTCCCACAGGGATTTCTGACTCCCATGAACAGAGGCACCACCCGCAGGGAACTTCCCATCAGCAACCTAAGTATTACGTCCCTCTTCCACACAGTTCTGTTTTCCCCATTTTTATCCACACAGCAACCCTGTGAGGTAGGTTACGCTGGGTTGGCAGGTCAACCCAGGGAGTTGCATTACAAAAGGAGAGCCAGTGTGGTGTAGTGGTTAAGAGTGTAAGACTAGGATCTGGGAGACCCAGGTTCGAATCCCCACTCATGCCATGGAAGCCTGCTGGGTGACCTTGGACCAGTCACATACTCCCAGCCTAACTTGCCTGAGCTTAGGGTTGCCAGGTCTCCCTTGGCAGGGGACAGGGGGTAGGTTTGCCAGATCCAGTTTGGGAAACTCCTGGAGATTTGGAGATGGAGCCTGGGGAGGACAGGGACTTCAGTGAAGTGCAATGCCATAGAATCCACCCTCGAAAGCGTAAATTTTCTCCAGGGAACTGATCTCTGCAGACTGGAGATGAGCTGTCATTCTAGGGAATCCCCAGGTCCCACCTGGAGGCTGGCATCCCTACCTCCCTCACAGAGTTGTTGTGAGGATAAAATGGAGGAGATGGGACGGATGTAAGCCGCTTTGGGTCCCCACTGGGTGGGTAAGGTGGGGTATAAATTAATTAAATAAATGAGATGGTAGGTAAGTAAGTAAATAAAGGGATTCAAATCTGGGTCTCCCATTTGCTAATCTGGCACACCTGGGGAGAGTCAATCCTGGTTCATTTGGGCATCCCCCTCCCCAGCATTTTGGTAAAAGTAAAGGTAAAGGTTCCCTTGCTCGAAAGCCTGTCAAATCTGACTCTAGGGGGCGGTGCTCATCTCCGTTTCCAAGCCGAAGAGCCAGCGCTGTCCGAAGACTTCTCCACGGTCATGTGGCCGGCATGACTGAACGCCAAGGTACACGGAACACTGTTACCTTCCCACCGAAGTGGTACCTATTTATCTACTTGCAATTTCTTGCTTTTGAACTGCAGGGCTGGCAGGAGCTGGGGCCAGAGATGGGAGCTCACTCCGTCACATGGCACTAGGGCCTCGAACTGCCGAACTACAGACCTTCCGGTCTGCGGCATTTCTTCAAAGATTCCACACACATGTCTTTTTGCATCCACATTATGACATGTTCTGTAGCTGTGGTTACTTAACTGTAGAATAGACACCTTCGTCTACAGTGAGGGCAAATGGGGTGAAGAGTGTCGCTGAGGTAATCCAGCAGGGACAGCCGTCTGGAGACTCCTTCCCTCGACACGTACAAGATTCTCTGCTTTAGATCTCTTCCCAGAACTCAACTGTGTAACCCTCCACTTTAACCATCACCAAAGCACAATTATCTCCATTTCCTTGTCTCCCTCTCTTGCGAGCTCCATTCCCTCTGTCATCCTCCTCACATAGAGGCCGTAAATTCTTTGGGGCCGGGTGTCGGAGGCCTGTAATTTAATTGCTAAAATATTTATATCGATCCACATCTCCAGGACGGCAAACAAACACATATTTTAAAGTTTCAATAACTCAAGTTACAAGCCAAAGCACAGATTAAAACAGGTTTTAAAAATAGGCCGATAAAACAAATGAAACCATGAAAGGCAAATGATGGCAGCGGTACAACTAGGGATGCCAGGCTCCAGGTGGGACCTGGAGGATCTCCCGGAATTACAGCTCCTTTCCAGACTACAGAGATCAGTTCCCACTGGAGAAAATGGAGGCTTTGGAGGGTGGACTCTATGGCGTTGTGCCCTACTATTGCAATTGATCTCCAGATAGATTTGCCAGCTCCGGAATGGGAAAGACCTGGAGATTTGGGGGGTGTAGCTTGAGGAGGGTGGATTTTGGGGAGGGTCGGGACTTGACTGGGATATAATGCCATAGAGCAGGTATGTCCAACAGGTAGATCGCGATCTACCAGTAGATTGCGGAGGGGTCAGAGGTAGATCACCAGCCCCACTTGGTCTCCTGGTTTGCTGGACAGGTGTTTGGGGGATGAAATGCAGGCTCAGACATCTCACTAATGAGCAAGAGCAAAGTTTTAAAGATTGCGCAGGATCAGCCTGGATCAATACTTGACCTACATTTAACACAAATAACTCTGAATAAAAGTTAAAGAAAGGTATTGAGACAGTTAAAGAAAGTTATAACTCAATAAGAAATAAAAAATGTTCACAGTTCTTTCTGGATCTTTATCTGTGTTGTTTTTGCTTATTTTGCTTACCAGTAAATGACAGAAAGTGCATTATAAAAGGGGGGCGGGCGGTGGAACCCAACTTTAGTGGGTTAAAATCTAATTTGAAACTAATTCGAAACTTTATTTTCATGGTGATAGCTCCCCGGCACTTTTGGCCAGAAAAAATAGATCACTACCTGTTTGAAGTTGGACATACCTGCCATAGAGTCCACTTTCCAACGTGGCCATTTCCTCCAGGGGAACTGATCTCTGTTGCCTGCAGACCAGTTGCAGTAGCAGGATATCTCCAGCTGCCACCTGGAGGCTGGCAACCCTATCTCCAGATGATCAAGATCAGCTCCCCTGGAGGGAGAAAATGGCTGCTTTGAAAGATGGGCTTGATGGCATTATGCCTTACCGAGGTTCTTCTCTCTTCCCCAAACCCTGCCTTCCCTCATCTCCACCCCCCCCAGACTCCAGGTATTTCTCTGCTCAGAGCTCACAATCCTAATTGTTTACATTGAGGGCACTGCTGCCCTGGGGTCCCTATTTGTGGGGAGAGGTGGCGTAGAAATGTGTCAAATGAATAAATATTATTAATGAAATATTAATGAAATAAAGAAATACCTGTCTCGCAGGCTTAAGAAGAGCTCTGTTGGATCAGGCTAGGCCAGTGGTCCATCTAGCAGCACCGCATCCTGCTTCCAGCACTGGAAACCAGATGCCCTGGCTGGTTTTGCTCTTCACCGACTGGTGTTCAGAGCCGTAGAAAAGAGCAAGAGTCCAGTAGGCAGTGTTCCCTCTAAGCTGAGTTAGTGTGAGCTAGCTCACAGTTTTTTAGCCTCCGGCTCATGCATTTTTGTCTTAGCTCAAGAAGGAGGGCTCCAGAGCAGACTAATGTATGCAGTAGCCAAATTGCTCGCTCACAACTTTAATGCCAGTAGCTCACAAAGTAGAATTTTTGCTCACAATGCTCCACAGCTTAGAGGGAACATTGCCAATAGGACCTTAAATACTAGCAAAATGTGTGGCAAGGGGTGAGCTTTCGTGAGTCACTGCCACAAATTTTGTTCGTCTTTATGGTGCTCCTGGGCTCTTGCTCTTCTCACTGTTCCTAGTTTAATAATTCCCTGTAAGTAGAAAAACAGCACAGCAGGCAATGGGACCTTTCTTCCTGACTTGCTAATTTTCAGTTTTGCAGGGAGTTTTTACATGCAGAAACTAGGGATGCCAACTCTGGGTTTGAAAACTGGAGATTTAGGGGCAGAGCCTGGGAATGGTGGAGGCTGGTGGATGAAGGGAGCTCAGTAGAGTTGTCAGGGCTGGTTTGGGAAATACCTGGAGATTTTGGGGGTGGGGCCTGGGGAAGGTGAGAGTTTTTTGGGGGGAGACCTCAGCATGGCATAATGCCATAGAATCCACTCTCTAAAGCAGCCATTTTTTCCAAGGGAACTGCCCTTGATTGTCTGGAGATTAATTGTAATAGTGGGAAATCTCCAGTTGTTACATGGAGGTTGGCAACCCTAGAATTCAGTGAGGAAGAGATGCTATGAAGTCCACCCTTGGAAGCTGCCATTTTCCCTAGGGGAACTGATCTCTGTAGTCTAGAAAGCTGCAGCAGCTGTAATATGGGGAGAACTTCAGGCCCCACTTGGAAACTGTCAACCTTAGAGGGAGAGTTAAGCCTGTGATATTCTCCCCCCTTTGAAGAAGAAGAGAAGAAGAGATTGGATTTATACCCCACCCTTCACTACCCAAAGGTGTCTCAGAGCAGCTTACAAACTCCTTTCCCTTCCCCTCCCCACAACAGACACCTTGTGAGGTAGGTGGGGCTGAGAGAGCTCCTGACAGAAATTGCTTTTTCAAGGACAGCTCTTATCAGAACTATGGCTTGCCCAAGGTCATCCAGCCAGGTGCAAGTGGAGGAGTGGGGAATCAAACCCGGTTCTCCCAGATTAGAGTCCGTGCACTTAACCACTACACCAAACTTGAGTTGGTACAGCCGATTTTCCCATCTCAGAATTCTAACACCTCGTTTTGCAGAGAGATGAAGTGATGGAATGGGTTGTACCACTTCAGACTGTGGGGCGGGGGGTGTATTTTAAAGTTCCTCAATTGCAAAACCAAACCAAACTAAAAAGCACATCCCGAAAAAAACATGTAGCCGAGTCCTTCACCTGTTGTCTTAAATGTCCTTTTGCAGGGAATTATTCATGTAACCTTTCCCCTGTGATTGGAAGCTGTACAGACCAATCTAACCACCTCACCTCATTTTGCTTGATTAGCACCCATCAGGTAGACGTGCCAACCTCCAGCTGGGGGCTGGAGATCTCCCAGAATTGCAATGGATTTCCAGACTACAGAGATTAGTTTCCCCCTGAATAGAATGGCAGCTCTGGAAGGTGGACTCGATGGCATCATGTCCATGCTGAGCCTTTTCCGCTCCCCGAATAGGGTTGACAGCTCCAGGTTGGGAAATACCTGGAGATTTTGACAGGGGAGCCAGAGGAGGCCGGGGTTTGGTGAAGGGAAGGACTTCAGTGGGGTAGAATGCCACAGAGTCCACCTTCCAAAGTGGCCATTTTCTCCAGGTGAACTCCGTCTCTTGGAGATCAGCTGTAATCCCAGATCTCCAGCCACCACCTGGAGGTTGGCAGCCCTGCCCCCAATCCAAGCCCTGCCCTCAAATCTCCGGGAATTTCCCAACCTGGAGTTGGCAGCTCTATGCACCAAGCCGTCTTGTGGTTTGCAAATTCTTTTATTTTACAGTGTGTGGTTATTATTTCCTTCTGGAATTTGCCGCCGCAAGTCGCAACCAGACTTTCGCCCCGGCCCCTGAGCTTGCATTCCTGTCCAAAAACCCTGAGCTCAGCTCCTTCTCCGCGCCTCCAGGCGATTGGGACACCCACGGCTGGCTCCCTCGGATGCGGAGGAATTCCCAGCCAAGAGTGTCACTGCTGTATATGGCCAAGGAACGGCGTTTGCCATGGTTACTTCAAGCAGGGGGTCTCCCCCCTTTTGCCCTTACATGGCCTGCAAGGATAGGGAACGGGGTCGGAGGTGGGGTCCCGGCCTCTCCGGCAGCTCAGCCACAAATGTCCATGAAAGGCCCAAGCGACAGGTGGTCCTGCACCCTCTCCAAATTTGGCACGCGGGAAGCTGTCCCTTAACTTCTGCAGGGGTGGGGCTGGGAGTGGGTGGGAGGGAGGAGCAGGGAAGTCAGGGGTATAAATTTCCAAAAGCCGGTCCAGGCGCAGCCGCCTTTCGCTCCCTTCCTTTTGCTCTGGGCTGCATCAAGAGCTGGTGAGTACCTCTTGGGGGAAGTTGGTTTCAATTGGAAGCTATTTGGGGCAGAGGCTGCATGTGGTGTTGGGGGGGAAGGACATAAACACACACGCGCACACACAAAATAAACATTGTGGCTCTTAGGTCCATAAAATCAGATCTCTTGTACTCGGTGTTGATTTATCGATCCAGAATACTGGCAGTGCCTCCGGTTCTGTGCTCCTCTCCTTGCTAAGAAGATGCCTGCAGGATGTGTAAGCACATGCTGGGAAAGACCAGGTGTGTGCTGGAGCGGGGAGAGGAATCTGAATGGCTGAACAATCAAAAACAGACGGGCCCGTGTTTTTATTTCGATTGCCACTGGGGAGAAACGTGGGGTATAAATATCTAAATAAATGCTCCCTCTAAGCTGTGGAGTCTTGAGAGCAAAAATTCTGCTTGGTGAGCTACTGGCATTAAAGCTGTGAGCGAGCGAATTGGCTACTGCATAAATTAGTTGGCTCTGGAGCCCATCCTTCCTGAGCGAAGACAAAACTGTGTTAGCCGGAGGCTAAAAAACTGTAAACTAGCTCACACTAACTCAGCTTGGAGGGAACACTGAATACAGCTAGATTTGAACCCAGGAGCACCTTAGGGTATAAGCCTTTGTCAGACTCAGTAGCTTTGACTCTTGAAAGCTGATGCTCTTGAATTCAAATCTAGCTGCTCTCCTGCCGACCAATACAGCTACCTGCTGAAATGAAATAAATGCACTGTTCCATTTGTAGCTTAAAACATTCTCCCCTCTTCTGTTTTTATCTTCACAACAACCCTGTAAAGTCGGTTAGGTGCAGAGAGATTGACTGGCCCCCAGGTCAGCCTGCAGTCTTCCAGGACCGAATGTGAGGATTTGAACCCGAGTCTCCCAGAGACTAGTTTAGATTCTAACCACTGTGCTACGCTGGCAGTGTAAGACAATGGCCCCAATCAAAGTTGAGCGTTCAACTTCTTCAATGGGAGGGACTATAGCTCAGTGGATCTGTGTGTTCAAGGCCCCATCTGTGATCTCCAGTTAAAAGTATCCCAGGGATCAGTTGTGTTGTGATCTTGCTGAGTAAGTGATCTTGCAGAGACGCTGCCTCTGTCTGTGTCTCTACGAAGTGAATGTGAAGCTCATGAGTGCCAGTTTGGTATGGTTTTGACTGGAATAGTGGAGACCCAGGTTCAAATCCTCCCTCAGCCATGGAGGTCATTCACGGGGCTAACTTGAGACAGTCGACCTGCTTCACAGGGCTGTTGTATGCATACACTAGAGGAGCCGAACACCATGCATGCTATTCCCTCGAGGAAGGTCAGGATAAAAACGTGAGAGGTGGAATTCTAAGGCAGATTATCTCTGACCCAGTAGAAGCCCAGCTCCATAAGTTCTCAGCCTATATCTAGTTTCATAGGCACTCAGCTTTCAAATAAGTTATGGGGTAATAAAAAACACTTGCAGGGAGTTTTCCCTTCTCAGTCCAATGGGCTTTGGCTTTTGTAACTACAAAGTAGTTGGAATTCAGCGATGTGGGGTTTTTAACTGCTTATTCATTGGTGTTTCCAGCTAAGCTCTGTTGCTCACACTTTTGCAAAACTTCTTTTATTACCTTCATAAGGACTAGATGCCTGTTGTTTTAAATTAACACCCAGGTCTTCAACACGCTCCACTTTTATGGCTTTTCTATGGTGGTATGGAGCTACTGAATGTAGACCGGCCTGGCAAAAGCTATGCAAAAAGTCAGAATTGTGAACTCATGTAAATTTTGCAAGTTTTTTTCCTAGATGTTGCTCCAAATACCTTTCAGTCATAATTAAAATGCCCACTGCAATGTATGCTTTTCCTTCAAGCATGTATGCCTTTCCTTCAGGGGGCAGGCAGAAATAAAACTCCCTGTGTTTTTTTTATTACCCCATAACCTATTTGAGCCAGTTAGGTGTAGTGGTTAAGTGTGTGGACTCTAGTCTGGGAGAACCAGGTTTGATTCCCCACTCCTCCACTCACAGCTGCTGGATGACCTTGGGCAAGCCAGAGTTCTGTCAGAGCTGTTCTTGAAAAAGAGCAGTTTCTGTCAGAGCTCTCTCAGCCTCACCTACCTCACAGGGTGTCTGTTGTGGGGAGGGGAAGGGAAAGGAGTTTGTAAGCTACTCTGAGACTCCGACCGAAGGGCGGGGTATAAATCCAATCTCCTCCTCCTCTTCCTCCTCCTCCTCCTCCTTCCCACCAACTGGAAGAATTACTTGGGATTACCATGACCATTCGAGCCAGACAACATTCACCCCCACCACTATCATAAAAACCAGAAGCTCTCTCCTTTGACAAAACCAGCCCGCAGATCACCCGAAAGCCCAATTCTCCTATTGCCATAAATGCCTTTGCGCTCGCAGTGCCATACAGAGCAGAACAGGGAATCACCCCACATGGAATAAAGCCATAAGTCTTCTGTGATGCGCAGCAACTGTCCATAGTTTCAGGCAAAGAAATTTCTTCTACCCTAGATCCTTCAGATGGAGATGTGGGGGACTGAGCCTGGGACCCTCTGCCTACAAAGCACACACTCTGTTGCTGAGCTATGGTCTTTGCCTAACATAATTATGGAACATCAAGGTATATCAGAACATATACAGCCACCTCTGCCTGAGACCCTGGGGAGCTGCTGCCAGTCCGAGTAGGCAAGACTGACTTGGGTGGACCAGAGAGTTCTGATTCAGCATGAGGCAGATTCATGGGTCCATGATGTGCCTTATAATCAGTGCGCCCAGGGTCCCATCTAGCTCGTCAGTTCTCTGACTAGCAGCAGCTCCCCAAGGTCTTTTCAAGGAGGTCTTTCCCAACATCTGATACGGGAGATCCTTTAACTGGAGATGCCAGGGATTGAACCTGTGGCATTCGGAGGACAGGGCAGGAGCCTCACCACTGGTCCTCAGCCTCTGCCTTCAAAATAACCTACGGAGCGGCTTCATCAGCTCTTTTCAGGTGTTAAAATCACACATACTGAGAAACCCACCAACTGTACATAGATCCTTCCATAGATCCTTGAGAACCAGTTTGGTGTAGTGGTTAAGTGTGCGGACTCTAGCCTGAGAGAACCAGGTTTGATTCCCCCACTCCTCCACTTGCAGCTGCTGGATGACCTGGGGCAAGCCATCGTTCTGGCAAGAGCTGTCCTTGAAAGAGCAGTCCTTGAAAGAGCTCTCTAAGCCCCTCCTACCTCACAGGGTGTCTGTTGTGGGGAGGGGAAGGGAAAGGAGTTTGTAAGCCATGCTGAGACTCCGACTGAAGGATGGGGTATAAATCCAATCTCCTCCTCCTCCTCCAATATGCACTTTCACTGTGTTCTGGGAACATAGGCAACATACATTACCATGCGCTCCAGTATGTCCAAATTGCCTGTTTGTGTTCCAAACTACCGAAGCTGTACACACAGGGCAAAGAGTGCGTTGCCCCTGTTCACACAACGTGGCAACGGTGTGTATCAGAATTATCTCTGTGTGATTGGTAAGCTCTTGGGATGCATGACTACAACATCGGGAAAGGTTGAACTTAACTCAGATCAATGGTCCACCTCTTCCAATATGAGTCCAAGAGGTGTCTCAGGCAGGGAAAGGTCTTTCCCAGCACTGTCTAACTGAGATCCTCTAACTAGAGGTGCTGGGGATCGAACTTGGGACTTTGTGCATACCAAGCAGATGCTCTGTATCCTATCCCATCCTCACACAATCTGGGTCAGAAGGCCCTCTGACCCGAATCAAGTGAGGCATGCTAGGAAAGACAGGATCATTAAGAACCTAAGAAGAGCTCTGTAGAATCAGACCAGTGGTCCATCGAGTCCAGCATCCTGTCTCATGCAGTGGCCAACCAGTTCCTCCGGAGGGCCAACAACAGGTCAGAGAGGCCGAGGCCTTCCCCTCACAAGAATATAAGAAGAGTCCTGGTGGATCAGGCCAGTGAGGGTCCCTCTAGTCCAGCATCCTGTCTCACACAGTGGTCAACCAGTTCCTCTGGAGGGCCAACAACAGGGCAGAGAGGCCGAGGCCTTCCCCTGATAAAAACATAAGAAGAGTCCTGGTGGATCAGACCAGTGAGGGTCCATCTAGTCCAGCATCCTGTCTTACACAGTGGCCTCAACCAGTTCCTCTGGAGGGCCAACAACAGGGCAAAAAGGTCAAGGCCTTCCCCTGATAAGAATATAAGAAGAGTCCTGGTGGATCAGACCAGTGAGGGTCCATCTAGTCCAGCATCCTGTCTCACACAGTGGCCAACCAGTTCCTCTGGAGGGCCAACCACAGGGCAAAGAGGTCAAGGCCTTCCCCTGATAAGAACATCAGAAGAGTCCTGCTGGATCAGACCAGTGAGGGTCCATCCAGTCCAGCATCCTATCTTACACAGTGGCCAACCAGTTCCTCTGGAGGGCCAACAATAGGGCAAAGAGGTCAAGGCCTTCCCCTGATAAGAACATCAGAAGAGTCCTGCTGGATCAGACCAGTGAGGGTCCATTCAGTCCAGCATCCTGTCTCACGCAGTGGACAACCAGTTCCTCTGGAGGGCATAGAAGCCACGGCCTTCCCGCAGTGCTGTCTCCTTGTGCTGGTATTCAGAGGCTGACTTCCTCTAAATGAAGCAGTTCCTTTAGTCACCATGAATCGTAACCATTTACATTCCATGAATCTGTCCAAGCTCCTTTTAAAGCTATCTTTAAAGCCAGTTTGGTGTAGTGGTTAAGTGCGCGGACTCTTATCTGGGAGAACCGGGTTTGATTACCCCACTCCTCCACTTGCACCTGCTGATGTGACCTTGGGTCAGTCACAAGCTCTGGCACAGCTGTTCTCTCAAGGACAGTTTCTGTCAGAAGTTCTCTCAGCCCCACCTACCTCACAGGGTGTCTGTTGTGAGGAGGGGAAGGGAAAGGAGTTTGTCAGCCGCTCTGAGACGCCTTTGGGCAGTGAAGGGCGGGGTATAAATCCAAACTCTTCTTCTTCTTCTTCTTCTTCTTCTATCTATGCCTGCGGCCATCACTGCATCCTCTGGCAGCAACTTCCACAGTTTAATCACTTGGTTGTGTAAAGAGGTATTTCCCTTTGTGTGTTCTGAACCTACTGCCTTCAGGGATGAAGCAGGAATTTCTTCTGCTGCTCATTTCTAGAGCATCACCTTAACCGTGCACGATCTCTTTCCCCCAGTGAACCAACACCATGTGTGACGACGAGGAGGTCACCGCTTTGGTATGTGACAACGGCTCTGGTCTGGTGAAGGCTGGCTTCGCCGGTGATGATGCTCCCCGTGCCGTCTTCCCCTCCATTGTTGGTCGCCCGAGGCACCAGGTAAGGACATGGTCGATGCAGAGTTTAATCAGAGGGAATGCTTTCCAAACACTGGAACACTTTGGTTCCTTCTAGGGGCCCAGTGGAATGCATTAAACCGGTTTGGTGTAGTGCTTAAGAGCGGCGGACTCTAATCTGGAGAACCGGGTTTGATTCCCCATTCCTCCACATACAGCCAGCTGGGTGACCCTGGGTCGGTCACAGTTCTCTCAGAGCTCTCTCAGCCCCACCTATCTCACAGGGTGTCTGTTGTAGGGAGAGGAAGGGAAGGAGATTGTAAGCTGCTTTGAGATTCTAAATGAAGGGCATGGTATAAATCCTCCTCCTCCTCCTCCTCCTCCTCTTCTTCTTCCCCCCTGCCTCTCCTTGGGTTGGAGCCTGCAGAACCATACAGCTAAAATGTGTGTGTGTGTGTTTCCCCAAAACCTTTGGTTTGCCATCTCCATGTTGAGAAATTCCTGGAGATCTAGGGGTGCAGCCAGGGGAGGACAGGGACCTCAGTGGGGTAACAATGCCACGGAGCCCACCCTCCAAAGCTACCAATTTTTTATTTTTATTTTTTGCAGGGGAACTGATCTCTGTAGTCGAGAGATCTGTTGTAATTCCCAGAGGTCTCCAGGCCCCGCTTGGAAGGTGGTAACCCTGATCCCCAGGGCAAAACACTTTTGAGCCCTTGTGTC
This sequence comes from Gekko gecko, assembly GCA_029375565.1. Lineage (NCBI taxonomy): Eukaryota > Metazoa > Chordata > Lepidosauria > Squamata > Gekkonidae > Gekko > Gekko gecko. Next base: position 18,737,285 of record JAPDNY010000001.1, on the reverse strand, counting down.
AGGGGAACCTGCTTAGTGGTGGGGCAAGCACCCCCGGTCTTGGAACAGTCTGCAAGATCCAAAGCTCCTGAAGATCGCCCCCCCCCCCAAGGCGGTGACCCCGTTCTTTCAATGAGGCAGGAACGAATGTGGAACTGACACATATTTGCCCTCCCTTTTCGAGTCAGCTCACCTGACCTGAAAGGGCCAGGGAGGCCACGGAAGATCACTCTGTCGTGGCCGGAGGCCCCGCTGACAAATTCCAGCCCGTGTAATTAAGAGATAATTTGCCTCTCCGTGTTCCAAGAGGATAACGTTTCCCCCCTGTGTGAAACTATGCTCTTGACCTATGGCCGAGCAGCTGTTTGAAGAAGCTACAGTCATTTTGGAACTGGGGGAAGGCCGGAATAAGGATTGGGAGTGTGTGCCTGTATCTATCTGTATACCTCTGGTGTGCTCCGCTCCGGAGGTGGCTGCTACCTCAAGCATGCGAGTCCTACAGAAACCACCCTCAGAGGCAAGGGTCTCTAATTGCTCAGATAAGCGTTCATCGATCTCAGGTTAATAAGAACGTAAGAACATAAGAGAAGCCAATGTTGAATCAGGCCAATGGCCCATCTAGTCCAACACTCTGTCACACAGCGGCCAAAATATACCAGGTGCCATCAGGAGGTCCAGCAGTGGGGCGAGGACACCAGAAGCCCTCCCACTGCTGCCCCCTCCAGCACCAAGAATAGAGTGCAGCACCTGCCCCAGACTGAGAGTTTCCATCTATACCCTGTGGCTAATAGCCACTGATGGACTTCTGCTCCATATGTTTATCTAATTCCCTCTTGAAGTCGTCCATGCTTGCAGCTGCCACCACCTCCTGTGGCACTGAATTCCATATGTTAATCACTCTTTGGGTGAAGAAGGACTTCCTTTTATCTGTTCTAACCCGACTGCTCAGCAATTTCATGGAGTGCCCACGAGTTCTTGTATTGTGAGAAAGGGAGAAAAGTACTTCTTTCTCGACCTGCTCAGTCCCATTCATAATCTTATAAACCTCGATCATGTCACCCCTCAGCTGTCATTTCTCCAAGCTAAAGAGCCCCAAGCATTTTAACCTTTCTTCATAGGGAAGGTGTTCCAACCATTTTATCATTCTAGTTGCCCTTCTCTGCACTTTTCCCAATGCTATAATATCCTTTTTGAGATGTGGCAACCAGAACTGTACACAGTATTCCAAATGAGGTCGCACCAATGATTTATACAGTGCCAACATCCAGGTGGGGCCTAGAGACATCCCGGAATTACGATGGATCTCCAGATGACAGAGGAAAGGGCACCTTCAGAGGGCAGATTCTATGGCATTATACCCGGCTGAGGTCCCTCCTCTCCCCAAACCTCGCCCTCCCCCAGCTCCACCCCCCCCAAATCTCCAGGAATTCCCTGACACAGAGCTGGCAACTGTAATCAATACTGTCCCACCCACTCCCATTTCTCCAAGCACTGAGAAATCCCAAAGGCAGTGCTTATCTGCACTGGTTCCCTTTGACTCCTGTTCACAATGCCAGGCGTTTACCGATGGAACATATGAAACAAAAGTTGATGGAAATGTCCCCTGAACATGTGCAGAGCAGTGTTCCCTCTAAGCTGAGTTGGTGTGAGCTAGCTCACAGTTTTTTAGCCTCTGGCTCACCCATTTTTGTCTTAGCTCAGGAAGGATGGCTCCAGAGCAAGCTAATTTCTGCAGTAGCCAAATCGCTCGCTCACAACTTTAGTGCCAGGAGCTCAACAAGCAGAATTTTTGCTCACAAGACTCCACACCTTAGAGGGAGCATGGGTGCAGGGTGCTTTTCACTTAACCACTGCTCAGCAACTTCTGAGAGCATCTCCACATATCAAGGATTATGAAAAGAACATTCAGCATGCATACTATACTTGGCATTTATATGTAGTGTTTTCAAAGTGCTGCGTACACATTTTTTCTTATTAGATTCAGGTGGGTAGCCGTGTGTGATAGAACAAAGGTCGAGTCCAGCGGCAACTTTTAAGACCGACAAAGTTTTATTCAAGGTGTGAGTTTTCGTGTGCAAGGCACACCTCTTCCAATACATTGAAACAGAATTCTGGGTATAAGCTTTCGTAGTTGAAGAGGTGTGCCCAGGCACATGAAAGCTTATACCCACAATTAAACTTTGCTGGTCATAAAAGTGCCCTAGGACTCAAACTTTGTTCTATTATTTCTTATTGTAATATTTACAACAACTACTTTAAGAAGAAGAAGAAGAAGAAGAAGAGTTTGGATTTATACCCCGCCCTTCACTGCCCAAAGGCGTCTCAGAGCGGCTTACAAGCTCCTTTCCCTTCCCCTCCCCACAACAGACACCCTGTGAGGTAGGTGGGGCTGAGAGAACTTCTGACAGAAACTGTCCTTGAGAGAACAGCTGTGCCAGAGCTTGTGACTGACCCAAGGTCACATCAGCAGGTGCAAGTGGAGGAGTGGGGAATCAAACCCGGTTCTCCCAGATAAGAGTCCGCGCACTTAACCACTACACCAAACTGGCGGGACAGTATTCTCCCCCCACATATTGCAGATGGAAGGCCGAGTCTGGGAGAGACAGCAGCTCGCATTTGTAACCTTCTGGAAACGACATGGAACCTTCAGGTTCAGAGGCGGTATACCCCTGAAAAAATTGACGGGGGGGTCAGGGGAGAGCAATTATTTTCATACCCTTTTGGAACGCCTCCTGGAGGCTTCTCCAGCCAACCCTCGCGTAAAGTGAGTCACTGAATTACAAGGACTTTCTCTCTCGTCCAGCAGAGAATGTGGAGAGCCAGTTTGGTGTCGTGGTTAAGAGTGCGGTCTCTAATCTGGGAGAACTGGGTTTGATTCCCCACTCCTCCACTTGCAGCTGCTGGTGTGACCTTGGGTCAGTCACAGTTCTCTCAGAGCTGTTCTCTCAAGAGCAGTTTTCTCAGAGCTCTCTCAGCCCCACCTACCTCACAGGGTGTCTGTGGTGGGAAGGGGAAGGGAAAGGAGATTGTAAGCCTCTCTGATGCTCTGAGTGAAGGGTGGGGTATAAATCCAATCTCCTCCTCCTTCTGAACCAATAGCTGAGTGACAGAGGGGATTCAGAAGGGGACTGTGTAGCCCAGCATCTGCTTAGCATGTAAGTCCCAGGTCCAGTCCTTGGCAGGGGCCTAGCCAGAAAATTTTGGGTGCTGGGGCATTGGGGTATCTGGGAGGGCATGGGAGCGAGGGATAAATAGAAAGAGATCCTGTTGGCAGCCAGGTGAAGAAGGGTCTTTCCTTACCTGCCAGCACAACTCCTACAGCAGGAGCTGTGGGGCGTGGGTCATGAGTGAGGGGGCACTGCCCCTAAATGCCCCACTATGGCTACAGGCATGGTCCCTGGCATCTCCAGTTTTGTTTTGTTTTTAAAACCAGGAAGTAGGTGATGCAAAAAAGTTTTACTTGAGAACCTGGAGAGCTGCTGCCAGTCAGAGTAGACAATTCTGAGCTTGACAGAATAAGGGTCTGACTCAGCAGAAGGCAGCTTCATAGGTATTCTGGTAATTTGTATATAGAAGGTCCCAGGTTTACTCCCCCTTTTAAAGGATCTCCGGTTTTAGGGACAAACTTTCTCCACCTGAGACCTTGCAGAGGTGCTGCCGGTCAGAGTGGAGAGTGGTGATCAGTGGTCTGGCTCTGTATAAACCAGCTTTGTATCCAGGGCTCTTTCTGTAGCAGGAACTCCTTTGCGTTTTAGGCAACACACCCCTAAACGTAGCCAATCCTCCAAGAGTTTACAGAGCTCTTCTTACAGGGGCTACTGTAAACTCTTGGAGGATTGGCTACATTAAAGGTAAAGGTTCCCTTGCTCGAAAGCCAGTCGAATCCGACTCTAGGGTTGCGGTGCTCATCTCCGTTCCAAAGCCGAAGAGCCAGCGCTGTCCGAACACGTTTCCGTGGTCATGTGGCCGGCATGACTAAACACCAAGGCACACGGAACGCTGTTACCTTCCCACTGAAGTGGTACCTATTTATCTGCTTGCAATTTCTTGCTTTCGAACTGCTAGGTTGGCAGGAGCTGGAACTACAGACGGGAGCTCACTCCGTCATGTGGCCACTCAGGTCTCGAACTGCTGAACTACTGACCTTCCACAGCCTGCAGTTCAGCGTCTTAACCACTTGAGCCACCGCAGCTCCTAGCTACATTAGGGGTGCCTAATATGCAAAGGAGTTCCTGCTACAAAAAGAGCCCTGTTTGTATCTATGTGCAATCAAATCTGGCATGCTCTGTGCATTGTTGCGTTGTTTCTAGGGCGTCATGGTGGGCATGGGTCAGAAGGACTCCTATGTGGGAGACGAAGCCCAGAGCAAGAGAGGCATCCTGACCCTGAAATACCCCATCGAGCACGGGATCATCACCAACTGGGACGATATGGAGAAGATCTGGCATCACACCTTCTACAATGAGCTGCGCGTGGCCCCTGAGGAGCACCCTACTTTGCTGACGGAGGCCCCCCTTAACCCCAAAGCCAACCGGGAAAAGATGACCCAGATCATGTTTGAGACCTTCAACGTGCCTGCAATGTACGTGGCCATCCAGGCGGTGCTCTCCCTCTACGCCTCCGGCCGTACCACCGGTAAGAGAGGAATCTGCAAAGCGCTTTTGCTGCTGCATTCAAAACTCCACGCCGGGGCATCCTAGCTTCTGTGGCGAGAGAAAAGCAGGGGAGGATTTTTGCACCGGTAGAAGTTGATTCTCTTCCATTCGCACAGAATCTGGCCTGTTTTTGCATCATACACTATCTTTCTGCTGATTAGAGGGAGAGCTGAGATGTCCACCCTGCTAGACAACATCCTAACAATCCGCCCTTTCTCTTCCCCTTCTGAGAATTCATGGCTCACACATTTCATCAAAGCACTCAGAAGGGCTATAAGCTTGCTTTTCAAAACGCGTTATCAAAAATTCTCAGGATGCCGGATTCTGAATATACCTGATAGCATTTGACCAGGGGGAAAGCGCCTTCCTGACCTCAAACAGGATATTCAGAACAGGGATTAAATGTTAGACCAGGCAGTAACGGAGAAGCAGTGGAAACATATACTAGAGCCGGGTTTTCCTCAACGTGCTGCTAGGGTTGACAGCTCCAGTCTGGGAAATACCTGGAGATTTGGGGGGTGGAGCCTGAGGAGAGCAGGGTTTGGAGAGGGGAGGGACTTCAATGGGGTAGAAAGCCACAGAGTCATAAGAACATAAGAGAAGCCAATGTTGAATCAGGCCAATGGCCCATCTAGTCCAACACTCTGTCACACAGCGGCCAAAAATACCAGGTGTCATCAGGAGGTCCAGCAGTGGGGCCAGGACACTAGAAGCCCTCCCACTGCTGCCCCCTCCAGCACCAAGAATAGAGTGCATCACCTGCCCCAGACTGAGAATTCCCATCTATACCCTGTGGCTAAAAGCCACTGATGGACTTCTGCTCCATATGTTTATCTCATTCCCTCTTGAAACTGTCCATGCTTGTAGCTGCCACCACCTCCTGTGGCAGTGAATTCCATATGTTAATCAGTCTTTGGGTGAAGAAGTATTTCCTTTCATCTGTTCTAACCTGACTGCTCAGCAATTTCATGGAGTGCCCACGAGTTCTTGTATTGTGAGAAAGGGAGAAAAGTACTTTCTCAACCTGCTCAATCCCATTCATAATCTTATAAACCTCGATCATGTCACCCCTCAGCCGTCGTTTCTCCAAGCTAAAGAGCCCCAAGCGTTTTAACCTTTCTTTATAGGGAAGGTGTTCCAGCCCTTTTATCATTCTAGTTGCCCTTCTCTGCACTTTTTCCAATGCTATAATATCCTTTTTGGGATGTGGCGACCAGAACTGTACACAGTATTCCAAATGAGGTCGCACCAATGATTTATACAGGGGCATTATGATATTGGCCATTTCCTCTAGGGGAACTGATCTCTGTCACCTGGAGATCAGTTGTAATAGTGGGAGGTCTCCAGCCACAAGCTGGAGGTTGGCAACCCTGTGGAGGTACCCATGGGTGCCATTGCGCCAGCCACACTTTTCAGAAAGTGGGTGGGGCCATTGTAAGGCAGGCTTTGTTATTGGCTGCCCTCATTAAATTGCAAGGGATTTCCACTGGAAGAGGAGTTCTGGTAAGTATCTGGGCTTTCCTTAGTCTGTGATTCCATTAGAAGAAGAAGAGGAGGAAGAGACTGGATTTATACCCCGCCCTTCACTACCCAAAAGTGTCTCACGGACCGTGGTCAACCTTGCTTATCTTCCAAGCTCTGCCAAGATCAGGCTAACTGTTCATGTCTATACCACAACCTTAAAGAGAGGGAGGAGCAGAAGTCATAGATCAGGGGTGGCCAAACTGCAGCTTGATAGCCACATGCGGCTCTTTCACACGTATTGTGTGGCTCCCAGCAAGGCAGCTGGGGAAGCAAGGGGGAGGCATGCTTTTTCTCCCTCCTGTCTATTTCCCTTCTTTGTTTCTCTCTCTCTCTTTTTCTTTCCACCTGTTTCATTTTCTTTCCACCTCTCTCTCTCTCTCTTAGACAAATAAATATCATTAGCAAACAAATAAATATCACTATCACTATCCGTTTTTACCCCTTTTGTTTTTATTTTTGGCAGTCTCATTTACTGTTAATAAAAAAAGCAAATTTGCATATCTTTAAATAAAAATGTGCGTATAATATTTGTTCGTGTTTTGCGGCTCTCAAACATCTGGCATTTATTCTATGTGGCTCTTAATGCTGAGCAAGTTTGGCCACCCCTGTCATAGACAGATGAGATGCAGTTGGCCTTGGTTGGAGGACCTAGCAATCTTTGCATTTCCTACGGTCCTGGCACTGTTCTCTGCTAACTGGGGTTTATCCTTCCATAGGCATTGTGTTGGATTCTGGGGACGGTGTCACTCACAACGTCCCTATCTATGAAGGCTATGCCTTGCCTCATGCCATCCAGCGCTTGGATCTGGCCGGCCGCGACCTGACAGATTACCTGATGAAGATCCTAACTGAACGTGGCTATTCCTTCGTCACCACCGGTGAGGTTACCTTTGAGTAAACAAGCTCGTGACAAATGTTGGTTTGAGAGTGTTGCCTGTTGAAGAATTAGCTGGGCTTCGCTGCTGCGCTAGAACCAGATATCTCTTCCACTGCGGTCTTCTCCGGTATGAGTCGAATCCCTTTCTTTTTCCTCAGCCGAGCGGGAGATTGTGCGCGACATCAAGGAGAAGCTGGGCTACGTGGCTCTGGACTTCGAGAATGAGATGGCCACAGCTGCTTCCTCCTCTTCTCTCGAGAAGAGCTATGAGCTGCCCGATGGTCAAGTCATCACCATTGGCAACGAGCGGTTCCGATGCCCAGAGACTCTCTTCCAGCCTTCTTTCATTGGTGAGATGCTGGGACTTAGAACCTTACAGCACCGGGTGGGCAACAGGAAGGAGACAGAACTAGGGTATGTTGACCAACAGGAGGATGTTCCAAAAGAGCAGGCCCGAGGTATGGTGGGGCTTTGGGGGGCTCTGCCCCCTTTCTTAAGGGCACAGCCCCACAGGAATTTCTCCTGTAAATGCTTTTTTCAGTCATTTTTAATTTTTTTTAAAAGGCGTGTGCTCCTTTAAGCAGAGTGGGGTGCTGTAGTTCACTAATTCCCGCACTGAGCAAGGGGGTTGGAGTAGGTGACCTCTAGGATCCCTTCTGTGTGTCAAGAAACTGGTCTCCTTTAAGAGAGTTTTTCTGCCTAAGTGTTTGCTTTCTTGACTATAGAAACTATTGCCCCCACCTGCCGGCTTGTTATCAGAACTGTTGCTTAGTCCGGCTGAAGTGATTAACCTGCAACAGCTGAGAACTGTCATCTAAAGTGGTTGACAGCTTGCAGTTCAGAGATCTATCCTGGTAACAGCTTCCTCTTGGCTAAATGGCTTTTCTTTCTGCACTGAGAACTTCAGCCCCACCAGAAAAAAATCTGCCCCACAAGCCACAGAATCCTGGCTACGGGCCTGCAAAAGAGTAAGAGATCGGATCACCTTGGAGAACAGCCATTGCTCTGGTGTCCTAGGGATCAAAACCCAGGCAATCCACGCCTGGCTTCTATCGCCCAAGCCATAGCTGGTGGTGCTAAGTGCCATTGAGTCGCAGCTGACATACGACAACCTTGTAGGGTTTGCAAGGCAAGAGACAGACAGAGGGGGTTGCCCTTGCCTGCCTCTGCATAGCAACCCTGGACTTCCTGGGTGTTCTCCCATCCAAGGACTAAGTTGGGTCAGCTTCTGAGATCTGATGAGATCAGGCTCACCTGGGCCATCCAGGTCAGGGCAAATCCACAGCTACCAATTGGCTTTTTTGGGGGCGGGGGAACAAAACCAGAAGACTGGCCCCTTTCGTCCTTCTACTGACTGTCACAGCATCCCGTGCCAATAAGCTTCTTAATTTAAACACCAGGTGGAAATAAAATACATCTATTTTATCTTGCATAAAAGTCTGTTAATTTTAAGAGAGGGACCCTAAGAGGGGGGTTTTTTGGTGGGGGGGAGGACACTTTTGAAACAATGAATAACTGGCTGGCCTCGTATTCATTCTCCCACTCCGACTCATGGTTTTGTGAAGCTCTAGCCTGCCTCCCTTTTCATTGAGCTCTCTCCCCCGATTGCTTGTCCCTTTATCGGAAAGGAAGGAAAATGCCCCCCGTGCACCCCCCGTCATGATGGTTTCTTTGTAAGGGAAGCTGTCACTTGGGCGAAATGTCAAGCCATGTCAGTTTGCCGTGCAATTAAGAGATGTTCGAGGGAGTCGGTATTTCAGTGGCAAGAAAGGTCAACCCGTTCCTTTCAAGGCCACTAAAAATGTCACAAGTAGCAAGGAACTGCTAAACCTTAACTGACACCCATCAGGGAACGGATCAGAGTGGGATACGAGCCTCCACCCAGGGGTATCAGGTAGACATTCCGCTTGCGATCAGGCCCGAGGATTTGAGAGTGGGTGGAGATGGACAGCTGATCTCTCTCGGCTCGACATCCTTGCTCTTTTTCCACCCAAAATAGGCAAGGAGGAGGCTGCGGCGAATTCCACTTCCCTCTCCATTTAAGAGAAGCTCTATCTCCTCTTGGCAGCTGCGGTAACCCGAGGCCGTCACAAAATCCTTCGACTTTTGCCCTTGATGAAGGGTTCTCCTCCACTGGATCTCCTCCTCGAGATCTCATGTCCCCTGACCTCCCCGTGCATCTTTCTTCAGACTTCTCCAAGCATTGGGGTTAGCCTTACATGGTCAACCGAGAGTCATGTGTAAATGCCACACAGAGGAGTGTAAATGCGAGTGAAAAAAAGAGGGATGGAGCTTGGCCAAAGATTGCAGACTTTCTCGGATGGGAAGAGCAACAGGGTGGGATGTAATGTAAGATGCAACAGGTGGAGGGTTATCTTCTCTTCCACCTTGCAAAGTCAAGACTGGTAGATTTCTGCTATGTTGTCACGGGGGTTCTCGCCTTCTTTGCAAGTCAAGACAACCCTCTTACCAGTATGGGTTACTTCATATCTAGGTGCAGAGCACGGGTCCCCAACGTGACGCCCAAGGGCGCTGTGGTGTCCACCATCACCTTTTCTGGTGCCCACCAGAAAGTAGGTACGGCCACACGGGGCTTTTGCACAGCAAGGCTTCTGATGGGCCATTGGAGATTGGATTGGCTGTGCAGGGTTTTTAAAATGTTGTTTTCAAAGCACAAGACTCATCACTGTGTGACTGATGGTCAGCGGTAGTACCCGTTGTGTGGCTGGCTCTGCCCCTTGCAGCTGCCATTTTGTGGCTATGCCCACCATGCAGTGTCAGAATTCCAAAGGTGCCTGCAGGCTCTAAAATGTTGGGAACCCCGTCACAGAGGGAGTGTTGTAGGAACAATGAGGGATGCAGGGAAACTTCACGTTCCAAGCACAGAGTGTTAGGATTCAGGCTGTCAGTTTGGTGTGGTGGTTAAGAACAGCAGACTCCAATCTGGAGAACTGGGTTTGATTCCCCACTCCTCCACATGATGTTAGCTGGGTGACCTTGGGTCTGTCACTGTTCTCTCAAGAGCAGTTCTCTCAAAGCTCTTTCAGCCCCATCTAACTCCCAGGGTGTCTGTTGTGGGGAGGGGAAGGGAAGGAAGCCGCTCTGAGACTCTTGAGTGAAGGGTGGGATATAAATCCAGTTCTTCTCTTCTTCCTCCTTTGGCTATAGCATTATTCGCTGCCATGCATATGAAAAATGTTCATTCTGACTTTGCAAATCTTCTCTTTTGCCCAGGTATGGAATCTGCCGGTATCCATGAGACCACCTACAACTCCATCATGAAATGCGACATTGACATCCGCAAGGACTTGTACGCCAACAATGTCCTCTCCGGGGGCACCACCATGTACCCTGGCATTGCTGATCGGATGCAAAAGGAAATTACGGCCTTGGCCCCCAGTACCATGAAGATCAAGGTGAGACTAGCAAACGTGTGGGCCAAGCCAGTAGCCCTCAATAACCAAGCAGGGTTGGAAATAAGGGACCTTCCTCTTATTTTGAGGCGGTTGCTCATTCTTCCTGTCTGGGGGTGCGGGGGTCACTGGGGGTGTGGGGGGGAGGTATTTGTGAATTTCCTGCATTGTACAGGGGGTTGGACTAGATAACCCTGGAGGTCCCTTCCAACTCTATGATTCCGTGAAGGGCGTTGGGAGCTGGATTTCACTCTGCAAGGGCCCGCTCTGACAGCAAGCCAGCAATATACACCTGCTCCAAGCTCTTTCCTTCTTTCCCTGCAAAGCAGCAGGCTTAGTTTAGTGTATAGATGCAAACCATATCAAGGACTGCTGCATTTACCCACATTTCTTGTTCTATGGGAGACGATACTGAGCTAGATGGACCAGAGAGAATAGGAAAGCTTCATGTGTTTGAGTAGACTGTAATTATTTTAGGCAGGGCCAGATTAAGGCCAACTGATGCCCTGAGCACAGACCAACAATGGTGCCCCTCGGCCCTTCCATGGCTTAACTGACAAGACGCTGAGACTCAGTAAGTGCCGAAGGTGAAATAAGAGATCGAAAATTCTGTTTGCTTCCAGGCCAGACCCCACAACTATATTAAATATAAACCTTTTTTTAAAAAAATATTTATTCAACACTAAATAGCAGTAAGCAATATAAGCAAATCATAGAATCATAGAGTTGGAAGGGACCTCCAGGGTCATCTAGTCCAACCCCATGCACAATGCAGGGAATTCACAAATACCTCCCCTCCCCACCCCCAATGACCCCTGCTCTATGCCTAGAAGATGACAAAAACACCCCTCTAGGATTGCTTCCTGACCCCAAACTGGCAATCAGCATTTCCCTGGGCATTTAGGGAAACAGCAAAAATGCCAGTTTTCAACACTTTTTAATGCATTTTTAATAAAATTGTTATAGGGGGGGGGAATGCAAATACAAAAGTTGAGTGTGGCACTGAAAGAGTTAAGGGCAGGATAGCTGGGGAGGAATCTCTGTGGTGCCCCCCCCCAGGCACCTGCTTATTTTGCTCAGTGTTGGAGGAAGTTAGTTAGAGTTGCCAGGTGAGGCTGACAAGTGGGCGGAGGATTTACCAGGGGAGGGAACTCTGAAGTGAGTTCCAGGTGAGCTGCCATCGCATTTAAAGGGACCAGGACAAGAAACCAGAAAGTGTTGTCCAGCCTTTCAGTGTCCTGGAGCAAAATGCTTTGACACTGAAAGGCTGGACAACACTTCCAATTACCATGTCAGATTACACAGGTAAGCCATTGAAATTCATGAACATAAACACAACTTCGACAGGAAAGAAGAAAGTTTAAAAATAAATAGGGCATGGTTCCCTGTCCTGAAAAACACAAAATGCCCTACATCCGACAATAGCATTACAGATAAGATTAGAATTTCAATAGCCATTCCACATACAAAAGAACCTCCTCAGGAAACAATCCGTAGACAAAAGAACCTCCTCAGGAAAGCTCCTTTATTAGCACGTTCATAGCCTGGAGAACGCCTACAAGATATGACTCAGCCCTACCCTACCTTCTGGGGTAGATATAAATTACCTGCCTGCCATTTTTCTTCTCACTTTGACACAGAGAGTACTCCATCTTTCTGTGTTATACCTCTGAGGATGCCAGTCACAGCTACAGGCAAAACATCAGGTCCTACAATGGCAAGACCATGGCCACACAACCCGAAAAATCAACGACTAATAAACTCTGGTTGTGAAAGCCTTCGGCAACATATTCTGTAAATATTCCATTATAGCCAGTGGTCTCCATACAGTATAATGGATAATCAATCTGGGGCTCGGGGGGGGGCTGCTTTTTGAGGAGAGGCACCAGCCACTATGCTGAAAATTTGGTGCCTCTAACTAAAAAAAAACACCAGCCTCCTCAGAGCCCCAGATACCCACAGATCAATTCTCCATTATACCCTACGGGGACCCATCTGATAGCCCTGAAGTGGGGGGGAGGGGCTCCAAACCAACAGATCCCCTGCCCCAAATTGGGGGGTGGTAACCCTAAATAGGGCTCAGTGGGAAAGCACAAGCTTTGCATAAGGAAGGTTCCAGGTTCGATCCCAGGAATCCCCCAGTTAAATATCTTTAAATTCAGCAAGAGTAGAATTGTCCCATGGTAGGTGATCAACGGCTCAAAATCCCATTCATAATCTTATAAACCTCGATCATGTCACCCCTCAGCTGTCGTTTCTCCAAGCTAAAGAGCCCCAAGCGTTTTAACCTTTCTTCATAGGGAAGGTGTTCCACCCCTTTTATCATTCTAGTTGCCCTTCTCTGCACTTTTTCCAGTGCTATAATATTCTTTTTGGGATGTGGCGACCAGAACTGTACACAGTATTCCAAATGAGGTCGCACCAATGATTTATACAGGGGCATTATGATATTGGCCATTTCCTCCAGGGGAACTGATCTGTCACCTGGAGATCAGTTGTAATAGTGGGAGGTCTCCAGCCACAAGCTGGAGGTTGGCAACCCTGTGAGGTACCCATGGGTGCTATTGCGCCAGCCACACTTTTCTCTCATCTCTCTCCTGGTCCGTCTCTGCCAGTTCAGACCCCATCAACGTGTATTTATATTTAGGGTTTTTGGCTCCAATGTGCATCACTTTGCACTTGGCCACATTGAACCCCATTTGCCACGTTGACGCCCACTCACCCATCCTCAACAGATCCCTTTGGAGTGCCTCATACTCCTCCCTGGTTTTCACCACCCTGAACAATTTCGTGTCATCTGCAAATTTAGCCACATCACTGCTTCAAAATATAACTCAGAGAACTGCAGGAAGGACCTCTTTGCAGGTTCCGCTCCCTTCATCCTGTTGATGGTTCTTTGCCCCTTCGCTGTGGGCTGTATTAAAAGGGTGGCCCACTACTCTGGGTCAGGGAACTCCTGAAGATTTTGGGAGTGGAGTCTGCCGAGGGCAGGGTTTGGAAAAGGGAGGAGCATCAGCATGGTATGACACCATGGGGCCTCCCCTCCACAGCTGCCGTTTTCTCCAGGGGAACTGATCTCTGTTGTCTGGAGATCAATTAGAATTCCAGGAGATCCCCAGGCCCCACCTGGGAGTTGGTAACCCTATGTATTAATTTACTTTGCACAAGGTTGCCAATTCTGGGTCCGGAAATACCTGGAGATTTGAGGGTGGGGCCTGGGAAAGTGAGATTTAGAAAGAGGAGGGGCCTCTGTAGGGTATAATGCCAAGCAGTTCACCTTCCAAAATGGCCTTTTTCTCCAGGAGAACATAAGAGAAGCCATGTTGGATCAGTCCAACACTCTGTGTTACATAGTGGCCAAAACTCAGATGCCATCAGGCGGTCCACCAGCGAGGCCAGAACTCCAGAAGCCCTCCCACTGTGGCCTCCCTCAAGCACCAAGGATACAGAGCATCAGTTCCCCTGACAGAGTGTTCCATCTATATCTTGTAGCCAATGCTCCCTCTAAGCTTTGGTGTCTGGTGTTCAAAAATTCTACTTTGTGAGCTGCTGGCATTAAAGTTGTGAGCGAGCGGTTTGGCTACAGCATAAATTAGTTTGCTCTGGAGCCATCCCCTTCCTGAGCTATGGCAAAAATATGTGTGCGCCAGAGGCTAAAAAACTGTGAGCTAGCTCACACTAACTCAGCTTAGAGGAAACACTGCTTGTGGCTAATAGTCACTCGTGGACCTCTGCTCCATATGTTTATCCAATCCCCTCTTGAAGCTGTCTGTGCCTGTAGCAGCCACCATTTCCTGCGGCAGTGAATCCCCCCTGCTAATTACTCTTTGGGTGAAGAAATACTTCCTTTTATCTGTTCTAACCCGACTGCTCATGAATTTCATCGAGTGCCCACAAGTGCTTGTACTGTGAGAAAGGGAGACATGGAATTAAGGTTTTAAAACAAACAAATAAATAGGCAATTTATGTAGTCTAGAAATCAGCTGTAATTCTGGGAGATCGCCAGCCTCGGCCTGGCAGTCCTACTTTGCTCTGTCCTTTCTCCAGCTCGTTTAAAAGCCACAAGAGTAACGATGCTTTAGAAAAAGACAATCAAACTGTCCTGCAATAGTTCCACAGGGCCTGTAAAACAGAGATGTTCCGCCAGGCCTATGGCTGAGGCCGCAGCAATTCATCTGTAATGGCCTCCCCTGCCCAGCCGGCACTATTCTCCTCAGCCATACCCCATCACGGCCGATCTTCCCACCCACCCATTGCTTATACTGTACCATCTACTAGGGTTGCCATTCCCCTGGCAGTGCCAGGGAAAACCCCAATTTTTGGGGCAACAGCCCATGGCTGGCCATCTGGCCAGTGGGAGAACCCCACCCCCAAACAGGGATGAAGGGGGATGCTCTGGTATTTGGGCAAACTCTATGGTTTCGAGGCAGGAAAAAAACATTGTTTGCCCAAACACCAGAGCGTCCCCCGTATGACGTCCCCGGCAGTGTTCCCTCTAAGCTGAGTTAGTTTGAGCGAGCTCACGGTTTTTTAGCCTCCAGCTCACACATTTTTGTCCTAGCTGAGGAAGGATGACTCCAGAGCAAAGTAATTTATGCGGCAGCCAAATCGCTCCTTCACAACTTTAATGCCAGTAGCTCACAAAGTAGAATTTTTGCTCACAAGACTCCACAGCAGAGGGAGCGTTGGTCCCCGGCGCAAGGATGTCACGTCTAAGTTATGTCTCACATCGGGGACATCGTACAGTGTCCCCCGCCCACCCTGGAATGCCCTCCAAAGTCCCCCGCTCCAGGCGAGGTTAAGACTTGGCAACCGTACCATCAACGGATACCCACAAATAGAATCCCATGGGATTTAATCAAGTAGCAGACGCCATCGAATGTTTAACGCTGTCTTAGTAATGTTTTAGAAAGGTTGTGTTTTAGATTTTAAGCCATTACTATATTTTAACTATGCTGTATGTGACCCTCCCTGCAAGCTGGCTAAAAATTGAACAAATAAATAAATATAAAGAAATAAATTAGCTGTTGGACACATACCTCAGCAGCGGCAGACTGTGAAAGGACAGCTACAGGGTTGCACTGCATGGCACATTAACGTCTGTGCCCAAGCTTTGACAAGGATGCACGCTGGAGACATGATTTCATCCACTCCGAGATTAATTTATAGAGTGCCTGGGGAGGCAACTGTACCCTGAGAGGTGACGGGTGTGTGCAATTTACACTAAAAAAATAAATAAATCTCCCACAAAGGGAGTGATATGCAGGGCTGCCAACCTCCAGGTGGCACCTGGAGATCTGTTGCTATTATGGCTGATCTCCAGACGACCAAAATCAGTCCCCCTGGAGAAAATGGCTGCTTTAGAGAGCGGAGTCTGTGGCAGTTCACCTTGCTGAATTCCCTTCCCACGCCCAGCTTCACCTTCCCCAGGCTCCACCCACAAAAATCCCCAGGTACTTCTCAACCCAGAGCTAGCAGGCCTAGCCGCGTTACCAAGAACAGGTGCTGGGAAACCAGGCCAATTTGCAGCCTTCCGGTCACAAACCACTCTTGCCATTTCTCTCCCGTTTTAGATCATCGCTCCTCCCGAGCGGAAATACTCTGTGTGGATCGGCGGCTCCATCTTGGCATCTCTTTCCACCTTCCAGCAGATGTGGATCAGCAAGCAAGAGTACGACGAAGCGGGGCCTTCCATTGTCCACAGGAAGTGCTTCTAAATCTCTCTCTCTCTTTCCCCTTCTCCCCCCTCCCCCTTCCCCCTTTCCCTTGCTTCTCATTTCATGCTCCGTCAGTCCCCTCCATCAATTTCGCGGAGGTCCTCTTGCTCATGTGGTGACAAGCCCCCCCCCCCACTCCCCCTCCTCCGCCCCCTCCCAGCCATGTTAAGTCCGCCCTCAAAGGTTACCGTGCATAGAACAAAAGGGAAGGTTGCACAAACATTTGGAATCCTCAGGGAATGGTTTGGTCCATCGCAAGGCGGTTGTGTAACACACACACACACGGTGCTTGAACCTCGTACAAAGTTCCGTTTTTGCACGTTAATAAAAATTCAACTTTGTTAAAAAAAAAAAAAGTTAACCAATTTGTTCTCTGTCCTTTTCTATCCCAATAGCGTCCTGCTTAGGGTTGTATTCTAGGAATCTTGTGTTTGGTGCAGTGGTGAAGTGCTTGGGAGAACCGGGTTTGATTCCCCACGCCTCCACTTGCAGCTGCTGGATGACCTCGGGCAAGCCATAGTTCTGTCAGGGCTGTTCTCAGAGCTCTCTCAGCCCTGCCTACCTCACAGGGTGTCTGTTGTGGGGAGGGGAAGGGAAAGGAGTTTGTAAGCCACTCTTGAGTGAAGAGCAAGGTATAAATCCAATCTCCTCCTCCTCTCTGCTGCTAGTGGAACAGACTCATAGCAGCAAATCCCTTTCATTTTTCAGGTGCTAAAGTTTGTGGCTTCTCTATAGAAAAATTTGTCCGCTAGAACATCGGTTTCATTTAGACAGAAGAAGAAATCAAGTTTTTAACCACTAGAACAAAAGGGAAGGCTGCAAAAACATTTGGAATCCTCAAGGAATGGTTTTGTCCATCGCAAGGCATTGTGTAACACACACACAGTGCTGGAACTCTGAAGAGGGAAATGACGTTTTCAGTCTGTACACTGAAAACTCATGAATGTTTAAATATTTTTAAAAGAATTTTGTCGAAAAGGTTCCGGAACTCTGTTCTGGCACTTTCCCCTAGAAAAAAAAGCCTTGACCCTAAGTACTATTCATTTAGGAAAAAAGAAGAAATCAACTGATTCAGGTCTGTGGTGGCAGAGAGAGATGGTGTATATATAGGGATCACCTGGTGAAATCTCCAGCCTGGTTCACATATGCAGGAGAACAAAGTAGCAGGGCTCTGAGGTTGAAGAACGGCCAGCAACCCCTCTGAACCGCAAGACAGTATATTCCAATTCTGAACAGTTCTTTGCAGAGAAAGCTTAGCAAAGATAAAGCTCTATCCTCTGTTTGCCTGCTGATGATTTATTTTGTACTGTTAGCACGGGTTTTTTTTAAACATAGGGAGGCATTCCAAAATGCGCCCTTCTCCAGTCTTCCAACTTAGGGTTGCCAGCCTCCAGGTGCAGCCTGGAGATCACCCAATCTTCCACCTGATCTCCAGTTCCCCTGGGGGGGGGGAGGAAAAGGCTGCTTTGGAGGGTGGACTCTATGGCATTGTGCCCTATGAAGGACTCTATGGCATTGGATTCTATGGATCCTATCCCCAAACCTTGCCCTCCCTCCAAATCTCCAGGCATTTTCCAGTCCAAAGCTGGCAACCCTATGCAGTCTACCATCTCAAACTCCTGCATGTGTGAACCAGACCTCAGGAGATGGTGGGGTAGCAAACTGTCTTCTAGAGAGTATTGGCTTTCTTTTTGGTGTAGTGGTCAAGTGTGCGGACTCTTATCTGGGAGAACCGGGTTTGATTCCCCACTCCTCCACTTGCACCTGCTGATGTGACCTTGGGTCAGTCACAAGCTCTGGCACAGCTGTTCCTGAAAAAGAGCAGTTTCTGTCAGAAGTTCTCTCAGCCCCACCTACCTCACAAGGTGTCTGTTGTGGGGAGGGGAAGGGAAAGGAGTTTGTAAACTGCTCTGAGACTCCCTTGGGCAGTGAAGGGCAGGGTATAAATCCAATCTCTTTTTCTTCTTTACTTTTTCAAAAAAGGAGGTTTCTAGTATGGATAAGCAGATTCTCTGGGTTCTGCCCTATTATTATTCTGTGCTACAGGTCAGGTCTTCGGTTCCCCTCTGGCTACCTTCCAACAACTTGTGGGAGTATCACAAACTTTCTGCAAACAACAAAATGTACACTTTTGAGAGTGATTTAAAAAGTTAAATGGCTTTACTTTCCTCTCCATCTCCTTTCCATAGAAGTACAAGAGAATAGCAGCCTTTCTCTATGCCAAGACCTTTACATATTCCCTGCCCCCCCCCCCAAAGTTCTATTCCTGCGTACAAGGGAATCCTTTTGAACGGGTGGTTTTTATTTCTTTTTCTACATGCATTCAGGAAACACAACTCAAGGCATTACAAATTCCACTCCGGTGTCTATGTCTGGTACTATGGAACTGAAAAACCCCTCTGCAAAGGCAAGCCACCTCCGTTTGCAAGACTTGTGGCTAACGAGATACAAATGTCTGCCCTGACCTGGATAGCCCAGGCAAGCCCGATCTCATCAGATATATAGGAAGCTGAGCAGGGGTTGACTCTGGCAAGTATTTGGATGGGAGATCCTCCTTGAAATATCAGCAGCTGGGAGGTGGGGGCAGGCTTTATTCGGCCACCTCCCTGAATATCCTCCATATCGCCATAACTTCCAGGTGCACATGCACACACATGCACATATAAAAAATACAAAAAAATACACACACACACCAAAGATTCAAATGTCTGGTCCAATGTCAAGAGCCAGAGTGGTGGCTGAGTAAGATTCTTAGGAGCCGAAAGGGAGGACTAGCGCCAGGCGCCTGCCTAGCTCGGGCCATGAACAGAAGAGGTGGTGGCAGTAAAAACGGTGGGCAGTGAAATCATGCTGCAGCTGACTTTATGCC
Source organism: Gekko gecko (assembly GCA_029375565.1). Classification (NCBI taxonomy): domain Eukaryota; kingdom Metazoa; phylum Chordata; class Lepidosauria; order Squamata; family Gekkonidae; genus Gekko; species Gekko gecko. The sequence goes on along the minus strand of JAPDNY010000001.1, from coordinate 18,718,251 downwards.
AACCCTGTGTCGTTTTCAAAGGAAGAGACAAACAGAGGTGGTTTTCCATTGCCTGCTTCTGCATAGCAACCCTGGACTTGGTGGTCTCCCATCCAAGTACTAAGGGTCAACCCTACTTAGCTTCCGAGATCTTGCAACACTGAGCTAGCCTGGGCTATCCAGACTGGGGTGAAAGCGGCAGAGTTACACTCACATCAGAACCATTATAAATAAATAAATAAAAGGCAGCAACACTTGCCTACCAGTGAGAGAATTCACCGTCCTCGGCAAGGGATTTTGCCCCCCTCCCATTTCTGTACAGCACCCAGCCCTCACCAAGAGACGCTAGAAATTGTTCAGAGATCCACTAACAAGCAGTCTCTCAGTTTAACGAAGAGTAAAGCCAGGGCCCATGGGAATTTAGGGGGGGGCAAACTGTTTGGCAACCTCCCCCACCCTGTTCTCCCCCCAAAGTGAGATACTGCTGACCTCAGGAGATAAATGTAGCTTACTTGCCCCTGACCCTCAGCTATCTAGCATTATAGAACCGCCTAGACAAGCAGGAAGCCGAACCCCTGTGGTGTAATGAAGGGATATTTTCACCACTCTCCCTGTGCTGTTGACTTTGGGCAATGAGGAGCTCACGGCGTACGTCTCCCTGACCTTATTTCTCCTCCCATTCTGAGACACCATAAACTTTTATGGTCTGTGCCACCTTCAAGTGGGTGTGATTAATTAGGATTGGATGATCTGGGATGCTTTGTGCTGATCCTGCATTGAGCAGGGCATTGGACTAGATGGCCCGTCTGGCCCCTGCCAACTCTATGACCCTGTTCCGATTAATTCATCTGTACCGACTTCTACCACACCAAGACTTTTAGCTTCAAAATGATGGGGGCTTCTATGAGATTAGAGCAGCCTGGGCTGGCAGGGAAAGTTAGGGTTAAGCTCACAGTGTGTATCCCACCACGGCTTTAACGCCTCCCACCCACCCGATTCTATAATTCTGGGGCTCACCCTCCACACCCCAGTTCATAAGCAAGTTTAAACTGGACTGTCATAAGCAAGCCATAGTGCTCGGAGGGCAGCGTTCTTTCCCATGGCACCGTTTGGGTTCCTCCACCCATCATATTGCAGGTCACCCTCGGTCCTCTGGCCACATTGAATGCTCCAATCGCACCCTCGAGGAGGCTCTGCGAAAAATGGTTCATTCCTCTGGTAAGGACTGGATGCGAAACTGCCCATTATCCTCATGGCCCCCCGCGGCACCAAAGCAGTTTATGGGTTCTCCCCTCATTTAGACATGATAGGACGTGAAATGCTCCTTCCCTAAGCTTTCTGTCTTGATACTAGCCTCCCCTCCGACCTCAAAACTGTAGTCATTAACAAGGAGTGGGACCACTCTCTCATCGCCAAAGTCTCATTCATTCACAAATGAGTTGTACTCTGGCTAGGCACAGTACAGCAATCTGTACATAAAAGGCTAGAATGGGTCAGGTCCAATGCTCCCTCTAGAGGAAGAGGAAGAGGAAGAGGAAGAGTTTGGATTTATACCCCGCCCTTCACTGCCCAAAGGCGTCTCAGAGCGGCTTACAAACTCCTTTCCCTTCTCCTCCCCACAACAGACACTCTGTGAGGTAGGTGGGGCTGAGAGAACTTCTGACAGAAACTGTCCTTGAGAGAACAGCTGTGCCAGAGCTTGTGACTGACCCAAGGTCACATCAGCAGGTGCAGGTGGAGGAGTGGAGAATCAAACCCGGTTCTCCCAGATAAGAGTCTGCGCACTTAACCACTACACCAAACTGGCTGTAGAGTCCTGTGAGCAAAAATTCTACTTTGTGAGTGAGTGCTTTGGCTACAGCATAAATTAGTTTGCTCTGGAGCCATCCTTCCTGAGCTAAGATCAAAATGTGCGAGAGCCAGAGGCTAAAAAAACTGTGAGCTAGCTCACACTAACTCAGCTAAGAAGGAACGTTGGTCAGGTCCCCCTAAGGTGTGGAGTCCCATGAGCAAGATTTTTACCTGATGAGCCAAAAATGGTGCTAGCTTTAAAACTGAGCAGACAGACTTTCCCCCCCTGTAATTTACCTACAGGAACTATTCAAATATAATCTCTCTTCCTTTAATTGCAAGAAAGTCAGAGAAAGACAGAAAGAGAGTGAGAAAGAGAGAGAGAATGAAAGTCAGAAAGAAAGAGAGAAAGATGGAAAGAAAATGAGACAGAAAGTCACAAAGAGAGAGACAGAGAAAGAAAGAAAGAAAGAAAGAAAGAAAGAAAGAAAGAAAGAAAGAAAGAAAGAAAGAAAGAAAGAAAGAAAGAAGGAAAGAAAGAAGGAAAGAAAGAAGGAAAGAAAGAAGGAAAGAAAGAAGGAAAGAGAGAGAAAGAAAGAAAGAAAGAAAGAAAGAAAGAAAGAAAGAAAGAAAGAAAGAGAAAGAGAGAAAGAAAGAGAGAGTGAGAGAAAGAAAGAAAGAGTGAGAGAAAGACAGAGGTGGAAAGAAAGCAAATAGATGAGAAGGAAGGAAGTAGATAGGAAGGAAGGAAGGAAGGAAGGAAGGAAGGAAGGAAGGAAGGAAGGAAGGAAGGAAATAGATGGCGAGAGAGAAAAGGAAGGAAGGGGCCCCTCACAGCCCCATCACAATGCTGACTGCAGGAGAAAGCGAGCCCAGGATCTTCTGTGCTGCTGGAACAATGTGCTCTGTGCAACACAGGAGTTCCCGGGACTCACTTTTTCCTGCAGTCCAGTTTAAACTGGACTGCAGGAGGAAGTGAGGCCAGGATCTTCTCTGCCTCCGGCTCACACAACCACACACACTCCGCCTCCCCCAACAGTGCTGGCCGCAACAGGCTCACGAGGGGTGCTGGGGTGCTTTGCTGAGGGGGAGAAGGAGGGCACCCACGGCCTGCCCCCACTCCACCCCCCAGCTCGCACACATATGTACACAAACACATTTTGTCAGCGATGTGACCTGGGTCTGGGTCTCCTCTATTGGCTCCATCCTCTGCATCGGAGGAGCAAGTAGAGGTTGGCCCCCACACCTCACACCACCTGGCTGGCAAAAGGTGGGCAGGCCCCACCTTTAAAGGGCCCGCCCACAGGAACCGGCTGAGTGGGAGGGTAAGGCCGCCTGAGAGGAAGCACCCCTGTGCTTAACCTGACAAGTCGTGGGCAGACAGGTGAAATTCTGTGTACATTTGCTCAGCTGTGCACATTAATGGGAACCTTGGCCAGGAATCCCCATCAATGGGAACGTCAGTTCAGTTGCTGGCGTGACTTTGGGTCAGTCATAAGTTCTTTCAGAGCTGTCCTCTCATGGGCAGTTCTAGAGAGAGCTCTCTCGGCCCTACCTACCTCGCAGGGTGTCTGTTGTGGGGAGGGGAAGGGAAAGGAGATTGTAAGCCCCTCTGAGACTCCTTCGGGTAGTGAAGGGTGGGGTATAAATCCCGTCTCTTCTCTTCTTTTTCACGTATAGAAAATTTTCTGAAAGAGAACATGCCCTTACTGCCAAATGGTAAGGTCTGGTTTGCCTCACCAGGAAAATTAGTCCCACAGTCTATCAAGTCAAACTCCCCAAGAAGGGAAGAGTGTGGCTTAAATACTTTCATTGTTTGCAATTTAAGGAATGGAAGGGGCAAACCTCAGACCAATCGACGCCCGTTCCTCCTGTCCACCTAACACTGGGTCAACCACACCAGGTGTCTTCAATTTGGCAGGTCTCTTTGAGTTGCTCGCCTGCCCAACCGCTAGTCAATCTAGCTGAAACATTCATGACTCATTAAGCCATGGAAGGGGTAGGTCCTTTGTTCAAATCCTTCCTGCTTTCTGGGGGAAAAAGGGGGGGAGACAAAGGCACGCCCCCTTCAGAATAATTTGTTCTGGAAATGAGATCAGAAGAAGAGGAGACTGGATTTATACCCCGCCCTTCACTACCCAAGGGAGTCTCAGAGTGGCTTACAATCTCCTTTCCCTTCCCCTCCCCACAACAGACACCCTGTGAGGTAGGTCGGGCTGAGAGAGCTCTGATAGAAACTGCTCTTTTTCAAGAACGGCTGTGCCTGAACTATGGTTGCCCAAGGTCATCCAGCCAGGTGCAAGTGGAGGAGTGGGGAATCAAACCCGGCTCTCCCAGATTAGAGTCCGCGCACTTAACCAACACACCAAACTGGCCTGTGATTAGGAGTTTGTTTTGTGCTCTTTATTTTTATGTCTTAGCTAGAGTAGATCTAATAATTTCCCTTACAGGCAGGCCCATAGCTGCTGTGGGGCATCTTGGGGCTCTGCCCCCTCAAATGTGAGGCATGCCACACAACAGCTGCTGCCCCCTCCCTCCTGTCCTGTGATATTAAAAGGGCCCTCCAGCTGATCGGTGGGAGCACCTGGCCCACTGCTCAGCCAGAGGGCCCTTTAAATCTTGCAGCCGCCCCTCTCCCTCCCCTTCTTCAAGTTTTAAAGGGCTCCTCCAGTGGGCCCTTTAAATCTTGCAGGAGATGAGGGAGAGGGCTGACTGCATGCCTTCCCTGTACTCCAAACAGCACTGCTTGGGAGGTCAGAGAAGGCGTGCAGTTGGCAGCCACCCTTCTCCCTCACCTCCGGCAAGGCAGAGGGGCAGCCGCTTGGGGATCAGGCACGAGCAGCCCCTCCTAGAAAAACAACATCTAAAGGGTTAAATCGCTGTGTGGATTTCAGGGGAGGTGTAGAGCTACCCCTCCCCCTCTGCCCCACAGAGCTTCCCCATGCCCCACCACCCCAAAATTTCTGGCTACAGGGCTGCTTACAGGAGCTTCCCACTCAAAAGACTACACCTGTGAAGAATTTTATTTTTACATAGTTCTCACTGAGCATGTTAAGACATCAGATCAACAGACTAGGAACCTTACGTAAGCTTTTTTCCCCCTGAGGGCCTGACCCGCTCCTGTATGAAGAAATCTGGCTCTCCCTTAGGACCCTCCATTTCCGCAACTACTTTTTTGGTCACGATGACTAGTCCCAGCACCTATCTTTTTGAACAGCCCTAAGAATAAAAACTCATATTCCGCTTTCTTTCTTTTGGAAAATGTTTCCTTTGGTCATTTTTCATCTACGTTTTTGGGCATGCCACATAACCTGCATAGTTGGAAGGCTTTGCTGAAGAACGAGCCCTGAATCACCCAGACTTAGTTGTAGTGGTTGGTGTAATGGTTAAGTGTGGGGCGAAGACTCTAATCTGGGAGAACCGGGTTTGATTCCCCACTCCTCCACTTGCACCTGCTGGATGACCTTGGGCGAGCCATAGTTCTGGCACAGCTGTTCTTGAAAAAGAGCAGTTTCTGTCAGAGCTCTCTCAGGCCCACCTACCTCACAGGGTGTCTGTTGTGGGGAGGGGAAGGGAAAGGAGATTGTAAGCCACTCTGAGTCTCTCTTGGGTAGTGAAGGGCAGGGTATAAATCCAATCTCTTCTTTTCTTCATTATTTCTAGTCCCCCTTTCTCACTTGGACTTAAGTCTCACTTGGACTCTGGATTCCACAGAATAAGTCAATACAATCAACAGATGGGACATTCAATAAAGGATTCCAGTGTCTTGCATTCTTGAGATTTCAAGAGGAGAATGCCGGAATCCTAACACTGTATACATCGGTGGAAAACCCAAGTTACCCACTCTTGCTCTGTCTCCTTAAAGCTAATTCCCCCTTTTAATCAGGAGGCTGCCTCTTTGGGTAACCCCCCCCTTCTCTTTTTTTAAAAAAATCAGCTTTCTGCACACCTGGGAAATATGCCAATTTTACACAAAACTCATGCAAGATGTTGGTTTTAATCTTTAAAACTCTACATGGCTTGGAACTGGGGGTATCTAAAGGGCCATCTTCTCCCATACGTTCCTGCCCAGGAACTAAGACAGCAGGGGGAGTCCCTTTTTACTGTCCCATTGACCCAAGACGAGAGGACCTTTTTAGGGGCAGACTCATGATTATGGAACCTCCCCAAGGATGTTTGCCTGGCCCTCGCACTCTTAAATCTTCAGGAGGCAGCTTTATTCACAACAGCATTTGATTAGTTTTAATTCTTCAGCCTACTGGCAGCTTTAAATTGTTCATTTTAATTTGTGGCCTATGTGTTTTATTGCGTTTGTATGGTAAACCACTTTGAATCCCGACAAGGTAGAAAGTGGCTTATAAATATTTCAAACAAATAGACCCAACATGGCCCGCAGGGGGTTCTGTTTTACTGCCTTATTGGTAAGCTTGGGGATATCACAGTTACTATGAAGGAATCGTGAGAAGCAGAGCCCAGGTTGCCACTGACACACAGATGGGTGGAAAGTCACACTAGGCTAAAAACAGCTACATTTAACACACACACCAAGAACCATTTAAAGACTGAACAAAACGTTTATTAACAAATAAAAAAAGGAGTCCGCTCTTTCCCTTTGATTCCTGTGAAAATATTTGCTAAGAAATTAGCTTAAGGTTTCTTCTAAAAACTGAAGAACGTAGAAGAACGAAAAACAAAGTATGTATCAGACACACAAAAAGTATACAATACGGATTATATCTTAAAAATTAAAAAAAAAGTACTAAATGTGCCAAATTTTCTTTGTTGGGAGAAGAGAGAGAGAGAGAGAAACACAAGCGGTTTATCCTCACCCGTCTTCCCTTGATGGTTCTTGGTGGGGAATGAGGTGTACAGGAAGCCCAAAGCTCAATATAGCAAACTGCTACATCAGAAAGATTATGGGGACGGGGGGATGGGACACAACCTATTTAGCAAGCTCCTCAGTTACCCACAGGACAAAAAACTTCAGATCTGGAAACTTCAGTAACTGTCCTCAATATTTCCAACGCACAAAATCAAGGAAGAATAATTCCCTTGTAGGTGTGTGTTTTAACAAGTGGTTTTAGAGGCCTTCCCCCTAAAGAAAAAAAACAACTTCATTATGTATTAAACAACCTAGTAAAGACAGAGAATTCACATCGCTTTGAAACAAGGGAGACAGACCCACCCACAGGAAGGAATGACAGTGAGGAGAAAATGAATGGGAACTTGGGGGTGGGGGAGGTAATAATTCATGTCTAAGTTGGATCTGTTGCAATTTTTCCAGCCTGTTTTGGCTGCTAAATGTGGTCTGGATAGACAGAGGGTGACAGTTCCAGGAAATACGTGGCCTTGCCTCTGAAAGGAGCCCACAACAAGCTGTTTTGAGCCACCTCCTGTCTTGTGCAAACTGAACTGACAGCAAGCGTGCAGAGCTGGGCTCCATATTTCTTGATGCCATTAGACTGGCAAAGCAGGGGTGTCCCTGCACACCAGGCAACAGAGAGAATGAAACCTTGTCTGTGTCAATTACAAAAAAGGTGAAAATCATATTAAATCACACACACACAAAAATAATCTAATCGTAAATATTAAGAACTGGGCATCAACGTCCATCAATTTCAGTTTACATATGTAAGTACCGTCCTCTAACGTACAGAAACCCTTTTCAGTATTATACACATGGGGATGTCACAGACTTCCAAGCATCCTTTCCTATGACCAGGTACAGTTTAAATAATGTAAAATGCATGTAAACCAAATGCTTTTCAGCTATGAGGCCTTCCTTGGTAGTTTAAATTTTTACAACATAAAATTCTTTCGGTTTACGTGTATTTTATATTATAACTGTACTTGGTCATAGTAAAGAAGCTCCCAAGTGTGTGACATCCCCATGTGTTAAGTACAATTTCACTAAAAATGTTTTGGTACATAGCGGAAGGTGTTTAGCTATGTCACCAAAACTGATGGATTTTGATGCCCACTTTCTAATATATACAATTTGATTAAAGTTTTTGTAATTTAATATAAATTTAGCTTTTTTTGATAATTGACATTGATATTTTCATACAACAAGTCCCCCTCCCCCCAAAAAACCCCTATTTGGTTACCTGGTTTATTCTGGGCTACAATTTTCCCTTCTTTTTTTTGTTCCTGCACAAGACAGCAGAACACCCGAGACCCACCCCCAAAGAGGGTGTACCTTGAATCTGAGCCTGGACCATGCTGGAAGCAGTGAGAGAACTCAGACATGGTAAGAGTCTCTTTCACTCTACTGGATGGCCCCTCCTTTCCCCAAAACCCAGGAACTGGAGCCAGCAAGGCAAGACGCTGTGCCTTGACAATCCGGCACAGGGTTTGAAGAGCCTGCTGAAGTTCTTACCTTATGGGGTGCCCCTTCCACTGAGACACAAAGGGCTGGCCTCAGTCCTTTGGGGTACCCTCATTTCCCAAGGGGGGAAAAAAGGATGCCTGCTGCACTGAAAAAACCTGCAAGTGTCACCTGCTTTGCTCTCAGCAAGCTACAGTTGGCCTCCAAGCCTTCACTCAAGAGGCTAGCATGGACAACTGAAAGCAGGTCGGGCTCTCCTTTCCTAAGGAGAGGAACCTGGAAGGTAAGGAGTGGTGGGGAAGTTCTCCCCAGCCCTGTTCCCCATTATGCAGGCACTCTTCTTCGGGAAGAACTTCTGGAGGACAGAAGAGGTAATTTCCTCAGTGCATTGGGGTGGGGGAGGAAAGAAGCTATCTGGTCCTTCCAAGCAGCGTAGAACCTGCCATTATATTCCTGCCCCTATCCCTCCGGGGCCCAAGAAACTGCCTGACCCTGGTAAAAGCCACCCATAGGAACTTGCAGGCTACCCCCTCCCCCATTAGCCCTAGGCCTGCATTACAGGCCTGAACTTACAGGTATCTCAAGTGGAGTGAGAAAATTACAGTTGCTCTCTCTCCACTTGTCCCGATGCAACTCATCCATAAGGCCATGATTCAAAACACATGAAACAAAACACAGGCTCTTTAAAAAAAACAAACCCAGTGAGCATTACCAGGGCTAGCTCACATTTTACGCCTAACCACAGGGAAGGAAAAAAAAAAGGCAAGCGGAGACCAGACTGGGAGAATCCACTCCCCCTCCCCACGCGTCGGCAGGAAGGGCCGAGGCGAAGACACACACCCTGAGGCAGAAGTGAGGTGGTCCTGAGGTTGCAGCTGCAATGGGTTGCAATCCAAAAACACAACCTGGTGAGGGGGCCCTGGTGGGTCAACGTCACTCATCAAAACCCCGCAAACCACGGGGGGGGGGGGCTGTGAGAAGAAAGCCACTGGCCGTCAACTTTGCAGCTAGCCAACAGGGTCCCGAGGCAGGGACTAGACTGTGGTTCTGGCAGGAAGCCACATTCTTCCCACCAGGGACATTTGGAGGATGGGGAAAAGTCTCGTCCGGGGGTGGGTGGGTCTTAAATCCACCCCCTTAGCAAAAAGGAGCAAAGACCCCCACATACCACACAGGGAAGGAAGAGGATAACATACTTTGTGGGAGAGCCGTAGGCCAAGGGGTTAACGAAGGGCAAGGACTGCCTTGTCCAGGGATGAAGCCGTGACCCAGCGTTACATGAGCCCCTGGCTCATCCGAGACTTTGGAGGAAGATCTTAAAACAAACCATCTCACTTTGCAAGATACGGAATGCATAAATGCTTTTTCACCTTTAAGGTGAAAGCAAAGATCTAAACAAAAGCAAGCTGCCTGCCACCTATGATCTGGCATAGGTCTTTCAAGCAGGACTTTCAAGCACCACAAAGCCAAGTTCTGACGTAGCCTTACCCGAAAGGAGGCCATCCCTTATTCTGGGTTGGCTATGTGCAGAGGGGTGTCCACACATCTTGCTGAGAGGATCTTCTCTAGCTGAATCCAACTAGGAATCCAGATTCAGCAACTTATGAGAAATGGGTGCAGGAGATCCACTGGGCTCAATGCTTTCCCCAAGTATCCAGGGAAAACTGCTATAGTCTTACAGATGCAGTATAATTAAATATGAACTGGTTCCTGGCCTCTACAAAGCACCTTTTTTCGAGAACTGGAGTCAAACCGAGACAAAGGAAAATGGATACAGATTTTTCCCCAGCTGCTCTCTAAAGAGAGACACAGCCAATTTACTACACCATTTATGGTTCTGCAGAGAAACCGCAGTCGTATGTTGCTCACGATCAAGGGAGAGAAGTGCACATTCAACGCAAAGTGAAGGAAGTTGACACATTTGGCCCTTCTACAGGAATGGATTTGTAAAACTCATGAGAAGCCCATTCTTCCTCTTAAGCTGGGAGAGTGAATTAAATCCTAAGGCTCACTTTCTAAGCGGCAACTATTCCTTTACTGCAGAAATATGAACTTTCGGTTCCAGGCCACAGGTAAGCAAGGTCTGGGGCCAGGCCTGAGAGCTACACATGACTTTAGTTTCCAGACCCTCCATTACGGAGGAAGATCTTTCATCCTGGGATTCAGAATGCGAGAGTCCTTCGTCATGGCTCCAGGGGGTGGAGTGGGGGATACGAATGGCAGGATCAGGTGTGTGTGTGGGGGGAACCAAAGAGAGAGGCAGCTTCATGTGGAGAACTGGGTTCTTTTGGAGACACGGATTAGAGGACGGTCTCAATGGCAGCATCCTCCACAGTGATTGCCCGGGTGAGTATGTTGGCTCTCGCCAAATTTTGTTCTTCGGCTGAGGATTTCGTAGGAGCAGTCATCCCCGCAGCAGCCAGACATGCTGGGTGAGGTATCATCTATTTCGAACCTGTGAAATAAGGAGAAGAGGGGAAACGAACCTTGCAAGTAGAGTCTATCAGCTGGTGTGGTATCTGTGCCAGAGGTTCATGGGTGAGGACTCTACTTGTGCGAACAGCGTAATGCGCAGACACAAAGCTTGTCAGTTCCATCCATGGACAGGAAAAATGCAATCTAATCCATGGCTCACAAGCACGGAGAAGACATGTACGGGCAGGGACAGGCAGGTTAGCAAGGTTGCAGAAACACCTGGACTGGCCCTCCACGCTCCCTTGTAAGAGTATGCGGCAGAAAGGGGCAAGCTTCTTGACCAGAGCACCCAAGTCTGCATGTGGTCAAGAGCTACAAGAAAGAGGCCTAGTTCCTCCTGAAGCCATCAAACCTGCGCCTGGGGAAAGCATGCAGAAAATCAGCATGCCAGAGCAAACGGAGGCCAAGAATCCCTTTATCATCTAGGATGCCAGTTTTCTAGGTTCGTGGATTTTTAAAAAACATTGAGGGGCATTCCATCATGTAATCACCCCACCCCACCTACAGTCTGAAACAGCTGAGCACATAGATATCCATCTGAAGAACGAGGCCATAGTCTCTGCTATCAAGCCCCCATTCCCAAATTGTTCTCCAGACACCAGATATGATGTTTTCCTCCTTGACAGTCTTCCCTCTGCCCTCCCCTTACCCCATAATTTATTAGTCCCTAAAAAGAGAAGTGCCAGAGCTGAAGTTTGCTTGAAAGCCAAGCCCTGTGGGTCTAGCAGCTCTGCTGCTTGTTCCTTCATGCTGGGGGACTGGCTGTAGCTGCTCATATGTTGGGGAAAGGCACTCCCCCCCCGACCCTGCTCTGACTTCATATATTTCACAGGTGAATACTGGTTGAAAATCAGGAGTCTTAAGCAGCTGCTGATCGGGATAGAACCACTCCTTTACATGGTACTCAGTCAGTGAATTTTGGGCTGTTCATCACTTTCACTAGCTGATTCTCTCCCATCACCACCTTTGATGATGTTCTTGCCAATGCTGTCATTTCGCTGGAACACAGAACCCTAGAGAAGCAACTCTACACTTACAGAACTGCTCTCCCCTTGGTGGGTAACCAAAGCCCTAATCTAAGGTTATTCCAAACACAGCATGGCGTTTTTCTGTAGAGGCAGACATTTAGAGGCTGGAACCATTTTAATTTGTATTTTGCATTAGTTCAGTGATGTTCTCACCTACCCCTTAGCTAAGAGATAGGACTAGAACAGATATGGTCCAATTATAGTCATCTGCAGTGCCACATCTGGCCCACATGAGCTCACCATCCAGCCCGCAAGCTGCTTGATTTGTCAGTTTTAGGCCCTGGGTTTATATTACCGATGGAAATGTACTGTCTGGATTGTAGGGAAAAAGGTTTTTACAGTTAAAAGTAGTTTGGCAGCAGAATCAGCTGCCTAGGGAGGTGTGAGCTCCCCCTCAGTGGCAGTCTTCAAGCAGCAGGTTGGGCTAGACGGCCTGTAGGGCCCCGTCCAACTTTATGATTCTGTGAATCTACAGGCCAGATTTGGAAAGAGGCCCATTTCTGAGGCATCTGCGTAGGATGCTGACTCCTCATAAGAACATAACAGAAGTCAATGTTGGATCAGGCCAATGGCCCATCTAGTCCAACACTCTGTCACACGGTGGCCAAAAATACCAAGGGCCATCAGGTGGTCCACCAGTGGGGCCAGGACACTAGAAGCCCTCCCCCTGTTGCCCCCCTCCAAGCACCAAGAATACAGAACATCACTTGCCCCAGACTGAGAGTTCCTATCTATACCTTGTGGCTAATAGCCACTGATGGACTTCTGCTCCATATGTTTGTCTAATTCCCTCTTGAAACTGTCCATGCTTGTAGCTGCCACCACCTCCTGTGGCAGTGAATTCCATGTGTTAATCACTCTTTGGGTGAAGAAGTACTTCCTTTTATCTGTTCTAACCTGACTGCTCAGCAGTCTTTTCAGGCCCCAAAATTTGCCCACTCTAGGACTAGAAGCTCTAATGACCCCTCAACTCAGACTCATGGAAGAAAAGCATCCTTTCTCACCCTGTTGCATGTCCACATTATTCGGGGGGGGGGGTCAAGCTGTTTACTTACTGTAAAGCTTCTCTGAAGAACTGATATGCCCCGTGATTGTGTTTAAATACTGTTAACATTACTTTCTTCATTTGTGTGCTGGAAAAAAAAATAACCAGAGGCACCATGGTCAGTTTGAAGGATGAAATTCAGAAGAAAAAACTAAATAAAGCTTCTTGCCTGTCCCTGAACAGTAAGCACTAAGGTGAATTCCTAGTTCTTAGGAATTCTTAGTCGGGCCAGTCTGGGCTATTCAAGTTGTTATTGTCCCGGTCTCCATGGTCCCACAAGTTAATTGTTCCTCTTGCACCAAATTTGAGATGGTAAGTTTCTTCTGGAATGGATAGGCTATTTAAATTATGTTTCTGCACAGTACAGTAACACAACGGACCGCTTGGATTTTATTCCACCTCCTGTCTCCCACCCTCCATACTGAATGTGAAGCTGAATAAGTAGCACAGCCAGTCTGCTTCAGCCTATACAGGATTTTTGACTTTGAAAAAGATGTGGAATCTGATCTCCTAACGGCATAAACCCACAAACAAGTGGGCACCCAAAAAAGAAGCCTCTCTTTATGGAGCTCACATTGTTATTCCTTCAGAGGTATCACAATTTACTTGATGCAAAAGACCCATCAATACCTATGGAATCTGTCCCAGGTAGGCATGCTCAAAATCGCATCCTCAGATGCAGAGGGACACATTTACCTGTTTGCCACGAGCTGCAGTATCTGTATGAGAAATTTGCCCAGACCTTTCCTTCTCACTTTGCTTTCCAGCTGCACTTCGTAGCTAGCAAGAGAAGTGGGGAAATCGTGAACGCCATTCCCTACAGCTTAAGCATGCCCACAAAATCTTCAATTCAGTGCAAAGAGACGCAAGTTTTTCTCATTCAAGATCCAACTCATCTCTTGCAACATTAGGATAAAACAAGGATATCACAAACTAGATGTTCCAGCCTTCATAGCCAAAGGGGAAAGGGCTTCTAAACAGTAGTCAGCCAGAGATTCAACCACTAAAAAGGGCAGGGTGAGATTTTTTTGGGAAACAATCTGGCTTTTTCTGGTTTGTCCCCTCCCCAACCCCACCATATCCCCTCAGTACTTTGAGAGTTAGTATAGCCTAATGGCTAGGAAAGGGAGCTATGAATCAAGACGTCTCTGCTTTAAATATTGCCTCTACTATCAACTCCCTATTCATTCAAGCTCAACACCTCTGATCTGCATATGGGGGGAGAATACTAACCTACCTTACAAGTTTTGTTGTAAGGACTGCTGATATGCATAACATTCAATAACAACTGTGCGTTTACACAGTAACCACTGGAGGCAAAACACTTCATATACATTACCTTGTCATAATCCTTGCAACAGCCTTGCAACGTAGGCCACTATTATCTCCATAAACGTTTTGTGGAAGAGGAAAGGAAGAACCCAGCTTGTTCTCTTAGCCACTACGCTACACCAAATCCCAGGCAAAAAGCATCAAACACTGAAAAATGGTATATAGCTCCTACCTATGATCAGGGCTCTTTTTGTAGCAGGAACTCCTTTGCATATTAGGAAACACACCCCTAATGTAGCCGGTCTTCAAAGAGCTTACAGCAGCCCCTGTAAGAAGAGCTCTGTAAGCTCTTGGAGGACTGGCTACATTAGGGGTGTGTCGCCTAATATGCAAAGAAGTTCCTGCTACAAAAAGAGCCCTGCCTATGATGAACTAATTAATCCTACCATTGCTTCAAGTATGCTGACCTGCAACACAGAAATCACTCCTTCTCCCCTTCTGCCATTCCAGCTGCTATTTTGTACACACACACACACACGTATTCTGAAAACCTCTCGATTTTGCACCTGGAAGAAACACAATTGTCTACACAAATGAGCCAAACTTTATTTCTTCCCCCAAACTGGGTTTCCCTGACTGTTGGAATGTAAACACTGTGAAAAACCTGACACCCTCCCATCATACTGGGAAGAATCTAAGCATGCCAGCCGAGGCACTTACCAATAGAGGACCTCCTCTCCACACTCCACATCGAAGCGGAAGTGTGAGAAAGCCACGGGGACCGAGCCGTCTTCCAGAGCAATGAGATACCATGCTCGGTCATCTGTCATCTCATCCCGTTTCTCCCGGTCTTTCCAACCCCACTCGCTCTGCTCATACCTTCGGAGGAGGAAAAAGGGAGGTGAGGAGAAAAGTGCCAACTTCTCAGGGAACAGAAGGTCTCCTGGAAACACGAAACACTGACTTACTGGTGCCTCAGAGAGGCAGGGAGACCCTTTCAATCTCCCTTTCCCATTCCTTACAGCTGCAAGCAAGACCTTGGGGTTGAAACCTGACGAAACTGAATGGAAGCACAGCTACGTAAGGATAAGAAGCTACTGCAGATGTCTCACAGATTTCATTTAAGCCGCAATCGGAGCAGAGGCCAACTCCTGCCTGCTCCCCGCAAATGGGTATGCTCACTGCATTCCCTTCTTCTGTCCAAACTAATTCTGAAAGGAACTCTTCAACCTTATCAGTGGAAAGGGAGGAGAACAAAGAGAAAGGAGGAGGAGACAGAAGAAAAGGAGGAGGATACCTAAAGGCAAGAACACCCCCCAAAGGCAACAATCTGTACCACCTGCTCCTGCCCATCCCAACACCTGCTGGTGGAATGTTCCACAATGCATCCCGCTCCCTGCCTCATAAGGCATTTTCCCTAAGCCTTACAATGTCTGCATGTTTGTCTTGGTCAGTTCAAAAGCCCAGTCAAGCGTGGCCGGGTCCAAGCTGGATACTCGTTTACATTCGATGGAGACATTTAACCTGCAAAGAGACAAGAATGATAACGTGGGAAGGGGACACTACTAGGATTTGTGGCTAAATCCCTGGGCTACCAACCAGGAGACCCCAGGGACAAGTTTTATTGTGAGCGGGAAGAGGAGAGCAGCTTACAGGTCACGGTGAAACCATGACACTTGCAAATGACAAATGCAAATGTCATTGCTTTGAGTACTGGGACCGGAAGACTCTATTCTCTTTGTCCTAAACCAAAAAGAGCATAGAGTTTTTACTCACCCATTCCTGTCATATTTCTTGAACACAGGGAAGGCTTCCAAAGGGTCAATCAGCTACAGGAAAAAAGGGTAACTGAGAGGTTGATGTCTACAGAGCACTCTGACAAGAACATACGGTTCAGGAACTTCTAAAGTTCTTGGGGTTTTTTTCCATTTTACTTCCTAAAATGATTTGAGAAAAGGCTTGCCTGATGTAGCCCATCATAAATAATGAGAACTGAAAATATTTTGGGTGATGGAGGGGGGGGCAGGGAAGGTAAGAGGCAATAGGCAGACTATTCCGGGCAGGTGCAATTTTAAAAGGTTTTGACTAGGTCTACTGTTGTGTTAGATGTGATACAGGTTTTGGTCATAGGGACATGATAGAGGTTTATAAAATTATGCATGGGGTGGAGAGAGTTTTCAAAGAGTACCCTCAAGCCCTTCTCCCTCTTCCAAAGTACTAGAACTTGAGGGCATCTATGAAGCTGATTCAAGACAAAACGAAATACTTCTTTACACAAGGACTATGTGGAATTCGCTGCCAGAGGATGTAGTGATAGCCACAGGCATAGACAGCTTTAAAAGGTGGCTAGACATATTTATGGAGGAGAGGTCTATAGGTGGCTACTAGCCATGGTGACTAAAGGGAACCTCCACATTCAGAGGCAATAAATCTCTGGATCCCAGTGCCAGGAGGCAGCGTCAGGGGGAAGCCTTGGCCTTTATACTGCTGTTGGATCTTCAGAGAAACTGGCTGGCCACTATGTGAGATAGGATGCTGCACTAGATGGACAACTGGTCTGATACAGCAAGGCTGCTCTAATGAATTGAGAAGCTAACCCCAATTAACAACTTTACTTGTTTGTAATTACCATTCCCGTGGGGGGGGGGGCAAACAGGTCATCTGTGGCAACCCAAGAACCACTCTGAGGAACCAGGCAGTAAAGTCTCACAAGAGCTACTTTCCCCCTGTTTGGCCACCAATGACATGAGGATAATAAAAAGCACACACCTCTGGAGTAGTGTATTTTGCTTGCTTTCTGCCCCACCCCCCTTCAGTTTATATCCATATATCTCCCCACCACACTTATACAAGAATCTGCCTCTTGTTCTAGGGACTCTGTTCCTCAGCTTAACATAGTAAAATACCAAAACTGTAATCTAAGGAAGAAGGTCTGATTTAAAAATTCTGTCTACCCTGACAAGAAACTTGTGCAACTGAAAATGCTTTATGGAGGTTCATTTATTAGAAGACTATATAATGAAGAACTTCAGTTTATTATTTATAAAGGGCCACCTACCAGCATGTGGCTTTACAAAACACAAATTGTCAGATTCCTGCCCCAAGGAGCTTACAGTCTTAAATTTGACAACGGGGGAAATGGTCGATGGAGAGGAAGCTAAACAAGGCAAGAAAACGCACTTATTTCAGTAACATGGGCTTAATTTGGGTAGGGGATGTGGACTAAGGGGTTGTGCCAAAACTTGCTGAAGATGGATTTGAAAGAAGCGAGAGAGGTGGCACCACACAGGTAATCTGGGAGCCTGCTCCAGATTATTATATTTTCTTCTTGTTCTTAGCTGC
The DNA here is from genome assembly GCA_029375565.1 of Gekko gecko. Taxonomy (NCBI): domain Eukaryota; kingdom Metazoa; phylum Chordata; class Lepidosauria; order Squamata; family Gekkonidae; genus Gekko; species Gekko gecko. The sequence goes on along the minus strand of JAPDNY010000001.1, from coordinate 18,700,991 downwards.
TGAATAGCTGTCGCCCCAAGGCAAGGGGAAGATGAATTTATTTATTGTATATTTTAGGCCATATAGGACATAAAAGTAGCCATGCTGGGAGGGCAGGGAGCTGTTCCTGTCAGCAGCAGAGGGATAGGACTTGCCATAATGGGTTTAAATTAAGGGCGGGATATTAGGAAAAACTTTTTTCCAGGAAGAGTTGTGCAACAGTGGAATCAGCTGCCTAGGGAGGTGGTGAGCTCCCCCTCACTGGCAGACTTCAAGCAACGTCTGAACAGACACTTGCCAGGGATGCACTGAGCAGCGGATTGGACTAGATGGCCTGTATGGCCCCTTCCAACCCCGTGATTCTATGATCTAAGCCAGAGGTCTGATTCTGGCAGAGGCTAGTCAGAGGCCACGAGAAAGCCCACAAAAGCAAGGAGTATTTTCATCCCGCCCTTTCTCCAGGGAGGCAGAGCAGTGTTAACAATTCTTCCCCACCTCCCCCCTACTTTTTTATTATCCTCACATAAACCCTGTGAGAAAGGCTGGGCTGAGCAACCGGGACTGGCCCAAGGTCTCCCAGGGAGCTTCACAGATGCACAGGATTTTATATCTGGTCTCCCTGGTCCACCTACACCACCCATGCAAAGAAACAAGGGCAGAAGAGGGGCTCACTTTGTTGGCAGCTTCCACCTTGGCACAGACAGCATCCATGGCTGCCCGCTCCTCCAGTCGCTTCTGTTTCTTCTCCTTGCCTTTACTAGACTTCCTCTGAAACAAGAGGGTTGAGATGTTACAGCAGGACACACACCCTGTCTCACTCAAGCTCTACCCAAGTACCTGACCATGCAAGTATGGCTTCCTCCTCTAGAGACTACACATCCCAGCAAACACTGCTTTGGGGGGGTGCACTGTACTGTGGGACTAAGAAGGAGGAGAGAAGAATGATGTAAGCTGCTTTGGGCTCCCCATTGGGGAGGAAGGTGGGGTATAAATGAAGCAAGTAATAATAATATATAAGAAGAGTTCTGCAATGGCAAAAGTTCTACAGCAGGAGGCATCGTGAACCACCTCTTCATTATGCCAGCATGAAAACTTAGCTGATGCAAATTCATACACAGGGTAGCTCTTCCCTGTTACAATAGCGTAGCAATAATAAAATAAAAAACAGGCAGGAGTGCCCATCTTTACATTTCCACAGATTAAAACTGGCTCTGCCATTCAATAAAAGCTCAGTTCATCTACCAGTTAAACCAAGTAAAGCTTGAAGCTGGGGGGGGGAATGTTATGTATGAATGAAAGCTAAGCTTCGTGCTGAGCCTTCTAATGAAGACACAAGCAGCACATTCTTGGCAAGTTGGTGAAAGAGTCACTAAGGAATGCTGGGTGAAGCCAAGACACCCCAGCTCACGGGTTACTTAGCTCCTTTTCAGCGGTTATACTTTCTCTACACAGATATTGCTCCTGTCAGGGACACATACAAACACATCCCGCCCCTGCCAAGCAACCCTTCAAAAGCGACAGGAAGCCCAACTCTAATAGGGCAGAACTCAGGCCTTCTGCTTAGAGAAAACAGCTTACCATACTGCACCAGTCCCACCCCCTGCTGTGCAGCACGCCAAGAAAAATCTGACTTGGAAATATTGCCATTAAAAAAAAACCCTTGCTACAAAAGAGCTGTAAAGTTTTGCCAGGCTGGTGAGTCAGTGAATGCTGGCAGTTTTGAGCCAAAAACGTGTGCTTAACCTCAACACAACCCTTCCACCGGCACTAAAGTTCAAATAAGGACATCTCCCCCCCCCCACTCGTTTCTAATGTGTTGCTGGCTGGGAAACAAGCTGAGAGTCTGCGGCTAGCTGGGGAAAACTGGAGCAGGAAGACAGCCAGGCAGCAAGCTAGAGAAAGTGGACAGTTGCCTGTACCTCCCTGGACACAAAGACATTTTTGGGGTGTGTGTGTGCGTGTAGAGGTGTGTGTGTATGTGTATCCTTGCCTGAACCAAATGGGTATCTGTAAATAACAAAGAAAAACCTTGTGGATGCCACTTTGCATGTACAAAGAAAGCTCTTCAGTTTAAAGGAGAAGGCGAGCCTGCTTTTTGATTGACATGAACTCCCCTTCACCTATGGCAGTCCGCAACACCCCCCCCCCCAAATGCAAGGCTTTCTGATCACAGATTCCAGTGGAAAATATCTATGTGTGTGGGGGGGAACAGTTACACAGAACCAGGAGATGCACTTTCTCTCACCCTTCCATAATAAGCTGCACCTGCAAAAGCTGACATTTCTGCCCCCGCCACAAGCCCTGGTTCTGCAACCCAGATCCCTAGAAGCATTTAGCTGCTGAGACATCAGGAAAATGCTTTCTGACAGAGAGCTGAACATCACATTTTTGCATGCAACAACTGCTTGATGTACATCACAGCCAATTTGGGGCTGTTTGAATTTAACCCTAACAACATCAGAGTTCCAACAATTAGGTTGTGAAACTACACTGGCTCAAAAAAGGGAAAAAAGCTTCCCTGCACACCACAAGTTTCCTAAACAAGACAAAGTCTGAACAGACATCTAGGGGTGGAGCTTCTCTCATCCTTGTTACCTTCACCAGTTTCATTTGCCTAAATTTCCCTGCTATCGAAGGGTCTAATCTCATCACACTGTACAAGCCTTTCCCTCATGTCTTATTGATACACTTCAGCACTTTTGCTACAAGTGATTTATTGTGCTGCTAAGACAACAAGAGGTAAAAGGGATACAGAGGTCAGAAAAGGACAGAAGTAAAGTCCTTTCATAGATGGAGCAACTTGATTTTATTAAGCAGAACCTATCTGAACCTATACAGGGACCACTGATATACAGTCTTTTACGAGGCTCATGCATGGTCAATAAAGGGTTTTTTTTAACTGTGATTTTATAGTTTTTCAAAGTTAAAAGTAGACAATAATTATGTTGAACTTCCTGTCCCCCCATTCCCTTACCAAACCCTAAATATTCCTTCCATAATTGCCCTAATCATTCCTAATGCTCATCCCTTCCTCAACCTCAAACGACCTACTTCCCTCCTCCCCCCATAGGCACCCTACATTTGTTCTGCATTCCTCCATCCCCAGATCCCAAATCTCCTTCCGTTATGGATACTGATGTGCTTTGATATGGATTTCAGTGTGGATGTCACCTGTTACTTGCTACACACAATATATTTGTTTTCTGATGTCAATTGCTGTTTTGGGGTCCACTTGGACAAAAAGAAAAGAAATCTGAAAATACACCTTCCACACAGACCTGACCCAAAACTTTTCCATCTGTACATACCACCTGCAATACCACACAACACTATCCCCACACCCAGATAGCTCCCCCCGACCGATTATTCTAACACCAAGTTTTTATCCCACATGCCAAGCCTCCAAATCGCTCCCCAAACTCCTTCACACAATTTACTTTAAGACCCACATACTGACCCACCTTGCAGTTCTCCCAGTCTTTCTCCCTCCCTTATGAAATAGTCTCTCAATTAAGCCATGCATCCTCACCTCCCTCCAACCCCAAATCTTCTCATCCCTGAAGTTATTTCAGTACCCTCTCCCCAATTTCCCCCAATGATTTTTCTTCCCAATACTATACTTTCTTCCGCCTTCTGCAAACCCAAGTGCCCACACCCCGGGCAACTTTCTCCTTTCTAGCATTAAACTTCCCATATCCCCAAAATTAACCCCAAGACCCCCATATAATCCAAAAATACCCCTCTCCCAAATGTCTTATTGTTTCTACCCCAGCATAAAACTTTCTACTTCCCTATATGCCCCTCCCCCACAATGCTTCCCCCAGTCCCCCCCAGTCCCTGAATCCCCCCCCCAATCTGGAGACTAGGCCTTACTTACTCCCATAATGGTGGCGGTGGCGGCGGTTACAACCCCCCACAATCTCCTCAGAAATCCGTGGCGGGGGGGGGGGGCAAGAGAACTGAGGGGAAAGGTATACCCTTAGTGCGCCTGCGCACAGCCCCAAACAACGGGGCAGAACGGGACAACCCAGCAGCACCTGACGCACAGCGTGGAGGTGGGAAACATCCATGAGAAAAGGGGTGTCCTTAGGCATGCGCAGCACGTCGTGTGGGCAAAGACGAGGGCGGAAGGCAGAGATGCGGAGCTTCTGGAGCGCTTGCGCCGAAAGGGGTGGTCGCTAAAGAGTGACGAGGCGGGGTTGGAAGGCGAGGGAGTTAGAAGGAGGAAAGGGAAGGGGGAGAAAGGCGGGAAAATGGAGGGGAGGGGGAGAAAGCGAGGGATTGGTCGCGCGTGCGCTGTCGCGGTGGAAGAGCCCTTTCCAACGGTCGCCGGGCTCGCGCCGGGGATCGTTAAAGGTGGATTTTGGTTTGCGGTGATTGGTCCTTGAAAGCGAGAGGCGGACTCTTCTTTATGCCCTGTAGACAAATCTGTAGAATGCCCTGTGGGAATTCTTTTCTCTAGCTTCATACGCCTAAGAAATTATAACAATTGGGGGAAATAACAACCCTGTCTTAAACGTGGTGTCTCAAATCACCCCTCACATAAAATACCCGCTCAATTATTCATTTAAGTATGGAAACAAAGGAAAGTCTCTTGAAAGAGAGACGTTCTTCCAAACCAGCCCATTTATTATTGGTTAGCATTTATAGAACGCTTTCAGGGTTCAAACCACCATCACTTATTTAACACCTTTATGCACCGCTGTTCTGGCACTGCATTTTCCAGGCGGTTTGCCACTGGATAAAACGTTAGCAGAGTTAGCTTAACTCTAACCCAGGCATTGCAAATGGGCTGAGGCTTGCCTGAGGTACCTCTTTAACTTTCCCACCTCTTTAACTTTCCCACATTTAATTACACCCCTAAAATGATCGCTGAAATTTCCTTCAAGTGACATTTTACTGCATTCGGTTCTCTATGGGAACTTGTCAGAAGTCAATTTGAATTTATGACAGCTTCAAACATTTTCTGTGACTAAGCGAAACAGTTTCTCTAGGCCCGCAACTCGGCTGTGGAAAGTTGGAATTTGGCGGTTTACCATTCAAATTATGGGGTTTGAAAGTGGGTTATTTTTTAAATGCTTGAACATTTCAAATGTATTTTATTTATTAATTGTACATTCACTCTTCTCACATCATAGGGTTGCCAGTCTCCAGCTGGTGGCTGGAGATCTCCAATGGATCATCTCCAGGTAACAAAGATCAGTTCACCTGGAGAAAATAGCCACTTTTGGAAGGTGGACTTGATGACATTATACCCCATTGAAGTCCCTCCCCTTCCCAAACTCTGCCGTCCTCAGGCTCCACCCTCAAAATCTCCAATATTTCCTAACCTGGATCTGGCAACCCTATCACATCAGCTCTTTGAGGCCAGTTATACTATGGCCGAGTTCAGACTGGCAGTTTGCCCCGAGAGAGGCGCATTTCAGCAACATTTCACAAGCGGATTAAAGGGGCATTCACACAAGCACATCTGTCCGGCGTTCCCCAGCCGTACTCAACCCGTCTTGTAATGCTTTGTTCCTAAGTTAAAAAGATACCTGATAAAAGTGGTATCAAACCCCAGAAAGCGTGTCTATCCCCTGTATATCCCGCACCAACACAGTGTGAACGCTAAAATCCACGATTTTGATTGTGTGTTCATGCGCATAAGCGCTCATGCGCATAAGCCCATATCTCCAGATTAGTGAAACAGAAAGCTGCACCTTACAGCCGCACCTTCGGGCCAACAGTGTGAACGCTCCCTCATGCCTCCTTCCCGGTATGCTCCCGCATCAGTCAGTGCAGTGTGACTGGGAAAACCTGGAACAGTTTGTTTCGGGGTTTTTTTGTCATGACTCACTCCCGCTTCAAACTGCCAGTCTGAACTCGGCCTATGAGAGAATGGCTGACCCACAGTGGCCCTGGCTGAGGAAGATCTGAACTCAGGTTTCCGCAGTCCCAATCCAACACCCTGACTACTGTGAGGCCAGACAGATAGCAACTGGAGAAAGGGCCTTCTGTGGCACTGGAACTATGGAATTCCCTCCTCAGGGAGATTTTTCTGTCCCTTTCTATTATTATCTTCCACCAACAGGTGAAGACTTTAAAAAAAAAATTTGGCATTCCCTTGCTGATTCTCACTAAATCCTCCTTCCTGGTCATATGCCTCTGTGTTTTAATTGTCATTTATTTATTTATTTATTTATATCTATCTATATGTATTTTTAAGCTTGTTGTAATCTTTTTATTGTTCGCTGCTGGAGACCTTAAAGTGGGTGGAAAGGCAACCTTTAATATTTTTATATAAATAATAAATGCCCCACATTTAAAAAATGATTCACCTTCACCTAGAACTATTCAAGATAGTACCTTGGTTTTCAGATTCCATCCACAGCTGCCATTTTCTTCTGATAGAAGCTTCCATACCCATTAATGGGCAGAAGGTTGGAATGGTTGCAATCCTAAGAACCTTTTCCTAGGAGTAAGACCTACTGAATAAAATAGGACTTACTTCTGAGCAATGCTCCCTTTAAGCTGTGGAGTCTTGTGATCAAAAATTCTACTTTGTGAGCTACTGGCATTAAAGTTGTGAGCAAGCAATTTGGCTACTGCATAAATTAGTTTGCTCTGGAGCCACCCTTGCTGAGCTAAGACAAAAATGTGTGAGCCGGAGGCTAAAAAACTGTGAGTTAGCTTACACTAACTCAGCTTAGAGGGAACACTGCTTCTGAGTAGGTCTGTTTAAGCTTGTTCTCTGTATGTCCCCATCATAAGGGGACAAAACACCTGAAATGTATAAACATGTATTAAAATGGGAGAAGCAATCTACCCCTATGCTACTATAACTCATATGCAGTAATTACATGCAAATACTTGGGTTGACAGGTCCCCCCAGGCCACTGGCTGGGGATAGAGGGCCGTAGGGTTGCCAGATCCAAGTTGTGAAACTCCTGAAGATTTGAAGATGGAGTCTAGGGAGGACAGGGACCTCAGTGGGGTACAATGTCATAGAGTCCACTCTTCAAACCATCCGTTTTCTCCAGGTGAATGAATCTTTGTAGTCTGGATATGAGCTGTAATTCTGGTGGATCTCCAGGTTCCACCTGGAGGCTGGCATCCCTACCCATGTCAGAAATCACATGTGTGGGGGGAAGAGCCTTCATATGGACAAAAGGTACAGATCAGCCAGCCCCCATGTTTGTTTTTCCCCCATCACAGACATTCTGTCCTGCAGCATGCATCTTTCTGGCTGCCCTATACAGACATACTTCTTTGCCTAACAACACCATCATACAGACTTGCAGACTGTGATCATCACATTTTTTAAGTGCCCCTCTGTGACAATTTAGCATTTTGGGTAACATGTGCTAGAGCTGTCAACAATTATTTCACCAGTTAATTGACTGCCTGTTATTGGACCACACTGAAATATTTCATGAGAATGTACTTGTATTGTTCATTTATTTACTTCATTTATTGCCAGCTTTTCTTGTTGAGTCTCCAAGATGGACCATGTACATACACATGTGCTGTCAAGTTGCAACTGACTTACAGTGACCCCAGCAAGGGGCTTTCAAGGCAAGTGAGAAGCAGAGGTGGTTTGCCATGGCCTTCCTCTGCAGTACTGACCCTTCTTAGCTTCTGAGATCTGGTGAGATTGGGCTATACCATACCACCTTCCTTTCAAAGGTGAATTAGAAGACTATAGTTTTTAAAAAGGGTGTATTAGAAGACCATAAAAAGGTAAAATAAAAACATAAGAGAAGCCAATCTTGGATCATGCCAATGGCCCATCTAGTCCAACACTCTGTCACACAGTGGCCAAAAATACCAGGTGCCATCAGGAGGTCCAGCAGTGGGGCCAGGACACTAGAAGCTCTCCCACTGTTGCCCCCACCCCCCAGCACCAAGAATACAGAGCATCACTAGCCCCAGCCTGAGAGTTCCTAATAGCCACTGATGGACCTCTGCTCCATATGCTTATCTAATTCCCTCTTGGAGCTGTCCATGCTTGTAGCCACCACCACCTCCTGTGGCAGTGAATTCCATGTGTTAATCACTCTTTGGGTGAAGAAGTCTTTCCTTTTATCCGTTCTAACCCGAATTGCTCATCAATTTCATTGAGTGCCCACGAGTTCTTGTATTGTGAAAAATGGAAAAAAGTACTTCTTCCTCTACCTGCTCTATCCCATGCATAGTCTTATAAACCTCAATCATGTCACCCCTCAGCTGTCGTTTCTCCATGCTAAAGAGCCCCAAGCGCTGTAACCTTTCTTCATAGGGAAAATGTTCCAAGTCTTTTATCATTCTAGTTGCCCTTTTCTGCCCTTTTCCCAATATATAGCGCATGCTATAATATCCTTTTTGAGGTGTGGTGTGGTGACCAGAACTGTACACAATACTCCAAATGAGGTCACACTGTTGATTTATACAGGGGCATGATGATACTGGCTGATTTGTTTTCAGTTCCCTTCCTAATAATCCCTAGCATAGTGGTGGCCTTTTTTATTGCAGTTGCACACTCTCTCGACATTTTCACTGAGTTATCTACTATGACTCTCTTTTGGTCAGTTTCTGCCAGTTCAGACCCCATCAACGTGTATTTATATTTAGGATTTTTGGCTCCAATGTGCATCACCTTGCACTTGGCCACATTGAACCCCATTTGCCCATCCTCAACAGATCCCTTTGGAGTGCCTCACAATCCTACCTGGTTCTCACCACCCTGAACAACTTTGTGTCATCTGCAAATTTAACCACTTCACTGCTTACTCCCAACTCCAAATCACATTGTTTATGGGGTTTGCTAGGTAGCCCCGCAAATGGTAGCTAAGATTCTTTTAAAACTTCATTTATACCCCACCTTTCTTCCCAATGGAGACCAAAGTGGCATGCATTATTCTCCTCTCCTCCATTGGGCCACAACAACCCTGTGAAGCAGGTTAGGCTGAAACTGTGTAACTGGCCCAAGGTAACCCGGCAAGCTTCCATGGTGCAATGGAGAGTCCAGCCTGGGTCTCCCAGAGCCTAGCCTGAAACGCTACACCATACTGGCTCCCTGAGAGCTCACCGATGAAGTGTTGCAAGATCTCAGCTTCAGCAGTTTGGGGAGAATTTAAATCCCCCTCACCTTTCCCCCCCTTTAAAGTTGTTTCTGCAAACCTGAGAGCTGTCTCAGGCTGGGAAAAAAAATATATCCCTCCTCTGTACATGGCTCCATTGTGTGGATTTTTAATTAGCATTTTGGAGCCATGTTCAGAATTAGATATACAGATTAAAATGTCTTTAAAAGTTAATTCTATTATTTCACGATAACAGTTATCTGGGCTTTCCGTAGATAATGATTTAACCTGTTGGTGAATAAAGTATTTTATTTGGCATCTAACTGTGCAGTCTGGAGCAGAGTTACACCTCACTGACTTCTAACCAGAGTAACACCTAAGTCAGTGGTCTTAAAGGAGTGGACCTCTGTTTAGGAGTGCATCTGCTAGAGCCTAGAGGTTGGGAAAGGTCTTTATAGACCGTCTAGTCCAACCCCCTGCTCAGTGCAAGAAACCCAGAGTTAGAGCATCCTTAGCAGATGGCTGCTTCACCTCTATGTGAACACCTTCAGCAAGATAGGACTCACCCGTCCCTCCCCACCAGGTAATTGCTTCTGTTGTTGAACTGCTCTTCATGTTCAGAAGCATCTCCTCCCACCACTGAACAAGTTAGCCCAATATTTTTAGGTTTGCTGTAATCACATGAATGCTTAGAAAGTACGTGACACTAACGAATCAACGAACTATATATCTTTGACCTCTCAGCCCTAGTCAACCCTACTATGCACAGAACAGCACTTAGGTGTGTCAGCACTCCACAGATATTCATGTAGATGAAATGTCTGGAAGCCAGAGTATCTATCTCAATGCTTGTTCCAACCACCAGTGCGGAGAAATGTGTGGTCCTGATGCAGAAGCTTTCCATGCAATTGGGCCGGTGCATATGCTAAGCAGCATCAAACATCCCACTATGCATAATGCCACCATATGGAAGATCTTGTGCAATCTTTTATTTATTTATTTATTTATTTGCTGCTTTTTGTTACAGAAAACTGGTAGAGCAAAGCGGCTAAGAGGTAAAGCTATGAATCAGAAAGTCACAAGTTCAAATCTTGCCTCTTCCATGAACTCGCTAGGTGTTCTTCGGCAAGCCATTCTCTCTCAGTCCCCATCTGGAATGTGAAGGTAAATAATACTTTATATCTGAGGCTATTATAAACATTACAACAAAGTAACGTATACAAAGCACTTTGAACTCTCTAAGAAGAACATGCCATTGAGTCACCACTGACTTGGGGTGACCCCAGGACTTTGGGGTTTTCAAGGCCAGAGAGGAGCAGAAGCGGTTTTGTCATTGCCTTCTTCTGGGACGCAACTCTGGCCTTCCTTGGTGGTTTCCTGTCCAGGTACTGACCATTGTTACTTGCAGGGCTATTTTTGGGCAGGGACGCATAGGAACGGCATTTCGGCTGGCTCCTGAGTTGGCCACGCCCAGCAGGGACTCATTAGCATAACAGGCCACACCCAACAGCAGAAATTCATTAGGATTGGCTACATTAGGGCTGTGTGGCCTAACATGCAAAGGAGTTCCTGCTACAAAAAAAGCCCTGGGTTTTGACAACAAACAAGGTAAACAGAATAAGAAGCAAAAGGTGGGTGTGGCTGGACAACCACACTTCTGGTAACATGGGGGTGTGGCCTAATATGCTAGTGAGCTGTACTGTCAGGGATGTGGCCTAATAAGCTAATGAGTTTCTCCTGTTTGGTGTGGCCTGTTATGTTAATGAGTTCCTGCTGGGCTTTTTCTACAACCCACCACCCCAGTTACTTGGTTTTACGACTTTTATCACTCATTGTTATCTCTGTTGTTTTATCCTGCTGTTAGCTGCCCTGGGCCGGCCATGGCTGGGAGGGTGGGGTATAAATATAATAAATAAATAAATATGTCCAACTCTCTAAACTGCTAAATCGTTTTCAAGTATTTGAAAGTGTGCCTTGTACACAAAAGCTCATACCTCGAATAAACTTTTGTTGGTCTTAAAGGTGCCGCCGGACTCTAAATTCGTTCTCCTGCTTCAGACCAACACGGCTGACTACCTGGATCCCTAAACTGCTGTAAAAGCGCTGCTATCTGCTTTCATACGGGACCATTAGATTTGAGCTGCCTCTCAGTAGTGGTTGGGGGGGGGGAGTAGCAAAGATGGAGGATGGGGAAAGACGGAGTGTTTTATTGCTTCTCCAGTGCAAAGGGGAACAGAATTTTCATTTTATTTGTTGACTTTTGGGAGCAGTTATGTAGCCCGTTTCCCCAGTGCTGCCACCTAATGTCCACTCATTTCCCTTCATGATATCACCTCCTGTGCTCTGAGTTTCCCCACCAATTTTTCTAGGTTGCCTGTGAGTCCTAACATCTTTTTCTGTCTCTCATAATAATTGTCTGCAATCAAGTTGCAACCAGTCCACGATGGCCCCAGGGCCATGGGGTTTTCAAGGCAAGAGATGAACAGAGGTTTGCCATTGCCTTCCTCTGCATAGCAACCCTAACCTTCCTTGGTGGTGCCCTTAGGATTAACTGTGGCTGACTTTGCTTCGCTTCCAAGCACTGATGAGACTGTGATAGGCTGGGCTACTGGGCTGCTTTTCTACCTCTAAAGACACATTTTTAAAAAATAAATAAGTGCACATGCGTGCACAATATGGTTGCCAACTCCAGCTTCTGGAAATTCCTGGAAATCTGAGGTGAGGGAGCTCAGTGGGGATGTAATGCCATAAAGTCCACCCTTCAGACCTGCCGTTTCCTCCAGTAGAAATGATCTCTGTTATCTGGAGATCAGTGGTGATTCCAGGAGAACTCCAGGCCCCACCTGAAGGCTGGTAACCCTAGCTGCACAGAACCGCACACTATATCTATTTGAATGACTGCTTGCAGCAGGACAAAGAAAGCCCCTTGCTGTAACCTGAACCAAGGGTCACCAGAGTATAGAACATGGGTTTCAGTTTTGGAATACGTGAGAGCCTTTGAACATGTGCAGAGTACTCTTCCTTGAACTGAATAATCACAACCAGCCTGACTTCATCTGAGATTGCAGGTCAAGGCTTCCAAGATGGGACTCCCAGGCCTCAGAAGGAAGCCTCTGCATCTTTCATCTCAAAGCTAAGTCAATGCCTGGACTTCAGTCTGCGTGTCTTTATCACCGCGGCCGCAGGGCACGTCTGGTCCTTCCGAGAAAGGTAAGGTTCCAGCCACTCCATATTTGAAGAGAGTGGCCTTTAAAGCCTGACTCTTCCAGGGCCACTGCCTTAGCTCCCCAAGATGTTTGAAGAAACATTAATTTGGCAAGCACACAGTGAGACCCCGACAAAGCCGTTTCACGCGTGCAGGTGGACCAGGTCGGGACCAGCCAGCGAGGACTTTTGCCCTTTGCAGATTGTCCTCCTGAGGCAGGCCAAAGGCAGTTGCATCCCTGGAGAAAGGCATCCGTCAGCCTGCTTCTGACCTCCAGCCAACCATCTCTTGCCATACAAGGTTTCCTGTGTATGTGAGTAGAATACATGGGGAGGGGGGAGTGTCAAGAGAAGAAGGAATAAGAATGGAGGTGATGGGGAGGAGATGGCAGGCCTCCTTTCCTCTTTCATCATCAAACAACAAATTGATCCTTGAGAGTCTGGCTGGTAATGAGAAGCCCTTACTTTGAAGCACAAAGACAGAAGAGCTTTGGATCTTTATCTGCCCCCCCGCCCCCCTCCCTGTAGATGCTTATTCCTATTCCTGTAGCTGGAGGGGATGGCTTTGTTGCCTAAGGCGGTAATCCACATACCACTGGTTTGCAGTTAAGGTTGCAAGCTCTGGACTGAAAAATTCCTGGAAATTTGGTGGGAGTGGAGCCTGGAGAGGGTGGGGTTTGGGGAAGGGAAGGGTACAATGCCATAGAGTCCACCATCCAAAGCAGCCATTTTCTACAGGGGAACAGGTCCAAGCAGTCTGGAGATCTGTTGTAATTCTGGGAGATCTTCGGGCCCCAGCTGGAGGTTGTCAACCCTATTTGCAGCCCAGTCCAGGGGCATATTTACTTGGAGCGTTCTACTGAGTTTCACTGGACCTACTCCAAAGTAACTGTACATCGGACTGTACTTGTAGTCAGTGGTTACAATGCACAAAAATGTGCTGGTTTATATAATGATTGTAGCCTAATAATAATAATGGCTTGTATCCCACAAGATCTGCTTGCAGAGCAGGACTTTCCTGTTTCTTCCTCCTACTGAAGCCCATGAGCCCTCCCCGCCAGTTTGATTCCTGGAGATCAGCAGTCATTCAGGAAGAGAACAGTGGAGGAGGGGGGAACGTGAAGGTCTGCAGAAATCTCCTGGTCTGCCAAAGACGGAAATGCCCCAAGTCTTTGGAACGCTGTGATTGGGTACGAGACAGTGTGTTCAGCATTTATACACAGCATTTGGCGTAACACTGTCTCACTAAACATGAGGGCCAAGGAGATACGGTGCTTAGGGTGCCAGAGTAGTGCTAGGTAAGCCTGGATTCAAATCCCCACTCTACCCTGGAGCTCACTGGGTGATCTTGGGGGCTGGTCACTCTCTTTCAGCCTAACCTACCTCACAGAGTTGTGTGGATAAAACAGCGGAGGGGAGAACCTTGTAACTCGATCAGATCTCTTTGCAGGGGAGGCTGGATAAAAAATGAGATAGGTATACTTGGGAGCTGTATACTCGGGATACTGTAAAGCAGGGCAGAACTTCCATCCCTGTATTGTAGACGGGGAAGTGAGGCTGAGTACGTCGCTACTTTAGAAATGGGATAACGAACTAGAGATTGCACAGCGCAGTCATTGGACTTAAACTGGTGGAACTCTGTTTAGGATTGGATTGCACTGTAAAATTAAAAACGCCTTACCCTTAGCCAGTCTCCTTGAGGCCACTGGAGTGCTGAACTGCCGGATGCTCACACTTTCTCCTGCAGATAAAACCCCAGAGTCATAAATTGCAGTGCTCCCTGTTCCAGGGCATATGTGTGGATTAAAACGAGATTTATTGTAAATGGGTCCCGTTTCCCCCCCCCCCCGCTAAACTTTGTGGGCTTACATGCTAAATAAGCCACCAGAGGGCGCTTGTGCTACAGGTTACTTTCCTCAAAGCTAGTTGAGAGAAGCGAAAGGTTCGGCACAACCCCCCCTCCCTTCTCACTAGGTGGAGAAGATGGGGTGGGGTGGCAGAAGCCATGAATGCAAAGCGGGAGGTGGTAAAGACTCTTGCCTCAGGGTCATTTTGCTGGTGATCTCCCACTGCATCATGGGAAAGGGCCTTGCTTTTTCACTGGGTCATATGATCCTGAGCTCAGGTTGTGTGCCCAGGACCCAGTGTCACCTCTGGAGGAAATGTAGCTGAGGTAGGAAGGCAGTGTTTTCTTAGAACCCGTGGAACTGAGACCATTTGATGGAAGTCCCCCCCCTCACCTTACCTTCCTTTATCCACGTCTCTAAATGTTGCTGGGTGCTTTTAGTTCTCACCAGTAATATCTTACAACAATGTGCAGTTCTTCTCAGTATTAGCCCACTTTCTCCCCCCTTTAATATTCATTAACACCTTCAATTCCAAACACATTCCTTTCCCTCATTTGGTTTGCATCATCACCCTCTCCTTTTGAAAGAACAGGAACCTAGAGAGATCACATGACTTGAGCTAGGTCATGCAGGTCAGACCTCCCAGCCCCTGGCTTTGTGAATCAGCCTTCCTCCCGTGAATAAATATAACTTGCATCCTTTCTTCCACGGTACCGATACAAAACAGTGTAGCAGCCTGGCAACATATGAATCTACTGGTGTTAAAACTAGCTTGTTGGAGAGAGGAGATGCCACAGTCAAGGAGAGATAGGTAGCAGTTCTAGAGATCCGTACAGGAAGTGACCCTGGGCTTCTGCTCTTGAGTTTTGCTCATGCAGATGCTGTATTGAGATGAATTGTCTCTCCAGTTCCCGTAACAAAAGTCATGAGATCATGCCACCTATGAGGACCAAACAAAACAGTGTGCAGGCTTACAAGCCCTCCGTCAGGCTGGAGGAGAGGCAAAAAGAATGTTTTTCAGGCCACAGTGGTGTCTGGTTGGAGGTATTGCAGGCTTTAGAACAGCGGTGCTGGGTGTAACTGGTTTCAACGTGCAAAAAAAAAAAAGCCTTCTGATAAGAAAAAAAAATGGCTACTCTCTTTTAAGCCTTTTCCTTTGCTCCCCTTCACACAGTCATTTTTAAAAAGACGAGACTATGCCTTGACATCTTCTAGTCCATTTGTAAATGGCGCATTTTCTTGCACACGGGAATGCTACGGGAGTAGCTCGTCTGAATAATCCCCACTGGGAATCCCTTAATAAAGTTCATCTTTATTTGTGTGATCAGCTGCAGCGTGCTTCTTGGTTCAAACGGTAGCTCTCGGGTTTTCCTACGAGTTCTAAACTCTCATTCCTGATGTTGTTCCACACATGGAAGCATTTCTCCTACAGCTATGCTACAGCGCCTGCTTCTTTGGGCTTTGTATTCTCTCCATGTATGCGAACTTACAGTTTTCTGCCACATTTGAATCGACCTTCAGTTTACGAGACCCAAGCGACATCTCCCTCTTCCTTCTTTTTCCAAGAACTGAGCCCACTTCAGCCCAGCTGCTCCCCCATCATTTTGCTGTTCCAGACCTAGAACCCGCATTTCAAATTTATGGCTGCAACAGTTCTTCTCTGTCAAGAGCTGCAGCTCTCTTCGCACTCCTCACACACTGTGCCAGTTGTGGATCTCATTGTAAGCTGTAATGTATGGGTGCAGAAAGTCTGTAGTGTGAACGACAGGCGGTTTCTCTCCTCTCTGTTTGCAAACTAAATTCTGCTGGCCTGCATCCAAAAGTCATCTGGCCTAAGTGATACACCACCATCCAACAACCCTCTCTTTCCCTATACCCTCTTGGTTCTGACAAGCATGGCTTCCACCCCACCCCGCCCCCTTTATTTGTAGGGATGAGGGTACTGTTTCAGCTTGCAACCAGAAATCCGCAGCTCGCTCTTTGTGAATAAATGACAAAGCTGCTCAGGAAATGCAGGTATTCCTTCCTTGACTGCCGGTGGCAGCGATTGGGGGGGGCAGAGAGGCTCCTTGCACAGCCAGCTCATGTATCCAGTCTCCAGGGGAAAGGCCAAGGTGACGGCAGGCAGAGGGAAGGCTGCATTTCAGCACGTTGGCTCCTTTCCCAGGCTGCTAGAGACAAGCTCCTGTGTCCTTCTTCCGGAGGGGAGTCACCCCCTCCTATTTTTTCCCCTTCAAAAAAGCAGCCTGGGGGAAGAGAGGCTAGTGGTTCATCTACGAAGAACAATGCATTGTGCTTTTCTGCTCCCATATGCCTGTGTTACTGGTCTACCCTAATACTACTTCTGCCACAACCCCGGGGTGGGGTGGGGGGAACAGGCTGCTCCTTGCTCCGGGATTCTTTCATCTTCTTCCCCTGTCTGGCATTATCCACGGAAGCCTCACTGCTTTCCCCTTCAGGCCTCTCCAAGTTTGGGGTTTGTGCCAGTCCAGTTCTACATCCTCTCTTGGCCAGCCTGAATGGACATGGCCAGAGGGATAAGGCAGTTTGGATCATATCTCTTCCCGTGCTTCTCCCCCCCCCATGAGTAGAGCGGGCAAGAGCATGGCTTGGCACAGCTTGACTGAAGGCACAGCTGCCACTGCTGAAAGCTTAACCCCTCAAGCACCAGGGCACAGGGCTTCAGCTTTTTCTCTACCTTCAGGGAACAAAAGGGGCAGGCATTGTGCTACTTAGGACTGTGGCCACCTCAGTCAGGAGGCTTCACAGTGAGCGTTCAGCACCTATCTGCCTGAGCAGCCATGCTTCACTGCCATTCCTTATTACTACAGTTATATAGTATTGCCCCAATGCAGGTAAACAGCACAGGCTGGTGGTCACAAGGGCTCAGAGCCTTTGGAGAATCCAGGTAGTTCCTTTCCCCAGTCTTAGTGCAAACATATTTTTAAAAAAGCTTGTGCCCAACCAAATGGGCTGAGGATTTCCTGGTGAAAATTGCTCTTCTTCATCCTAACACCCCCCCCCAACCTTTTTTTCTTTTTTCTCTTCTGGCAGCAACACAGGGGGAGGGGAAGGGGGGGAAGTGTCTGTCTCTTTAAGACTGTCAGGTTGCAGGGAGCAGATGGCATCTGCTTCCAGTCCTTGTTCTTTGTGTGGCTGCACAAAAGAGGGAGCCTGTCTCTCCTGAATTTACCCCCCCTTTGTGTTGGGGTGGAGCTGGGTGCAGGGAGAATGCAGCGGGGGGGGGGGGCGAGGTCTGAAGCTGATGAAGGAAGAAGGGAAGGAACCATATTGGGGGGGGAACAAATGTAGAAGATTTATTGCAAAAGTAAACTTGGATTTGCCAGGCCTTTGTGCACTAGAGAATGTGGAAGCCGGGGGCTTCTTTCATTGTTCATGCTGCCCCATTGCATTGCACAGACACAGCACCGAAGTTTCCCCTTTCCCAGACGGCAAAATCATGGGGAGGTGTTAAAAGAAAAGCTGGGGACCATCAGCAAAAGCAGCTCTTAAGGACAATGCGAATTAAGTTATCTGGCAAACCCCAGAAGTAATGGAGGAGGGGCAACAGTCCTAGAAGTGGGGAAGGATGTGAGTGCGTGTCTGGAGAGGGGGCTGTGGAATGGTAGACTGCATATTAGTAGTAAAAGGTACATTTTCTGTAAAGGTCATGGAGAGGGAAAATTGGGGAGGTGTGTGTAGATATTGTGGATTGCACATGTGTATAGGACGGACATGTCAGCATGAGCATGCAGAATACCAAGTTCTGAGATATGAGCAAGGGTGCTAAGAGACCCGGTAGACCTTTTGAGATGTTTGTTGTAAAGCGTATGGGATGCTCGGATGGGGAGGAGGCAGCTATAAGTATTAGAGAGGGAGTGTATGAACTGTGTGGGGGGGCAGTGTAAGCTGACACTGGTGTGGCTTGTGGTTCTCTGCCTTCGAGGTGGAGATGGGAGCCACATGCAGTCTACGTGCAGGAGTCTTAATACTGCCTATGTGGTGATGGCGCTTATGGGGCAAGGAGGAAAGATGGCTTTGCAGTTGTAGAACGAAGGAAGGAGGAAGTGCACGATGGCAAGATGTGGGAAGCACGTTCTGTGTATTACCAGGGTGACAGAGTGGTAGCCGCGTGTGACAATGGAAAGACCGGCTCTTTGTGTGTGCAGAGGAGGGAAATGCAGGCTGTGACCGGACCGGAGGGCGCATGGCAGTGCTTCTGGGTGGTGGCAGGAGCGTAAGGTTGTTTGTGTGTGCACGCGCACTGCCAGTGTATGGACACAGGGGAAGTGTGTACGTGACCCGATCAGGCCCTTCCTCTCCCCTCTGCTCCGGGCAGAGCTGCAGGCCAGGCATGCTCCCTGGAGGGCAATCAGATCCTTTAATCTTCAGCAGGATGGAAAACGGCTGGGTCTGTTCAGAGCTCTCACTCTCACTCGCATCAGCTCCCCCTCCCCATCCTTGTCCTTTGGCTTTGATGTTCAGCTTCACCATGGAGAAGCAGACGGGCTGGGGCATTCAGAGACCGATCTGGATGAGAATAGACGTGTGCAAAACACACACTCACACACCCCTTCTTTCTCACACGTATACAAAGAGCAGCACACATTTGTTGTATCAATCGGGCAGTGCCACAGGGAAAGCCACCAGTGCATTGAGAAGGCTTGTGAACGTGCCGCAATAGTCAGCGTCTAACTCCGGGCTCCCCAGGCTGCGGGTGCCTCATCCCACAGCCCCGTGGAGGGAGGGCGGGAAGGAGGGAAGGAGGAAGGGCAGGCAGCGGGGCGGGCCGATGAACCCAGAGCTCCCTGCTGACAGCGGTAGGCTTGAATGGCCTCAAATGTGGTTGAGGGACCAGGCAGGCCCCTGGTTGGTATCTTCTAAATTTAGGATCCTGATTATAGTTTGGGGCTTGGAAAGAACGGAGGAAAATTCCCATCAAATCAAAATGGGGCTTTGGACAGAAAGAGGCAGAGAATGCGTGCTAGCATGACTACACATCACGAGACAGAAAGAGCACGCACATGGTGTGTGCAGGAGCCATTTGCACCCCTTCTCTCTCTCTCTCTCTCTCTCTCTCTCTCTCTCTCTCTCGCGCACACACACACAATGGTTTGCCACAGGCTCTCTGACTCGTACGCAACGTTTCTTATCGCTCTCTGTTTCACACACACACAATCTTATACACACAATAGTTCAGTTTAGGCAGCTGCTGCTGTCTTGACCCCAAAAGCAGAAATGCAAATCAGGGTGATATCTTTTAATGGAGTGGCATCTATTGGTGTTGGGTAGCAGTATGTAAGCTATTAAAGCTGCACAGAGCTCTTTAGAAGGCACGATGGCCTAATTGTAAAAGTTCTGCATCCTTCAAAAGCCTGCAGCCAGTGATGTAAACATTGTGTTTTAACGTGTATATTTTGTGTGTATGAACATACCACACACATACAGAGCCCCTTCCTCTCACTGGTATTCCCTGGCTTCATCCATACAAGGCAATAATTCTGTGGCAACTTGGAACAAACACTGCTTCGCTTTTCCTACTAGAGTGTTTAATTACATTACAGTTTATTCCACTTCAAATCAAGGACTAGTGCATGTCTGAAAATGGAGTCGCAATTAGCCCAGATCACGAGTGCATGCCTGTTTTCCACACCCTTGAATATCTGTCCCTTTGTTTCTGTGGTTCCCGCTCCACGTCAGTCCAAGCCCTGTTGAGGCACACTGGAGAAGGGGCAGTTTTTCCAGACCTTTGGCAAAAGATCTCTCACAGAGAGCCCTACCAACAATGCTGCCCTTAAGAGGGGAGGTGGCGTCTCTCTCATTTGAGCCAACATGGAAGCTGAATTCCAAGGAGGGCATTGAGCCAGTAGGGCTGCGCACGTCTGCAGAGGGCTGAAGCTGTCCTGCTGCTCCAGGAAGCAGAGATCGTGGGCTGGTTCAGACCTCATTTTTGCTTCCTCTCCAAATCCACTGGTCTGTCCCCACTGCAAACAGAGTGGGTGGCAGGAACATTTTGCCGCTGCCATCTCAGTATTGCCCAGAGAACACACAGTGGCTTGAATTAGCTTCATCCATCCTGTAAGCGCCACCAGCACACACAAACTGACCGATCTGTAGCAGGACCCGAGGAGGCATGCATAAATAGCTCCAGCAGCAGATCAGCCATGTTCTCCCGACCTTCTCAGCCCCGTCCGGGGTTTGTGTTTTGAGCCACACAAGGTGTGTGTGTGGGGGGAGCCCATCACACTTCTTGGCTCCATTGCTTAGCAAGTGCTCTTTCCTGGGACAGTAGCCTGTGCTCCTGCTCCCAACCCCAACCCCCTGAATGTCACTCAAATAAAGCAAAGGGGTGGGAGAGGCAGAGGTCCAGCAGGGAGTCAGCAGATTTGTGGTGTGTGAGAAGCAGGCAGACTGGCTCCCTGCCTTTGTGTCTGCAGCTGCTGCTATTGCAGCTCTCCGTCCTCCACTGCCACCCACCCTGGCATCCAGATCCTGGGTTTCCTTGCCTCTGCAAAGCACGCAGTACCACCATCCGGAATGTAAAGCTCCCCCTTATCCTATTGTTTCTTTTCACACACCCATCTCCCCCGTGCGGCCATTTTCCCAGGCCTACCCTGTGCGTGTGCAAAGAGCAGAGGGAGAGAAGCAGGCGATAGCAGGGGTCTTGTTTAGACAATGCTGGTGCTTTTTCATCCTCCAGGGGGAGGGGGAGGGGGATGGGGGAAAGGAAGGGAGTGGGGGAGAATCAAGGTTGGAGGAGCCTTTCCCTTGCCTGCTCAGGAGGCTGGCTTGCGTTGCAGGTGGGGCCCCCATTCCTGTGAGTCCTGCACAGGCTCAGGTCAATGACTCCGTGTGGGCGCGCACACACATACCCACTCGTGGATGTGGGGGGAGGTGATGATGGAGGAGGGAGGGGTAGGTCATTGAACTGACGGACAGCAGGCAGGGAAGATGTGGTTCAAGAGCAATTTGTTGCACCTGGCGTGAAAGTAGGGATCCAGAGTGTCCCTGAACTTCCTGGATTATCTTTGTTATGCACCTAGCTGGGGATGGGCAGATCTGGAAATCTCAATGAAGGGCCACTGGCAGGTAGAGGAGAATCCTAGATGGGGTGTATGTGCATGTGTGCGTGCGTGCATGTACATGCCTGTGCTGAGGACACGGAGGGAAGGCATTTGTTTAGCGATTGCTGGAAATTCTATTGCTCGGCTTCAGTGGCTTACTCTCTGATGAAGGGAGCTTTGACTCTCGAGAGTTTATCCCCTCCCCCCCCTTCAATCTTATTGGTCTCTCAAGTTGCTACTGGACTCGAAACTAGCTGTTCTACTGCAGACCAGCAGGGCTACCCTGTCTTAATGGCTTTCTATGTTCATTTGCCCAACCAAGACCTTCTGTGTGTGTCTTTTGCAGGTGCGTATCATACAAGATTGGGGGGGGGGCAGGTCTGGTCTTCTCTGCAGGAAGCAAGCTCCTTTCTGTAGGTGGGCTTTGCCTAGCCAAAAAAGTACATCCTGCTTATTAGAGTTCAGACCCCAGGATGATGTCTTTCCCTCCATTGTGTAGCAGCTCACACTAAAATGGTCAGGGACTCAACATCGACTGGTAACCCCAGGTCCCAAAGATACTAAATTTGCTGTTACCAGGGCCAGGGCTTTTTCAGTGGCAGCTCCTATCTGGTGGAATGAGCTCCCGGAGGAGATCTGGGCCCTGTGGGACCTGGCGCAGTTCCACAGGGCCTGCAAGACGGAGCTCTTCTGCCAGGCTTTTGAGTAGAAGCCACCACCATCACTATACCATCACTATACCACCACCGCTAAATGGAGTGGGTGTCATCGGGGAACGAGATGGCCCTGGGAGGAAGGACGGATCGCTGTACCACCTGGAGTCTACTGTGTCTCTCTGGGACCACCTTGTCATATGTGACCCAATCTGTTACTTGTGATATCTAGAGCACTTGTATTTTTATATGAATGATTGTTTTATTGCTTGTTTTATCCTGTTTTAATTGTTTTTACCTTGGCATATGTGCCTCATTTTTTAGCCGCCCTGAGCCCATCCAGGGAGGACGGGGTATAAATTTAATAATAAAATAAAAAATAAAAGACTGCCACTGAGTCTAGCGGGGCTTGTGGTGTTAAGTTTGCCATGCTGGGAAAAGTATCAGTTTCACTATATCCAGCATGGTGTTTTAGGCATGTGTGTACAAATATGCATTTATGGGCATGAAATTTGCAGTTTGTAGGCTTCAGGGATCCACGTTCACGTTTTTAGCTGTGGATTCAAATTCTGCCTCAGCCACTAAATGCACGCACAAGCAAACGAGGGACTTGGTAGTGGAAAGTGTTATCAAGTCACAGCTGGCTTATGGTTTTTGAGGCGAGAGACGTTTCAGAGTGGTTTTGCCATTGCCTGCCTCTGCATCACAACCCTGGTATTCCTTGGAGGCCCCCCATCCAAATACTAGCCAGGGCTGATGCTGCTTAGTTTCTGAGATCTGATGAGATCAGGCTAGCTTGGGCTATTCAGGTCAGGGCAAACTAGGGACTTAGCAGGCACAAAAGAGGCAATCCCTGTTAAAAGAGCTGTGAGTCTACCAGGTAGATTTAGGGAAACTGCTCTGTCCCCATCTTTGATCTTCAAGAACGGTAAATTGCTTTGCCAAACCTCTTGCAATAGCCCCCTTGAGATCTTGTCCATCGATACCGGGTAAGTTGGTGGAAACTGTTATTAAGGAAAGAATTAGTAGGCACATTGATGAACAAAAACTATTGAGGCAGACTCAGCATGGGTTCTGTAAGGGAAGATCTTGTCTCACTAACCTGTTAGTGTTTTTTGAGGGAGTGAACAAACATGTGGACAAGGGGGACCCAATAGATATTATTTACCTTGACTTCCGGAAAGCTTTTGATACAGTTCCTCATCAAAGGCTCCAAAGTAAGCTCAATAATCATGGGATAAAAGGACAAGTCCTCTTGTGGATCAAAAACTGGCTTATAAATAGGAAACAGAGAGTGAGTATAAATGGGAAACTTTCTCAGTGGAGGGTGGTAAGCAGTGGGGTACCACAGGGATCAGTACTCGGTCTGATGCTTTTTAACTTGTTTATTAACGATTTGGAATTGGGAGTAAGCAGTGATGTGGCTAGATTTGCAGATGACACAGAGTTGTTCGGGGTGGTGAAAACCAGGGAGGATTGTGGGGCGCTCCAGGGGGATCTGTTGGGGATGGGTGAGTGGGCGTCAACGTGGCGAATGGGGTTCAATGTGGCCGAGTGCAGGGTGATGCACATTGGAGCCAAGGATCCTAGGTATAAATACACGTTGATGGGGTCTGATCTGGCGGAGACGGACCAAGGGAGAGATCTTGGAGTCGTAGTGGATAGCTCACTGAAAATGTCTACACAATGTGTAGCTGCAATAAAGAAGGCCAACGCTATGCTGGGGATTATTAGGAAGGGAATTGATAACAATTCAGCCAGTATCATCATGCCCCTGTATAAATCATTGGTGCGACCTCATTTGGAATACTGTGTGCAGTTCTGGTCACCACATCTCAAAGGGGATGTTATAGCATTGGAAAGGGTGCAGAGAAGGGCAACTAGAATGATAAAAGGGTTGGAACACCTTCCCTATGAAGAAAGGTTAAAATGCTTGGGGCTCTTTGGCTTGGAGAGACGGCGGCTGAGAGGTGACATGATCGAGGTTTGTGGGATTGTGAGTGGGATTGAGCAGGTTGAGAAAGAAGTATTTTTCTCCCTTTCTCACAATACAAGAACTCGTGGGCACTCTATGAAATTGCTGAGCAGTCGGGTTGGAACAGATAAAAGGAAATACTTCTTCACCCAAAGAGTGATTAACATATGGAATTCGCTGCCACAGGAGGTCGTGGCGGCTGCAGGCATGGACAGTTTCGGGAGGAAATTGGATAAACATATGGAGCAGAAGTCCACCAGTGGCTATTAGCCACAGGGTATAGATGGGAATTCTCAGTCTGGGGCAGGTGATGCACTCTATTCTTGGTGCTGGAGGGGGCAGCGGTGGGAGGGCTTCTGGTGCCCTGGCCCCACTGCTGGACCTCCTGATGGCCCCTGGTATATTTTGGCCGCTGTGTGACAGAGTGTTGGACTAGATGGGCCATTGGCCTGATCCAACATTGGCTTCTCTTATGTTCTTATGTTCTTATGAATGGACAAGCGCTGCGTGCTCCTACCTTTCCTCCACTGTTCAGCTCGCTCAACAATCTCTAGCACCCCTTCCTTTGTACGAGGAAGAGAGGAGCCTGCTCTGCTTCCTGCCTGAGGGACTGCAGCTCCGTATAACCTGATCGGTCAGGCAGGAACGGCTCCCCCTTCCGTAGCCCTTACAAGGGCTCTACACAAACACAAATTATAAAAGTAAGGCTAAGCGCTGCCACGGCCCACTCCAGAGCGCAAACCCAGCATAACTGCCCTCCTGCGAGATAGCAAAACCTGGCCCCTGCATTCCATTCCAGCTAATTGACCAGGAAACAAACAAGACTCCAAGGAGAGACAGGGTGGATGGCCTCAGCTCCCAGAGACCTCCCTTCCTGCCCGCTCAGCCTCCCCCCCCCCCCGCCTCCAGCTCTTCACCGTCTCCACTGCACACTGCTGGAAGGCAGCCTAGGACCTCGGCTCCCTTGACATCAAAGGGCCTCTACAAAGAGTCTGCGAACAAACAGAATTCCCCACTGCCACCTACAAAAATCCTCTGCTCTGCTTCCTCTCCCCCCCCAAGCACCAGGGTCCAGGGAGGAACCTATTGTTCCTCCTTTGCTCTCTCACTCCAGCAGGGAATTTCTCAGTAACATTGACGGCCACAATGCTTTTGCACCCAGGCATGTTTTTTTGTCACCTTGTGGCTCTCTCGCTGCCACCCACAGCCTTCCTCACCCAGCCATTGTTTTATGGGCACTGCTTAAAAATCCATCTTCAGCTTGAGCCATGTGGTTTCAAAATCTCCCCCAGGTTTTTTTTTTTAAAAAAACCTTCCTGAATCATCCGCCTGGCCGCCTGGGAGGCCGGCAGTCTATTCCCGCGGTGAATCCTATGGCAAATAAAATGACAAGGAAGAGACCGAGAGACTGATATTTATGAAATGGAGTAAGAGAATGCCAGAGACAACCCAGGGGAAGGCAGGTTTGAGCGAGAGGAGAACAACAGAAAGTGAATCTGTGTAGAAATTAGCTGGAGATGTTGAAGGCAAGAGCGGAGTTTTAAGTGTATTGCAGGGATGGGGAAGGTAAGTTTTTTCTAGAGGCGTTTAGGTATAGCCAGCGAGGGAACTGTGTAGGGGAAAAAAATCATGGTAGAGTTATTGGATTAGCAGCGGGCGATTGGATGGACAGAGCGGAGAGTCTTGGCGGCAGAGGTAGATGCAGCTAGGTCATATAGGCTAGTATGCAAGAGCTGAGCAGGGGCCCTATTTAGGGAATGCAGGAGGAGGCTGTTATATGTGTTTCAGACAGTGTGTGCCTCAGAATTATGGGCTGGCTAAATCACTGGCTCACCGTGATGGTCAGAACAATAAAACGAGCTTCTGTATTACATAGGCACAGCAAAGGAAAGTCCATTTGCTTGGGGAGGAGCAAAGGATGGGTGTGTCTATAACTACTGTCTTGTGTCAAGAAATTGCTACAAGAAAGAGAATAACTGTTTAGGTTTATATGGAATTATGGAAATAATTCTTATAAAAAACCTTTTCTTTTTTAAAAAATTTAGCCTTCAGTACATCCAAAGCAAGGCTTTTGGATCTTGCGGTATCTCCTTGCTTCCTGAAAACTGAAATGTTTTTTCCTTCAAGGCATCCGTCATGCAGGTTGGTCTCAATCCAAGCAGTTGCTTGATCTATTGTATTTTCCTTTGAACTCCATAGTGTTACTTACCCAGCAGTACGGAAGATTACTAGCTTGATGTGTGTTCTCAGTTTAATCTTCCCTTGAACACAGCATCTTGTTGTGGACATTGGTTTCAGTAATGTTCTTATGGAACCGGTTCTGCCCACTATACAGCCTGTGTCAACGTGAGCCAGTCTGGTAAGAGTGTCGGACTAGTATCTGGGAGTCCCAGGTTTGAATCCCCACTTGTGCCATGGAAGCTCGCTGGTTGACCTTGGGCCAGTCACACTCTCCCAGCGTAATCCTACCTCACAGGGTTGTTGTGAAGGACAAAAATGGAGTAGAGGAGAATGATGTAGGCTGCCTTGGGTCCCCCTTGGGGAGAAAGGCAGGGTATAAATTAATGAAATAAATAAGTAAATAAATGTAAGAGTTCAGATTTAGGAGCTCTTTTAAAAGCTTTGTAAAGATAGCTGCGGTGAGGGAAAGGCCACTATAATATGCAGCAGGGACTCCCCCCCCCTCACTTTGGAATGGTTTTTCCATCAACAGTGAAAACTGTTCTCAGCGAGCGTAAAAAAGACAAACAGCAGATATCTTGGGAACATTAGCTGACTTTACAGTATGCAAAAAATATCAAGATGTCACTATTATGCTGCTACCAACAGTGCCTTCCTCCTGGATGGGGAGAAAGTGAGAGGACTGAGATTAGAGCAACAGCAAACGGAGAAGGGGAGAGAGAGAGAGAGACTGAGACTTCCCACGTGGCTCCTGCTGGGAACTGAATATCTTCCATCCTTCTCTCCTTTTTCCCTTGAAGAAAAGGGAATATTTTTTATTTTAAAGAAAGAGCAACTTGCGCTTTCAGAGAAGGGATCGATGTGCCCCCCCTTCCCTTCCCTGACCTTTCCCTCTGCACTTAGCACATCTGGCCTCCACCCTTCCCTTTCTGCATGCCTCTTGCCCCTGCGTGCCTCCTCTGGCCAGATGTGCAAGCAGGCGGAAGGGTCTGAGGGGAGGTGCTAAGGCAGGGAACTGGAACTACTTTCTCTGAGCAGCAGCAGGAGCAGCAGCAGGAGCAAGAGCAAAAGCAGCCACAGACTCATTGTGTGAGAGGGAGGGAAAAAGAGATGGTGGCGGCAGCGGCAGGATGAGGCGACGGCAGCTCCCGCAAATCCCCCTCGCGCAACTTTTCCTCTAAGTGCCTCACATGTACGGAGTGAAGCTTTCGTCCTTTCTTGTGGGGCGAAAACAGGGACTCCTGGAGCCAATCCCCTCTTCTTTTTTTCCTCTCTCTCTCTTTTTTGCACAAGTTACTACATCTCCGAAGGGGGAAATAGAGAGGAGGACCAATCTGTTTTTCGGGACCATAGGAAGACTTTTAGGGACCAAATGGTGTGTCGCTGTTTGAGGTCTCTCTAGGATTTTGAAGGCGGTATAGATATATTTTTCTTTATTTTTCTCTTTTCAGAGTGGAGTTACTTGGAATCCTTTCTGGAGAAGAGGCTTATTTTAGAAGTTATCATTGTGGGTTACGGCTTTTCCCATCCCCTGTTCCAGGTACTAAGAGGTCCCCCCCCCACAGCCTGGTGTGTCTTCTACATAACTTCAGTCCCAAGAGTTTTTGTTCACTCTTCATACCCATTACAAGGAAGTTTACAGTAACTTTGAAATTTTGTCTCTCGTTCCAAAGTGGAAGAGGAAACCCTGAACTCTCTTTTCTGCCCCTTGGGACGGAATTTACCTTTACCCCCTGCAATTCCAACCCTGGAACTCCTCTCTACCCCTTTGGATTTTCCAAGGGACATTCGGTCCCTCCGCTCAACGCTTTAAAGTTGAAAGAGGGGGAGCAGTCAGCTCGCATGGCTGCAGTTTTGTTGTTTTAAGCAACATACAAGCATTTTGACTTCTTGTAAGAGGCGCAAAGACCCCGGAGGGGAGGATCTTATCTTCCCCTGACCTGGTGGTCTTGTGGGACTCAGAAGATGCCTTCGGTAATGGAAAAATCGGGGATCCTGTCCAGGAGCCGGTCCAAGTCAGCCACCAACGGCAACCATCAGAACTCGGAGGATGACAGCAGTGAAGAGGAACACTCTCATGGTAAGCCAAGCTGGGATATTATGCGGTGCACACATGGGGAGTTATTAAAACTGGCTGCTTCTCAAGACTTCATTGTGCTCCAGAGGGTGGAGGATTTGAATCTGTGACTGCGCGGGTTGAAGGTCTGGTGTGCCCCAGTTAGGACGAGTTTACAAGGCTGTGCCGTTGTGGAACAAAGAGTTTGGCATCAGGGTCTCTGTGGGAGATGGACTGGAGGCCACTGGGCTCATGGCATGAATGGCCCCAGCCTGCCTTTCTCCACTGGAGGGGAAGGGCCCTCTGTCAGCTCACTTTGCCCTCTGGTGGCCACAGACTGTGGGCTGGGTGAGAGCCGGTTCGGGAAATCTCCCCAGGGTGGCTGTGGCGGCGGCAAAGGACAATCGTGTTCCGTAAGAGCTGCCTGACCTGGGGCACTTGTGATGGAAAATGCACTGAGGAAATCGTACCCGTTTGGGATGCACAGAGTGGCAGCATTTGGGTAGTGTGGGGGAAAGCTGCTTTTTAAAGCAACAGAGATGTGGGAGTGGGGCTGAAAGAGAGGGGTGTGTGCGTGTCTGTGTGTAACCCGGTGTGGTGCAGCCGAGGGGGTGGTGATGAGGTGGAGTGCCAGGATGCTTGGGCGCGAGGGATGGATTGAGGGAGCAGGTATAGACCTGGGGCAGAGGCGTGCCAAAGACTGTCCTAATGATGGGACAGTGATAGTTAAATGTCTCTCTGCTTGGCTTTCCCAAATGTCACTCCAAGCGTATGTTCCATTGCTCAGGAACACAGAATAAAACAGATTCCAGGGCACTGTGACTGGGAAAAGACCTTCTTGTCCCTGAACCCTTCTGGGCGTCACCTCATTTTAGGGATTACCTTGTCACCTTACAGATAAGACTTGACCTGTTTTGCCTATGTGGTCAGATCCAGAAACATGAGGAGGAGCCTGGGGCTCCCTTGGTTTTGCCCCTTTTACTTTCTCTCCAGCCCCACCACCTGGCCAGGTTAACAAAGGAGATGGCTCAGGACTTGGACTGGGAAGAGGGGTTTGGTTTTATTGTCCTTTTGAGCCCTCCCATGTCACTTCTCTCCCCTCAGAAGTCTGCTATGGCCTCTTGTATAGGCTTTGTTAGCCTCCCTCTTTGTGGGGAGGCCATGGGGGTGGAGACGATGCACTTCTCACAAGGCATCGGGGCATCTTTTCCTAGAGGTATGCAATGCCCTTTGACTTGGTGATGGGAGACTTTTGTCCACCAGCCACTCGCTATGGAGTACACAGTTGAATTGAACTCCAGTCAGGTCTGCCTTATCCCTGCAACACACCCAGGAAAGGAGATGCCTCCTTATGTCATCTCCTTTCCGAGGTGCGTCTGCAGGGAGGCACGGCGCTCTCAGTCTCCTAGTAGCATAGCCCATCAGCGAGGTAACAGAGTGTCACTTAACCCCACGGGGCTGTTGGAAAGGCCTGCAGAGTTCTCTGGCTGTCCCTACACACCCTCCCTCCCTCCCTCCGGAGGACCTTGCTGGGTTGATGGGGGAAGCGCATGGTCCAGCTGATGGCGCCATCTGTCTCTCTGCTAAGTGACATCCGCCCAACCTGCTTGAAGATTCTGCCACCAACACCTTCTCCCCTGACAGCACCCTGATTATGCCTGTCAGACACAGGCAGCTGTGGGGGGCGGGGGCTAAACGCTGCCCTGTACATAGCAAAAGGACAGTTCCTGTATGTCCAGCCACACACAACAGAAGTCTCCTGAGTGGTACTGTGAGGGTGTATCCCAGAATGGGTATGGAAACCTTTCAATTGATACTCAGTCCCCAGCCCGGCATGTGTTTCTTGGCCCTCGTGCCAGAAAGCGAAAGCTCGGGAGCTCCTTGGCATGACGTTGGCTAAATGCTTCCAGATCTCGCCTGCTGCTCAGCAGCTGTTTGGTAGGTTGGTTTTGTGTGTTATTTTAAAAAAAGGACGGGAGCTGGAAACGGGGGAAGGGAACAGCGGGCCATCCATCTCACAGCGGGAAAGTGCCTCTGCGGCCCGGGAAGCAGCTTCCTCAGCTACTGATGCCTCTCTGCTGGGCTCCCAAGGGGCCTTGCTTCTCGGGTGGCCCACGCTGGGCTGTGCACCTGCCCCTTCGCTTGGCTCAGCTCTTTATCCTGGGGCTCCCCCTCACCAGATCAGCAGCACCTTTTGGGTTGAAGCGGACGGCAACCAAGCAAATGTGCACACACAAAGAAGCGACACAGCAGTCTGGACAGGAGATTGGAAACCATAAAGAATTAGGAGCTTTGGAAGACACAGCCCTTTCAGGGAGAACCTCATCCCACAATATATACACACCCCACCTCACCTGTACAGAGCTACTGGACTTATGACTCACTTTGGACATGGGAGTGCCTTGCTGTGTTCCCTGAACCCAGCATCCCTTTGGAATTGGGCCAGTCAGGCAGGAAGGCACACCCACCAGTGCTCCGACGTCTTCCTCCGGTGCCAAGGCTCTGTGGGGAATGCACAGCGGCCCTTCTCTCTCTCATGATTCGGGCCTCGTCACAATCTAACCCTTCCCCCCATCTATTGTGGCAGCAGTGGGTCTTTCACGCTCACCCTTCTTGTTCCCTTGCAGACAGCATGATCCGTGTGGGAGCAGATTATCAAGCCGTGATCCCAGAGTGCAAACCAGGTAAAGGAACGTGCGCGCACGCAGCAAAGCGTTAAGCAATAACCACCCCCAGCTCTTTCGAATGGAGACTCAATAAGGCTGAGCGATTAGTCCCTTCTTCCAAGTGGGGCCTGGCCAGTGTTCCCTCTAAGCTGAGTTAGTGTGAGCTAGCTCACAGGTTTTTAGCCTCCGGCTCACCCATTTTTGTCTCGGCTCAGGAAGGATGGGCTCCAGAGCAAACTCATTTATGCAGCAGCCAAATCGCTGGCTCACAATGTTAATGCCAGCAGCTCACCAAGTAGAATTTTTGCTCACAGGACTCCACAGCTTAGAGGGAACATTGGACCTGACCTCCTGCCCCAAAGAGACGGAGGGAGAGATGACATGTCCAACAATCCCCTGCCTGGCAGGTGACTTCTGCCACCCCTCCTCCTCCCTCTTCCACCTGGCAGCAACCGGGTGCAGTTGCTCTCTTCCAGTGCTCAACCTTTGGCGCCTCCTGCTCCTGTCCACCCCTTATTCTCGAGGCAGCAGGAATAACCCTTTATGTGCTTGGCCAAGAGTGAGGGAATGGGGTCTGTACTGTTAGTACAGTGAATAACACCTGTGTAGACGGGTGAGGGTGAAAGGGATGCGCTGAACAGAACATGGCTTTCCCTGGAATCGCAACAGGGGTGGAGCTCACCTGCCAGGAGCTGCTGGCGCTCTTTCACTGTCTTGGATTGGGAGGCACCGGATCTCGAGCCCAGGAGGAGAGGCCAGCCAGGCGTGCCTCAAGGAAGCATTCCGATCACCCTTGTTTTCTTCTTTGTCACCCAGAAAGCCCCGCTCGCTACAGCAACAAGGAGCTGAAAGGGATGCTGGTTTGGTCTCCTAATCACTGTGTGTCGGATGCCAAATGTGAGTTGCTCCTCCCTTATTGTTTGTGGGAAAAGGGAGGGGGAGGGAGAAGGGGGTCAAATCAATGGCTGTTGGAAGCTCTGCTCCTCTGGCCCCTGCCATCCTTTGGAGGCTCCAGCAGCTTCCAGCCCCAGTCTGAACCAGTTGCAGAAGCAGCCAAAAACCAGCCTGGCTAGGAGTGGGGGCGGGGAAACACATTCCATCTTCAGCTGGTAACAGAGCCTCTGACTGACAGCTCCCCCTTTCCCCCCTCCCGGGACTCCTAGAAGCAATTACCGTGCGGCTGGTGCGCTGCCTCCGGCTCCTGGGTTATTAATCTGGCTGATGCAGGCAGCTTTCAGGGGTGGGAACACGGGCTGTGCTGAAATGCTGGGGGGAGGCCCCAAACTGGGGTTCAGCTCCCACAAGTACTGTTGGGAGGACGGCGACACCCCCCCCCCCCAGAATGCTGCCATTTGTCACTCTTGAGCTTTTGTCACCGAGGGGGCGATATTGTTTAGCATCTCTCTCTCTCTTTCTCTCTCACATACACACACACACACTCTCTCTTAACACAATGTATAAGAACCCACTCTTTATCTTTCTAAATATGGGCTTACATAGGCTCTGCCCGCAAATAGCGTCAAACGTTATCCTCTGAGTGCAACCCAGATATACTCCTTAGCTTCCTTGGGTATGTGTGCATGTCCCCTCATCTGCACCATGCTTGGATTCTCTCCCTGACTGTTAGCAGCAGAAGCTCTCCCACTTGGAACCTCACAAACATTTGTGGGTGTCACACAGGAGGAGGAGGAGGAGGAGGAGGAGATCACGCCCACCCAGAGCTGGCAGGCCAGCCACCCACCCACGAAGATGTCAGAGGCAGCATCTACATTCCGCCCCCCCCCCCCAGCACCTGATGTTTGTCTCTTTCTCCCTCTAGTGGACAAATACATTGCCATGGCGAAGGAGAAGCACGGATACAACATAGAGCAGGTAAAGAAAAAAATCAGACTCCTTGTTTTCTGGCCTACCTCAGAATTGTTAACAGAGAAACTGAAACTGAACAAGTTCTGCATGAGCAGAACAAATTACACAAAATGATGTAACACCATTTGATTTAATTAACCAAATTTTGATTTATTAGACACAATCGCCGTTTAGCTTCAACTGGAACAGTTAAGAGCTTGTTGGAGACAAGTGTAACCCACTTTACGTTAGGTGCTCTCTCGCTCAGAGCAAAACCAGGATGACAGGAATGCAATGGCTGAAAGATGGGCAGACAAACTGAATAGTGGATATCAAGGCAGGGAGCTGAAGAATGTCCTTTCCCCATTCAATGACGTCCTTCCTAGAGGACCCCATTCCGATCTGTCTGCCATCACCTCCTTCACTCTTCAAAGTTTATCTTCAAAACAACGAGGGCTAGAAACTTATTTTGAAGGAAAGAATAAGACTTGAGACTTTCGGGAACCAATTTTCGCCCCCCCCAATGCTATTGTGGCCACTTTTGTGTCACTGGAGTAGTCGTTCTTGTTGGTCTTGCCCAAAGGCTTTGGGGATGCTGTTGTGGCACAAACACGATGTGGAGAAGTCCCTGGCTGATCTGGCTAATTTCACACCTTTCCCTGACGAGTGGACAGTGGAGGACAAAGTCCTGTTTGAACAAGCCTTCAGCTTCCATGGCAAGAGCTTTGCTCGCATCCAGCAGATGGTAGGTGGCCACTGCCTCTCTGGAGAGGGAGAGAGAATGTGTGTGTGTGTGTGTGTGTGTGTGTGTTGAAAAATGGGGCCCAAAGACTGGTTCTCTTCTACCCTCAGAAACTGCTTACACTGCAAAGGACATCAATTAAACTATGTGAAGTTGTCACCAGTTATCCCAGGACTGCCCATGCAAATCTGCCCCTTCGTGGTGTCCTGAACTGACTATAATGTCATTGTACTTTCCTGCCTTAAACAAAATAATAATACCCCTTTTCTCCTATACTGGGGGTTGGGGCACTGCAGGGAAAGAGAGGAAGTCAGCCAATGGTGAGATCTGAACTCCACTCCCACTCTTTTTCCTGACAGTCAGACATTTGACTGTGCTTCTGGCACCTTGACCCACATGCCAAGTGTAGGCAGGATCTAGTGCCCGGGCCCTGAACCCTGCATGTCAACATCACCCCTCCTCATTGTGCAGCAGTTGCATCCCTTGTTCTATCCAGAAATTAGACTTTGGGATTCATTTTCTGCCCTTCTCCATTCACCACATTCCTCCTCCTCCATTGCCTATTTAGCTTCCTGACAAGTTGATTCCCAGCCTGGTGAAGTACTACTACTCCTGGAAGAAAACCCGGAGCAGGACCAGTGTGATGGACCGGCAGGCCCGCAAGCTGCTCAGCAAGAAGGAGAAGGATGACAGGTCAGAGGGAAGGAGGGAAGGAACATGGGCAGGAGCTAACTGGATGTTAGGTTCACAACAGAAGGAACTCTTTAGCAGCAGCGGTGGCCAAGCTGCAGGGGGAAACCAGTACCTTTGTCTTCTAGTCCATCACGACTGCAGCGTGGGAATCCCAGCTGCTCAGATTAATCACTGGCCCCCTTCACTGTGGAAAGCCACCTCAAGTGAGTTTGGCTTAACGGCCAGATGAAATGGAGATGGTTCCCCAGAAAGCTAGTCTAAGCACAGCAGGTATACGCCCAGGCAAAGCACTGGCAGAGAGGAAGCCACGTTCTCGCATGGAGGATGTAAAAGCTTGGCACAGGCAGCCTGGCGTTTCACACTCCACAGCCTCTTCCAAGACCAGGGCTGTCTGCTGCTGCAAAAGCTTCCGCTGGCAAATAGTGTGCTTTTTTTAAAGAGTTCCAGTGTTCAGGGAAAGGGCAGCACAAATAAGGGACAGCCAGAAGATTGTAATTTCTTGATGTGATTCTGCGAATTGGTGCACCTCAGCCTGGATTCAGAGATGAGCAACGGCATCCCAAGATAGAACCAGGGTCCAGCAGCAATGTGGAGACTAAAAATTTATTCCCATGTAAGCTTTTGAGACTCATGAACGCTTATGGTGGAATAAATTTTGTTAGTCTCCGAGGGGCCACTGGGCTCCCATTTTGTTTTGCTGCCGGCTGACTTAACACAGAGACTTGCCTGCAATTAGCATCCCAAGATGTTCTTAAAAGAAATCATGGGAGTGTCCCAGCAGTCCCAGACACATAATGGCCCCACTGCTTGTGGGGGAAGTAGGCAAAAGTACCTAATTGGAATTGCTATATGGGCCGGGGGGGGCGGGGCGGGGGGAGAGCGGTAACGGCCCTGGAGTGGAATGGCTTTTGAATGCTGCTGGATTTCCCCTACAGCAATGACGAGCTGGAGGAAGGGCGGCAGGCCAGCGAGGGTGAATTTGATGCCATGGACCCCAAAAAGGAGGTATGGGAAATAATGTACTGCTGAGCCAAAACGGATGACAAATAAGCTGGGAACGGTCTAGTTCCTTCAGTGCCTGAGTGTCTGACGGACAGACTTGGAATAAGCACAACTGGGACTAACCTCTCCAGTTCAAGTCACCGAAAACAGTGCTGCTTTCAGGCCCATCATGCTGGGGGGGTGTGGGGTGGAAAGTGCCTTCGAGTCACAGCCGACTTATGGCGACCCCCTCATGGGCTTTC
Source organism: Gekko gecko (assembly GCA_029375565.1). NCBI lineage: Eukaryota > Metazoa > Chordata > Lepidosauria > Squamata > Gekkonidae > Gekko > Gekko gecko. Next base: position 18,665,801 of record JAPDNY010000001.1, on the reverse strand, counting down.
CAAGGCAAGAGCCGTTCGGAGGCGATTTGCCAGTGCCTGCCTCTGCTTGGTGGCTCCGGACTTCCTCGGTGGTCGCCCATCCAAGTACTGCCCAGGGCTGACCCTGTTTAGCTTCCTAGATCTGACGAGACGGGGCCAACCTGGGCCATCCAAGTCAGGGCTTCATGCCGTATACGTATAGAATGGCGTGTGTCATACAGATTTCATTGTCTGGATGCATCTCAAGCTTCAGTTTCTTAAGTTTCTCTCCCTTACGGATGTAAGCTTGGTATTAAAGGGCTACAGTTTTGGTTACCTTTGGCAAGGATAAGGTATTTGGTATGCACTGCTCTGAAAAACAAAGATGTGTCTGTTTGGGGGGGGGCACTTCGCTCAGAAAGGGTATACTGTATTTACTCAAAAGGAAGATGACCCTGAACATGATCCCCCCCCCGAAATGTTATACAAACAAAATTATTGCTGGATGTAACTAACTTGTATGCAAATGTAAGATGACCACCCTCCCCCTTTTGATGACAGACATGGCGGGAAGTTTGTCTTGTGTTTGAGTAAATACAGTAAAATAGCCTCTGAAAATAACTATAATTGCAGAATGACACAGAAGCCCTGCTTTGTCATTACGCTTTTGACACTCCCTACCCCGCATACCCAAAAACCTCACTACAGATCATCTTGATATATGCCCAGTTGCTATTTTGTACAAATAGGATAACATGCGTATTTCCCAGCTTCACTGTGTGTGCACAAATATCTACTCCTACCCCCCCCCAAAAAAAACCAATATGCAAGAAAATATGCATGTTGACAATTTGGACAAAATGACAACTGTGTGTCTCAAGAGGATTTACACAAGATAGTGTCCTACCAGTACCTGAGGGAGGACCGCCAAAATCATAAGGCCTGAAAAGGCCTCGTATGGGAGGGGGAATACTGACCCCCAGCCTCAGGAACAAGGAGTTAGCACAACTGGAAGATGCTTCCAATAGGGGCTACTGAGGAAAGGCGCCTAAGCGGGGCACGGAAGAGTATTGCATGCGTAACACACTGTGGCAGTAAGGGAGGTCGGAGGGAGACCCCCATTTGGGCCTCTGTTCAGCTTTCTCATCTCCCCTCTCCCAGCCTAGTTACCAGAAACCGCTGAACAGCAAGCCGGGGCCTGTGAAGAAGGAGGTTCAACTGTCGCAGTATCGGCACCACCCGCTCCGCGCCCGCCGGCGGCCCCCCAAGGGCATGTACCTGAGCCAGGAGGACATCACTGGCCTGTCCACCAGCCCTGACATGGCTTCCCTCACACTGCGCCACTTGGACTCCCAGCTGGTGTCCCTCAAACGGCAGGTAGAAAAACCTCCCCTAGGGTTGTCCCCGTCCTCCCCTTACTGCAATGACCCAGGGGTGGATGGGGGAATAGCTCGTGGAAAGGCTCTTCCCTCCCCCGAGGGATCTGTACTCCTCTGTGTCACAATCCCAGGCAGGTGGGAACTGGGGCATTGAAACTTCTAGCCTCTGCTCTGTTTTAGGTACAGAGCATCAAACAGATCAACAGCAGCATGAAACAGGTCTTAGAAGGAGGAATAGACAAGTTGCGGCCGCCTGAGGTGAGTGTGCCAGGCAGAAGAAACGGAGCACACCTGAGAGCTGCCGGTTTCCTGACCTCCCTCCCCACCCCAGAGCAGGTGTTCTAAGAGGGATGCAAAAGATCGGACCGTGCTCTTTTCTCTTCCAGACCAATGTAAAATTTAATTCACGTTGGACGACAGACGAGCAGCTGCTGGCCGTGCAGGGTGAGCCCCGGAGGGCCCGCTGGGATGGGGGAAGCAGAGAGGAACCCACCCTGGGAGGCGGCAGCCCCTCCTCTCCTGGATTTCACGTTGTACCCCTGACTGATGGGCTGCTCCCCTCAGTGGGGGAAAACTGTCCCTTTGGAGTTACGGTGGTAGTGCAGAGGTCATTGGAAATGGCAGCCCCCGGGCGATTTCTCTGCAGCATGGAGACACGACGACAGCCCGGCCACAGTCAATATGTTCTAAGTGGGACAGATGGGAGGGGTGGGGAACTTACCATCACAAAACCGGCAGCAGGGCTCTTGTACCACATCTAGCTCTCCCCCCGCCCTTTGCCTTGTTCTGAGAGAGGGCACCCGTGTGTCCTCAGGGTATTGAAGCGCACCTTTCTTCTCCCGCTCAGCCATCCGAAAGTACGGGAAGGACTTCCAGGCTATCGCAGAGGTGATCAGTAACAAGACTGTAGCTCAGGTGAAGACTTTCTTCGTCAGCTACCGGCGCCGGTTCAACCTGGAGGAGGTGCTGCAGGAATGGGAAGCAGAGCAGGAGGGAGGGGGTCCGACAGCCCCCCAGGGCAGCTCCCCTGCCCAGGACCCCAAGAGCTCCAGTGCTTCACTAGCAAGCAGTGAGGAAGAGGACGAGGTGAGGGGGCATGCCAGAAGCCTGCCAGCCAGCAGGGCTCTGGGCTGCCCGCACTGACCGCCCTTCTCCTATCCTTGCAGGTTCAGATCACTGCCGTCTCCCGCTCCTCCTCCTCACAGCAGCAGCAGCAGCAGCAGCAACCGCCGCCGCCCCCTCCGCCGCCCCCTCTCCCGGCTTCCCCCCGACCGCCGCCTGCAGCCCTCTCCCAGCCGCCCCCTTTGCTGAGGCCCACACTCCCGACGGCACCCACGCTGCACCGCCAGCCGCCACCCCTGCAGCAAGGCCGCTTCCTGCAGCCCAGACTCTCGCTCAACCAACCGCCACCCCCGCTCATCCGGCCTGCTACGTCGCGACAGGCAGCCCGGGGAGGCCAGCACCCCCCTCACTCCTTGGCGGGGGGCGGGAGAGCTGCCCCCGCCCTCCCCTGCCTCCCTCTGAGGTCTCTGCCACCTGCTTAGCAGTCTGTGAGCCTCACGCCACAGCAGTTGCCGCTGGGGTTGGTACGACCTGCCCTCCTGGCCCTCTGTGCAGAAGTGCGTGGAACTGCCCCGTGGTGGGGAGACAGGAAGGGGGGGGGAGAGAAGGGGCCGCAGGGTCCCACCTGTCATCTGGTCCAGCTCAGGTAGGGTCTAGAAAGCTGGCACTGAGTCCCAGTCCCCAAATGAATTAGGATGGGGGGCTTCTTTTTGGGGGGGGGGGAGAAGTGAACAGATAGAGGAATAATAGTAGCTTGGGGTGGGGAGGGTGGATTATGTTTACACTTTGCAGGATTGGTTTGCATCAGTGCCTGTGTGGATGGGGGAGGGGGCAAAAAGGGGTGTGGTCAAGGGGCTGAGTGGGCCACAAGCAGGGGTATTTTGGGGGTGGGTGGGGGAGATCAGCCCGAGGGGAGGCATGTCTAGTTGAGCAGTCAGGAGAGGCCGAGAGCAATTCCCGCTCCTCTGCAGACAGGGAGGCAGCTGGCAAAAGCCACATGCTGGCTCAGGTTGAGGCAGAAGGGAGAGCCTTGCCCAGTTCCCCTGGCATACGTGGGCAACAGCCTTGGCAGCAGGCCGTGGCAGCCAGGCTACCTAAAAGAAAACAGCCGGGCAAGCCTGTGTGTGTGTGTTACCCCCCCCCGCCCTCCCCTCACCAGGAAACAGGGCAGAAGCATTCTCTGTCCACGGAGCATTTTCAATAAAGGTATTTTGTTACAAGCGGCTAGTCTTTTCACCCTGCGCCTGGCACTGGGAACAGACTGGGAGGTGGAAGGAAATGCAGCATGAAGGAGGAAGACCAGCTGGGCGCGCTGGAGAAGAGCTGTCGCCTTATCAAGGCCGCTTCAAAGAAAATACTCTCCTATCCTTTTCTGGGAAACCAGCTGGGAGCATCATGAGTTTTATCTCTTTGGCAGGTGAAGGCCTTCCCTCAGCCCCTTCTTGGGCACTGTCATAATTTCTGAGCAGTTTTGCCTCTTGCCAACCCTGCTGTTGTGGAGCAGACAAACAAACGTTTCTGCCACGTGTGGCAACAGCTCCACTGCGGGATCCTCCCAGCTCACGGAGAAGGGCAGCCTCTTGTGGGACGCCGCAGCTCCCTGTGTGGGTCCCAACCTGCCCTCTTGCCCCACCCGTCACCAGCGTTCCGCAGCATTCCTGCCAGAGGTCAGGCCCCAGAGCAAAAAGAAAGCCAGGCAAAACTGGCATGGAATCAAGACAACCAGCCAGGGTAAGCTCCCTTGGGAAGGGCCCTCTTGACCCACTGCCCTCAGGCCTTGCCTGAGTGGCGCCAGCACCACCGCTGGGATCAGGCTCCCTACAGGACCACCCCAAACCCCATTCGCTTGGGAGGGCACAGCAGGCACCCCCGGGTCCCCTGCACATACATCCTCTCGGGGAGGAGGGGTGGGGGGGGGGGGCACGAGATACGCTAGAAACAAAAACCAGCGGAAGCCGAGCCAGGCAAATGCTTTCTGGAAAGTTTAATCTAGATCCTGTAAAACTACATCAAACGGCAGCGTCCCTAGAGGGAGAAGGGGGAGCGGGGAGAACGAACAAAAAGGGGGGAGGGGACATGATTTCTCTTTAAAAAAAGGCATTTTGTGATCAGAATTAAACAAAAAAAAATTAACCACTCACAAAACCGAGGTATCAGTACAGTTATATACAAATCAGGTGTGTCTGTGTGTGTGTGTGTGTGTGTACGTAAGAGAGAGAGAGAAAGAGAGGTGGTGGTGGTGGGGTGGTTGCTCAGCGGGGGGGGGGGGACCACCCCAAAGAGGGGTTGAAAATACATTCTCGAGTGGAGATATGACAATGGAAGAAACCCAGCTCTGGGGGGTGGGCGGGGCAGAAGAGGTAACTGCAGCCGAGGTCCCGTTTTTCCTCTTGTGCTTTGGATAAGGGGGGGGGAGAATGCTGGCCTTTTCCAATGCAGGCTGGGGGGTGGGGGAACGGCTGTGCTCTCCTCCAGGAGGGGGGAATGAGGGCTCCCCCGCATCCTCTGTGGTAAGCAGTGGCAGCAAGCAGCAAGCATGGCAACCTGGGCAGGGAGGGACAAGATTTCCCCACCCACCCAATTCCCCACCACAGAATTCTTCTGCCCATGCCCACACATCAAAACGGATCCTGTGCGTTCTTGAGGAAGGCAAAGTTTGGGGACAAAATGCAGCTTCCCAGCGAGGGCAGCATTCAAAGTTACCCTCAGGCTCCGGGGGGATGGGGGACGCCTGAATAAGGCTTTGGATAAAGAGGGACTCCCCCCTTGTTCTGCAGCATTTGAGTCTGCAGGTCACGTGCAACTAGGAAAGACTGCGGACTGGGCAAGGGCACATTTGGGACGGGGTCACGGGACACCCACAGGGCTGATGGAACAACTGCCTAGGCCAGGGCACCGAGTGGAGCAGTCAAGCCCGCCAACCTAGAAAACGGAACTGGCCCTGTAAGCAAGGGCGTCCTCCGCTCCCAGCAGCCCCTGCTGTTTTAAAACCATCAGACCTTGAGCAGCTCTCTCTACTTGTATGAGCGAGACCGAGGATAACGAAGGGGGGAAAATGGGCTCCAATATGGACTTAACCCCCTACCCCATCCCAACATACTCCGCTTTCCCTAACTGAGAAGGTAACTGTGCATGGCCAGAATCTCCCATCCAAAGTGGTCTCTTGGCGGGGGGGGGAGAGGGGGGAGGAATGCCCTGATGGAAGAAGTGGGGAGAAGAGCTGGCTGGTGGATTGTCCTCTTTCCCCTCCAGGTCCAAATGCAGGTAATGGAGAAGAACAGCTTGCAGCAGCCAAAGTCCAGGCGCCCTTGACTGCAACAGGGGGGAAAGATGGCCCCGGCCCTGGGATCGGGGTCTAAGGGCGGGAGGGCGCTCCCAAGCCCCCTGACACCTGCCCCCTCCTTCACTGGCCTCTCTGCAGTAATGCCCATCGAAAAGCACGAGCATCCTGGTCTCTCCCACACCACCCCAGTCCAGCCGGCGTTCATAGCCCAGGCCCTGAAACCATCACCAGGAGGGAAAGGAGGGCGAGCTCACACGAAGAGGCACTATGGGAGACTCAAAGCAGGGGTGGAGGAAGAGGAGGAGCTCTTGCTGGGAATGGAAGTGGATTTTTTTCTTTTTTTTGCTGTGTTTGGTAATTTAAAACCCTGCCTAATATGCAACCAAAAAAGAGAGAGAGAGAGAGAGAGAGAGGAAAAAGTACCATGGTCACCACGGAGACCAAAAGGGATGCCCCCCAACACCGTCGCTATAGAGACCAACAGCCCTTGGTACACTCCCACTACCGTTGCCACGGAGACCGGCCTGGTGGCTGCCAGCCACCACCCCACGCACTCTGTCTCCATGGAGATTCGGCAGCGGGGAGGGGGGATGTCCCCAAACACCACTGCTGCCCCCCATCCCCAACCGCCCCCCTCCGTCCTGCACCAGGGTATCAAAAAATAAACCCTTCCAGAGTTAAAACTGCAGCTTTACTCCTAACCCCCCCCCCATGCGCGTGCAGGCCGGGCCCCCCCTGGGGGCTTGTTAAAGCTTCAGTTCGTTGGCGATTTTTGAGGCAATGTTCTTGAAGGCCATGGAGGTGCCGGATATCCGCTTGAAGCGGACGCCGTTGAGCGAGAGGCGCGGGAGCTTGCAGACCTCCATCTCCCACTGCACAAAGGCCTCGTGGCCCGGCGCACCGTGCATGCAGAGGAGCATGTACTTCTCCTGCAGCTCGCACTGGCAGTTGTTAGCGTCCAGCACTTTCCGGATCTCCTTCATCATCTCGTTGGGCTCCATGGAGCTCGTCGTCTTCATGCTCCAGGTGAACCGCAGCGAGCGCGGCTTGGCCTCCCGGTTCTCGTCCCGCTCTTTGTCCCCGCTGCCGCTGACCATGTGGGGCCTGAGGCGGAGGAAGAGACAGACAGGCAGTGAGGGGGGGGGTCGTGGCACCTGTGCCCTGCCCAGCCCAACTGGCAACGGAGAGCTAGAAAGAGAGGGCAAGAGAGAGCGAGGGGGAAAGTTAGAGAGCGACAGGAAAGAGAGAGAGAGAGACACACACGCACACGCGCACACACACACACACACAGAGGCGTAGGGACCAGACGGAGAGCAGAGGCCGAGGAGCAGCCTGGCCCTGCCGGAGAGACAGACAGAGCGGAGCACAGTCTTCCCCAGGCACTGGCTGCGTCTCACCTGAGCGTCTCCACACGGTCTTTGCTTTCGGGCTCATGCAGGTTCCTCAAAAAACAGAGCGGGAGACAAGATGTCAGGTACCCTCAAGTTAGCAGCTCCTCCAAAAGGGGGTGGGGGGGGTGTCCCTGTGTGGCTCGAGCCCTCAAGGGAGCAGGCAGGAGGGCAGAGTCAACAGGTCACTTGGGGTGCGACGGCTGACACGGCAGGGGCTTGAACGGGAGAGGGGACCCTGGAGAGGGGGCGAGACGGCCCAAGGCGGCACCTTTCTCCCCAATCCTGCTTGGCAAGCAGAAGCTACATCCAAGCAAGGGGACTGGGGGGGGGGCATAGGGAGGAAGAAGGGCTGGCATTATCGGTTGAGAGGCTGAGCTGTGAACCAAGAAGAAGCCTCAGCCACAACTTGCTAGCTGGCCTCTGCTCAGGTCTGCAGCCCCGGCCGACCTGAGTGGGTGCTGGAAAGATGAGCAATGTGAACATCCGTGAAGTGCGGTGAACGTGGGGGGACCCAACGTCTGGGCATTCTTTGGGCACGTGGGAGGAGCGCTCCCGGCTCCTCTGCCCTCCTTCTCACCCCCAAATATGCTGCTGCAATGGCTGTGCCCATCCCCAGGGCCTCAAACCCCACGTGTGCAGGCCAAGGGGTAGGGAGGAAAACAGGGCTTTCCTGCAGAGGCGCTGAAGCCACGGGGGTCCCTTCCCCGCAGGAACCGCTCGCAACAAACCAAGCAGTTTGTCTGGCCAGAATCTCTATGGCTTCCGTCCTGTAGCTGGAATGTCTGAAGCTGTATGCGGACACCGCCATCTCGGGGGACGGTAGGTCCTTGGGAAAGGTTGACAGCCCCTGGGCTTTGAATCTGCCTCTCGTGGTTTTTAAGGATTTTAATTAACCCCCCCCAAACAGTAAACCTGTTTGTTACCAATATTCACGAACAAGCAGAGTTATTCAGCATCAGCACAATTCACATTTTTTATTATGATTATTATTCACATCCTTTTAGCCGTCGCTGAAGCGATGGGCCCTGTTTTAGCAGTCACTCCTGCCTCCTTGGGCATGCGGGGGGGGGCGGGGGGAGCGCAGAGGGCAGACCTCTCCCGCCACGGCGCCCCAGAAGCGGGAGGAAGGCTCCAGAGATGGAAGAACTGAAGGCGCCCCCCATCCCACCCCCATCCCCGGGCAGCCGCCTCGTTTTGGAGCAGCGGAAGAGAGCTGGGTGGAACCTGCTCTCCCACGATTCCCCGTCTCCCTCCCGCACCCCACCTCCCCACAAATCCGTCTGACAGCAAATAGCTCTGAGGCGCTACTGGGCTCAAATCGAACGGCTCCACCGACAAGAGAGCCAAAACAGGACTAGGGAAAGCGGCCCACCCCGGGATTTCTAGCCCTTTTGACTGGGAGGGGGACATACATGTGAGACCCCCGGCACGAGTATTTAAAAACAACAATAACACTTCGGCTGCTAGAGAAGGGAGGGATTCTTGAAATGCTGCCCCCCCACCCCCACCCCCAGTTTCAGGAAGGTTCATCTAAACACTCGTGTGGAGACATTTCTGCAGTGAGACCGGCCCTTAAAAAGAAAGTGTGTGACATGTAGGGTCGCCAACTCTGAGGTGGGGGATTCCTGGAGGTCTGGGGGAGGGCATTCAGGCCAGAGAGGGGACACCGCGCGGCTGGGCCCCCCCCCCAGCAGCCGGGAAACCGCTCTGTCGCCTGGAGATCAGCCGCAATCCCGGGAGACCTCCGGGCCCTGCTGGGAGAGCAGGCAGCCTTAAACGCGGGTGGAGAATCACCGACTCAGTGAAGCAGCAAAAGGTCTGTCTCCTCCGGACTGCCACACCTGGGGGGGAGGGGCCGTGCCACCCCCTGCCCCTCCCCGCCCGCTCCACTCCACTCCCCGCCCTGAGCCCTCAAGGCAGCTGCAAGCAAGAGAGCACAGGGACAGCCCAGTTCCTCCTGACAGCCCCATGCAGGGAGAGAAGGGGGATTAGTGGGGGAGGGGGTGGGGGAGGAAGGAGGAAGGGCTCTGGGGGAAGAGGGGAGGCCCAGCCTGGGGAAACCAAGGAGGAAGAAGAAGAAGAAGGAGGAGGAGAGAGCACCTTTCCAGGCACAGCTTTTCCCCTTGAGGGGGGCCCACCAGGGTCCCGGCCCTTCGCAGCCTTCACCCTCCCACCCCCGGAGGAGGACCAGAGCCCGTGCCAACCCCCCCCCATTACCCGCCCAGGCAGGGGGCTCTCGCAAGGTCACCGCTGTGCCTTTCAGTGTGCCCTCCCTCCCTTGGGGTGGGGGGAGTCACACACACACGCACACACACGCACAGACACCGTTAGCAGCCAAGAGGTACGGGAGGGAAGGGGAAGAGGAAGGAAGCCAGTGAAGAGGGGTTAGTACCGAACAGGAGGGGGACAGAACAAAACCAGAGTGATGAACGCCTACCTTCTGGCAAACCTGAAAGACAGATTTCTAAAAGGAAAAAAAAGGGGAGGAAAAAAAAAACCGTGGGTGGGTGGGTAGCGGAGCAAGCATGGGAGTGTGAAAGCCAACAAATAGGCTGGGACCCTCCCCCCCCCCGCCGCCCTCCCCGATTTCAGGGGTCACATCAAAAAATATGCTCAGCTCCTGGCTCCCAGACCCCGCCCCTCCCCCAGACCCAGTGCCCTCCTTTGCTCCAGACAGAGACAGACAGATGGGGGGGAAGGCTGGAGACACCCCCCCCGCCGCCTCTGCTAGCCTGCAGGAAAGGCCAGAACTGGGCCCAGGAAGCCCTGTGCCCTCAAATCCTGCTGCGGTCTGACTCTCCCGATAGAAATGCGGGGGGAGGGGCTGGGGAGGATTTGGGGAGGGGGAGGGAAGGTTAACACTTACAGCACAGAAAGAAGGGTTGGGGGCAGGAGGTGCTGGACTGTACAGAAGACCCTCCCCCATTGGTCATCACAGCCACCCCCTTACAAAAGACACAAGCCTTTGAGGAAGCTGTGCCGAAACCGCCCCCTCCCAGATTGCCACAGTCCCTCAGCATCTTGAGGAACAGCAAGGTAGGCATTTTTTTAAAAAAAAAAAGGTAATTCACAACTGACAAAAAAAAAAGCTGCCTTGAGGGACAGGGCGGGATCGAAAGGGCCCAGCGTGCAGCCCCCTCCCCAATTACAATACCCTGCTGGGAAGGGGGACCTGGGGGAAGTCGGCTCCGCCCACGACACGCCCACCCCCAGACCTCTACTCTGGTCCCGCCGACTATTAGTTCTCAGCCAATCAGATGCAGGATCCCCATGTGCCCAGCCTGCCCCCTTCCTCTTCTCCTCCCCCACTCCTGGGGCTCGGCAGCCACAACCAACCCTCCCCCCCCAAATCCTGGACTCCATGTTTGCAGGGGGATGGTGACAGAGGGGCAGGAAAGCAGGCGGCTGGAGCCCCCCCCCACTGCTGCCCGTGAACAATAATCTGCAGCGCCCTCCTAGGGAGGAAGCCCTCGCTGTGCTACAAAGATTTAATTAACGCTGCTGCTCTGGAGCCCTCCGTGTCCTGCAAAGAGACACTTGGCTTCCCAAGGTCTGGGGTGGGGGGCCCTGGGAAGAGCAGAGGGACAATTCAACTACTTGAACCTGCTGGGCGGCTGGGCGCTTAAGAGATGCTGGGGAGGGGAGGGGGGAGAAGGGGAGGATTCTTGGGAGTTCCTCAGAACGCCCACCCCCTTCTTAGCTAGCCCTTCCTGGCACGTTCCCCCCCCATCTTCCATTCCATCCCCAACAACCCCTGGCTGCTCAGCTCCCCCCCTTCCAGATCTCATGCTGGAATCTACTGCCTGGGGCATCCAATGCTCCCTCTAAGCTGTGGAGTCTCGTGAGCCAAACTCCTGCTTTGTGAGCTCCTGGCATTACAGCTGTGAGCGAGCAATGTGGCTGCTGCATAAATTAGTTTGCTCTGGAGCCCTCCTTCTGGAGCTAAGACAAAAATGCGTGAGCCGGAGGCTAAAAAACTGTGAGCCGGCTCACACTCACTCAGCTTAGAGGGAGCCCTGGCGGCGCCCTTCCCTTCTGCGCCTCCCTAGAGAGCAGGCTTCTCCTTTGCCCGCCTCAGGTCCACATGAACAGGCTCGGTCAGTGCTGGAGAAAGCAAGGACTCCCCCACCCCCTTTCTCTCCTCCACTGTCTGCTCCACTGAATGCTCCCCAAGCCGACTCATGGGGCTCGTCCTCCTTGACCCCACCAGATGTGGTTAGGAAAGGATCTCCCCTCTCGCCCTGGAAAAGTGGCTTATGCTCCTACGCTGGGGCGGGGGGAGGCGTGGGACGTGCAAGAGAATGGCCGGTAGTTATAATGGCTGGGGAGATCAGGGCACTGTATGAGGAGCGATTCCACAGGTATACGCTCGGGAGCGCATGCATGCTAACCTAGGAGAAAAGTGAGCTTGGATCGAGGTCCTTCCACCACCACCCCCTCCCCTTGCACTGCTCCGTGAGCAATGCTTTCTGGAATTTATCGTGGAACAGCAAAGCACGACCGTTGAACGTGGGGGGGGGGCAGGACCCCGCCCATCCCGTCCCACTGCTGTGCTAGCCCCCCCAGGGTCCCCCGCGCCCACGCCCCATCTCACCTGCGCACGAACTTGGAGGTGAACTTGCTAAAGAGGCTTCCCGAGGCGCCCCTCCTGCCTTGGCTGTTCCCGGAGGGCGAGGCGGGGGTCATGCCGTAGGGGAGGTTCTGCTGGTCCCGGACCTGGCGGAGCTGCCCGGCGTGGAAGGTGCTGCGGCTGGAGACTCCCCGGGGGAAGTTGGTGCGCTCGGGGAGGGCGCTGCTGATGTTGTGGGCCGAGGGGGAGGCGACGGGGACTCTCTGAGGCGCAGTGCTGCGGAGCGGGAAAGGAGCAGAGATAAGCAAGGTCAGGGGGGGCGGCTGCTTCCCAAGGAGCAGGCCTATCCGGGAGCCGGCAACCTGCTGGGCTCAGGCTGAATGGCAGCTCCCCGGCTAGGCCCCGTGGCTGCTGTCAACCTGCTCTACCTTTGCAGCTTCATCTCAGAGGACTGTAGGGACCGAAATAAGATGACTGCGCAGAAGGACCCTGGGAGCTTTGTGCATCCTTACAAAGCGGCAAACCCTTTGAGAGGAAGAGGAGACCCACGATGCCAGCTGGCAAGGGAAGGACCTCTCTAGGGGAGCTGTGACCTGAACCGCGAGGCCTGCCTGCTACCCACAAAGCTCATGGGTGGACCTGAAACTTCCATCACCAGAGAGGAACAAGGGACCAGCGCCCACACTCGTAGCTTTCTCCCCTTGAGCCCCGCTGTGCCCCTTGGACCCCTGGCCAGCAGCCGGTTTAAAAGCGGGGCCACGCTTAGGTCTTGGGTCTATGGCTCGAGAATACGACCAAGGTTGGTGGCACCAGCTGAGAGAGAGGAAAGAGAGAGAGAGAGAGAGAGAGAGAGAGAGAGAGAGAAGAAACAGGGTTCCTTCCTCCCCAGGGTGAACGGAGGGGGAGAGGCCCTCGCCTTGGTACCCCCTCAGTTCTTCACTGCTATCTGTGAAGACTGAGGTACAGGCCAACGGGGGCGTGTATTACAGGTGCGTAAAGGGGAGGAGCCAGACGCAGCCCTGATCCTGGCGGCTGACATGGAAAAAGTGATGTGTCAAAGATCGCCTTGCCCATATTTGAGGTGGCATGGGGAAAAGCACTCTGCTGCATGGGGTGGGGGTTGGGAAAACCCCGGAATCTTTGGCTCCTAAATTTCTCTCTCTCTCTCCCTGCTGGTGCCCACACCTGGCTCTCTTCAGTGCCGCTGCCATGTCCAAGAGACGGTCGCCAGCCCCCTAAGCGAGCGCACACTGGGGGGGGGGGTGTCAGGCTCCAGACATGGGGCAGGGCAGCAAATGGAAAACTGGCAAGGGGGGGTAGAAGAGGCACGGAGATGCACCCAGCCGCCCACTTGCCTGGGTCGCTGCGCCTCACAGTTATTGTCGGAGGGGGCAGCGCGGGTTTGGAAGGGTGCACCGAGGCAGACATGGATTTCTGGTGCTGGCGCGCGGAGCTCACGGCGGTGGAGGCTGAAGCGGTGGAGGCCCTGGAGCCTGGAGTGGTTAGGCTAGGAGGGGGGAAAAAAACAAGCAGGGGAGAAGCACAGATTTAAAGGGAGGGGAAAGGAAAGAGGACGGAGGCGGCCGGCTGTATCCGTAGCTGACCCCAAATAGTGCCCATGGCCCCCCTCACCGACTCCCCGGCTAGACCCCATTGCCCTCTCCCCCGATCCACAGTGCTCCCTGGGCAGCCCTGACCCTGAGCGGGACAAGAAAAACTGCTTCAGGTTTGTTGTCCCCCCACCCAAAGGACCCTGCATCTTTCCCACCTCCACCAGTTTTAGGGTAGACCGATTCCCTATTGCCCAACTTACGAGTCCCGTGGGACCACCCCTGATCGCCTCTGCCCTGCAGCACAGCAGGGGCCCGTTGCCCTGACCGCACACAAGGTGAAGGGGGCCGGGCAGCCCACGCGGCCAACGCCAAGTAACCTTTCCTCGTAGGGGATAAAGCCCTTAGCTGTTTCGAGGCTCCAGGCTAATCGAGCTGCGATTTGCTAATCCGGCACTAACCCCACCTGACAAAGGGAGCTTTGCCTCCTGGAAACTTATATCCTGAAAACCTTGCCACCTCTTGAGGCGCTCCTGGACTCGAATCGAGCCCATCTAATACAATCGCCCCTCCCTGCGATAAACCTTTCCTCTGCCTACTTCTCATTATCTCGTAATTTACTGCCGTTTACCCCCCCACCACACCCATGCTTTTTGGAAGAAAGAGGGTATGTGGGGGTGGGGGAGATAAATTGCAGCAAATAACTTTCCTTCCCGTCCCTCCCCCAATAGAAGGCCTGCCAGTGAAGGCCAGACTGGAGCTGCCCTTGATAACTCACGTGCCGCTCATAAAAAAGATTATTATCTTAATTGGCACCAATACAAGACCGATCATTTGACGGGGGGCTACATTTGTCCTTCTTCAACACGCTTTAGTCCCTTGGGCGTGCTTTCTCTCCATCAAGAAAGGAGAGCGCGGCTTCCTCGATTGACACCCACGTCCCCAGAACCCTCCACCACGGATACAGCCGCAGGTTGACATCCTGGGAGGGGGGATGCAAATATACAATATACAGCCCAGTATATGTGTATATGGGGGCAGGTGACAGCCATAATGGCAGGGTAGGAATGGCTTTGGATGGAGGGGGAAGGAGGGATGGGGGGGGGCTCGTGCCCATGGAAAACCCCAGAGCCACGATGTCAGGCAAAAATAAAACGGGGGGGGGGGATGCTTGCACGTGTGTGACAGATGAAGAATGGTGGTTCACAGGGCTGCTCCTTTCCGGTCACGCCCCAGCCGAAGGCAAGATGGGGGCGGGGCACAGTCTGAGACAAGTTCTGGAGCTGCGTGTGTAGAGGGGGGTGCTCGGGTGAGAGCAGAGGCCCGACACCGGAGACGTGTTTGGGGGCTAACCTCAGCGAAGTTATTTGCAGTAGATGACGCTCTGCCTGGAGCTCCCCTCCCGTGCCTGCGGAAGACTACCCTGAGAGAATGTGCCTCCGTATTTCAACATCTGCTGCACTTAGACAAGTTGTATGCTATTGTCTAGCCTTCTCTGTTACATGGAAAGCTACTATGTGGAGGGAACTTTTTGGGGGGAAGAGCCGTATCTCCATCTGTCTGGCACACCATCGTTCTTCCCCTCTTCCAAGGAGCTCAGGGGAAATGAGAGAGAGCAGCGCCTGTGCCGGCAGAGACCCACGTGTGCTGCATGGGCAGGGTTAGGGGGAAGGAGGCCCGGGCTTGGAGGGGAAACTAGAAGAGAAGGCCGGTGTCCACCGGGTGGTGCCCTCTCACCTGGGATTCAAGAAGGCTGTGTGTGATGCAAGCTACAGGAACATAAAAAGCCCTGCTGGATCAGGCTGATGTAACTTGCTCTACATGGGGCTACCCCCGAGACTGACCCGGAAACTCCAGCTGGTCCAGAACGCAGCGGCACGGGTCCGTACAAAGACCCCGCGAATGGCACATATTTGACCTGTGCTGTTTGAGCTGCACTGGATACCAGTGGAGCACCGGATCAGGTTCAAGGTTTTGGCGCTTACCTTCATGAAGAAGAGATTGGATTTATACCCCTGCCCTTCACTCGGAGTCTCAGAGCAGTTTACAGTCTCCTTTCCCTTCCCCTCCCCACAACAGACACCCCGTAAGGTAGGTGGGGTTGAGAGAGCTCTTTTGAGGACTGCTCTTGAGAGAACAGCTCTGAGAGAACTGTGTGACTGACCCAAAGTCACGCCAGCAGCTGCACGTGGAGGAGTGGGTTCTCCCAGATTAGAGTCTGCTGCTCCTAACCACTACACCAAACTGGCTCTCTTTGGGCCGTTAACAGTCTGGGACCCACGTATCTTTGGGCTCGCCTCTCCTGGTACAGCGTCCAAAGAGCGCTATGCTCTGCAGATAAGAACTTACTTGTGGTCCCTGGCCTGAGAGACATCTGGCTGTCCTCGACCATGGCCAGGGCTTTTAGTGCCATGGCCCAACCTGGGGGAACTCTCTCTGCCAAGTAACATCCATGCCCTGAGGGACTCCATGCAGTTCCACAGGGCCTGTAAGGCAGAGATGTCCGCCAGGCCTTTGGCTGAGGACGGCGACCCACCCCAACCACCCCTCATCCGGCTCCGATACCAGCTGACACAACGGCCTGCAGTTGACCACTTTTAACACGTTCAGCGTGCTGAAGTCACAGCTGGTCCGTAGCTACAGTGGGGCTATTGGGGGGCTCTGCCCCCTTCCTTAAAGGGCCCACAAGATTTTTCAAGAAGATTTTTTTTTTTGGAGATTTTTTGAGAAGAACTGGCGTGTCTTCTCAAAAGCATTTAAATGCTTTTTGAAAAGAAGTGGGGGATGGCGTGCGCCCCTCCCCCTCTCTCCTGCAAGATTTAAAGGGCCCTCCAGCTGAATGGCTCCCCGCCGGTCAAATGAAGGAAGGGCCCTGTAAACCTTGCAGGAGGGCAGGGAGAGAGGCGGCCATTGGCAGTTGGGCTTGGGGGCGGATTGGAGCTGACATAAAAATGATGGCAGCCCCACCAGAAATTTTTTTGCCCCACAAGCCACGAAATCCTGGCTAAGGGCCTGAGTCACAGCAAACCCCAGGTGCGCCTCCGATCTTTCAGTGTGTGGGAAACAGGGAGGGAGGCAGGTGCTGATGACTGAGCAAGCACTTGAACGCTGGGTCAAAAGCCCAAGGGCGTATTTACCCTATAAACTTATGCTGATTTTGGGACTGCTTAAACTCTCGAGGCTTTCCCCTCTGAAAAATCCTGACAACTGTCATGTGGCGAGGGTGCTGATGTGGCTTTTTGGGGAATTAGCATTAAAGCCGTTTTGACCTATAGTGTAGCTCTGGCCACACGGGCCTCGGAGAGGAGCAGAAATCTAATTTATCTAATTTATCTAGCTGGAATCATTCAGACTACTCCATGGCCAACCAGCCCTCGAGGTTTGGCCTACGCAGTGGCAAAACATCTCGGTGTTGGATCCTGCAAATGGTGTCGCTATTCCATGGCAGAATGAGCCTCACCCTGATGCAAGAGGGGAACAGCAATGCCATTAGTGGAACAGATCAGCAAGATTTGACCCTTTGCACTGTTTTGGCACGCAGGCGGGAAGACAAGTCAAGGCTCCCCGACATTACGAAGCTCCCTGCACACAGATAACTAGCGTGTCAGGGAGAAGTAGAAAAGAGCAAGAGTCCAGCAGCACCATAAAGAGTAACAAAATTTGTGATAGGGGCTGAGCTTTCTCCACACCTACTACCTCTCTGCATATCGCACCTAATCCAATCACGTCTGCTATTGTCATCCGGCTTCTAAAACCACATTCCAGCTGCATCTGAAGAAGTGAGCAGTGACTTCTTCACCCAAAGAGTAACATATGGATTTCACTGCCACAGGAGGTGGTGGCAGCTACAAGCATAGACAGTTTCAAGAGGGAATTAGATAAACATCTGGAGCAGAAGTCCATCAGTGGCTATTAGCCACAGGGTATAGATGGGAACTCTCAGTCTGGGGCAGGTGATGCACTCTATTCTTGGTGCTGGAGGGGGCAGCAGTGGGAGGGCTTCTAGTGTCCTGGCCCCACTGCTGGACCTCCTGATGGCACCTGGTATTGTTGGCCACTGTGTGACAGAGTGTTGGACTGGATGGGCCACTGGCCTGATCCAACACTGGCTTCTCTTATGTTCTTATGACTTATGAAAGCTCATCCCCTGCCACAGATTTTATTAGTCTTTAAGGTGCTACGGGACTTCTGCTCTTTGCTGCTGCTACAGGCAAACACGGCTACCCATCTTGATCTAACTCCAAGGGAAGAGAAGGGTAGCACCCTACCATGCAACCCTCCAGCGGTCTTAACTGCAGAAACAGTTTTAACTGAGCAAGGGCCAGTTTGTCCATCTCAGTCCGCTCAGTCCCATGCCAGCCAACAGCAGCTGAAGCAACTACTCAGCTGGGCTCACCTGGGAAGCAGACAAAGCCCAGCCCCCCTGCGAAGAGAGAGGACTGGTTCCTACAAAAGCCACGAGAAGGGACAAGCAGCTAATTGTGTGTGGACCGTCTCTTGCCCGCAAGCTACGCTTGGCTGCGTGTAGACCGTGACCTGCAAAATGGGCACGAGAGGCTCAGCATGTCTCCGCCACGCAGAACTTTAAAGCATTAAGCAAGATCGGCTGATGCCGCAGCCTCGCTCCCAAGGCTTGGCGAAACATGGCATCCGGGCTCCCTGGCCCCCAAATCAGCCCATACCTATCTTTGCCGTTCTGGATGGAGTTTTGGCCCAAGCTGGTGTGCTCCAGCATCGGTGAGTTGCGGCTCCGGTTCGTGCTGGTCGAGAGGACACTGTTCTGCAGGGGGAAGGGGCACAGACACCGAGTGAGCAGGAGTCCTTCCCCACCCCAGATGCATAGATCCCACCAAACAGCAGGGGGCAGCACCGCCAAGCCACCAACTCAGGGAAGAACCTTGGGAGGGGAGTTTGGCTCCCCAAGAACAGGAGATTGCCAAGGAAGGTGTTTTTTAGCTCCGCTTTTGCTACCTCCTCCTCCTCCCCCTGAAGGTTTCAACACATGCTGCAAACAGCAGTTTTCAGCCTCGGCATGCAGGCGCAAAAAAAATCGGAACGTACAAAAGTAACATTTCTGACATGCAAAAACCAGAAAAGTGTTTTTTAAATGCGCTTCTGCCAGGTTCCTGAACTGACTGATGGCCACGCAGGATAGCAGACTTTGGGCTGCCCTTAATTCATCCTGTGGGGAACACCACCATCTGCATGAATCACCCCCGATTCTCCTCCCGCAACTACCAGGGCCTGCATGCGTTCCCGGAGGCCTCCAGGTCAGAGGCAGAGAGCTTCTTGCTTTGCATGCAGAAGGTCCTGGGAGCGATCCCTGCAGCTCTGGTTAAATGGTCTCAGGTAGAAGAATCTCAGGAAGGACAATTCCCAGAAACCAGCCAGAAGTGATCCCCCCACCCCAGAGTGAGAGAAAGAGAAACGCGCTACGACCGGACCGGAGGAACCCACACCCGCAAGCAGCGACTGACTGTGGAGGGGGAGGGGGTGCTCCTCTTTCGCTCGAGGCCCGGCAACGGGCTGGCCGGCACTTTGACGGTACTGCTGGCCTTCCGGTCCCGCTCCTCTTCGGGCCTCTTGTTCTCCGCGTTGGCTGCCTGCGTTTTCTTGGAGTACGACGTGGATGTTGGGATCGTTGGTACTGGGGAGGGTGGGGAGAGAGAAGTGTCAGTGGGGCAAGGGACAGCACAGCCCGCTGCGAGCCCATCTGCTCGGGAAGGCCTTGGCTTCGCAGCCACAAGAAGCAAGCTCTCCTTTGAACGAGCTGCCGAAATGGAGCTGGAATTTCCTGGGCCCCAAAGCAGGATTCAAGCCCCAACTGAAGAATCGTTTAAGGATAATATGTGGCTGCAAACTGCACAGGGCGGTGGGGGTTTTGTTTGCTTGTTTTAAACAAGAATACGATTCTAGCCCCTCTACTCCCTCTAAGCTGTGGAGTCTTACGAGCAAAAATTCAGCTTTGTGAGCTACTGACATTAAAATAGTGAGCGAGGGAATTGGCTACTGCATAGATTAGTTTGCTCTGGAGCCATCCTTCCTGAGCTAAGACAAAAATGTGTGAGCTGGAGGCTAAAAAACCGTGGGCTAGCGCACACTAACTCAGCTTAGAGGGAATACTTGGCTCTGCTGTGCATAGAGATTGAAATACACAAAAAGGAAAATGGGACTGCTCTGGAGACCAGGAGAACCGGCTTCTAGCTCTGGGAGTGGCCACCCCCCTCCCCCAACTACACCATAAGAACATCAGAAGAGCCCTGCTGGATCAGACCAGTGGTCCATCTAGTCCAACATCCCATCTCAGACGGTAGCCAGCCAGTTCCTCTGGAGGGCAACAGCAGGGCAGAGAGGCCGAGGCCTTCCCCTCATAAGAACATCAGAAGAGCCCTGCTGGATCAGACCAGTGAGGGCCCATCTAGTCCAGCAGGGCACAGAGGCGGAGGCCTTCGCCTGATGGTGCCTCCAGGTTCTGTGATTCTGAGGTTTAGTGCTCCTAAATGCGGAGGTTCCCCTCAGCATGGCTAGTAACCATTGATAGACCTCTCCTCTGTGAATCTAATTCCCTTCTAATGCCGTCTATGCCTGTGGCCATCACTGTATCCCCTGGCAGCAGATTCCACATTATAATCACTTCTTGAGTAACGAGGTATTGTCCACCCTGAACCCACCAGCTTCACTGGATGCCCTTGAGTTCTAGTATTTTGGGAGAGGGGGAACAGTTCTCTTTGTCATAATTTTATAAACCTCTAGCATGTGTTCCCCCCCCGCCCCCGTTGTTGTCCCTTTTCTAAATTGAAAAGCCCATGCTCCTTGTGCCTTCATCCATCCCCCCTGCCGCACACCCCCGACTCACGTCTCCCACTCATGGTCTCCTGCAGCAAATCCAGGGTCTCTTCCCATCTACCACCAACCTGGCAAGCAGTACTTAAAAAACCCAGCCCACATCCAACACATTTATCTGAAGCGTCTAATTTTACCTAGATGTCAATACCAGTTTATCTACCCCATCTAATCTGTGACTAATGTTGAACTGATGGGTGAATGTGCATGGGGGTCACTGTACGCGTTCCCTGGATGCGGTGGGGAATGCCCCAAGCAAACACCATCCATGGGAGATATTTTACTTATTAACCGGAGAACATGCACAGTTTTAAGTGATGCGGGTTGCTTGACCGTCGACAGGCTATTTTGCACAGCCTGTGTGCAAATTCTCCACGCAGAGGCTCTGTGTTCAACATTGCCACGGTGAGTGATTTAAAACATGGAATTCACTGCCAGAGGGTGCCGTGATTGCCACAGGCACAGACGGCCTTATAAGGGGATTAGACAGATTCATGGAGGAGAGATCTATCAGCGGTTACTAGCTAAAGGAAACCTCCATGTTCAGAGGCACTAATCCTCTGAATCCCAGTGCCAGCAGGAGGCAACATCAGGAGAAGGCCTTGGCCTCTCTGTCGTGTTGTTGGCCCTCTAATAGGAACTGGCTGGCCACTGTGTGAGACAGGATGGACCAGTGGTCTGAACCAGCCGGGCTCTTCTTCTGTGCACTGTCCAGCGTGACTGGGAGGATTTATGCACGTGGACAGGGAAACGGAAACAGTTCATTTGCTTAACAGCTGCACCTTCTTCACAGTGTCCAGTAGATGTGTAAAAGGGCCAGGTTTCATGAACGCAGGAGAGGCGCTGCTGGAGCTGACCAAAGGCTCACCATGACGCCTTGTGGCAGCAAAGTGAATTATGGGATGTGCTGACGAGAACCTGTATTTTGTCTATCTAGGCGTCAGCTTCCTCGTATGACACCCAAGTTTTAGTGTCATGACAGAGGGAGAAAAAAAACCCTATCCACTTTCTCACAGCGGGCAGGACCTTTAGACCCTGAAGATCTTAGCTGGCGGAAGGATTTCCATCAGTGCAGCGTGACTTCCCCGCCTCCCCCCTGCTGCAGCCCTGAGTTCCTCCTGAAATGTTGCTCCCGGGGGATGGGGACCCCCAAGGGCAGTGGGGATGAGGACAGAGTCTGAGATCTGCCGCAAGATGTGTGTGTGTGTGGGAGAATCGGCAAAAATCAGACAGCAGAAATGATCAGTGTTAATTCAACCTGTTTTATCTACCAATCTATTGGGTCCTCTTCACACTCCATTCCCCCCACCAGGCACCTTTTCCCTAATGTTTTTTTTTGCTCCTTTCTGCACCTTTTCCAGCTCTCTGTGTCCTTTCCAAGATGCGGAGATCGGAAAATCCCTTGCTTCAACAGCACTGACTGTTTTATTTTCCATCCCTTTTCCTTTGGCGCAAGGGAAAAACGCTCCTCAAGTCCCCCCTTCCTCTGCAGCCCCCAGAAATGCCGAGGAGGGACTCACCCTGGTCACTGAAGCGGCGCTGTTTGGGGTTGGCCGATACGCTGCGCTGTACCTTGTGTGACGGGGAGGGGGCGGTGCTGTTGGTGAGGTCGGGCTGGGGCCGTGGCTTCAGGGTAATGCTGTCGTTGTCAAGCTGAAAGAGACCGGGGGTTGGAAAGTGAGAGGGAGGCCCAGTTTCTGAAAAGCGCTAGTGCCACAAGATGCGCCCAACCTGTGCTGCCCTCACGCCCCGCCCCTGGCAGCGCTGGAAACACACTTTTCAAAGCTTGATATAAAGGCCGTGGTCCTGTCAGAAAATGGCACTGGGGAATGGGACCCCAACCTTGTACCTTTCAATTACATAATCTCTTCCTAACTGTTGAGAAACTTTTGAGGCAGCGAATGTTTTGAAGGGTATTTGTTTTTTGGGGAGGGCCTCTCCTCAGGCCTCAGATGAAAATCTTCCAGAAAGTTCTGGCAAATGCCGTGCTGGGGGAGGCTGATCGCCTATTGATGGAAATGTATTCTTAATTGTTTGAATGGTGTTTCACATAAACTGAATGCTGCACACTGGCTTGGAAGAGGCAGTTCTTGCCTGAAGGCCTAAAATTTAAGAGACCCAAAGGGAATAGATATGTAGTAGGGTGCACAAATCAAAAACAAACTGCTTTAACGATTGTACAAGAAGACTGAGCTTTCCTTTTTAAAAAAAGCAATGAAAACCCCACATCTGCAGGTAGTATAACCGGCTGACAGACCCTGGGGACCCCTTGAAGGAAGAGTTGGGGGCCCCGTGGTGAATGGGGGTGTGTGTATCAGCAGCTCAGCTACAAAAGTCCTGAGCAAAGGAGCTATTTATTAAAGCCAAAACATATTTGAATTTTTACGCATCAACAATGCCTTCAAACATGCAGGAGAAGGGCAGTTAAGAGGGACAGGGGTCTATCAGCATCATCTCTATACCCATGGACTAAGGCTTCCTTTTATAAAGACACAAATGATCTTTGGCCAACTAACGTCACTGCTTAATTTTACGTCAGCCCGTTCCGTTAATGTCTCACTCTGAAGATTCCACCTGACGCTTTATTCGGACTATAACCTGCCTCAGCGACCTTGTGGCAGAAAGGGGGAAGGGGGGACACACACGTATTGAACAAAAGTTGGTCTTAATTTTTCAAAAAGCACTTGCCAGGTCAACACCAGGCGGTTGTTCAAGAGGAAAGAGTGCTTCGAAAGGCAGGACCCAGCCCTCGGCAAACTGACATCTGGGCTGCCATTTTATGTGCCAACTAGAAGCCTCGGGAGGAGAGGGGAGATGTGCCCGGCAGACAAAAATGTAGGCCTCACCTGAGTTCCTTTCAGGGCACTCCCCTCCTTCAGAGGTTAGGTGAGCAGGAAAGGGGGGGGGCTTTTGGAGTCCCCCTTCCAAATAGGTCAATGAAGCACCCACAATATTTTCAGTTTGGGGTTATGTGGAAAACCTTTTTTTAAAAAAATAACATCCCACAGGTTTTTATGGCTTAACTGGTTTCTTGGGCTTCTACCTGACTTCTACTCAGGCCTGTGCTTGCTTGTAACTGATGGGGGACAGTCAGAGCAGGCAGTCCTGCTGTGTGAACCCCTAGGCAGCCAAGGCACAGAGAATGGCCGTTTATCAGCACCATTTTTAGACATAATGACACAGTGGAAATCCAGAAAACATTTCCCCTTAAGATACATTCTATTGTTCACTAGAATGAAAACTGTTGAGAGGGGGGGGAAGTCTCCTCAGCCTCTAAACTGAGGTGAGGAAAAACACAGAGGACGGCAGTGGAGATCCTCTCTCCACGACGGCAAAAAGAGAACCTGAGGGAGTAGCGCCCCCGCCTCCTGGTCACGTGAGCGTTTTGGCGGGAAAGCGCCAGACGGAGGAGGGGCGCTCCTAGTCTGTTAGAAAGCTTGGAAATCTTTTCCGCGGGTGGCCTGCGACTGCGCGGCCCCCCATGTGTGCCTGCGCAGAAGACCACTCGATGAATAGCGGAAGTAGAAAAGAGCAAGAGCCCAGTAGCACCTTAAAGACTAACAACATTTGTGGCAGGGGAGGAGCTTTCGTGAGTCACGGCTCACTTCTTCTTTAAGGTGCTGCGGGACTCTTGCTCTTTTCTACTGCCGCAGAAAGACTAACACGGCTTCCCGTCGTCTTAGCCTCCCCTAACTGAAGCAGGCCAACAGAATTAAAGCAAAAACTGGAATCTGCTGGCACTTTAACACCATGTTTGATTTCAACATTGTTGTTATATTGTGGACTTATATTATTTATGAGAAATTGTACTAATGTAATGAATGAACTTTTAACTCTGTTGTAAGCCGCCCTGAGCCAGCCTAGGCCGGATGGGCGGGATAAAAAGCAATAAAATCAATCAATCCATAAATCTTGACGGGTCTCTGATCTGGGTCTCTCTGCTTCGCTGCTTCTTTTGATTGGGTTTCCGTTATACCCCGCTTTGCAGACTCGTTTTAAAAAGTGGAAGAGTGGCTTGCAAGTCCTCACAATAAATAACGCCTCCCCTGCCAGGCGGAGATTCTGGTGCACTTAAACAAGCAAACAATGAAGGCACCTGAAAGAACCTGGCCCTGCACTGGATGGCCCAGGCTAGTCTGATCTCGTCAGATCTCAGAAGATAAGCAGGCTCAGCCCTGGTCAGTATTTGGATGGGAGACTGCCAAGGAAGTCCTGGGTTGCTATGCAGAGGAAGGTAACAGCAAACCACCGTTGTTCCTCTCTTGCTTTGAAAACCCTGCAGGGTTGCTATACGTCAGCTATGACTGGACGGTGCTTCTCTCTCTCTCTCTCTCTCTCTCTCTCTCTCTCTCTCTCTCTCTCTCTCTCTCTCTCTCACACACACACACACACACACACACCCTGCCCCAAGGTAAGTATGCAAAATACAGGCAATGTGCATAATATTCCTTTGTTCTGCTCCGGCATGCCTTGGAGAGGGGCCAAAAATCTCAGCAATCCAGTGGCTTGACCTTTGAAGAGTCTCATTCAGCCCTCGGCGGCCTCTGAATACACAGGAAGCTGCATTCCTGCACTCACCCCGGACGCCTCTTCTGTGCTTGTGTGCAACGTTACACGGACAGGGACAGGCCAGAGTGACGCACACCAGTGACGTTGGCACTTCTAGCCTAAAACTGAACTGGATCCCACCATGATATGCCCCCGTGCAAATTGTATTAAGAGTCATTCACTGGAGAGGGGTGAAGAGGCAGAGCGATGTGAGTCTGTGCCCACAGAGGATTGCGTCACTTCTCAGTTTTTACTGCTATGTTCAGGCTATGTGTCAACTTTAGTCTGTTTCTGCGCAGGGATAGAAACAGTCCTGGCTGTAGGAAGCTGCAGAGGTGGGCGTGAGAGAAGGAGAACGTGTCGGGACGCTGCTGGGGTGCCCGAGAAAGGTGGCATGGGAGAAGGCAAGCCTTGGCACCGAGTTTTCGTTTCTGGAAATGAAAGATATGCCTGGGAGCCTCACACCAAAGCCCTTCCCTGAAGGAGCTTCAAAAAACCGGGAGGGAGCCCCGCACGGCAGAGGGAAACTGCTGCAGCTGAAGCTGTCGAATGGGCTGATGGCTGTCTGTGGCCTTGGCATCTGGAGACACGCAAATCCCCCTGGAACCTGCCACATGATCCGCCTTACCAAATCCCCCCCCCCGGCCACCACCCCGGTAGGTTCCGCCGCTCTCTCACCTCTGAGTTTTTGTATCCTAGCAGCAGATATGTAGCCATGACTTCGTTGTACTTCTGGCTGACTAGCGAGTCCTGGATCTCCTCGCGGGTGTATCCCATGGATATCATGAGCTCTGCGGGACAGCGGGTGGGGAAAGAAAAAGGTCAGGGCTCCTTCAAAAATAAATATGTTAAGGAAAAACAGAAAGAGCTGTCTTGAGGATGGGGGGGGGGGATGGTTTCAGAGCTGGGAGGCAAATCAAGACCCAAGGTCACCGCCGCAGTGCTTCTTGCCCACGTGGTTCTTGCCCGACGCTTCACCCACCTCCAGCCCTTCCCCGCCCCATAGCCACACCTGTCCGCCTGGGATCCTTGTAGTCGGGCAGAGGCTCCACGTAAGGCTTCAGTTCGTCGTCCTCGTGCCCCACATTCATCCAGCGGTCTTTCATGATTTGCTGTCGCGAGAGGGACAGGTGAGCAGACAAGGGAAGGAGGGGGGGACACAATAAACCAGGGGATACGGTGAGGCTGCACCCCATGATGGGGGATGTTTGAGCGCTTCTGTACAAGCCCAATCCTGTACAAGACGCCTTATACTGAATCACCCGCCCATGAGTTCATCGAGGTCAGTCCTGTCTCCTCAGACTGGCAACGCCTCTCCAGGGTCTCAGGCAGAGGTCTTTCTCATCACCTCCTGCTTGGCCCTTTTAAGTGGAGATCGAACTTGGGACCTTCTGCATGCAAAATATGTGAACGCCCATGGAGCTCCCGTCTACTGAGATAGACCCCTGGTCAATCTACGAACACACAAAGCCGCCTTATATTGAATCAGACCCTCGGTCCATCAAAGTCGGTACTGTCGACTCAGACTGGCAGAGGCTCCCCAGGGTCTCAGGTCAAAAGTCTTTCACATCTCCTCCTGCCTGGTCCTTTTAACTGGAGATGCCAGGGATTGAAGCTAGGACCTTCTGCATGCAAAGCAGGGGCTCTTCCACTGAGCCACAGCCCCTTGGACTAATACTGTCAATCCCCACCCCAAATTTTTAAACTGTATCTGCACTGGTTGCTGTAGATTTTCCGGGTTGTGTGGCTGTGGTCTTGGCATTGTAGGACCTGTATCTACACTGGCTGCATGTGGAGGAGTGGGGAATCAAACCCGGCTCTCCAGATTAGAGTCTGCTGCTCTTAACCACTGCAATAAACTGGCTTCCTCACCACACCTCCTACCAGAGATCAAACTGGGGACTTCCTGTATGCAAAGCCTGGACTCGAACCCTGGCTACGGGCCCTTAAACTCAGGACTAGGTGGCCAAGGGTTCTCTCCAGGTCCAGCCTGATTGGCTCTGCAAAGCTGCTCAAAGCAAGGGAGAGAGACGGAGGGGGAGAGAACAAATGCCCTTACTTGCCCTCCATCACTTCTTTCACAGACTCTTCAAGTATCTGAAGGGCTGTCACTTAGAGGAGGGCAAGGGGCTGTTCCTGTTGGCAGCAGAGGATAAGATTCGCAAGAATGGGCGCATGTTAAAGGTGGGAAGGTACCAGCTGGATATTAGGGAAAACTTTTTGGCAGACAGTGTTCTGCCACAGTGGAATCGGCTGCCCAGGGAGGTGCTGAGCTCCCCCTCCCTGGCAGTCTTTAAGCAGCGGCTGGACAGACACTTGTCAGGGATGCTCTAGGCTGATCCCGCATTGAGCAGGAGGCTGGACTAGATGGCCTGTACGGCCCCTTCCCAACTCTTATGATTCTACGGTTCTAAGATAACAAGGGGCCTCCGGCACCATCCTCCCCTATGGACTGTTGTTTTCACAGCCGCAAACGCATACTGGGGCCGATGCAGTAATTAGTGCCTAATTTTAAAAAAGCACACGCACACACACCATTTCTCTGAGCTACCATTTACTCGGCAACTACCGGGTACTGGGGGAAGGGCAAACAGGGAGGGAAAAGGGAGAGAGGAGATGGATGCCTCCCTCCGAGGAACGCACATGGTTGACCGGAAACCCCACTTTGCTCTGACCACGTGCCAAGATCCCCCCCCCCGCCAGTGGTTATTCCTCTCCCTCCCACTCATTCATCACGCACACAGGCACCTCCCTCCGCTCTTGAGGAGTGCGGCAGGGGGCCTCGTCCCCAGTAAGGAAACACCAAACAGCACCCTTTTGAATCCAAGAGGGTCCCCGCATCCCCACCGCCTATGGTTAAAATTATACCTGGCAGGGGAGAGAGCAGCGGCGGTGTCTCGCTGCCAGAACGCAGCCGCTACCCACTCCCTGCCACACACACACACACACACAAAGGCAATTTCGGATGGCAGGGGGCACTGCAGCCCAGCCAGACAAAGCCACGAGCCAGGAGCTGGAAAGTGAACTGTGGCCTATTTATGCTAGCGTGGGGAAGGCGGGTGGGGGTGGGACGCAAATTAAAAACAGATCCCCGCAGAGAAGGACGGAGCTTCCCACATTGCCAAAACCGTGTGAAATGGGCAGCGCTTTTTAAAGCAAAAAAAGGAAATTAATAAGATTTTTTCCAAACAAGAAGATGATGAAGGTCGGGCCAGAAAGAGTGGCTCTATGCCACTAGCAAGGAAGATTACAAAGGGACAATTTCAGTGTTTCCAGGTAGTTTCGGGGGGGGGGGCCTAGGATAGCCCGATCTTGTCAGACCTTGGAAGCTCAGCCGGGTCTGTGCTTCGAAGGGAGACCACCAAGGAAGAATCGGCAGAGGAAGGCGATGGGCAAACTGCCTCTGTTTCTCACTTGCCTTGGAAAGACCCTGGCTGCGGTTGCCAGAAGTTGGGTGCAACTTGACGGCACTTGACACACACACAATCAGTAGCTGGAGAGAGTGGGAAGGCAGCATGGTGTAGCCCAATGTCATATTTCAGAAGCTAAGCAGGGTCGGTACTTGGATGGGAGACCACCAAGGAAGGCTCTGCAGAGGAAGGCCATGGCATAGCGCCTCGGCTTCTCGCTTGCCTTCAAATCCCCTTGCTGGGGTTATTACATTTTGGAAGCTCAGCAGGGTCAGTGCTTGAGAGGGAGACCACCAAAGAAGACTCTGCAGAGGAAGGCGATGGGCAAACCGCCTCTGCCTCTCCCTTGCCTTGAAAGGCCCATGCTGGGGTCGCCGTAAGTCGGCAGCGACTTGATGGCACTTGATACACACACAAGTCGTTTCAGAGTGTAGCTGCTGTTGGTCTGCAGCATAACAGCTACATTAGAATCCAGCAGAGACTGACCAACAAGATCTCCAGGTATGAGCTTCTGAGAGTCCCGGACAAAAGGAGCTTTGACGCTTAGAAGCTCATGCCTTGAAAATCTTGTTGGTCTTTAAAGGTCTGCTGGACCCAAACCTAAACTTTTTACATGTGCCATTAGGGATATTTTGTTAGAAACCATATACCTAAACCTCCGAGTGTGTGAAAAATTAATCAAATGTTTATTGGAAGGTAGGTCTGGCTGCTGCTTGCAGTTAATGTTAAGTATACCTCCAGGTATACAGTCAGAGTTTGCAGGCTCCTCGATGCGTGGGAAGAGTTTAAAAAAAGAAACAGGCAAGGTCTTAGTGATTTACAGTGGAATCCTACGCAGAGTTACTCCGGTCCTGAAGTCCCCTGAAAACAAATGGGTTTAGACTGGAATTCCACATAGGACTGCACTGGTAATTTATAAGAAATGTAAGGGGGGTGGGGGGGAGAGAGAGAGAGAGAGAGAGAGAGAGAGAGAGAGAACCGTGCCTGTTTGAAAAACGATCTATTATGAAATTAAACTCTGAAGATTTTGAAATCTATTCTTCACTGGTTATGCAAATATAAGCAGATGTCGTGACTGCTTACCTCTAAAGTGCCTCTTTTGCTAGGGTTAAGGATGAGGAATTTTTTCAGCAGGTTCTCGCAGTCTGTGGACATGTAGAAGGGGATCCGGTACTTCCCCCTCAAGACCCGTTCTCGCAGCTCCTGCGGAGGGAGGAAAGGAAAGATGACGCAAGAACTGCACAGGCTACCTTGATCGATGATGCCACACACACACACACAAAACCAGGGCAGCTGAAAATCTGCATTACTGTAGATGAAAAGATGCCTCCCCCTCAGAAAACCCGGGGATAATTACCTCTGCAGCCCTAATAGCCCAGCGTAGCCTGATCTCGCCAGATCTCAGAAGCTAAGCAGGGTTGGCTCTGGTTGGTACTTGGATGGGAGATCACTGAGGAACTTTAGGGTTGCTATGCAGAGGCAGGCCATGGCAAACCACCTCCACTCATCTCCTGCCTTGAAAACCCCGTGGTTCTGGGGTCACCATGAGTCGCTTGCGACTTGACAGCAAGCAATTTATCTTTTGTAGCAGCCTGAATAGCCCAGATGTGCTCGAACTCGTCAGAGCTCAGAAGCTGAGCACATTTGATACTTGAATGGGAGACCACCAAGGAAGAATGGGGTGCTCTGCAGAGGAAGGCAATGGCAAACCACCGCGGCTTGGCTCTTGCCTTGAAAACCCCACAGGGGTGCCATGATTCAGCCGTGAGTCGATGGCGCCCTTTATCGCAGTCACCCCTTACTCCTAACTATCCAAACAAACCCTTGAAAGGTCAACTGTTCCCTCGACCCCCTCACCTTGAGGTTCTGCCCATCGAAGGGCAGTGAGCCGCTAACCAGTGTGTAGAGGATGACCCCCAGGCTCCAGACGTCCACCTCGGGCCCGTCGTACTTCTTGCCCTGGAAAAGCTCGGGCGCGGCGTACGGGGGGCTCCCGCAGAACGTGTCAAGCTTGTTGCCGAACGTGAACTCGTTGCTGAAACCGAAGTCTGCAATTTTAATGTTCATGTCGGCATCTAAGAGCAGATTCTCTGCCTGCAGAGGAGAGAAAACTTCAACTCAACCGATGCTCAACCCTGCCGGGGCATCTCCATGGGATATTTGGGGGGGGGGGAGAGAGAGCCCGCAACGAGTTCACGACTTCCCGCCGGAAACACCAAGCCGAGACATGACAGACGGGGGAAAACAGCATGCAAAAATTCTCCACAAGTCAGCATAGCTCTGGTGGCCTAGGACCCCTCTCTTCCTGATCTGCCTGGTGTTGTTTTTTTTTTTTGGTTTACTTTCAGGGAGGATTTTTTTTTTCTGCCTTGTGAGTAGAACGGGGCATATTCATTTACTGTATGTGGAATGCGGGAGTTAAAAAAAAGCCAGATTTCTTTTTTGTCTCAGGGTGCTTTTTGGTCCTGGCTCCCCGCCTGCACCATTTTGGGAAGGTGCCTCTGGGCAGGATTGTGTCAATCGCAAGAGCAAGGACAATATGTTGGCCTCTGTTTATTGCACCATCCTGCCATTCCCGAGACACACACACACAAACAAACAAACACACAACAGTCTGAAGTGTATTTCAAGCTAATGCTCCTGCTTGATTGCAAATGGCCTATCTTTGGCTTCCCTTGGGAACAAAAGGCTTCATATGACTGCAGTCTGGCTCAGCCTGTGCTCCATCCCCCCAAGTCCTCGACATGGGTAGGTGGGGAAGGAATGGAGAGATGCAGGGGGAGAAATGGCTCCTACATTTTACCCCCCTTCATTAGCACACTTTGTTTCGCTTCAAAGTGGACAAGGTACTTTGATCTTCGAACAGAGATCAGCACAGAGCGCAGGAGTTCTATTCAGTTCCCCACCCAGTCCCGGCTTCTTTTGACATTCCATATATGGTCATTTCTCGGGATGGGCTGCGGCTGATAAGAACATCAGAAGAGCCCTGCTGGATCAGACCAGTGAGGGTCCATCTAGTCCAGCATCCTGTCTCACACAGTGGCCTCCACCTGGAGGACCAACAGCAGGGAACAACAAAGGCCGAGACCTTCCCCTGATGTTGCCTCCTGGCTCCAGGATTCAGAAGATCAGTGCCTCTGAACATGGAGGTTCCCTTCAGTCACCATGGCTAATAGTCATTGATAGACATATCCTCCATGAATCTATCTAATCCCCTTTTAAAGCTGTTTATTTCTGTGGCCATCACTACATCCTCTGGCAGTGAATCACACATTTTAATCCCTCTCTGTATAAAGTAGTATTTCCTTTTGTCCGCCCTGAACCTACTGCCCATCAGTGTCACTGGATGCCCTTACTTTCTAGTATATTGGGAGAGGGAGAAAGATTTCTCATTGTCAATTCTCTCCACCTCATGTACAATTTTATAAACCTCTATCATGTTCCCCCGTTAATTCACCTTTTTTCTAAACTGAAAAGTCCCAGACTCTTCAGCCTTTCCTCATAGGGAAGGTGCTCCAGCACCCTAATCACTTTGGTTGCCCTCCTCTGTACTTTTCCCAGCTCTGCAATGTCCTTTTTGAGATAGGGTGACTAGAACTGTATGCAGTATTCCAAATGAGGCTGCACCATAGATCTCTACCGGGGGATTTCAATATAAGAAGGAGGAGGAGGAGGAGGAGGAGGAGGAGGAGAGTCCGCACACTTAACCACTACACCAAACTGACTCAGTCCCTTTCCTAGTAATCCTTAATACAGAGTTTGCCTTTTTCACCACTGCAACACAACAGCCAAACATCTTCGCTTGGCACACAGAGGGTCCCAGTTTCAATCCCCGGCATCTCCAGTTGAAAGGACCGGGCAGTAGGTGATGTGAAAGACCTCCACCTGAGACCCTGGAGAACTGCTGCCAGTCTGAGTAGACAATGCTGATCTTCCCCAACAGGACCAATGGGCACGTGCAAAATAAGGCAGATCCATGTGTTCATGTGTTACCCTCAGACATGAGAGCTAGATACTTGGCCCTCCCCTGCCCCCATCAAAAGCTGCATGCTGTCTTCCGGTGCTCTTTGGCACAGGGTGGAGGGGGGCATGTGAGGAGACCACAACCTCCCCTGACTCAAAAGTGCTTTTTAAGGTTGACACTTACCTTCAAGTCTCTATGTACAATAAATTTTTGGTGACAGTACTGCACAGCAGACACTATCTGGAAGAGAACAGAGAGGTCAGGCGGGGCTCTTCCTGAATCAAGCAGCTTCTCAGCATTTACTTCTCGCTGCCTAAAGCTTGGGCCACTCGAGGGCCTTCCTGACCTGACCCCCAGCTGTCCTGCAACACATTCTCAAGCGCACACGAATGGTACGACTGCATGGGACTTTCCTGCAGAATCAGCATCCGGGAGGGAAAGAACCATGAAACTCGCGCACATGGCTGCATTA
Organism: Gekko gecko; assembly: GCA_029375565.1. Lineage (NCBI taxonomy): Eukaryota > Metazoa > Chordata > Lepidosauria > Squamata > Gekkonidae > Gekko > Gekko gecko. Next base: position 18,633,371 of record JAPDNY010000001.1, on the reverse strand, counting down.
TTCTCATTCATATGTTCCTCTCAGCTGCTTGATTCTGTGGAAAAGTGGCTCCGATGTGGAAAAGAGCTTTGCCTTATGACTTGACGACCCAGTCCACCAGGATGGGGTGGGGTGCTAAGGAAGAGCAGCATCTGGGCCTTCTAGACTCCAGGCAGAGGTCCCCTTCCCACCCAGAGAGATCACAGCGTTCAGGCCTGGAGCTCACCTGATTTTACTTCTTCAATTGCTGCAGAACTGCACTTACAGAATTTGCTACCCCGCCCCAGCCCCCAGGTATGGCAACAGCCAGGAGTTTTAAAAGAGGAAACACACCCACTCATGGAGAAAAGGGGTGAAGGGCCAGCCAAGCCTGTCAGTGCCAAAGGCTAAATGCAGGGTTCCCCAACACGGTGCCCACGGGCACCACGGTGCCTCCAATACCTCCTGCCAAGCTTTTCAGAAAGTGGGCGTGGCCACTGTAAGGCAAGGCTTGTTACTGGCTGCCCTCATTCCAATGAAAGGGTTTTTCACTGGAGAATCAGGAGGACTGGGAAGCACTCGGGCTCTCTGTAGTCAGTGGTCAGTTCCATTCCCGCTTCAGGCTTCCCTTCTTTCCAGGAGGTGCAAGGAGGCAGGCGTTTCATCTGTCTCTGTCTCCTTCTAACAGCTCCACCTCCTGTGCTCACCATCCCCTCCCAAAGCTCCAGAGGGGCCCAGGAGATCAAAAAGGTTGGGAAACCCTGGCTAAAGGCAACCTACGCGGCACAGAGACAGCTGCTAGCTTCATGCCCTGTCTGTGAGCTTTCAAAAAGTGCCCCAACAGTGGGAACTGGCTGCCGGACTTGAGAGGCCTTGGGCCCGACCCAGCCAAGGCTCCCCTTCTGCATCTTCCATTGCTCTCCAGTTCAGCTGCTGGTCAGTACAGAAGGAGGGCACTGCTGCCAACTTTACCCCTCCAAGCAAAACAGGGCAGCTGCAGCACTGCCTTGGCCAGCCTTCCCCCCCACCCCCAGCCTCACAAAGTTTGCTGAATGCTGCCCAGACCTTTAGAAGCAGGGCTGCACTGAGAGACCGGAAAGACGTTTAATTGCTCGACCTCTGCAACATCAGTGTGCTTGGACTGAAATAACTGATACCATTCTGGCAGCAGCCATCAGGGCCCGGCCCTCCCATTTTGCCAGGCCACGAAACGCCACTGTGCTTTGCAAGGGGACGACACCAACCTGTCGGAATTTTGCCCGGGCTTCCTTCTCTTTCATCCTTCCGTGGGCTACTAAGTAGTCGAAAACCTCACCTGCAGGGGGCGACAGAGAGAAAGAAACAAGCATTTGGAGTCAGGTTTCCACTATAACATTGGGGTGGGGTGGGGGAGAAATGTCAGAGCCCCAAGTCTTTGCCACCGGAATGAAGTCCTACACCTCAGGGAAGGGTGCTTTATGCAAAGGGCCAGATACATTTATTCCCAAAACCGCATTACAGATTAATGTAAGGTTTTTGTAAGCCGGGCTTGCTTCATCGGAGCGCGGGAATGTCGTTCTCAGTCGGCAGATCTATAAATTGGCAGAAGGCTTTGGGGACGGGGTGGTGGAAGTGTAATTACAAAAGGAGAAGATGAAGCAAGCCGAGAGACGGGTGTGTTCCCTTATTACACGGAGCATATACGAAAACAAGATCTGGTGGAAAGAGCAAACGGTGCCTGTTAGAGGGGGCGTGGACCACTCCTGAGTAGCGATGGCTTGGCAAAGTAATGAAAGAGTGCAAATAAACCTCTAATGAGGGACAACCGCTAGGACTTAGTTGATCCCTGCCCCTGCTGAACCCAAGCCCAGCAATATTAAATCTGCCTGTAGAACGGCTGGATTCGAGTCTGGTAGCACCTTAGATTTTTGGGGGGATATAAGTTTTTGAGAGTCAAAGCCCACCTTTGTCTGCCTGTGAATTCCAACTCAGCAGCTTCATAACATTTGTGTACTAGTAAGTACACACACATACAAGATGTTCAAGATGGCAGGCTCTAGTCGAGGGAAAGATATTAGGAGGCTGACGGGGCAGTAATGGTAAAGCATCTGCTTGGCATGCAGAAGGTCCCAGGTTCAATCCCAGGCATCTCCGGCTAAAAGTGTCAGGTGGTGGGTGATGTGAAAGAACTCCACCCGAGACCCTGGAGAGCCGCTGCCAGTCTGTTTCGACACTACTGACTTTGATGGATCAAGGGTCTGTTTCAGTATAAGACAGCTTCGTGTATTCAGTAGGAGAATCAGTTCCACTGCCAGTGAGGAAGACGTAACTCTCAACACCTGGTTTACAGGCATGCCATTCCAAGTGAGAACTCTAACATCTCCAGATCTGGTTTTGAAAGAAACCATAACTGGGAATAGACCCCAGAAAGCTGCTGCCAGTCAAGACAGAAAATACCGGGCTAAGACAGACAACTGACCAATGTGTGAAATCTGTACTATTGATTGCATATGCATTTCATGCTTTTTCCAAGGAACTCAAGGCAGCATACACGGTTAAGAACATAAGAGAAGCCACTGTTGGATCCGGCCAACGGCCCATCCAGTCCAACACTCTGTCACACAGTGGCCAAAAATACCAGGTGCCATCAGGAGGTCCACCAGTGGGGCCAGGACACTTAGAAGCCCTCCCACTCTTGCCCCCCACAAGCACCCAGAATACAGAGCATCCCTTGCCCCAGACTGAGAGTTCCTATCTGTATCTTGTGACTAACGGCCACTGATGGACCTCTGCTTCACATGTTTATCCAGCCCTTCCGCACTTTAAACTCACAACGACCCTGTGAGGTAGGTCAGCCTGAGAAACAGTGACCGGCCCAAGGTCACCTGTCGAGCTGCACAGCAGAAAGCCAGGTCTCTCCACTGCTAGTCTGACACTCTTGACACAGGGGTGTCAATCATACAGCCCATGGGCCAGAACTGGCCAATCCAGGGCTCTCATTCGGCCTGTGAGCAACTGGTGCTGTTCTCAGCCTGTGAGGGGAAAGGCCACGGGAGGACAAAAAGCACCCCCTGGAGGTTCTGGAAACAGCCTCTCTGTCCGGTCTTCCCCTCAGCCTCGCCGCTTCAGTGGGAAACACGGAAGGGATGATCTGGGAGGGCCAGGCTTTTTGCACATTCCCCAACAAATCAACTGCTTTCACAGCTAGGAATCCATTGCTTTCCTTTGTACTTTGAGTGAAAAATAAGTGTCGTTAATCGAGTTTGCCTCTGTCCCTTATAAAGTTTATATCTCTGGTACCTGCTGTTACATTTTATGGCCCGGCCCAATAAACTGACATTTATGTCAGGTCCGGCCCTTGTAACAAATCAGTTTGACACCTTTTAAGCATTACACTCCCCTGAATCTCTAACTGCTACATGAGGCCGGCCTGGTTTAGACCCAGCATTTCGGAAGACTGGGTCCGTCCAGTGGTGCTCGTGTGCCTCCCCCTATGTCCCGACTGCCTCTTGACCTCCTGGCTCACAGTCCATTAGGCTGCCCAGTCAGGAGACCCACCAGTCCACTCGACAAGGGAAGTGCAACAGATACTTTTTGGTGGTTGCGTTTCTCCACACTGCAGGGTGTGAGTCCGTTTGGTATCAACGCTTCTCCATGAAAACACGCCCCGAGAAAAACAAACGGCAGGAAGGCGGCTAGGCTGAACACTTCTTTGCGGCGTGCCAGCTTTCCACATAGGAAGAGGAGGATCAAACACACCAACTTCCATTGGTAGCCCAAAAGGGCACAAGGCCAGGAAAAGTTCTTTCCCACTTTGTTTTGCGACACATTATCGCCTGGACCCTTCCAGCTGGGGACTGAAACCGTAGTTGGAAGTGGGTTTCGGTTTGGAGGCAAGCTACGAAAACGACAGGTGTGCCCAATTTGGATCTGACAGACCATTACGGTTTGCTGTAAATCAGGAAGTCAGGGAAGGGGCTGAAGCACCACAGAGAAACAGGAGGAGAGCAAAAGCAGCCCTTCACGGAGCCGTTCAACGATGGCCGGTCTTACCAATAAAGTCTGACAGCCTGTGGGCTTTTCGGACAGGCCCTGAATAAAATATTTGTTGATTTGTAAAAATGTAAAGCCAATGTGTCAGGTACTTCCCCCTATGTTAATTTAAGGGAAAACGTGACAGCACTAGAAACTGTTGAGAAGCGCACCCAAAGACTCGCCTGTCGTACGCTATGCCTGTGGCTCTTTATCTACTTGGACAGAGTTTAACTTTCCTCCACGGAGGTCACTGGGGCTCCTCATCAATGGAGCTGCTTGTTAATCCCATCTCAGACAGGCGACTGAAGAGCCCCTTCCACCAAGTGAGAGGAGACGCATAAATAAGAATTGGCACTTCGGCTGTGTGGGCCAGATCACCACCGATCAGCCGAACTCTTAACTTCTTATATGTATTTCTGATTACACCCTCCCACTCCTGATTTACGAAGCAATAAAGCGTACACATGGCTCTTTCTTTCACATAATTCCGAAGGATAATCACCTGGAAAACATTAATTACAGCTCTGAAACTACCAAGCTTGGCTAATACTCTACTGGCAGAGGTAGCTGCTCACTGTTCCTGATTTTATGAATCAACAAGGCTTTAGACATGGCAAAAATTTCCACGGAGAAAACAGAGATGCTGGGAAACGTTCTGCTCCACACTTCTGAAGAGGTCTCTGATTCGGGAGGCGCTGTCTTCTCCTACAATGACCTGTCAAGGGAGAAGGAGGAGCCAATGCTGGCCCTATCTGGCCAGGCCTGAACAGCCGCGTAAGCTTCTAAGGCATCTTGCTTCATGGTTGCCAATCTCCAGGTGGTGGCTGGAGAGCTCCTGGAATTACCGCTCATCTCCAGACTACAGAGATCAGTTCTCCTGGAGTAAACGACTGCGTCAGAAGGTGAACTCTATGGCAGTACACTCCAGAGGTTCCTCCTTACATATCTGTGAGATCGCCTCTCCCCATATGAGCCCTGAAGAGCACTGTGTTCTACAAACCTCCTGGTAGTCCCTGGCTCCCTGCCTGGTGGAATGAGCTACCTTATGAGATTGGGGCCCTGCCGAACCTGCTGCAGTCCCACAGGGCCTGCAAGACAGAGCTTTTCCACTGGACCTTTAGTTGAGGCAGCGGGCATCCACCTGATTGGCCTCTCCTCCAGTGACCACAGATCCTAGGAGCCGGAACTGGGACCACAATATTATCTGTAGAAACACGTTGTTGTAGTCTGTTGGTGGTTATAATGGACTGTTATAATATATAGTGGGCTGTTATAATATGTTTGCTCCTGCCAACCTAGCAGTTCAAAAGCAAGAAATTGCAAGTAGATAAATAGGTACCACTTCGGTGGGAAGGTAACAGCGTTCCGTGTGCCTTGGTGTTTAGTCATGCCGGCCACATGACCACGGAAACGTCTTCGGACAGTGCTGGCTTTTCGGCTTTGAAACGGAGATGAGCACCGCAACCCTAGAGTCGGATTCGACTGGCTTTCGAGCAAGGGAACCTTTACCTTTATAATATGTTTTGATTGTGAACCTGCACTAATAGGTTGGTACCAATGCGGCTTCTAAGGTATGGAATCTTGTGAGCAAAAATTCTACTTTGTGAGCTCCTGACATTAAAGTTGTCAGAGAGCAATTTGGCTATTGCATAAATTAGTTTGCTCTGGAGCCACCCTTCCTGAGCTAAGGCAAAAACGTGTGAGCCGGAGGCTAAAAAACCGTGAGCTAGCTCACACTAACTCAGCTTAGAGGGAACACTGGTTGGTACCCTCCCTGAGCCTACGATGCGGGGTGGGTAGGTTATAAGTCTAATAAAACAGAATACAATAAAAATAAAATAAACTCTGTCTCCCCAGGTTCCCTCCCCCCCAGTCTGTAGGAATGTTCCAAGCTAGAGCTGTTAACCCTAACCTACTTCTGCCCCTAGCTGCGAGAACTGGAACAGATGTAAAAATAAGGCGTCCATCTGGATTGGTATTCTTCCCCCGCCCATCCCTTCCGAAGTGCCTTTCAGGGGGATCTCCAGAACCACACTTACCCCCACTGGCATACTCCATGACGAGGTACAGTGTCTTCTCTGTCTCTATAACTTCAAATAATTTAACTGCAAGACAAGAGGAGAGAAGACTAAGAGGAGGGAGGTGACCAAGGATTATAAAGTTACACAAAAGACAGCAGGGAAAGCCCCCCCCCCCCCAAAAAAAAACCCCCCCACACACACTCAAATTGATTGACAGAAGGATCAGGATTGGGAGAAAGAAAGCAGAGGAAAAGGAAGCAAGAAAGGCTTCTTTGCCCAGCGCGTGATTAACTTGTGGAACTCGCCACCACAAGATGTTACGACGGCTGCTTGCTCAAAGCCACTTAATAAAGGGATTGCCACAGATGAACAACACACCTCAGGCGATCTTGGCAGGTTTATTTGAGAACTGAGTGTTCAGGGCACTGCCAGCAGGGCTCTCAGGCAGGGACAGCACGTTCTTCAAAAAGGATTAGGCAAATTCGGGGAGGACTGGGACTATCAGAACAACTTCGCCTGGCAGCAAACGGGAAAAGAGAGCTGTTGGACTCACCTATATTGGGATGATTCAAAACCTTCATTATTCGCACTTCCCGGAAGAGCTGAAGAAACAGAAGAACAGAAACAGCAGGGTAAACGGGGGGTGGGGATCTACATCCGCCATACATTCTGTCAAGACCGTGTGTGAATCAGTTCACTTCTTTGTAAGGCCCTCTGGCAACTCCGGTTAATGGGGACGACGCTAAACAGATGACCCAGCTTTGCAGGAAGTGGCTGGATGCGATGACCTTTGGAGGTCCCATCTGTATACCAAGGGTTATGTTTGTCATTACCTCCCGGGCTCAGTCAGACCTTGTGTCCCCCCCCCCCGGATCTTTGCTCACCCTGGATTAGACATTTTTAAGGATAATGCGTTACCGTAATCCGTTAATTAAAAAAAAGGCAATCCGATTACCTGCCATGAGTCAAGGTGATAAGCCGCTAGCAACAGAGCAAAGGAATATTATTATGGGGGGGGCATGTACACGCTGGCCTCCTGCAAACAGAGAGGAGTGGGGGCCAGCTTTACCCCTCTCCAACTGGTGGCACAAGCAACACTTTTTACTACACTGTATGTCTCGGAAGAGTCAGGCGATGAGGTTTGGCGCATCAGGCTCTCGGGCTACCCTCCCCCCAGCCCTAGAAAAAGCAGACCCTGCAGTGCTTAGTCGCTTTAGAGCAACCCACAGATGCTTGGGACGAGGCGGCAGGGAAAACCTGCTGTGTCACCCTTTACCGGAGCTTTATCCCACCGCTGCTGGCTGGGGAAAACACAGCTCAGATCCCGCCTGCCTCAGCCCGGAGGCTACAGACAGTGACGCCGTTCCCCCACCCCCTCCCGTAACTTGAGTGCTTTGCCTAGATGCTGAATGTGGGGAGGCCCCGATGCTGATGGGATTATGGGGGGGGGGGGAGGCAGCACAGGAGCACTGTTCCTTCCCAAGATGTGGCCCACAGCAACCTCCCTGCTCCATTCCACAGCCCCTTCCTCGGATCTTGCCAAGCCAAAACTGTGCACTCCCAAGAGCTGGCTTTTCTGCACCCGTGTGCATAAACATGAGCCCAGAGCGTGGGCCCAGTGAGGGCCTGAAGGAGCTGCCTGCCTTGCTGTAATTCACAGAGGCGCTTACTCACTCGGGATGCAAAGAGAGGCCAGGGCCATCAGGAACACCCCCTCCCGAGCAATAAAGGAAACACACACCTTAAAGCCAGCAAACTGCAACTGCCTACAACACAACATGTGACTGTTTTATTACAGCGAATTGCTGTTCTGCATGGCCAGGAGCCACACTCCGGTTAGTCCTCAAACCTGATTTCCTGGCTATGGATGCCAGCCTCCAGGTGGGACCTGGGGATCCCCCAGAATGACAGCTCATCTCCAGACTACAGAGGCCAGTTCCCCTGGAGAAAATGGAGGTTTGGAGGGTGGACTCTATGGCATTGCACCCCACTGAGGTCCTTGTCCTCCCCAGGCTCCATCCCCAAATCTCCAGGAGTTCCCCAGCTTGGATCTGGCAACCCTACCCCCCATCCCCTACTGGTGGCTGGAGGAAGGGGGGACCTGGCAGCCCTATTCCTGGCTGCAAAAGACGAGGGCTTTGTCAACATGGCCAACTGCAGCTACTGCCTTCCATTTGCTGACAGATCCCCGTTTTGCATTCCAAGCTGTCAGTTCATCAGCAGTGTGGGGGGGCCTGCTTTCTGAGCTGTCCGTGACCCGCCTTCCCTTCTTCCTCCTGCTCTTCCTTCTCCGGTCGCTTCACTGGCAGACGTCCCTCCTCAGACCTCCTACAGTCCTCCTTCCCTCTGGCCCCAGTGGTCACGGCGAAGATGCGCTTCCCCCTCAACCAGGGCATTAAACACTCATCCACACTCTGGGTCACTTCACAGGACACTGGAGGAAAATGGCTCCAGCAGTCAGAATAAATGCCGGTTTTCACATGAATGTGCACAGGGACCCCTTCACAGCATAATACCGCAAAGTGCACCCATTGCCTGCTGTCGTTTCTGCCAAGGCAGCCTTTGAGATGCCCTCAGATTCCCTAAAATTCAATGGCACTCCTCTCTCTCTCTCTCTCTCTCTCTCTCATCTAGTGACCATTCACGGGAAGAGATGTGTATGTTATTTCCAAACTCAAGGCAGCATCTGGAGACACGGTGAAGCTGGCAGCGGCTAGGAGGCCAGATGTTCCAGCTGCCGGAGCGCCTGTGTGAGTTTGCAGCTGGCACAGCCAGCCCTCCCAGACGCCCAGCCGATGCACCTGGGAAGCGCTCTTGGACTGAGAGGATGGTGAGGCTGACAGATGGCCCTTTAAACCCAGGAGCGCCCCCCCCTTTCTACTTCCTCCAAAATATCACGGACGTCAAGGTTGGCTTATACTTTTGACGGCCTCATCTGGCAGGTCTTCCGAGTCCATCCCTCAGAAACCGGAGAGGGATTTGAGAGCCGGAAGGCCTTTGGATCTGGTTTACACTTGGACTGGGCTCTGCCTACCTTGCCCCCGACTGGCGCTACTGTGCCACGGAATGGGAAGCGAGTAGACAAGGCGCGGGTGAGGGATTACTGCCACTGCTGACCCTGTGCCGCTGGAAAGAGCATCAAAAGGCTCTCCTCCTGAACACCTTAGTCTAAGCCCGGCTGCACCCAGGCCCACTCTTTCTTGGCAAAGAGGTATCAGACAGATTCATGGAGGACAGGTCTATCAGTGGCTACTAGCTGTGCTGCCAAAAGAGAGCTTCCATATTCAGAGGCAGTCAACCTCTGAATCCCAGGGCCAGGAGGCAACATCAGGGGAAGGCCTTGGCCTCTCTGCCCTGTTGTTGGCCCTCCAGAGGAACCAGCTGACCACTGCATGAGACAGGATGCTGGACTAAATGGACCACTGGTCTGATATTCTTCTGGGGGGTAAGGGCCTCGGCCTCTATATCCTGCTGCTGATCCTCCAGAGCAACCGGTGGGCCACTGTGTGAGATGGGATGCTGGACTAGATGGACCACTGGATTAGATGGACCACTCTTTTTATGTTCTTTGAAATCGCTGGTTCAATAAAGCCGGCAAGTGTTCCAAAGCTGTGATCCAGGAATGTATCTGGACCAGAACGTGAGAGCTCTGGGTGTAACTTACCGCTTCTACCACCCACGAAAGTGGTGGCGAGAGTGTGCCGGTTTTTGCACTGAAACGGCACCCACTTTAAGAGGCAGCTGTCTTGCCACTATTCCCTAGGGGCAGCAGAGGCTCTGCCCTCGGGCTCCCCCTTCTGTCCCTTGGGGGGCAAGGCATCAGCCTTTGTAACACCCTGTTCCAAAAACACTTCCTGCCTCTGAAGCGGCATGCAGAAGGGAGATGCTAACTGCTCACCAGCCGCACAGCTTCAGAGCCTCTACCCTGGAGGAAGCAGGGGCTGCCCCCCACCCCATCCTCTTGCCGGGGCTCTGAGAGAAGGCAGGCGGGGCAAACAACGGCGGCTCGCTTTGGGAGAGGGGGAGGGATTAATCTTTGCAGCCACATCCCAGCCTCTTGCGGGGAAGAGCATGTGCCTACGCAGTCCAGACGCCTGTTGCGGAATGGCAGGAGCAAACTGGTGATGGCTGTCTTGCCGCTGGTGGGGCAGAGCCTTTTTACGGCTGGTGAGGAAGTCATAACGAGGAGCCCGGAGGCAATGGGCTCCAGGAAGGGGGAAGGTGGAAAGGGGAATGCTTGGCTGAAGGAATCTTTGTCTTCGTGCCAAACCCTGGCAGATGGAATCAGTTATGCAAACAGCTCTATGTTTACATTTGCATAATGAATTCTGGCTAGATAGATTTGCCACGGAGTATATAAGGAGACCTGTTTGGTCCCATTCTGGGAGGTGGTGGGGTTCGGGACACAGAAGCGGCACGATGCAAAAAACAAGGAGGAGGTGATAAGTGTGGCAGGATGAGGGACAGGTAACAGTGACAAAGGCAGGCGGAGCTGTGCCCCTGCTCCCCAGCTGGGGTTGCCAGCTCTGGGCTGGGAAACACCTGGAGATTTTGGGAGTGGAGGAGAAGGAGGAGGAGGAGGAGGAAGAGACTGGATTTATACTCCAACCTTCACTCGGCGTCTCAGAGTGGCTTACAATCCCCTTCCCCTCCTCACAGCAGACACCCTGTGAGGCAGGTGGGGCTGAGAGAGCTCTGAGAGAACGGTCCTTGAGAGAACAGTTCTGACAGAACTATGGCTTGCCCAAGGTCATCCAGCAGCTGCAAGTGGAGGAGTGGGGAATCAAACCCAGTCCCTCCCAGATTAGAGTCCGCACACTTAACCACTACACCAAACTGGAGGACAGGGTTGGTGGGGAGGGATTTCAATGGGGTATAATGCCAGAGAGCATGGGTGCCCTGCCTTTTTGAGCCTGTGGGCACAGTTGGAATTCTGATACAGGACGGTGGGCACGGCAACAAAACAGTTGCCACAGGAGGCAGAGCCAGCCACAAAATGATTTTGCCACAGATTAACTTAAGTCACACATTGTAGATCCTTGTGCTGTGATGGCAGCTTCCGCCAAGCAACATTGAAAAAAAATCTGCACAGTCAATCAAATCTCCAATAGCCAATCAGAAGAGTTGATGGGCGAAAGCCCTATCTGGCCCCACCCACTTCCTAAAAACATTTGGCAGGCACCAGGAAAGGTGTTGGCAGGCACCATGGCACCCACAGACACCACGTTGGAGACTCCTGCCATAGAGTCTACCTTCCAAAGTGGCCATTTCCTCCAGGTGGTGACCTGACCTCTGTTGCCTGGAGATCAGTTGTAATCCCGGGAGATCCCCAGAAACCACCTGGAGGTTGGTGACCCGAACCCCAGCCCCATGGAATCTGTGCCCTCACGAGGGCTAGGAATTTAAATACACACTCTCTCTCTCTCTCTCACACACACACACACACACACACAATGAACCAGAGGTCCTTGATGCTATAAAGAAATGATGCCACATTGGGGTGTCTAAGACAATTGCCAGGCGCCAGGACCCTGACCGGCTCTCCATTCCTCTGAGTTTCCTCCCAGCGTCTAACCGCTGCAACTTCACCAATGTCCAGAGTATTCTTCTGGCTATCTTTTGGACCCTCGGCTTCAGCCACAACTCCAGGCTATGGATCAGCGCTCCAGCATGGTCACGGCAGGCTCCGGTCGCTTGGGGCCGAGAGAAACTTCCCTAGCCAACCCCACCAAAGGAGCCTGTTTATGTTGCCCAGCGGCTTCTGGAGCAGAACCTAACTAGGAGAGATAAGGGATTCCACACACTGGCCTGCCAAAGGGGGGGGATTCTACCAGCAGGGGAAACGCAATGCCCGAAGGCTCCAGGCAAAACAAAGCACCCTGGAAAAGGGGGGGGGGGCAGAGAGAGAGAGAGATTGAGAGAGAGCGCACGCACAGGAGATGTTTCTCCTCCGTTCCAGGGAATCTGCGGCAGTCCCTGACAGCCCGGCCGGCTCCCTCCAGCTTTTGTTTACAAGGCCTTGTCAGCAGCTGCCGCTGAGCCGAGCGGGGCCGCGTGGGGGCCAGCCGGCCGTGTCAGGCTCGAAGTCAAACAGAACCCCAGTCCGAATAGGCCCAGCCAGTCACGTTTCAGCCGCTGGTGGCGGCTGTTGCTGACAGGCGCATCATCTGCAGGTTGTGAGCCAGTAGAGGGGGGAGAGAGAGAGTGATAGAAAGAGAGAGAGGGGGGCTGTTATCTGGGATCTCTGGCAGAGGCCCCCAGCCGGACATGGCCCAGCTCTCCGGAGAGGCTGGGGGGGGGGTATTGCAGGGCAACAAAGAACAGCAGTGGCTAATGTGCCTCTCTTGACCCATGGCGGATAAAGTGTGAGAAACATGGCACATATGCGCACATGTGTGCGTGACCTGCCAAATCTTGGCTAGTCGCCCATTTCCTCTGCGCTTTCCTTTCCCCAGCCTGCGCGAGTTTGTCCATCAAATGCAGAAAGAAAAAGAGAAAGGGGAGGAGGGGAGGGGAGGTGAGGAGGAGAGCCTCCGTTCTTTCTCGGTTCAGAGCTAAGTATTGACAGAATCTTAGAATCCCAGAGTCGGAAGGGGCCATACAGGCCACCTAGCCCCACCCCCTGCTCAATGCAAGATCAGCCTGGAGCACCCCTGACAAGTGTTTGTCCAGCCGCTGCTTAAAGACTGCCAGGGAAGGGGAGCTCACCACCTCCCAAGGCAACCCATTCCACTGTCACACAACTCTTACTGTAAAAAAGTTTTTCCTAAAATCCAGCCAGTACCTTTCTGCCCTTAATTTAAACCTACTATTGCTAGTCCTATCCTCTCATGCCAACAGGAACAGCTCCCTGCCCTCCTTTAAGTGAGACCCCTTCCAATACTTCAAGAGAGCCATCCTGTCCCCCCTCAACCTCCTCTTCTCCAGACTGGACATTCCCGAGTCCCTCGGCCTTTCCTCGCAGGGCTTCTTGGTCTCCAGGCCCCCGATCATCCTCGTCTCTCTCCTCCGCACCCGCTCCATTCTTTCCACGTCCTTTCTGAAATGAGGCCTCCAGAACTGCACACAAGACTCCAGGTGTGGCCTGACCAATGCAGTGGGAAACCAATCAGGGGGATTGTCAATGGGGAGAAAGACCACCTTAGATCACAGGTCCCCAACCTCTTTGAGCCTGTGGGCACATTCGGAATTCTGACAGGGCACGGTGAGCGCAGCAACCGAACGGCTGCCTCAAAATGGCTGCCGCAGGAGGAGGAGCCAGCCACAAAATGGTTGCCACAGCTTAACTTCCAGTCACACAGCACTGAAGATCCTTGTGCTGTGGTGGCAGCTGCTGCCAAAGCCACAGTAAAAAAAAAAAATCTGCACAGCCAATCAAATCTCCAATGGCCAATCAGAAGCCTTGCTGAGCAAAAGCCCCACCCGGCCCCACCCACTTCCTAAAAACACTTGGTGGGCACCAAAAAAGGAGTCAGCGGGCGCCACGGGGACCCCCTGCTTTAGAGAGAGCCTAACATTGTAGTCAGCGGATCTCTTCTGAATTTAGAACTGCCAAAGACCGCTGTCCTGGCTGTGCTTACTGGACAACAGTTGCAGTGGTCGGATGAACAAGACGAGGGACAATGATAACAAAGAAGTACGGGCTACGCCCAAGGCAAAGGAACCAGTCTTCGAGGAAGGCTAGATTCCAATGGCCCCCCAAAAGCTGCAGTTCAGTTGCGATGGGCGCAAATCTGCTGAACGGTTGGGCCGAGGCACTTCCTTGTCCCCTAGCGCAGAGAGACGGAAGACAGGGAGTCTTCCCTCTTGGTGTGCGGTGTGAGGAAAACTGGGGAGGGGAGGTGGAGAGAGAGAGAGAGAGAGAGAGAAAGAGGGAAAATGCTCATGCAGGAGGGATAATTGAACAGTCAGGAACAAGGTAGGAGGCCATTAATTCCAGAACTGGAGGGAGGGGGAACGCCTCAGCAAAAGAGCACGTGTTCCGCATACAGAAGGCCCCTGCCTCTCAGGTTATGGAGGTATGGATAGCAGATGTCTCTGCTGAAGGTTTCGGACAGCCCAGACAAGGCAACGCTGAAATAGCTGGGATGCTAGACTGATTTTGTATAAGCAGCTTTAAATGTAAACTTCCATGTGTTAGAAGGGAAAGGCCGCCTCCTCCTCCTGCCTCTCGAGCTTTAACACCCCACTTTGTGGATCAATTTCTTTCCACCCTTCCCTCCCAAGCCTGGTTGCCTGGCTCCTGGTCCAGGATCAGAGCAATTTCAATCAATATCAGGCACAGAAGGCACCCTCTGTCCTATGCCCCTCTGTGACATCACAGCAATTCAGCCAATCACAACTAGAACCTTCACCACCACCATTACTTTCTTCAGGAAACACAGAGGGGCCCCTGCTCTCCTGACATCTGTAACAAGACCCGAGCAACTGGACAGGGTTGTTGTGAAGGCAAGCAAAAAAACGAAAAGTACAGCATGCATGTTTATACAGTGCTCTTCCAAGAGAGCAGCAACCAAAAGCACTCGTGCGTGCCCCTTACCTTCTGTAAGCTGGATGAGTTCAGCTGCGTCTTGTCGATGATTTTCACGGCCACCTGAATGGAAGAGGGGGAACACAGAAAGGCCAGGTTAGGTTTGCCCATTAATTGAAGCACAGGGTTGTGGGATAAAGCTAACTTTTATTAATGCACAATGCTGGAACAACCGGCCTCTCTCCCTCACCCCGGCACTGCTCTGGCTACCTGTAACTCTGTGCCTTGCTTTTAAAAAAAGAAAGCCATTTCAAAAGCCAGCCACGTCTCTTGGGACTCACATTTCCTGGACAGGTCAAGTACAACAATAATGTTATGAAGAGAAGGCATATTATTGTGGAAAAGACAGCGATAACGTTAGTAGAAGGTATTTATGTTCTAACAGCACCGTCCTTTTCCAGTTTCAGCTATCTCTCAGCCTGCTGGTTCCATGAGGGAACTCTGCCATTTGAACCCTTGTGGTGGAGCTGTAGGGTTTTAAAGCCTTGGGAGGTGGGCATAATGCAGCCATCGGGGGTCCACACATTTTGAGCAACTCTGACAGCCTGCCCAGATTCATACTTGCCCCCACTCATGACCCCCATGGAAGGAAAAAGGACGGGGGAATACTGGCTGATTGACATTTTACAGAGAGCTTCCCGAGGCACTCCCAGCACCTTTGAGGCTAACAACTCCTAGCTGAGTGGGTAGGGTGGGAGCCCAGCAAGGAGGATAGAGAAATCCCCCCCCCCACAGTTCTTCTCTCCAGCTTGCATAATGGAAAAGGAATCTCTCAGACCCCACACCGACTTAGATGCCTTACTGCTTTCTGAAGAAGAGTTGGTTTTTATACCACACTTTTCTCTACCCGAAGGAGTCTCAGAGCGGTTTACAATCTCCTTCCCTTCCTCTCCCCACAACAGACACCCTATGAGGTAGGTGAGGCTGAAAGAGCTCTTAGAGAACTGTGGCTGACCCAAGGTCACCCAGCAGGCTTCATCTGGGGAGTGGGGAATCAAACCCAGTTCTCCAGATTAGAATCTACCACTCTTAACCACTACACTACACTATGCTGGCTTTCTAGGTCTCTCCCAAGCCAGCATGACGTCTAGGGGTGTGCATTTGGAATAACCCGAGCTGAAAAAATATCTGAAAAACACCTTACTGGTATTTTTCGGGTATTTTTAAAGCTGGTTATAGAATGGGGCTCAATATCAGTCATCTGAAATGGCCAAGCCCTGGAAATCCCAAAAATACTTGGGATTTTCGGGACCACTGAATAGCGGAAGTTAAGGGGCATTTAAAGGGACCACAGCCCCTTTAAACACCTTTTGGGTGAACTCACACTGCTTGGAGGTGTTTAAAGGGATTGTGATCCATTTAAGCACTTCTGGAGTTCATTCACAGAGCTGTGGCTTGGCAAAGGCATTTAAAGTGACCACAATACCTTTAAGCACCTTTTCCCCTCCATTGGAAACAATGGAGGACAGGGGCACCTTCTTTGGGAGCCCACAGAATTGTTCCAAGCTTTTCGAAACTTGGGGGGGGGGGGGGTTGATGAGAGGCATCAGCAGCTATGCTGCAAATTTAGTGCGTCTACCTCAAAAACTGCTCCCCCAGAGCCCCAGATACCCCCAGATCGATTATCAATTATACCCTATGGAGACCATTGACTATAATGGTCCCCACAGGGTATAATGGAGCCGAAAAAATTCAGCAGTTCCGAATATTTGCCACATCTGAATACCATACCAGTACTGGGATTCAGGAATATTGGGAAATACTGATATTTTTCAGGTTCAATATACCCCTACCCGAAAAATACTGTGGCCTTTTTTGCACACCTCTAATAACATCAAGGAGATCCCCCCTGCCCTTCCTCAAGGTGTTCGAGAAAAACAGGGGACCGTGACAGATTACAAAATATAGTTCCTTTGGAAGCATCACTGCTGAGGTTGCCCGGGACGATTTATTTCCAACTAAATTTTAGAGTGGTATGCAAGCTTCCAGACTACCCAGAAACACGTCTTCAGACACAAAGTATTCCACACTATTTATTCTGTTGCTCACAAGTTGAAGTATTTTGTAACGTGGGTAATAAACTACAGAAAGGTTTCCATTAGGCTGTTAATAGGTTGAGAAGTACTGTACGCTATTATTACGTATTGATTACAGTACTAGGTAGTATTATTATGCATTCATTTTTACTGTTTGTTTCATTTGCGATCTGAGTATCTGTGAAGTAATTTGTGCCGCTTGCTCTCATCTGTTTCAGAGGTAACTACAAAACACATTTTAACAAAAAAAAAAAGATAACAAAACGCACCCACCAACAGCAGCCTGCTGAAATCACGTGCCAAAAGCACTTAGCATTTGTGCAGCACTTTTTACCCAAGTCCCCTTTTAAAGCTGCTTATTCCCGTGGCCGTCACTACATTCTCTGGCAGTGGATTCCACACTTTAATCACTCTCTGGGGAAAGAACTATTTCCTTTTGTCCGTCCTGAACCTACTGCCCATCAGCTTCATTGGATGCCCTCAGGTTCTAGGATTTTGGATGAGGGGGAAAAACGTCTCCTGGTCAACTGTCTCCACCCCATAAACCTCTATCGTGCCTCCCCTTAGTGCCACCACCCTTAGCAGAACAGATCTGTGGGATTCAACCCAGTGTTCCAGCCATCCTTACAAAAGCCCTCGAATATCACAGATATGTCCGCATCGTAAAAGAAAGAAGCACAGTGGCTTGCCTGAAGCTGGATCGCAGCTGACAGCCACTCCACCTCTTGCAGGCACGTTCCATCTGGGGGGGGGGGAATCATTTGCAGTGTCTGCTTCAAGCCTAAAGCAGCCTGACTTGGGGGGAGGGCTCATTGTGCATTTCACTGCCAAGCTTCCCCCCACCCGGACACGGGTGCTAATCAGACGCCGGGAGAGATATTGTAGGAGTCAGTGGATGTTCAAATCCCACATCCCTCCCTTTCCTCTCTTCTTGGACTTGCTAGATGACCTGCCTGTGCTGACAGCTAGTGCTGCTCTCCAGAGAGCCAGTTTGATGTAGTGGTTAAGTGCGCGGACTCTGATCTGGGAAAACCGGGTTAGATTTCCCACTCCTCCATTTGCACCTGCTATATAACCTTGGGCAAGCCATAGTTCTGTCAGAGCCGTTCTTGAAAAAGAGCAGTTTCTGTCAGAGCTCCCTCAGCCCCACCTACCTCACAGGGTGTCTGTTGTGGGGAGGGGAAGGGAAAGGAGTTTGTAAACTGCTCTGAGACTCCAAGAGAAGGGCGGGGTATAAATCTAATCTCCTCCTCCTCCTCTTCTTCTTACAGGGATGGGCAATTAGAGTACAGGGGTCTGGATCTGGACTTCTTAGGACACACCTTTCGGGGGCCATCAATCCGGCTGCCGCATGAAGGACAGTCCCCAGTGGGTGAAAGTACTGGGATGGGATGAGAGGGTTCATGTTGTGCCACGGGGGAGTGCAGAATGAAGGCAAAGCTCGCCTTGTGAGGACATCTGATTGTGGAAACTGTAGGAAGGAAGATGCTAGGCAAGAGGGGACCTCTAATCCACTGTTTCCCAGCCTGTGGGTTGGGACCCAAAAGTGGCTCGTGAAGCCGCGGCACGTGGGTCGTGTGCCGGCCCTCCCTAGTTAGCCGCCCTGCCCTTTCCATTGTTCTTCTGTATCTGGAAAGCAAGATCTGACCCTGGAAACAGCATCTGCCGTGTCATACATTAGTAGGGTTTTTTTTCTTCACTACATATACATGTCGATCAAGTAAAATGTGTCCTGGTGGTCACTTAAGTGGGTTTCTTGGAATCTTAGGGGGATCAGATAAAGAGTAAAGGAGAAGGAGGGGGGCGTCAAAGGCTGGAATACAACCTCCATGTGCAAAGGCTGTGTCGGAATGCCACTTGCTTGGGTTGGGGTTCCTAGTTCACCTCCACCCTTTGTGAGATGTTTGTTGGTTTCTCAAACACATTTGGTCAGCCACTGTGGAAAATGGAATGCTGAACTAGATGGGTGCCAAGGTCATAGTTTGCCTAGAGCACCAAAAAACCCCTGGGCTAGGCTGGGATTAGGTCATCAAACCAAGTCAATTTGGACTTGTGGGCCACCATACTGGAAAGGTTGGGAACTGCAGCCCTAATCCAATTCAGCAGGTTTCTTCCTTTGAGGAAGGAGGACTGTGGAAAGTTTGTTTTTTCCCTCCCTGTGTCTTATTTCCAGTCCCTGAGCTCACCAGGAAAACAGCGATGGGAAAGAAACCCCTTCCCTGCTCGGACCCTGCAGAGTCACAGCCAGTCAGTGTAGACAATTCTGAGGCAAATGTATCACTGGCCCAGTTCCCTCTAAGGCAGCGTTGCGACTCATGATTTTTCCGGGCTGGCATTTTCTGGCTGGCGCCCAAACTGAATCCCACCACCCGGTAACTTTCAAGTCCTACCGAATGCTGGACTTTGGTCTCCTTTCAGATAGGCAGTGCTTATGTTTGCGGATCCGAAATGCTTACTGATGCCCTTCCGGAGACCTCTGCGGCGAGAAAGGGTGTGCCCTTTTGGCTCATGTGACCAAAACACCAAGTACCCACAATCCCTGGTGGCAGTTGTCTGCTTGGCAAACCGATATATGGGACCCACCCCTCTCCCCAGCGGCTGCGGGGGGGGCAGGGAGAGGCAGAGCCCTTGTTTAAGTACAGGGTCAAAAGAGAGAGAAAGCACTACAAAAAGCGAAGGCCAAGCTGTGGAGTCCTGCACAATTTCAATCAGTTGAAGGAACGCAAAAAAAAAAAGAGAGAGGAAAAAAGGAAACGCGCATCCAACAACCCACAAATGAGAGATGGAAGCACGCCAGCAGCGGCTCCAGTCGACCAGAACATGGCTGGTAATTGCATCTCTCCTCAAGTGGCAGGGAATTACTGCAACGAGAGGGGAGGCCCTGAACCGGCACTCCATTTTCCTGGATAGAGCAAGGCTGGGCCGGTTCACACCCCTGCATCTGAAGGATTCTATAATCCCGCTCCATGGAAACCCTAATCTCCCCTCCAAAGAAAAGCCGCTATTGCAAATCAATTAAGATGTATGTGCAAAGCTGGCTGATTAAGGCATGGTTCGGCACTGAATCCAAGGCTCACCTTTTCACGGCGAAGAGCAGTTAAGGAGGCAGGAGGAAGGATTGCGAGAGTACAAGAAGTGGGGTTTTTAGGGGAGTATTATTATTGGAGGATGCACGAGAGTAACAGGCGTATAAACTGCAGAAACTGGGGGGCGGGAAGGGGGCAGACTTTTGCACCGTGTCTTCAAAGACGCCTTGACGACAATGAGGGCTAGAACCTTGATCTTTAGTCCGTACCACGTTCTCCAATATGAGCCTACACACACACTTGAGTCACTAGGAGAGGACCCGTGACTGCGTTCTGCCACCTGTGAAAATATCAACAGATGGTTATGTGCTACGGTGCCTTCTTGTTGGTGGCTCTGAGACCGAGAAACTCCATGCACTGGGAGGCATGTTTGCCCCATTCATTGACCTTCAGAAAAACGAAAAAACAAAACAAAAAGATCCTCTTCTGGGCTTGAATTACTTTGCCAAAGCTGGAATTTTCCAGTTTGGATTTTGGTTTAAATAGCTCCGCAGGTGACTTGTTTCCAAGCGCTGGTTTCTTTTGGTTGCTGCCGATTATGACTTTGTATTCTGTTCTTGGTTGTGATTTTAAATCCTGACTCAGTTATCACCTTCAGTGTTTCAGGGGAACAGCTCGCTATGAAGCTGGGGCACCGGGAGGAAGACCACTCCAAGAATCTTCCAAGACCAATCACAGAAGCTCCGTTGGGTCCCTTTGGAGCTTTACAGCCAGATGGGGTAAAGCTACCACGGTCAATAACTATATTTTCTCAAGGGACAAGCATAAGGATGGGAAAAGCAAATGGTTCAATCTTCCACCAGCTGACTGGCCCAGGTCAGGCACTGTAAAGCTCCAACCAGGAGCTCAGTAAATTAGGCGTCGGCTCCTTACGCCCTGGGAAACCAGGACAGCTGTTTAGAAGGGGGCTTTGTGGCATAAAAATACCTGTGCATTTTGCAATTGCTTGTTTATATGTTAACATTCCACCATTCAATGGTGGGAGATTTCATTTCCGAACCAGCTTTCTATACCGGCTCCAATATTCAGTTCAGTGGTGCTCTTTAAAAGCATTAATGGAATGATCAGAAATAGGGGGAAAGTTAACTTAAGGACAGAGGTTCTTTTTTTTGTTACGGTGACGGCAGCTTTTGCGATATATGGCTATCCCTGTATTGATATACCACATTTTTAAATAGTTTTGATACAAACTGCGAGAAGAGATTCAGATGAGGTTTCATGGTAGCAATAATTAGAAAATATTTTAATTAAAAGCCAAAACTCAGAAGGCTGAAAAATGATTCTAGGTCCTAAATTTTGGGGCTGGCTTCTAGAGCCAGAGGAAATTTGTCAAGACTGGGGGGCTAGATGCACACTTGCTTGGAAGAAGAAGAGTAGGTTTTCATACCCCACTTTTCTCCACCTTAAGGAATCTCGGAGCGGTTTACAATCACCTTCCCTTCCTCTCCCCACAACAGGCACCTTGCGAGGTAGGTGGGGGCTGAGACAGTTGTGAGAGAACTGTGACTGGCCCAAGGTCACCCAGCAGGCTTTAAGGAGCCGGGGGGGGGTGGAGTTGAGAAATGCTCACACTTTTCAGTTGAGATAAGAGACGACTAAGGGGGGGGGGATGACAGAGGTTTATAAAACGATGCATGGGATGGAGAGAGTTGACAAAAAGGCATTTTTTCTCTCTCTCCCAAAATATTAGAACTCGAGGGCATCCGATGACGCTGATGGGCAGTAGGTTCAAGACGGGCAAAAGGAAATAGTTCTTTACACAGAGAGTGATTAAAATGTGGAATTCGCTGCCAGAGGTGCAGTGATGGCCACAGAAATAAACAGCTTTAAAAGGGGACTGGATGAATTCATGGAAGATAGGTTTATCAGTGGCTACTAGCCATGATGACTGAAGGGAAGCTGCACGTTCAGAGGCACTGCCCCTCTGAATCCCAGTGCCAGGAGGCAACATTACAGGAAGGCCTCGGCCTTTCTGCCCTGTTGTTGACCCTCCAGCGGAACTGGTAGGTCAGTGTGTGAGACAGGATGCTGGACCAGGTGGACCACTGGTCTAATCCAGCAAGGCTCTTCCTATGTTCACAAATGTTGCTCTTCTTGCAAACAACTCCAGCCTGCAAGAAAGCGGTTGCCCTGAAGGGCATTAAAACCGGCCTTGCATGCACCCCTCTCCCCCGACAGAAGAAGGCCAAGACCATTTGAAATTTAACAGTACCACCATCAGCCCGCTCATCTGCCAGAGAAGCAGTTAGAAATGGGTTCTTGGGCAGGCTATGCAAATAGGAAAGTTGGTATTTTTGAAGGCTAGAAAGTGTGTTCCTCAGAACTGTGATGGGAAGGGCAGGGGGAGAGATAAGGAGAAGATGTTCAAAAACACTTTGCTGACAGAAGGGATCGTGACACAGCGGCATAGCGCACAGAGGTCTCGAGAAGAAAAAAATCAATACAGTCTCCTCCGCCACAGTGACTTTGTTGTGGTTTCAAGCATTAGACATTTCTGTACCTCTTCAGGACACGATGCAAGACCTCTGGGCACGTGGTTTAGCGGCCGGAGGTAAAGGTTTATTTTTACAGCAAATCACTCGCAGTACGCTGCCAAAATACCATTTTTTTTCCAACATGCAAGCAATAAATTTAAGAGAGAAAATATGTTGTTTTCAAATGTAAGCAGTGCTCTGTGCTGTCCCAAGGTTGTTACCTAACTAGAGCCCTTGTGGATACAGGGAGTTATACAATGAAGACAAATGAGCCCTCAAGCAAAGGATTCTGTATACGACTTCTACTTAAGCCACTGTGGTACATGGATGCAGCGCCATACTAAGGATCTTGGAGACCTCAGGTTTGAATCCCAGCTCTGCTCCCAACAGCTCACTAGACGACCTTGGGCCGGTCACCCTCTCGCAGGGTTGTTGCGGGGTTAAAAAAAAAAAGAGAGAGAGGAGACCTCAATGTTGTGAGCTGCTTTTGGCCTCTATACCTTGCTTTTCTCCCCTACCGAATACCTGAAGACAGCCCATGGCAAATGCTGCTGTAGTATAGTGGCTACTAGGGCAAGGTATCTTAAAATCTGCCCTGACCTGGATAGTCCAGGCTAGCACAATGTCGTCAGGTTTTAGGAGCTAAGCAGAGTCGGCCCTGGTTAGAACTTGGATGGGAGACCACCCAGGAAGTCCAAGGTCACTGTGCAGAGGCAGACCGTGGCAAACCAGCTCCGGTCATCTCTTGCCTTGAAAACTCTATGGGGCTGTCATAAGCTAGCTGCAATTTGATTGCATTTTCCACCATTGCATGTGCTTAATTGCTGGGGGGGACCTATGGTGAACTGTGAATGGATGAGAACTTGACATGTAGAGGAGGAGGAGGAGGAGGAGGAGGAGGAGAAGAAGAAGAAGAAGAAGAAGAAGAGATTGGATTTATACCCCGCCCTTCACTGGGAGTCTCTGAGCAGCTTACAAACTCCTTTCCCTTCCCCACCCCACAACAGACACCCTGTGAGGTAGGTGGGGCTGTGAGAGCTCTGAGAGAACAGCTCTGACAGAACTATGGCTTGCCCGAGGTCATCCAGCAGCTGCAAGTGGAGGTGTGGGGAATCAAACCCGGTTCTCCCAGATTAGAGTCCGTGCCCTTTACCACTACACCAAAATGTTCAGTGTTAAATAATGAGGCAGCCATTGGCGACTGGGCTGCTTCAGGAGTGCTCTGGCCCACATCTTGGGGACCAAGAATAATAAAGTGAAGCTACAGTCGTTAGAGGTGAGCCACTGAAGCCAGCTGGGTATCTTGCTGCTCTCAAGTCAAGGCTTTCAGTATATACATCCTTCTTGATGGCTGCCGGGCCAGTAGACTGATCCTGCATTGGGCAGGGGGTTGGCCTGTATGGCCCTGTCCAACTCTATCAATATTCTATGATTCTATAAACCACCTCTGAATGTCTCTTGCCTTGAAAACCCTACAGGGTTGCCATAGGTTAGCTGTGACTTGACGGCACTTTCCTCCACCACCACCACCACTGTCTTAAAATTTCACCTGAGCCCATAACTTGACAGCAGATACTGGGGAAGATATCTCCTTCCAACAGATGCTGGAGTATCACTAGCTAGCCTGAGTCAATAACACTGAGCTAGAAATCCCAACGATCTGACTTGGTTCGAGGCACTTTCGTGTGTGTGTGTATTGGACTATCCGGGAGGGAGGCTGTGGCTCAGTGGTAGAGCACCTGCCTTGTATGCAGGTCTCTAGTTCGATCCCTGGTCCCTGCAGATGGAAGGAACCCATGCAAGAGATGCCAGGAAAGAGCCTGTCTGTGCCTGAGACCTGGGAGAGCGGCTGCCAGCCAAAAGCACACACAGCTGAGCGAGACGGACAAATGAACTAACTTTGATATAAGGAAATCACTAGATGGCCTTAAGCAAAATGGAATGGAAAGCGGGGGAAGACCTCTAGATAAACACAAGACAAAGACATGAGTAGTTGAATGGTATTCATTGGATTCCAAGTGTTTTTCGCCAACGGCATGGTGATTTCATGGGCATTAGCATGAACTGGATTTTTTTGAATATTTCATCTTCGGTCAATGACTGCCAATTGTTTGGCCACTATGCTGTTCCTTACCCCCCTGGATGCTTCACAGACTTGGTCCTCAAACGTGATATACTGTATTATTATATGCATATGTGTTTCAATACTTATTCATTGCACGGGTTTAATTTCTTATTTTGGATTCTCATAATACACTCCACCTACTCCTCTACTGGCTTCTCTTCAAACCACCGGTCTCCACCCGCCCACATCCCAATATATAGATGATACTACTGATCTGATTTATAGTACTGCAGTTGGAATTGTTGATTTGATGCGTTTGGAGTTCTTTCACTGTTCAAAAGCAACCCAGCCTAATTATTTAGGTGCAGCATCCGCAAGACTGAGATCCTTTATTATTTAAATTTATATTTTAGATGTTTAATTAGATATAAAATTTATATTTTAGATGTTTAATTTGTTTAATTGGGTCAATATCTAAAAGCTGAGATCCTCCAGGTTAACAACAGCAATAATAGGTTGTCTCCAATGCTCCCGCTAAGCTGTGGAGTCTTGTGAGCAAAAATTCTACTTTGTGAGCTACTGGCATTAAAGTCGTGAGCGAGCGATTTGGCTCCGGCATATATTAGTTTGCCCTGGAAGCCATACTTCCTAAGCTAAGAGAGAAATGTGTGAGCTGGAGGCTAAAAAACTGTGAGCTGGCTCACACTAACTCAGCTTAGAGGGAACGCTAGTTGTATCCTTCCAGCTTTTCTGCTGGCAAAATAGGAGGGCAGAGCTCTTTTGACCACTGCAAAGGTTACAGCCAGAGCCCCCACGGGGAGAAAACCCCCATGGAATGGGAGCTGTAATGAAGAGGGAAACTGGGCAAGACTAAATGGAGAAGCTGGTAGAATACATATAACCCAGTAACAACGAAAACATTCTTTGAGTGCACAGCTTCAAACGTTTGTACTTTTTAATTTTTTTAAAAGGCGAGTGACCAGCCACCACAGTTGCAGAAGAACAGCTGATTTGAGCCTACTAGCACCTTACAGACCAACAAGATTTTCAGGATATAAGCTTTTGAGAGTCAAAGCTCCCTTTGTCAGACACGACTAGGAACGAAGATCGGAGTCTTTTTATCCCAGCCAGAAGGTGGGAGGGGTGTCGTAAAGAATGCTTGTACGGTCGCAGAAGGTGCGGCAACATGTGGCATTTGGAGACCAACTTCCTATACTTGGTGCTGAAGCTGGTCTCTCCCTCTTGGCCTCCACTGATGCTCCTCAGGTTCCTTTTGACTCACCTCTCTCCGCCATCTGACTCAAAAGCCCGCCGAAAACCGTAACAAAAAGTAACACCAGGTAAAATGAGTTCTGCAATTTCCCAATACAGAATCAAGCTGCCTCACTATTTCAGGTGCTGGCCTAACACACGTCCACACACAGCCCTCCATGTATTTGTGCAGTTCCGCAGGGCTTGCAAGACGGAGCTGTTCCGCCAGGCCTTTGAGGAGGAGCCGCCGCCGCTATCATTCCAGCATTGAGAGCCTATCATCCATCTGCCCCATTATCTGGAGGGATAGATGCCGCCCCTGAGCTGGGATATACTACTCCTGGTGCCCATGCAATTAAGAAATTCGCCGCCAATGTGGGATATCGTGCATCGTGCATCTTGGTTTCATATGAATTTTACTGTTGTACTGAATTTTACTGTTGTATTGAATTTTTTACTGTATGTAATATTGTTTATTGTTTTAGTTCTGAAACTCGGCTTGGCCGCTTGTTAGCCGCCCTGAGCTACCAGATAGGGCGGGGTATAAATCTCAAAATAAATAAATATAAATATAAATAAATTTGTTCAGCAACCATGTCCACCTTGAGATTTAGCAAAATACAACTGCCCGCTTTTGCAAAGCATCTTCCCCACCTCCTTCTCTTCCCACCTCCAGCAACCGTTTCTCGGGCCTCCGCTCACCTCTTTCCCCGTCAGGACGTGCCGTGCCAACTTGACCTTGGCGAAGTTCCCCTTGCCGATGGTTTTCAACAAGCGGTAGTTCCCAATGTGCGGCTGCTCGTCTGCGGAGGTGGCCGAGGTGCGGCCTCGCAGCATGTTGGACTTTGTGCTTGGCTTGGACTCCGGATGTCCTAAGGCCGGCTGAGGAGACAGTTGGGGGAAGGGGGGTGGGGAAGAAACACACACACGTCATGAGTCTGGTTTTGGGAGTCCTAGAAACTCTGTACAAAGACCTCACAGCCAATGTTCCCTCTAAGCTGTGGAATCTTATGAGCAAAAATTGCACTTGGTGAGCTACTGGCATTAAAGTTGTGAGCAAGCAACTTGGCTACTGCACAAATTAGTGTGCTCTGGAACCATCCGTCCTGAGCCAAGACAAAAATGTGTGAGCCAGAGGCTAAAAAACTGTGAGCTAGCTCACACTAACTCAGCTTAGAGGGAACACTGCTCACAGCTAGTTTAGCAGCTATCACCAGGAACATGACAAAGGCAAGGTTGTAAGGGTTGGCTTCCAGATGCTGTAACTGCCTTGCAATAAGGCTACGAAAGTTTCTAATCCACAAACATTTTACCAGGACGCAACATCAGGGGAAGGCCTCGGCCTCTATGCCCTGTTGTTGTCTGCTCAGAGGAACTGGTTGGCCACTGCACAAGATAGGATGCTGGATTAGATGGACCACTAGTCTGATCCAGCAGGGCTCTTCTAATGTTCTTAGCCCTGGGTCTAGCAGACTGATGTTTGTAATACTTTTGATACATGACATTTGTTTTTTTTTTAAATAGCAAGAGATTCACTTTGGCTGCCGGGGAATGTAAAACATTCTTCCAGTCCAGATCACAATGGCTGGCCAACTGTGTGAGACAGGATGCTGGACTAGATGGACCTCCGGTCTGATCCAGCAGGGCTCTTCTTATGTTCATACCAGCTCACCTGCTAGCAGAGATGAACATTTGGTCTGCCTGTGCAATGCGGCACAGTTTGAACTACTCTGAAACAGGGGCTGGGTTTTTTAAAACCCACAAAATGCACATAAGCCCCGCTGTCCACTAGTCCTACAAAACCTCTCTCCCTCTAATAAGGATGCCTGTGATACCCCTAACAGAATAATCAGTTGATGATGCTTATTAAGCAGCCAGTGGTCAGATCCGGATCCCAAAATCTACTCGAGGCCAGATCCGGAACAGAGGAAGATCAATGAAAGGAGGACAGCTCTTTATCTCTCACGCACACACACCCCTACAGAAGCCACTTACTGCCTCTGCGTGAGAATCCCACTGGAGCTCAGAGCTCAAAAAGACTGAATCGCTTCAAATAACAAGTTCCAATGTGGTGAAGCAGCCATAAAGCCGGAGGACAGGGGATCTTATCAGCAGACTTTGTGGATGCGGGAAAGAGAGCAGAGCAAGCTCAGGAACTTAACTTGATGCCCCATCTAAGTTGTTTTTAAATAATCTGCAACCAGCCCTACATCCTCTAAGGAAATGCCACCACCTACCTTATCTTGCTGGATCACAGACACCCAGTGATTATTAGACCCATTTCACAGATGGGGGGAAAAGGAGCAATTTGGTTCAAGGCTACTCAGCCCTGCCTGGGAATTGGGAAGATCTGACTCATGGTTCCCATTACTTTTAAGCAGCATTTGTTTTATATATATATATATATTTGTTTTATATAGCATTTGTTATATGTGAAGTATGCCTATGTCTAGGGTGCTTTATACAGATTAACAGAAACAAAGGGATAGTGGTGCCAACCAAGGTCCAAATAACCCTTGTTTCCCTACCCCTCCATCTCCTAGTTTGCTCCACTGGAACCGCCTCCTCCCCACACCATCCATGACACAGAGCCCTCAAACCCCATTTCCCAAACCCCTGTAAGCCCTGGCTAGCTGTGTCCCTGACTGCAGCACTCTTGACCTCCCTCATGAGGGCTAGAATCATGCATGATCAAATGAACAAGGTTTAAAAAATTAAGCACTTCTAGAAGACAGCAGCGAGTTCAAGTGGGCGACGATTACGCCATCGACATGTTAACAGAAACAGCCAATGCTGTTCGACATGTGAGCTTCTTTCCTCGGCCCTTGCACAGCTCTTTTTGAGGCTGCACCAAGTGTTTTGCTTGCACCCCTCTGAACTGGAGGTGACAGCACACTGTTTACGCCCCGCTTATTGCAGGAAGTAGCAATAAGCGGCGATTTAAGAGTGCCTGGAGGTGACAGCGACAGGTAAGAGGAAACAGGCATTCGACAATCTCCAGGTTTGTTGAGAGCCACATCGAAGTGCATTCCTGATTTCAGATTTATCTTTGAGTGGCCAGGCTGGGGTGGTGGAAGACTGGAGTCTAGATTGTAGTGCCTGAGATCAGGTGGAACATGCCCCATGCTCCCCTCTGGGGCCCGTCATCCCTCATTAAGCAAGGACCACCTGAAAAGTCGTGGGTGCCCAGTTTCTGCACCCCATACTAGATACCGAGCTCTGAACAGTGAGACTGTGGATGGATGCATATAGAGCTTTCTGCTCTGGATCTGTGCCCTGCACTTGGCTGGCTCTTCAAGGACGCCGTGGGCTTGTGGCTCTCCCGGGGCCACCGCAACAGCTGAGCCACCGTTCCAAAAGGCACCCAGGAGGAGCAAATCAAAAAACGCTGCAGCACTCATCTATAATTTACACCCAGGCAGGGGATGAAAGGATGGAAAAGAACACTTAAGCACCCTCGAAAGACAAAACCACCAATTTTTTTTTACCCTGGAGGGCATTTGATGGGGGATGGGGCTTCACTTGGCTGCGTTTTCAAATAAGCATTTGTTAGCTAGAGATGCGGGGTGGGGGAGGAGGGGGGGATCAGTATTCAGATTTGGCTTTCCACTACAGACTAATCATTCCCCAGGAGATCTGACTGGATCACAGGCTAAACGGGCGTTCTCCCATTTCATTTGGGGAGGGGCTGTGGCTCAGCAGTAAAGCATCTGCTTGGCACACAGAAGGTCCCAGGTTCAATCCCTGGCACTTCCAGTACGGATCAGGTTGCCTGGATGGGAGGCCGCCGGGCAGTCCTATACACTCTGATTTTACTGGAAGAGCTATGGCTCAGTGGTAGAGCATCTGCTTGGCACGCAGAAGGTCCCAGGTTCAAGTCCCGGCATCTCCAGTTTAAAAAGAAGAGAAAAGAAGAAGAGATTGGATTTATACCTCACCCTTCACTCAGTCTCAGAGCGGTTTACAATCTCCTTTCCCTTCCCCTCCCCACAACAGACACCCTGTAAGGTAGGTGGGGCTGAGAGAGCTCTTTCCAGAACTGTCCTTGAGAGAACAGCTCTGAAAGAACTATGGCTTGCCCAAGGTCATCCAGTAATTGCAAGTGGAGGAGTGGGGAATCAAACCCAGTTCTCCCAGATTAGAGTCCGTGCACTTAACCACTACACCAAAAATGATCGAGGAGTAGGTAATGTGAAGGACCTCAGTTTGAGACCCTGGAGAGATACTGCCAATCTGAGTAGACAATTCTGGCTTTGACAGACCCGTGGACTGATTCAGTATAAGGCAGTTTCCTGCGTTTGTTTCTTTTCCACGCTGCAACGGACCAACAACTTTGGAAACCGGGAACTAGGAGAAGGGAAGTACATGGAAGGCTGTGGCCATTCCACCCACCCCCAGTGGTGGACACTGTCCTGAAAGCCTTTGACACTCTCACATTCTTCTGTGACATCTCGAAAGACTAATATATGGTGGCAGAAACATTCCTAGGCTAGGGATTCATTCTGATATGCCTGGGAAAATGGGCTGTGGCCCACAAAGACTTATGCTGATATCTCCCTAGTAGTCTTTAAGGCACCACAAGCCTTTTTAAAAAAAATCACTTACCATTTATTTATCTATTTAAGACATCTGTGTGCCACCTTTGCAATCTACTTGGGGTCTCCAAGGCGGCAAACAATCAAAACATTAGAATGGCCCTTAAAGTGCAGGTGGATATATAAAAATATTTTAAAACGGTTAAATAAAACATATCGACACAACAGAGACATGCAAAGGAGGGAGAGAGCTAATGAGAGTTAGTGAGGGAACGCCAAGCAAAACAGGAAAGTCTTCACCCGGTGAAGACAGCAGTACAGGGAGACAGAGGTCTCTTGCCCGGGAAGGAATTGCAGAGTTTTGTAGCCTCGGATGACAATGCCCCTGAAGTAGGGCCCCTGAAGATGACCGTGGTGGTCAGATACGTCCGTATGGGAATAAGGTGGTCAATTAAGGTATGCTGGCCTCAAGCCATACAGACAGGTCGATACCAGCACTTTGAATTGGACCCAAAAGCAAATTGGGAGCCTCTGCAGGTAAACAAGACTGGAGTGATACAGTCCCTAGGACCCACTCCGGTCAGCGGTCTGGCGACAGCTTTCTTTACCAGCTGTAGCTTCTGGACACTCTTCAAGGGCAACCCTAGGAACAACGCACTGCAGTAACCTAATCTAGATGTTACCAGGAGGATTGGCATCCAAATACCAAGATATTTGCCCTGACCTGGATAGCCCAGGCGAGCCCGATCTGGTCAGATCTTGGAAGCTAAGCAGAGCTGACCCTGACAAGTCTTTGGATGGGAGACCTCCAGAGAATACCAGAGCCGGGAGGCCAGAGACAGGCTATCAAGCCACTTCTCCGAATGCCCTCCATTCCCTAGCAGGAGTTGCCAGAGGTTGTCATGACCTGTTGCCAGACCTGCTGCCAAAATACTGACTGGAGTGGGTCCTAGGAATCATATCATATCGCTCCAGCCTTGTTCACCTACAGAGGCTCCCAATTTGCTGGTACTGACCTGTCTGTATGGCTTGAGGTCACCATAACTTCCAGGCACAGGCACACCCACCGACCCACCCAAATGCAAAAATACTACACACACACCCACACACACACACACACACACACTATCTTTCTTGCTCTAAAACACTGTATTTGTTTTGGGTTGTGGACCACCAACTCATTATAGACATTTATCTGTAATTTAAACATATCTTGTACTCAGACATTTCAAGTGCATTTAATCTTTGATGGTCTTCCCTTGCTGTTTTTCTGCTGTTTTCGACCGGAAGGGCTACAGCCGGCTCACTTGCCAAAGCTGGTGAAAGGCACCCCCGGCCACTGTGGCCACCCGTTTATCCAACGGGAGTGCCAGGTCCAGGAGTGCCCCCAAGCTACAAACCTGCTCCTTTAGGGGGAATGCAATCCCATCCAGAACAGGAGACATCCCAGTTCCTGAGTCAACCCCTTCCAGTAACACCTCCATTTTAGCTTCTTTGCGCTCATCCATCTCAAAACACCCATCAGGCACCAGTTCAAGGTTTCCACAGCCTCCCCAGGATCTGCTGGAATTATGAGATAGAGCTGAGCATCACCCACATACTGATGGCAACTCGGGCCACACCTAAAGATGATCTCTCCCAGCAGCTTCGTGCAGATGTGAAAAGGCGTGGGGGGGACAAGATGGAACCTTGCAACACCCCACAGGCCAAGGGGCCAAGCAGCAGTTCCCCGGCAACACACTCACCAGTCTGTCCCTCTCAAATGCTGCCCTTCTGAGCTTCTTAGGGAAGTGGGTACTCTACACAAATCTACACTGGGTTCCTTGGCAGCTTATTTATATCCCAGTGTCATAACGACCCAAATGCATCCCAGAGATCCAACTGAAGGGTCCATCTTTTCAAGCATCCTGTTTCTTATGGCTGCCAGTCAGATGCTCTTATGAGGTCTATACTGCCTCTGGACATGGAGGTTCCATTCAGCCACCATGGCTAATAGCTACAGAGAGACTTCTTCATCTGTTTGCTTAGAGCCATTTTAAAGCTATTTAAATTGACGGCCACTTTCACGCCTTGATGCACTCCATGCGTTAATTCTGCATTTGTGTGAAATGCTTCTTCCTTTTGCCTCTCACCTGCCTATCAACTTCAACAGGTTAATCCAGTATTATGGGCAAGGAAGAGAAGTTCCCCAAAAGACAGTTCCAAAAAGGAGATAAAACAAACTTTCAAAAAGCATTAAAGGGCCATGATAAAAAAATTAAAACTGGTAAACACCAACACTGTAAAATAAAGAGACTAAAAGCATCTTAACCTGCTTTCATTTTGGTATCAAAGTACAAGCACAGTTGGGCAGGTTATTCCACGTCCAGGGTGCCACCACAAAGTCCCATCCCCAATCACTATATGCCTAACCTCAAAAGGCAGAAGGTCCCTGAAGTAAGAGGGGATTGGCAAAAATCAACCTCCAAGAGGAAATGTCCCAGAAGCCTCTGCAGCACAGAATGGTTCACACGGGGCCCCGCAGAAAGGGTTTCCCTGAGAGTGGCAAGTCTAAAACATCACATTTGCCTTCAGCCAACTCTTTCGAAGCATCGGGCTAAGTAATCTGCCACTTTGGAGGTAAGGAGTCATCTTTGTGGTCATCCAAAAGAATGCATTTGGGCCGGCTGTGAACACGGGGTGCCCAGTAAACCCTCCACAATACCAGCTGCAGAGACTTCCTGGTGAAAGGATTACTGAAGCAAAACTACAAGTTCCCATGCCCTGGGAAGCGTCATCTTTGCAGCTGCCAGTCTCAGGTTCCACTCCAGGAAGTGGTTAAGCTTCAGAGAATCTGAAACGTACCCACTTTGGATCGGCAGCTGACGCCCGGAAACGCAGCAGGGCCCGATAATGCCTGTGGGCCGCTGTTTCTCCTCGCGGGGCCCTTTCCTGGCCTATTCAAACAAAACAGGCAAACAAACCAACCTTGAATCCAAACGGGACTAAGCCTGAAGAAACACACCCAAAGCTCCGGCGAGCATCAGAAAGGTGCGCTGAATAGCTCTACTGCTTACAGGATTGCTCTGGATGGCTTTACTGCCCATAAATGCCACACACGCCCTCTGCAACCACAGCTGTGAAATTCTCCCAAGCCACCAACAATGCAGCTAACCAGCATTGACTTTGAGGCCCTATATAATGTGGGCCTTTCCACACTTCAGGAACTGGCTGCTGCTCTCCACCAGTTTGGTGTAGTGGTTAAGTGTGCGGACTCTAATCTGGGAGAACCGGGTTTGATTACCCACTCTTCCACTTACAGCTGCTGGATGACTTTGGACAAGCCATAGTTCTGTCAGAGCTGTTCTCTCAAGGACAGTTCTGGGAAGAACTCTCTCAGCCCCACCTACCTCACAGGTTGTCTGTTCTGGGGAGGGGAAGGGAAAGGAGTTTGTAAGCCACTCCGAGACTCCTTTGGGTAGTGAAGGGCGGGGTATAAATCCAATCTCTTCCTCTTCTTCACCACCAACCTCTTTGGTACCCTGCACTACACGTTTCTCTCTTTCCAACGGGCTGAATAGGGAAAAGTGGTTCTCCCCACAGTAGCCCCCCAAGTGAGGGAGGTTTAAGAGGCCCATTCGTCAAGGCTAAAGATTTCCCAGGCAGCCTCTACTGTGAGAGCTCTGGAATGAGGTTGTAGACTGGTTGTGCTTTCTAAGGGGAGATCGTTTAAGTCATTAGTGACACCCTTGCTAAGGAAATTAACAGCTCCCAAAGTGTACATTATCTGGGATCCATAGGCCACGTCTGAGTTAACCGGAGGCTCCACTCTTAGCTCATGCGTATCTGGGCTGCTTCTTCCTGCAGCCGGTTTCCAGCCAGAGAATCACCATTTTACAGCCACAACAGAGCACAAGCAGGCGATTAAAAACTGCTCTTTAGCAGGGAAGGCACCCATGCAAAACCATGGATATTCTACTGCACCTATCCCAGGCCTGAGGTTAATCTAAACCAGTGGTCCCCAATCTTTTTGGTCCGGTGACCGACAAGTCCAAATTTACTTGGTTTTCTGGTGCCCTGGGCAAACTATGACCTTGGCACTCATCTAGTTCAGCATTCCATCTTCTACAGTGGCTTAACAAGATATTTTTGAGAAACCAACAAACATCTCACAAAGGGTGGAGGTGAACTAGGAACCCCAACCCAAGCAAGTGGCATTCCGACACACACAGCCTTTGCACATGGAGGTTGTATTCCAGCCTTTGACACACACACCCTCCTTCTCCTTTAGTCTCTCTCTGATCCCCCCTAAGATTCTAAGAAACTCACTCTAGTAACCATCAAATGTACATCCAGTGAAGGAAAAAAGACCAACTAACATATGATATGGAAGATGCTGTTTCCAGGCTCGGAGCTTGCTTTCCAAAATACAAAAGGAAGCAATGAAAAGGACAGGGGTGACAATTAGGGAGGGCTAGCCCATGACTCACTTTCAGAGGCTTTATGGCACACTGTGGGGTCCTGACCCACAGGTTGGGAAACACTGACCTAAACCACAAGAGCAAGGAGGTGAGCGCCGCTGTAGTTTCAAGCAATCTCTCTCCCGAAGACAGATCCAGGTGGTCAGCCGTGTTGGTCTGAAGCAGTAGAACAAAATTTAGAGTCCAGTGGGGCACCTTTAAGACCAATAAAGTTTTATTCAAGGTGTGAGCTTTCGTGTGCGTGCACACGTTTTCAAACACATTGGAAGGAAGAGAAGGTTCAAACTTATAGACAGGGGGTGAACGATGACGATGTTACGTTTCCTCTTCACAGATCTTAAAACATCTTCATCATGTTACATGTTAATTTGCTGTTCAGCCCCTGTCTATGTTCAAACCTTACCTTCCTCCCAATGTATTTGAAAAAGTGTGCGTCTGCACGGAAGCTCATGCCTTGAATAAAACTTTGTTGGTCTTTAAAGGTGCCACAGGACTCTAAATCTGTTCTGTCTCCCAAAAGAGTTGAAGCACAAGATGCCGACCAAAAAACCAGGGAATCATTGCCACTGTCCTGCTTCGTTAGAATCACTGCATCCACCCATCCGTCCCCCCCCCGCCCCAAATCCAACAACTGCTTGGAGCTATGAAGCTGGAAGCAGAAATGTCTGTGCCCCCACCCCAGTTTCATGAAGCTGTACTCAATCCACCTGGGAGAACCAAGCCCATGTAGCTCTTGAGCAGCACAGGACAGCGATCGTCTAAGCACTTCCAAGAGGAAAAGAGGACAAAGAGGACAGGAGGGCATGGCTGGGACCCTGGCGACAGAGTTCTGCACGGACTGCACCAGGCGGGGGCTCACGCGGCACAAACCCCCTCCTTGTTCTCTCTGCAGAGAACGAGCAGGTCGGAAAGGAAGAGAGGGCAACTGAGCTGGAATCTGACATGCTGCTATTCCCCGAGCAAGACTGCTTCCCACTGGAGAAATGGGCTCTCATCACGAAAGCCCTGCCAAGTACGGGTGCGTCTGAACATCTCCCCCAAAGGAATTTACCCCAGAATGTGCCATTCTGAAACCAGCTGCAAAACTTTCTGCATTTCTGTTCCACTTATCCTGTGAATGTTCAGGGCTTTCTGAAGGAGGGGGAGATATACACTGAGCATGCATTGGGATAGGGATGATCAGTACAGAAATACGGATTGCGATGCACGGGTGTTAACACGCACGCTGAAATGTGCATCCACGCAAACGAAGTTCTCAGAAATTCACAGTGGATCATCAAAACCTGGAGCAGACAAGCACAGGACGGAACCAATCAGGAAGAGGCCAGACTCACGCTCACCCCCTCCATGCGAGCTGGGCCTTGGCTGGGAAGAGAGGTCTATGGGGCTGCCCAGCGAACTTAGACCGTACCTCGTTAGCACTGAAATGAGCCCATTATTTATGATATGGGCCGTTTGTGTTGTTTCGGAAATAACAGAAGTTTTTCTTTTGTGATTCATGAGATGATATTTATAGGATGGGTGTGTGAGCTAATTCCACACACATGTACACACGTGTGTCACAAGCAAGGTGACGTACCGACCCTGGGTCCGCCCCACGCATCTTTCGACACCGTAAAAAGATGATTTTGGTAACGCACAATTTCATCAACGGATCAGTGGCAGCCCTAATCGCCAGAACAACACAACGAAAAATAAATCAGATATCTAAAGCCTGAGTCATGGAAAACACTCTTGAGAAGAAAAAGATGGCCTGGGCTGGCAATTCTGGCAGATTGCAGTTCGGTCCAACCAACAGGAAATGGCTAGAGGAGAATGATCCATCAGAAGCCTCTTCCGTGCCATCGGAGGCAGACATTTCGATCACCAAGCCCATTTCAGGCCTCACTGTATTCCTTTGATTTCCAATAAGAGGCAGGGTACCACCCCCCATTGCCCCCCCCCATAATGCATACCCCACAAACATTTTAGAAAGGCTTAGTTCTCTGAATGCTCTGACCGGACAGTATTTTCTCCCTTTAGCTTGCAACTGAATAAAGCTCGAAACGGGCCTTCTGAGTGAGTTTGTGCGAGGCAAGGCTGGGGGAAGAAGTACAGGGCCAAAGACAGCCTCACTGAATCTCAGAAAACAGAACCTGTTCTCTCTGCCACGTTTAATCTCAGAGGACCAGAGGGTTTTCCGTTCTTGGTCAAAGAGATCTGGCACACTGGATCACGGCATCTGGACAGTGGCTTCTTTCCTCTGATCAGTAGGCAAGTGAAGTGGAGACCATCTCCCATTCTCTCTCTGGGCACATTCCAGGACAGGGTAGGGCGTCATTAGAAGCGGGTCCCTAATGCAGACCCAGCTCTCTAGCCCCATTACCTGACCCGGCGCCACCAAGCAAGCCCAAATATACTCCCCCACACACACATACACCAAAACCACAGCTTCAATCAGATTCAGGGTCCCTAAGCAATCCAGAAACCAAGTACGTGAAGACAGGAGACTTACTACTCTCATCGTCATAGGCGTGGCGTGTAGATATCTATTTCCTCCGCTCATTAAATGCTGCCTTCTCTGCCACTTCACACAACAGAGCCTCTGTTTGCAAGAAGGCCTTCAAGCTCCGGGGTGCTCACTGCCGACGAAGAAAGATGACCCGTGCCTCAATCAATCCATCATGGCTTTGAGGGAGAAAGAGAAAAGACCCAGACTCCGATTGCTTGGCAGTGCCGCTTCCAGAAAGAACAAAACGGGGGGGGGGGGGGAGCAGGCCTGGAAGGAACAGGGGTGGCAAGTTCCAACGCTCCCGAGGTGAAGCCTGAGCGGA
This sequence comes from Gekko gecko, assembly GCA_029375565.1. Classification (NCBI taxonomy): domain Eukaryota; kingdom Metazoa; phylum Chordata; class Lepidosauria; order Squamata; family Gekkonidae; genus Gekko; species Gekko gecko. Next base: position 18,596,128 of record JAPDNY010000001.1, on the reverse strand, counting down.
GAAGCCCCTCAGGGAGAGGGACGGATCACGTCTTCGCCGGGAAGAGGGAGGCGGGCACGCACCCCTTCATTTGTTGACCCAAAGCGAAACCGTCCCGAAGGAACAAAGTACAGCAACAGCCCCGAGGAAGTGCGGCGCTTCCTCATCCAACCGGTGCCCAGTCTCCGCCTCCGATACCTGAGCAAGGCAGCACACCTTTCGCAATTTCCCCCGTCCGCTGAGCCAGAGAGAGCCGGGGCTGTTTGGCAGGTCCTTGGAGCCTGTTCTCAAGTTCAGGGAGGGGCACGCGTGGAAAAAGGGGAAGAGCCCTTTTCTAAAGAAGAACCGTCTAAAGCGGGGAGGGAGGGAGGGGGGCACCCATCCAAGGAGGAAGTCTTGCTTCCCAGCCTCCCCCCCTCCTCCGCCCCCAGACACAAGACAGGAGGAAACCTGCCTTGCCTTCGGTGGAAGGAGAGTGAGTTATGGCGACGTCACCTTCTCCCCCTGGCAAACCGCAGGCAAGACTTTTGAGAGAGCCGGGGAGGGGAGGGGAAGAAGAAGAAGAAAAGGAGATGACGTTGCACCCCTGACCTGCCGTCAGGCGATCTGTGAGCTCTGACAGGCAGGCAGTCCCACGGAGCTTGCTAAGGTCACAAAAACGGACTTTAAAAAGTTGTCAGTCCCCCCAAAAGAGGGCCAGGGAGGGGCAGTGCAGGTGTGGCTGTGCAGAGGTGACACGGAACGAGCTGTTTCCGGGCAGGGCTGTGCGGACTCTGTGCCAACGGAAGCAAGCCCTGCTGCCACCAGCGGGCAAATGTGGCTTCAACAAATTTGCGAGAAACCACACAATCTGCGTAATTTAGGCAACTCTGCTCCTCGTGGTCCTCTGACCACGGGCTCCTTTACTCTGCTTCCCCTCCCCGCTTTAAAATTTCACCAGACTTTGCCCACAGTGGCTGTTAGCCACAAGGTATAGACAGGAACTCTCAGGCTGGGGAAAGGGATGCTCTGTCTTCTTGGTGCTCGGGGGGGCAACAGTGGGGGGCAACTGCTGGACCTCTTGATGGCACCTGGTATTCTTGGCCACAGTGTGACAGAGTGTTGGACTAGATGGGCCACTGGCCTGATCCAACATTGGCTTCTCTTATGTTTTATGACTGCAATCACCCTTTTTGGAGGCTTACAGAACGGGAACTTTGCTTTTTAAATGGATGCTGCAATTCCGAGGAGAACGAACCCTACGGCCAAGTCCACTTTCTGGAACAGTTCGTGGAAGGAGAGTTGGTGAAGCCTGTTTTCCTCATTCTCCCTCCCCCACCCCTACCCTGCTGGCTGCTGTAACATACTGCAAGCTAGAGGTTTCTTTTATTTAACTAAGTAATTTATACCTTTCCTTTTCCCCCCAGTGGGGATCCAAAGCGGCTCACATCATTCTCCTCTCCTCCATTTTATCCTCACAACAACCCTGTGAGGTAGGTCAGGCTGAAAGACCGTGACTGGCCCACGTGAGCTTCCATGGCACAAGTAGGGATTCAGACCTTTCAGATTCTAATCTGACACCCTAACCGCTACAGCATATTGGCTTGTACCTCTTGTGCCAGGAGCTGCAGAAGAAACAGCAGCAGCAGAAGAGGAGGAGGAGGAGGGGGAGATTGGGTTTATACCCCCCACTCTTCACTACCTGAAGGAGTCTCGGAGCGGCTGACAATCTCCTTCCCCGTCCCCTCCCCACAACAGACACCCTGTGAGGTCGGTGGGGCTGAGAGAGCTCTCTGTAGAACTGCCCTTGAGAGAACAGCTCTGAGACAACTTGTAACTGACCCAAGGTCACACCAGCAGCCGCATGAATCAGAGCCAGTTCTCCCAGATTAGAGTCTGCCGCTCTTAACCACTACACCAAAATGACTCTGAGTATGTGGGAGGGTGGGGGCCGGGCAAACCTGTGATTTCACCCAACGCCCCCTTCTCCTTGGAACTTCACAGCCCCCCGCCCCCGGGGAGGATTCTGGGGAGAAATGGCAGACTGCTGGGGTTGGGAAACCCGCTCTGCCAATCCCTTCCCTGGAGATGTCCTGGCAGAATCCCGCCTCTCTGAGGCTTTCCCATTCTCTCACAGAATGAGGGCACCCTTGGAGGCCACATGAAGAGCAGCCCTGCTGAAATGATGGGTCTAAATGGAGCCCAAATGGGAGGCCTCATGAAATCTGGGTATGCCACTATCCACACTGGAAGGAATGAGGGCACGAAATCCAACAGATAACACGGAAATGGCAAAATGTGGGCTATAAAACACGATAAATGAATAACATGCCGGTTGCACGAGGCACCCCACCCTGCTTCTCAGCTTCCTCTTCCAAGTGTGTGCCAACGAATGCTCCCTCTAAGCTGCAGAGTCTTGTGGGCAAAACTTATCCTTTGTGAGCTACTGGCATTAAAGTTGTGAGCGAGTGATTTGGCTACTGAATAAATTAGTTTGTTCTGGAGCCATCCTTCCTGAGCTAAGACAAAAACGCGTGAGCTAGAGGCTGAAAAGCTTAAAGGGACCACTGCTGCCAACCAAGGGACTCTGGGTTTGTTGTGCCGGATCTTTGTGCAGGGCTTTGAATAGAAGCATCACTTTAGACTTTACAGCATCCACTTTCTCTTAATCACCTGTGGCCAGTGTTCCCTCTAAGCTGAGTTAGTGTGAGCTAGCTCACAGTTTTTTAGCCTCCGGCTCACACATTTTGGTCTCAGCTCAGGAAGGACGGCCCCAGAGCAAAGTTTTATGCAGTAGCCAAATCGCTTGCTCACAACTTTAATGCCAGTAGCTCACAAAGTAGAATTTTTGCTCACAGGACTCCAGAGCTTAGAGGGAACATTGCCTGTGGCCAGTAAAAATGACCTCCCAGCAGCCAAGCGCCTTGCCCCTTCTCCGGGGCCTGTGGGCTGTGAGCACAGCTGCAGCCGCCAGGGCCCTCTGCTACACTCCCCTGCTGGGGGCTCACACCTGCTCCTGGCAAACAGGCGGATAAGGGCTCCCCCGCACCCCACGCACACACCCCCCACACACAGACACCGCCACCACCGTCTTTGTGTGCACTGATGACAGAAGAGCCATTTCCAGCGACGGCGTTCTCAACATGACGGATAGATGCTGCAGCCGTTAACGGGGCTGCACTAATGCAAGAGTGTATTGCAACGGAAGGCGGGCGGGGACGACGACTGCAGAGCCAGACACGCTGCAGAAAAGCCAGCCTTCGCGCTTGTCAAGTCCTCCAATTTCTGCTTCGCTGAGCAGCATCCTTAGAGGCCGGCTTCCCAGAAAGCCGGGAGCAGCGGGGCTTTCAAGCTGCCCCGGTTTACTCCTGTCGTGTCTTGTTTTCCAGGAAGGTGTCTCTGAACTCTGTTCTAGAAAAGCCATCTGGGGTTTGGCAATTGGAGCAATATAATGTTGCACGAGGACTGACACGCTGCACAAAGGAGCTCCCTCCGTGGATAGGGTTCTGAGGAATCGGGCGGGTGACTAAGAGTCGCGGAGGCTGTCGGGGCGATCCTAAACCGAGCTACGCCCTTCTGAGGCCACCAAAGCCGACTGGCTTAGAAGGGCGAAAACTCTACTTCGGACCGCGTTCTAAACTCCCTTCCGTCTGCTGTGCCATTAGCTTATTAAGTAGGTACCTGTTTGAGCTAATGAGGGAAGTGAAAGTTAACGTGCAGTTCCCGCGAAAGCCGCTGTGGGATGTTAAAATTAGCAAAGCCGTCTGCTTTTGTTTATTGCGTTTATCCTCTGCACTTCTCACCGAGACTCAGGGCGGAGACTCCAAGGTGAATGCTGCCTTAAACCCATTTCTATCGGCCAGATTCCCCATCGCAGTAACAGCTGCGAACCCCCCAACCCAAGAACAAGAGTTCATAGTTCCGTATCAGCTATGACCTCAGACCAGGAGCCCCCAATGTGGAGCCCGTCGACACCTTTCCTGGCACCCACCAAGTGATTTTAAGAAGTGGGCAGGGACGGGTGGGGCTTTTGCCCTGTGGGGCCTCTGACTGATTACTGGGGATTTGATTGGCTGCACAGATTTTTAAAGTGTGGCTTTGGCGGCAGCTGCCACCAGGGCACAAGGATCTCCACGGTGTTAGAAGAAGAGGAGATTGGATTTATACCCCACCCTTTGCTCAGAGTGGCTTATAATCTCCTCCCCTTCCTCTCCCCACAATAGACACTCTGTGAGGTAGGTGGGGCTGAGAGAGCTCTTTTGAGGAGCGCTCTTGAGAGAACAGCTCTGAGAGAACTGTGACTGACCCAAGGTCACCCAGCTGGATTCATGTGGAGGAGTGGGGAAATGAACCCAGTTCTCCAGATTAGAGCCCTGCAGAGCTGTGCCTACCATGTCGTGTCAGAATTCCAAATGTGCTCACAGGCTTTAAAAGGGTCGGGGAACCTGGCCTTAGACCATCTCTGAGTGAAAGCCTGAAGCCAGACAAGAAAGACCACAGCCCTTGGAGCGCGTGGCTCCCACATTATGATCTGGATTTAGTCCACTTTGCACTGGTCCCTTCATTTTATTCTCTTCATTTATAACCCGCCTTCCTTTCCGACGGGACCCAAAAGCAGCTTACATCATTCTCCTCCATTTTATCCTCACAACAACCCTGTGAGGCAGATCAGTCTAAAAGACAAGTGATTGGCCCAAGGTCACCCACCCACCAAGCCTCCGTAAGCAGGGCAGTTCTCCCAGATCTAATCCAGCCCTCTAATCGCCACACCGCAACAGCTCTCACAAGTCTTTCAGCTATTTCTTGCCCTCCTTACGGCAACTGCAACAGCCCAGTCACAAAACAACTCAAACAAAGTTCGAAACTGTGCTCTGACTCACAACTTATTTATAGGATTTATAATCTTTTGACACAGAACTCCTCAAGGCTGCCTCCAACAAAAAGTGACACTCTGGCATACACAGTAATTAAGAAGACACCAATTAAAAAGGCCTCACGGTATGAGATAAAAACAGAAGAACTGAAGTTAAGGGCAAAGAAAAACAAACAAACCCAGGCACCTGAACCAAGGGAAACGATTTTGAATATGATCAAAAGCACGAGAGAACAGGATGGACTTTGCGGCGTTAAGATGCAGTCAGGATGGTGTCAGGTAAACACTCCTAGGAAGAGAGTCCCATTGCATGGGTGCCACCACAGAACAGGCCCTTCCAGCTCACACGTCCGCCCCCCGCTCCGCCATCAAGGGAGGCCTCCAATGATAACCTGGAATGACCTTCGCATTCATATGGGAGGGGACGGTGCTGCAGATTCACTCACTTCAGGGTGTTTCCAGGTCAAAGCCAACACCAGGAATTGGGCGTGGCGACAAACTGGAAATCAGGGAAGTTCAACCCCCACCCCCCAATACGCTGTAGTTGTTCGCAGTGGATAGCCCTTGATAGCTGCCCCATTCTGTGCCACTCGAAGTTTCCAAAACGACGCTTCCCGTTTTGGCGTGCTGCATGTTTTCTGAAAAGGGCTATCTGGAATGTTTTCTGAAAAGGGCTACTAGGAATAAGAACACTATACAGTAGCAAACATAACTAGCAGCCTTGTTGGCACTTGCATTGTGCCACGTTCAGGAAAACACGTACGGGCTAAATGTGCAAATGTGACAGAACACATGGAATCAAGAGATCTTCCCCCCTTTCCCTCAGTTCTGCCCAAGGCAGCTGCCTACGGGAAGAGGCTGGCCTGTCTGAAGTCTGAATTGCAGGGAGCCCCTCGGTTCAACTCCCAGAGAAGCTTCTGGGAAGCAGCCAGGCTGCGAGTTTGTAACTGGGGCTCCAGGTTGACTGGAGAAAAACTTCCTGCGGGTGTGACAAGCAGAGCCCTTAAGCCAAGGGAAGCTCAGTCGCTGCCTTCTTCCGAAAGAGGCTCCTGCCAAATCAGGTGGCTGTTTAAAACCCCACTCCATCCACATCCTGGTCTTTATTGGGATGAGTAGACTCATACGTTAGTATACGGCTGCTGTGAAAATAGTGGTTATTCCAGGACAAACCCTGACCTTGTCTGAGCACACACATAAATGCGTTTGTATTGATCAGTAATTTCTCATTTGCCCTCCATGGAGACAGATCAAGTTAGATAAGCCGTGTTAGTCTGTAGCATCAGGAAAGAGCAGGAGTCCTGCAGCAACTTAGAGACTAACAAAATTCGTGGCAGGGGAGGAGCTTTCGTGAGTCACGGCTCACCTCTGAAGGATATCTTGCGACAGCGGACATCCCCTGCCACAAATTTCTGTTAAGTCTTTAAGGTGCTCCTGGACCCTTCCTCTTTTCATTTGCCCTGACCCGGATGGCCTGGGCTAGCTCGATTTTGTCAGATCCTGGAAGCAAAGCAGGGTCGGGCCCCGGTTATTATTTGGATGGGAGACCTCCAAGGAAGTCCAGGTTCCCTACACAGAGGCAGGCAATGGCAAACCACCTCTGAACATCTCTTGCCTTGAAAACCCTACGGGGGTCACCATAAGTCAGCGCTTCCTGATGCTACTTTCCATCGCTACCAATTTCTCATTTGTACCTGGGCCTTTCTTCAGACCCAGTGGTCCATCAAGGTCAGTATCATCTGCTCGGACTGGCAGAGGATCTCCAGGATTTCCAGTAGGGGGTCTTTGACAGCATTTACTCTCTGATCCTTATTTAAACTGAAGGTGGCCGGGGACTGAACCGGGAACCTTCTGAATGCCAAGCAGATGCTCTACCACTGAACCACGGCCCTTCCCAGTAGAATCAGTGTATACAAGGGTATGAGGCGGCCTCCAATCCAGGCATCAAAAGGACACAGCCCTGCTCGGCTGCAGCAAGGCTTGCTGTACCATGTTCCTTCAGACCACGCCCTGCAACCACATGAAGCTGACTTATACCGAATCAGACCCTTAGTCCACTGAAGTCAGTACTGTCTGCTTGGACTGGAAGAGGCTCCCCAGGGTCCCAGGTCGAAAGTCTTTCACATCACCCCCTGCCTGGTCCTTTCAACTGGAGATGCCAGGGATCGAACCTGGGACCTTCTGCAGATACTCTACCACTGAGCCACGGTTCTTCCCAGGAGAATCCGTGCATCCAGGACAGCCAGGCAGGCAGCCTCCTGTCTTGGCAATGGATTTTATTTATTTATTTATTATTTCGATTTATAACCCGCCTTGCCAGAAAAACTGGCCCAAGGCGGCATACGGACATTAAAATGAACGGACCCAGCCCTGCTCAGCTTCAGCGAGGCTTGCTGCATTGTGTTCTTGCAGACCGTGCCCTGGAAGCACAGGAAGCGCCCTTGTACTGAATCAGACCCTTGGTCCACTAAGGCCAGTACTGCCTAATCAGACTGGCAGCGGCTCTCCAGGGTCTCTGGCAAAGGTTTTTCAAATAACACCCTGCCTGGTCTTCTGAACTGGAGATGCCGGGGATCGAACCTGGGACCTTCAGCATGCAAAGCAGACGCTCTACCACTGAGCCGCGGCCCTCCCGTAATCACTTCTTCCCCCTTTGTATCTTGCTACCTGTGTCTCTGTCACCTCCTTCTTCCCCTCTCTGCTGTCATCACCACTATCAGAATGTAGACAGCAAGGTCACTGCATGCAGGAAGCTGCCATTTACGCTTGTGAAACCCTGGAAAGCACCAGGAACAGTTCTGTATTTAAACCGCTATCAGACCGCTCCACAAACTAGGGTGCTCCCGGGCTGCTTAACACAGCGGCCAAACCCAGCCTTCCCTCCTCCTCTCGCCAGGGCCTGAAGGGAGCTCTGCTCCATTCCATCAGAGCTTCCCTACGGGCTCAGACAAGGAGCATTTGGGGTATAACAGTGGCACGAGCCATGCGTTAGGTTAGCTGCTTGTTCACAGGAGCCTGAGTGATTGGTAAGTGCTGTCCCCCGCGAGGAACACCAGCGGCAATTGCGCTCCTGACATTAATATGCTCCGCTGCTGCTCCGTTTGCCCATTAGACTTGCAAATGGGCCTCGACGCAATTAATACAACGCTCCTTGGGCTTCCACAATGGCAATGGGGGGGATTTCTGAGCTCTATAAATCCTGGCGTGTTGTTCTGTTTAACGACTCTGCCGTTATCTCACCTCCACAGCCCTCCCAGCGCAACCCTGGTGGCGGAAACTGGGGTTCCATACACAAACACGCCGTCCGATTCCAGCTGAGAACAGCCTTTCCCCACCTTCTTCATGTCGACAGGATTTGAACACATACGCTAAGGTGAGGTCAGGGCCTGGTCCGGGAAGGCAGTTCAGACAGTAGTGCCCCCCACAGGATTTTTTGTTGCTTTTATGTGCCAATAAAAAATGACCAAAGGCATCGATTCCAATGCAACTGATGTGAAGCCCCTGGTAACTTGGCTTCTGGGGAAAGTTCACGCAGTCCTGTCCCACTCCCATTAATTTCGCAGCCTTTATCACACCTGGATTATTTTGTGTGTGTGTGTGCGCGCGCACATGCATGCACGCACATTATGTGCCATCGAACCGGTTCCAGCTTACGGCAACCCTATGAATTAACCGCCCTGACCTGGACAGGACAGGTAGCTGGATCTTGTCAGATCTCAGAAGCTAAGCAAGGCTGGCCCTGGTCAATATTTGGATGGGAGACCGCCGAGGAAGTCCAGGGCCGCTACGAAAAGGCAAGCAGCGTTCCCTCTAAGCTGAGTTAGTGTGAGCTAGCTCATAGTTTTTTACTTTCCAGCCCACATATTTTTGTCCTAGCTCAGGAAGGATGGTTCCAGAGCAAACTCATTTATGCAGTCACCAAAGTAGAAGTCTTGCCAGACGCCACAGCTTAGAGAGAGGACTGAAGGCAAGCAACGGCAAACCATCTCTGTTCAGCTCTTGTCTTGAAAAACCTACAGGGCCACCATAAGTCAGGTGCAACTGGATGTTGGAGAAAAAAATTCTTATCATTAAGAGCCTTGCTCAGGTCTTGCAAACTGAAGGCCGTGGCCACGTTACTGTTATTCAAAAATTGGTTTTCAAACTGGTTCGCATGAACTCGCCACATCCCCAGGCAGAGTCTGGTGTTTCCTATTGCCGGCTACCTGAGGTCCTTGTTGACTGTAGATGCCCAAGGACTGATCCTTCTGTTTGACTAGTAAGCTGGTGCCTCTTAACAAAGCGGCTTATCGAAGAATGAAAAACATAACACAGTAGCTTTAGCAGCCTAATAATAAGCAAGGTAAACCAACACACTCAACCAATGCAAGCCAGCAGTGCCAGGAAATTCCAACAAGAGGAGGGGAGGGACGGGACTGTGGTTTGGGGAAGACGGCATGCTTTGCATGGGAGAGTTTCAGGTTCAATCACTGACAGTTCCTGCTAAATGATCTCTGGTGGCAGGGGAAAGATGCTGGAGTTCTGCTGCCTAACAGAGTAGAGCATGGCTCCCCAACAGGGTGCCCATGGGAGCCAAGCTGCCTGCCAACACTTTTCCTGTGGTGCCCGCCAAGCTTTTTCAGAAAGTGGGTGGGGCTTTCCCCCAGCAAAACTTCTGATTGGCTGCGCTGCTGCTACTTTTTTTTTTTTTAATGTTGCTTTGGCAGCAGCTGCCACCCCAGCACAAAAATCTTCACTGTGTGGTTGAAGCCGTGGCATCCATCGTACGGCAGGCTCTGCCTCCTGTGGGAGCCATTTTTGTGGCTGTGCCCACCATGCTGTGTCCGAATTCCAAAAGCAGCCACTGACGAAGGAGGAGGAGGAGACTGGATTTATACACCATCCTTCACTACCCGAAGGAGTCTCAGAGTGGCTTACAATCTCCTTTCCTTTCTGCTCCCCAAAACAGACACCCTGTGAGGTGGGTGGGGCTGAGAGAGCTCTATCAAGAACTGCTCCTGAGAGAACAGCTCTGAGAGAACTTGTGACTGACCCAAGGTCACACCAGCAGCTGCAAGTGGAAGAGTGGGGAATCAAACCCGGTTCTCCCAGATTAGAGTCTGCTCTCCTAGCAGCTACACAAAACTGAGTCCCACCTGGTCTCACCCGCTTTCTAAAAATACATGGCGGGTGCCAAGGGAAAGTGTTGGGTGCCAAGGTAGGGACCCCTGCCTTAGCCGCCACGCAACTTCACCCTTAGTATACACAGCAGAACACAGCCCCTTAGAGGGAGGACTGTTTGTAATGGCAAGGGCTCGGGGTTTTTTCGGTAAAGCAAGGAAACGAAGATTGTCATGAAGCCGAATTTTGCACCAGATGGCCGCGCCACCACCTACTGAGATCTCACAGATACAGAACGTGCATGCGCACACGGACACAGAGTCCTGAGCCCAATCTGCTTCAAGCTCATCCCCCAGTAAAAATTCTAGACTCCTTGGTGGGGAAGCTGCCCCGATGGCACCTTCACAGCGGCTGACACTTGAAAGCCTCGCCTGTTTCCATGAACATTCATCACCATCATGCCTTCCTTTTTGATTTATTTTAAAAGGCTCCCGAGAGCGGGGTTCTGAAACACAAACTGTCTCTCAAGGAACGGTAACTCTTTCTCCTGCATTGTAAGCTGTTCGGCAGTGATCTGGAAACCCTGCAGCAGATGGCTGCGGTACAGGGAAGCCGTGGGCTGCTCAGAAAGGGGATCATGTGTGATCTGTTCCGTTCTCTGGGCTACCTGAGGATCTCGGGAAAGCCCAGGTCTACACTTATCCCCGACCTGGATAGCCCAGGCTAGGCCGATCTCATCAGATCTCGGAAGCTAAGCAGGGTCCACCCTGACTAGCATTTGGAGGGGGGACCTCCAAGGAATACCAGGGTCGTGACACAGAGGCAGGCAATGGCAAAGCATCGTGGAACGTGTCTAGACTTGAAGACCCCACAGGGTCACCGTAAGTCAGCTATGGCTTGATGGCCCTTTCCACCACCATCATATCAAGGCCAAGCGCATCCAAGCCGAGCCCATATGGTAAGCAGGTATTGTTTTTCCCCCAGATTAAAACATCTCCTTCGCGTAAACAACCATCGCCACAAAACATCCCAGGAATCATTAGCCTCATTTGGCAATTAAAGGCTCAGAACGGACAAGAGGCATCTGGAGGAGGAGCTGGAGGAGAAAGAAGAGCCAAATCTGCCATTCTTCCACAATAAGGAATGGCCCTTCCTTGATTTGCCTTCGGACAGGAAGGCAATGCTGATTTCCTGCATTCTTCCTTATGACTTCTCCTTCTAAATCAGCCAAGGTTATGATGTTGTCTTTAAAGGAACTGTTGACAGACAAGTTGATTTTGGTATGCTTGTTTTGGACCTGCTGGACTTCAATTCAACACCGGTGTCTGACTCACACTGAAAGAGGCCAGAAGTCCTATGAGGAAAGGTTGAAGGAGACTAAGTCCCTTGAGGAGAGGCTGAAGGAGCTGGGTATGGTTAGCCTGGAGAGAAGACGACTGAGAGGTGATATGATCACCATCTTCAAATACCTGAAGGGCTGTCTAGAGGATGGTATGGAGTTGTTCTCTGTTGCCCCAGAAGGTCAGACCAGAACCAATGAGGTGAAATTAAATCAAAAGAGTTTTCCACTAAACATCAGGAAGAACTTCCTGACAGTTAGAGTGGTTCCTCACTGGAACAGGCTTCCTTGGGAGGTGGTGGGCTCTCCTTCTTTGTAGGTTTTCAAACAGAGGCTAGATGGCCATCTGACAGCCATGCTGATTCTGTGAACTTAGGAAGATCATGCGAGGGATGTCAGGGACGATTGCATCAGTGCTTAGTTCTTGTGGCCCTTTCTTACACGCCTGGGGAAATGCTGATCGCCTTGAAGGACTGCACTCCCCTTGAAAGAAAGGAATACGTCTGTAGTCTGGGAGGGTTGTTAGACCCAGGCCTACAGCTGGACAAGCAGGTGGCAGCTGTGGCCAGGAATGCCCTTTGCCACCTTCAGATGGTGAGACAGCTGCAGCCTATCCTGGGTAGAAAAGATCTGGCCACCATGGTGTATGCCCTGGGTTACATCTGGACTAGATTCCTGCAAAGAACTCTTTGTGAGGCTGCCCTTGAAAAGTGTTTGGAAGCTTCAATTAGTGCAGAATGCTGCAGACAGGATGTTGACTGGAACAGGCTGTAGGGACCAAAATGTTCCAGGTTTTGGCCTATCTAACCAGTTCCCAATTTGTTTACAGGCACAACAGAATGTGCTGTGCTGGTGCTGACTTTTCAAGCCCCATAATGGTTTTGGACCCATATACCAGAAGGGCCACCTGCTCCCTCAAGAACCTATCCGACCCACTATGACCACCGTAGGAGGCCCTGCTTCAGGTGCCCCGCTTTATGAGATTAGGCAGACGGGAACCCAGGGGGTAGGGGTGGCGGCTTCTTGGTCATGCCACCAAAACTCTGGAACTCTCTCCCCAGACAGCTTCACCTCTTCCCTTCTGTTGCCCTCTTTCACCAGCAGGAGAAGATTTTGCTTGTTTGGCATTCTCTCAGTGATCCCTCCTTCCTGTCCAATGTTTTAATTGCTGTTTTTATGTTTCTGTATGTGTTTTAGCTCCAGTTTTAATGCTGAATTGGGGGGATTTGGGGTTGGTTTTTTAAATGTGGTTTTACTACGGATGTTTTAATTTATTAGCCAAATTGGTGGCCCTTGTGAGCTAGAAAGGAGAGGCAGAAATTTTATAAATTAATAAAATGAAAATTCTGCTGCCTGCTGTACCACAGGGCCACCCCCCCCCCATCCCTGGGGTCCCCAGAATGAAAAAAGACAAAGCCACTGAGAACCAAGGCTGCTTCTATTGACCTTCTCTTGGATTCTGTTTCTTGCCCGTGCATGACTGCGACTGAACACTGAGAACTGGCTTTAGAACAACTTAGGGCCCCCGAACCAGATCATGGGTCACAACGACAGGTTTTCTGTGATCGCCTAAGAGAAAAGGAGTTAAGAAAAACATGGGGGGAGGTAGATTTAGGCGGGTAGCCGTGTTGGTCTGAAGCAACAGAACAAGGTCTGAGTCCAGTGGCACCTTTAAGACCAACGAAGTTTAATTTTGGATATAAGTTTTCATGAGCATAAACACTTCATTAGATACCTGATGAAGTGTGCATGCACACCAAATCTTATACCCAGAATTAAACTTTGTTGTCTTAAAGGTGCCACTGGACTCAAACTCTGTTCCATGGGAGGGAGGTGTTCAAGGAGGGAAAACGGGCAGAAATACATAATTAAAAAATTAAAAGCAAAAGGAAGCCTGCTGGGTGACCTGGAGCCAGTCACCTGCTCTCAGCCGAATCTATCTCACAGAGTTATTGTGAGGATACAGTGAATGAGGAAGGAATGATACGAGCTGCTTTGGGTCTCCGTAGAGGAAAAAGGCAGGGAATAAATGAAGTGAATAACAAAAGGCCAAGATGAATTCCTGATCTGAAAGGCCTCACAATAAAATAATTGGGCAGTGGGAGAGGAGACGTGCTGGTTCATGCCACTGACGTCACGACTCATGCTCATTTCATGCTGCTATTTTACATCATCTGGCCAGATTTAACGTGGTGACTGTTGGCCAAGTGTGCCTTTGTGTCAAAGTTTAAAGCTTAAGAAAAATGACTTCATGTTCATGCTGTGGTGTCAGGTGATCTGCGGAGCTCTGAAGCCCCAGGCCAGGTGTGGTCAGCTGGAGAGCCAGCTTGGTGTAGTGGTTAGAAGCGCAGGCTCATCTGGGGCAACTGGGCTTGACTTCCCACTCCTCCACATGCAGCTGCTGGTGTGACCTTGGGTCAGTCACAAGTTCTTCCAGAGCTGTTCTCTCGAGGGCAGTTCTCGGGAGAGCTCTCCCAGCCCCACCTACCTCACAGGGTGTCTGTTGTGGGGAGGGGAAGGGAAAGGCAATCGTAAGCCGCTCTGAGACTCCTTCGGGTAGTGAAGGGCGAGGTGTAAATTCAGTCTCTTTTTCTTCTTGGCAGCCATGCCTGTGGGTCAAGTTCTCTCATCCAAGACCACCGAAGTTGGTGCCAGCCTATTCACTGAGCGGCACTTGCTCCCTGCCAAGCTCTGAAGGGCTCAAGGTGGGCAACCTCTTGGCTCCTCGAGGGGCACAGTGAACCAGCTAGCTCTAAACATGCACCACCAGATTTTGTCATAGGACAGGCACTGGGGAGAAATTAACACACCAAGATGTGAAGAATGAACATAATGTGAAGTGCTGCCCCAATTTCGGCGCTTGTTCAGCTGGAAGGTTCTGTTTCTGACACTGGAAATGCCACTCCCAGCTCCGTAAAACGCTACAGTGAACAGACTGTTAAGGTGCCCCACCTTCCTACCGGGTGACAGGCATGGCGGGGGGAGGGGGTGGATAACAGCGCTCTGAAGCGGATGCGTTATTCTAAGACTATTAAATGGAACAGATGAAGCGGCCTCGTAATGAGTCAGACTATGGATCCATCTTGCTAAGCGACGTTTGCACTGACGGGCAGAGCCTCTCCAGGGTCTCGGGGAGAGAAAGGTCTTTCCCGTCACCGCTTGCCTGCATCGGATTCCTCGTAACCAGAGATTTGGTCCCGTAAATCCATGCCTTCCACAGGCACCCAGGACCATCTCGCAGTGGCAACAAAGAATAGGCAGGTGGCCTACGCCTACAGCCACACACCGCCCGTGAAAACAAGTAGAGGTAATGGCAGGCTGGGAAATTAACCATGACCAGGTTTTAAGTACAACACAGTGTTCAAGAGAATCAAGGGAATCTGGGTTCGAACCAGGGCAGCTGACGTCTCCGTAGGCTGGTTTGGATCATTATTTACTCTGCGGTTACTCAGATTCATTCATGGTGCCAAAGTGGTGCAGGATTTTATGGTGTAGCATCCCCGTCGCACCCCGGAAATGAGTAGCTTATGGCCTCCTCCTTTAATATTTTCTTCCCCACCATCCCCTCCTGGTTTGGTTTTTCCTGCCATGCAAATATCAAAGAAAAACACAATTCTGTTTTCACCTCTCCCTCCAGCTCCCCTGCCATGCTGCCAGTGGTTAAATCCCCCCAGTTTTTCACCTCTGCCCTTGCACGCACCCAAAGACAACAATATCGTATCCCCAAAATTTCCTCCTCTGAATAAAAAGCATACCCTTTTAACTTCAAAATGCAGGAACGGATGAAGTGGTCTTACACTGGATCAGACCTTTGGTCAGTCTGAGTCAGTACTACCTACTCTGACTAGCAACAGCTCTCCAGGGTCTCAGGGCCTGCCTTGTCACGTCGCCTATCGCCAGGTCCTGTAACTGGAGATGCTGGGGACTGAACCTGGAACATTCGGCATGCAAAGTACGCGAGCACACACGAAGCTGCATTCTACTGAGTCAGACCCTTTTGACTATTGAGGTCAGCATTATCTACTCTGACTGGCAGCAGCGCTTCAGGGTCTCAGGCAGAGGCCTGTCACATCGCCTACTGCCCAGGTCCTTTAACTGGAGATGCTTGGGACTGAATCTGGGACCTTCTGCGTGTCAAGCAGAATGTTCCCTCTAAGCTATGGAGTTTTGTGAGCAAAAATTATACTTCGTGAGCGACTAGCACTAAAGTTGTGAGCGAGCTATTTGGCTACTGCATAAATTAGTTGGCTCTGGAGCCATCCTTCCTGAGCGAAGACAAAAATCTGTGAGCCAGAGGCTAAAAAACTGTGACCTAGATCACACGAACTAGAGGGAACACTGCCTACCACTGAGCCACAGCCCCCTCCCTATGGCCCCTGGACATGCCCAAGTGTGTCAAAACCTCCTTAAATGTTCACAGTGCCGCTGAAAGGGAGAAAATCCAGGGGAAAGGGCTCAGGAAAGAGGTAAAGGCACTGTCTTTTGACTTGCAAGCACCAACAGCAAGTTGTACGTAGGAACACGTAAGAGTTGCCTCACTGAGGTCATCAGCCTGTGCCGTTCTGTACTGCCTGCTGGCAGCCGGTCTCCTGAGGCTCGGAAGCAGAAGGGTCTTTCCCCGACAGCTGCCGCCTGAGATCGTATACCTGGCGATGCCAAGGATTGCACCTGGCAAGCAAAGAGGCTGGGAAACACCTGAGTCTCCCCTCTCTGCTCCACAAGGCTGCGTGAAGGGCGGGTGTGCTCTCTCTGCCTTAGGAAGTGTGTGCCCCCACCCCCAAACACACACATTTTCCAATGCACAGCCGTGGAGAAAACTCTCCCGCACCCACCCGTCCCCGATGACTGCTGCTCTTGCCCGGGTCTCTTGCCAGAACTCGTTCAGCCGGTTCCTCCGCCGTGCAGCTTTGCTCATGTTTGCGTCTCCCCTGCGCTGTGTTTGTTCTAGATAAACACCGCAGAAGGAGATAAAGCTATTTACTCCTGGCAGGAGGAGGTTACAGACATGGTTTGTTACTTCTGGGGGGAGGATTAGTCTTCCAAGAAGGGAGAAATGAAGACAGAACCTTTAAAGCACCCCCCCACCGCCCTCAGTGGCAAAGAGCAGCCACATTGAGAGGGAGCAAGCACAAACCGGGTGATTGACAGCTGCAGGGACTTTTTAAAGCTAGTCTTAAATAAATGTTCCTGTTATCAGAAACTCAATGAAAGTATGTGAAATGCAAGAGAAAAGTGACTTAGAGGAGAATAATAATAATTATTATTATTATCATCATCATCATCATCATCATCATTATTATTATTAATTTTTTTTAAACCGAGAATGGTCTAAAGCAGTGGTGTCAAACATAAGGCCCAGGGGCCGGAACCAGCCCGTCCAGGGCTCTTATGCGGCCCATGAGCAATTAGTGCAAGGGAGGGAACAGGAGACCGCTCGGGGAGGGGAGTGGGCGGAGCCACTCCAATTGTGGTTTCAGCATGGCGGAACAATCTTGTCCGCAGCAGTAGCGATGTGAAGGTCCGGAAATAAACTGGAAATATTGGGGGGGGGGGGGGCACGGTTTTTTCCTGTTTCTTTCCTGGAGCCTTGTTTTTTTTCTGAAAAATTGGAAAAATTGAAAAAAGAAAAGAAAAAAAATTGATTATGGAATGTGCTAATGACAAACACAACAGAGTAGCTGCTGACCAGTAAACGGTTCAGGAGATTGTTGCTCCATTTATTACAATTACAAATAAATATTATTTAAAAAGTAAATTCTGTTTGTTATAATTGTTTGGATACACTATATTTTTAATATGTTAGTTGTGATAATTTCATGCCAAGTAAAATTGTCCATAGTCATATTTTATGTTCCTAAAGTAACAGAATGACCTTCAAGATGGAAAAGAAAAAAGTGCTAATGTAGAATTTTCCAAAAATTTCTGTTTTTTTCCGGGGGAAACGGGGGATTTCCCGAGCTTCAAAATTTCTGGAAATTTTACATCTCTATGCAGCAGTCAAGCAGTGTGGGAGCGTCTGCCCAGTGCTGCACCACTAGCTCTCCAATCCGCCCATATGGGTTTTCCTTTGCACCCCCCTCCCCGTCTCTGGAGCCTTGCAGTGAGGATAAACCAACTCAGAACTTGCAAGCTGCTGTCTTTTATACAGTTTATATCTCTGGTATCTGGCATTACGTTTTATGGCCCAGTCTGACAAAGTGGCATTTATGTCAGATCTGGCCCTCGTAACAAATGAGTTTGACAACTTGGGTCTAAATGAATGGCTGCCACCCAGATTTATTTACTTTACCTATACCCCGCCTTCCTTCCCAATGGCTTATATCATTCTCCTCTCCTTACATTTTATCTTCACAACAACCCTCTGAGGCAGGTTGGGCTGGCTGTGCGTCTGTGACCAAGCCTTAGGTCACCCAGACAGCTTCCATGGCAGACAGGGGGATTCGAACCAGGATCTCTCAGATCCTAGTCCGACACTAACTACTAAGCCACTAAGGTTGGGGCAAAAACTGCCAGAATACCATCCCTACCACCCACCCCCTCCTGCCCATGCTGATTGGAGCTACCGCAGAAAGGAAGAGAGATCAACTGAGAGAGAAGTCCCATAACCCTGTTATCTTCAACTTGTGGTTATTTGGGAAGGGGGCTGCAACACCGCAAGGGGTGGGGAATGATACCAAATGAGAGCTGAAGAGAACAAGGAGCCATAGGTCCAGAAAATGATGTTCGAGGGGCGAGAGCATGAGGGAAAAAGTAGGGTAGCCAAACTCCAGGTAGTGGCTGGAAATCTGCTATTACTGATCTGCAGGTGACAGGGCTCTGTCCCTGTGGAGAAAATGGGCACTTTGGAGGGTGGCTCCTACGGCATTATACCCCACTGAAGTCCCTGCCCTCCCCCAAAACCCTGCCCTTCCTTGGGCTCCACTCCCCAAACCTCCAGGTATTTCCCAACCCAAAGCTGGCAACCCTACAATATGCAGACGTAGAGCCTTAAAATGGAATGCAAGGGGCACAGCCGAATTTAATTGGGTTAGGTGGTGCTGCGTGCCCAAGAGGTTCCAAGAGGCACCAAAGGCAGAGAGATGAGGCAGAGAAGTAAAATGAAGCGGAGGGATACTCTTTCTGAGAATATAAAAAGTGATGCCTCCCCGGCATTAACCAAAATAACACAGTTACTCTGCAAGGCAGAGAGCAGGGGGAAAACACAGCAGACCTTATATTAAAGACGTTAGAGACAATTACCAGATGATGCACTAGGGAAAGAAGCTAACAGAAGCCAAATTGGGCAGAATTACATAGTGGTTAGAGGAGATTATAAACCCTCATCCAATTAAACAAAACTTCATTTGAAAGGCCTCCAGGTTTGGTTTGGGTTTTTTTTTTTAAAAAAACCCCTTCTCTTCAACAGCAAAATTTGGTAGTGCCTGGCAGGGCCAACGTTTTTTATGGCTTCAAAATTACTCGTGAACCACTGCGGTGACCCGTATGGTTGTAAACATAAGAAAATTAACAGGGTCTATAAATACAGTTAACACAGTGACGCTTTAGTTGCTTCCTCTATTGTCAAAAAAAAAGGTCGCAGCCCCAGAGCCCAAATGTTGATTCATTTGTTAAAAATATCTGAATCACGCTTTTCCTTGTGGCTCAAGCTAGGGGAGGGACCCCGGTAAGCCAGAAAGTAGAGGGGCTGAGGAGGAGAGCGCAAGGGCTTGCCTAAGACCACCCGCTCAGTTTATGGCCGCTGCCAGACCCAAACAAGGGTCCTCCGAGTTCATGGCTCTTAGCCACAGGTCTGTTTAACAACAGCCAGAAGTCTCTTCTGAGGCACTAAATCTCGGAAGCTGCCGGAATATGGACTGGTAGCCCTTGGACCACGAGCTCCTTTGCCCCATGAGCCACGGAGGCTTCAAATGCGTTCCCGTTCTGGGGGCCGTAGGGTGTTCTGAGACCGAGAGAGGTTCTGCCCACTCCCACGGCCCATTAGGCTCCCGGTAGCTGGAAGCACAAGAAAAGCCCCAAAGAATGCTGGGAAATCCTGCCTGGTCAGTTCCGGCATGCTGAACGCTCCTTCTGCTCTCCAGTCCTCCCGTTTTCCTCACAGCTCCTCCTAGGCAATCTGGTATCATCTCACCTTCAGTTCTCCTGACATTTAATCTTTGAACCTCCCAGTGGCTGGGCTCTCACTTGTTTATTTGGCTCGCTCCCGGTTACCACTCGTACCACACTGACTTGCGGCACCTGGCTCCCTGCTTGCCGGGGACCTTGGCCTGGACACGAAAGAAGCTCTTGAGACTCTTAACTTCTCTTCCAAACTTCAACAAGCTTAACTGTGCAACATTTCAGGATGCAGGCGGAACGGCTAAAATGACACACCGTACCCCACCGATTCCAGCTTCCATTCTGATGAAAACCCGAGACGTTTGCAACGTTAGTAAATGAGGTGCGTTTTAGGTACTAGGCCTCCTGAGAGGCCCAGGGTTTCTTGCAAGCACGCTGCTGAAATTTCATAGGAGAACTTTCTTCCTGCAGTGGCTGGGAAAGGAAGGTGGGGTGGATAGGGAAGGCATGAATAAGCTCCAGAGAGTGGTTAAAATGTGGAATTCGCTGTCAGAGGATGTAGTGACGGCCACAGGCATAGAAAGCTTTGAAACGGGATTAGACAAGATCAGGGAGGAGACATCGATCAGTGACTACTAGCTATGATGACCAAAGGAAATCTCCATGTTTGGAGGCAGTCCACCTCTGAATCCCAGTGCCAAGAGGCAAAATCAGGGCAAGGCCTCGGCCTCTATGCCTGTTGCTGGCCCTCCAGAGGAAACAGTTGGGTGCTGTGTGAGACAGGACGCTGGACTTGGCGAACCACTGGTCTGATGCAGCAAGGCTCTTCTTATGAACAGCTGGTTTTGACACCCTGCTTTTTTCGACCTTAAGGAGTCTCAAAGTGGCGTACAGTCGCTTTCCCTTCCTCACCCCACAGCAGTCACCCTGTGAGGTAGATGGGGCTGAGAGCGTTCTGGGAGAACTGTGTGACTGGCCCAGAGTCACCCAGCAGGCTTCATGTGGAAGACTGGGGGATCAAACCCAGTTCTCCAGATTAGAGTCTGCCACTCTTAACCACTATGCCACACTGGCTCTCTCTCTTAGGTTCTTTCACAGGAGCTGGGAACACCATTCAAGAGCAAGACGGCTCTCCTGTTGGCTTTTGCAGTTCTCAGCCTCTGGATGTTTCCATGGAAAACCAGCTAACTAGGCACGAGGTAGTAAGTTATTCTAAATTCAATTTCTACCTATTCCCATTACTACAAAAATACTCAAGGCACTTCAAGATGAGAGAGGAATGGAAGCAGTCCCAGATTTCATCCAATTAAGGGATCTCCGGTGTAGGCCTGGAAGTCCTCCTCCAAAACTTTGGACGGTTTTAATTGCACTCCAAGGACCTCTTGGTACTCCCAGAGAAGCCCACCCATCAGAAAAGAAGTCCCTGTTCTTAAAACGCCTACAGTGTGCTACTGGAAGACTGGGCCTGATACAAACTTTCAACATCCTCCTGACCCCTGGCCCCAACGATCCATACCATCTTGTAAATTGTTGCTTCTGGAACGGCACAGTAATGAGCCTGCAGATTGGGCCTGCTTTGGATATCCAGGCTGTGCTAAAGGTGACTCCTGGAGGTGAGTCCATTTCCAAACCGTCATGCTCAGGCACTGAAGATTTGGGGCTCCCAGGCTGGGGAGGGCGTCAGTACCCCATTACGTAGCACTTTCGAGAACATGCCCAACTATAATAGCTCCCAGAAAGTCTTCTCTCGGGCTCCAGCTGTCACTAGGAAAGCAGAAGGAGAGGCGGATGGCAGCCAGATGCCCCTCCATCATGCCCGGATCCAGCTCCAGCTAGGGCGCTCCTCCGTTCCCAGTTATCAGCTCCCATGACGAAGGTCAGAAGGAGAAGAGAAAGCAGACAGGCACCCTTCCTGGAACCAGACCTCACCAAGAATCCCCTTCTCCAAGCCCCTTTTCCATTGCATTTTACATGCTGAGTACTTTCTATACGTCTTCTTTCTTTAATTCTCACCAGCCATCAATCTGAAATTTCCCCATATGAATGGAGATTAAGCCACTAACATAATGAATAACCAATCAACTGATGGGCAGTGGATGCCAGTTAACAACATCTGGATTAGAACCCAGGCCCAACGCACCAGCCACCGGACCTGTGCCAGCCCCTGAAAAGAAACATTTCCTCTCTCTGCTTAGAACGTAGCTCCCTCTGCTGCCAATAGGTGTTCTAACACACCTTTCTCATCGTCTGCAGACTGGGAAACAGCTGGCCGAGGGGGAAAAACAGATCACGTTTTGTTTTTAAGATAAATGAGAGTGTCTATCCAAGTTTTATCACAAGATCAGCCTCGGGAGTCAGACGGGCACCGTGGCGCTGCATCACAGCTACGCGGCTGCAAACTTGGTTTCCAAAGGGGTGCCAGCCCTCCTGTTACAGTTGGCACAGAACTGAGCCCGGGGACCAGCGCCAGACAAACAGGCCTCGCTGTGCGGCAGAGGTGTCTGCATCACAGTCCTGCCACCCCAAAAGCAGGAACTTTCACTGTGGGCCAGGAAGTGAGAACTGCCTAGCCTTTTCTTCTCTCTATGGCTCCAAATTAAGCCCTAGTTCCAGTTGGCTGGACCAGCTGCTCGCTGCCTCCCTGCAGCTCGAAGCGGGAGGGTTGCCGCAAGAGGCTGCCGCAACACACGCTGTTGCAGCGCTGACCCAGAAGCCGCTCCCGGGCAAAACGTTGCCACCCTCGTCCACAGCTGGCCCAGCGGAGGACGGGGGTGGGGAGGAGGGACACCTCCCGTCTCTGCTAATTTCCAGTTCCATTTTTATCACCCTGGGCTGCGGCATCAGATAGCGCCAAAAAAATCAATGCGTTGATAAATAGCTTCCTGCAGAAACAGGCATTCCAAGTGGCTGCTGTGGGGGGGGGGGGAGACCCTGATCGGTCCAGCTTGTTGACATCGGGAAGCCTCCCATGCTGGAGAACTAACCGTTTGACACCCCCACTTGGGAAATCTGATTAAAAAGTTCATGCACAAACGGCACCTCCAATACAGCAGCTGAAGATGTTCCCCCCCCCTCTCTCTCCGCCCCCCTCACACACACTCACACACGGGGGGGGGGGGGAGATTTTTTTGTGCTTGGCACCAAACAGGAAGTGGGCTTCTGGGGGGAGGGGGTATGAGCACAGGCGCAGATCTGACCACAGCTGGGCCATGAAGAGTGGTTCAAGCAGCCCCCCAGCGAACCTCTGACCCTGGTTGGTGGAGCTCGCCTCCAGTCACATGGAGCAAACTTAGGACGACGGCCAGGCTGTGTCGGTTGCAGAGCGATGGGTCACAGCCGGTTACGATAGCGTGGGGCTGCCGACTGATTTGGAGAGCCCGGCTGAGAACTGGTGATCGTCAAGGGCGGACAAGAGATCACTGTTCTGTGTAATGCGCAACACGGATGGCAGGTCTGAGAGTGATTAAATTTTAAAAAAAGACTCCATGAGCATATGCGTATGAGGTGGTTGAAGCAGGAAAAGACCTCTGGGGAAAATCAACTGAATTGGGACCCTATTGGTGCAGGACCCATGCAGCAAGAAAGGGGGGGGTGACCCTCCTCCCCCGCCAAACTGTTTATAGAAGGAGGAGGAGGAGGAGATTGGATTTATACCCCTCCCTTCCCTCGGAGTCTCAGAGCGGCTTACAAGCTCCTTTCCCTTCCCCTCCCCACAACAGACACCCTGTGAGGTAGGCGAGGCTGAGAGAGCTCTTTCCAGAACTGCTCTTTCAAGGACAGCTCTGACAGAACTATGGCTTGCCCGAAGTCATCCAGCAGCTGTGAGTGAATGAGTAGGGAATCAAACCCGGTTCTCCCGGATTAGAGTTCGCGCACTTAACCACTACACCAAACTAGTGTTCTCCCCTTCTCATTTTCCCCCCTTACAACAGCCCTGTGAGGTAGGTTAGGGAGGAAGGGAAACCGGGCCCCCCAGGTCACCCAGCGAGCTTCCACGGCAGAGTGGGGATCCATGCTGGGGTCTCCCAGATCCTAGCCTGACACACTCACTACCAGACCACACTGGCTCTTCGGAAATAGGGCTGGGCCATCTGTGGCCAAGTGAGACGAGCCCCTAGAAGAGGGACAGACTGAATGCCACACACACCACTGCTTCCCTCGGCCCCTGCAACTAATGTAATGATTGGTTTTAACTCTGAATTGGTGTTTTGTTTTTTAAACCATCTTGGGAGTCATTACAGCTGAAAGCCCTGTTAAGTAAATAATTAACCAGGCGGTTAACTATGAAACCAACGGCAATGTGTGAACACTCTCTAAAAGGCCCAAGACAACTTATCCTTTCCTTCTGGCGGCGCTATGGAGTTGCGGGAAATCCCTGGAATGTCACTTCCCATCATGAAAGAGAGAGATGCTGTTCTACCTCTGCTCAAACCCTGATGTGATGTTCAAAGCAGCCAGAGCTAAATCAAATGGGAAACCCATTACAGACGCCTCGATGTAAGCGTCATTGTTCGGCTTTGCCAGGGGCCTGCTAATGATGGGCAAACTCCTGGCAATTTTGGCCACTGCCCGCCAATGCTCAGCTGGTCGGTGGGCAGGAGCAGGCCGGCCAAACGGAGGAGGGATCACTGCCGTGTGATGATATCACTTCCTGGAAGCACCAGTGTCGCACCATGGTGACATTCTAACGCACTAAAACTGGACTTTTGGAACGGTGCTGGGACATTTCCCTGACACAATGCTGTTGCTTCTAGGGTTGTGCAGAAAGTGACAACATCAAGCAGCGACGACAATCACTCCCCCCACCACCACCACCACAGGAAGTACCCACCTCCCCCATTTCCCAGCAGCTGCCATACCTGGCAACTCTGTTCATTGCACAGAAGTCTCACGTTCCTACTAACTGAAGCATGGATCCCTGCTCCCTCTTGCTAAGTCCTCAAAGGTTCACTGAGGATTTCATAAAGGTAAAGGTTTCCCTTGCTCGAAAGCCAGTCAAATCTGACTCTAGGGGGCGGTGCTCATCTCCATTTCCAAGCCCAAGAGCCAGCGCGGTCCAGAGACGTTTCTGTGGTCATGTGGCCGGCATGACTAAACACTGAGGCGCATAGAACGCTGTTACCTTCACACCAAAGCGGTACCTATTTATCTACTTGCAATTTCTTGCTTTCGAACTGCTAGGTTGGCAGGAGATAGAATACCTCAATTCTGTGCGCGCGCGCACATGCATATACCAGCTCAATCTGGCCAGCCGATCACCCAACCCATGGTCTGGAAGATCTTAAATGAACTGCAGGCTCACAATGTTCCCTGCGCTCCTTTTGCACACCGCTTCCCTCTCCATTTCACACTCAGCGCGAGCCATGGTTCGTCACAACCTCAGAATTCGGCACTTGCGCCCCTTCAAGCCCCACTCGGAAAATCTGCTTCACACCAAGGTTTCCCGATGCTGGATTAGAAGACCAGGAATCATCATGGTTGGGCCACCTGGACAAGACTACATTTAGCACCAGAACAGGGAAGTGTGCCTGAAGCCCATTCACAAGCCTCCAAACCACAGCTTGCAGAATCGCTTGAACAAGTCCCACACACATAGAGAGCCCAATTATTTTTTTTCACTATCATTTCCGGAGGGGAATAAAGAACTTGCAACATCCTTTATGACTCACAGAGACCGGTGCTCTTTCCTAACCCTACAATTATAGAAATGAGGTAGCTCCAGCTGGACTGGGGGCAGAAAATGCCAGTGGTTCGAGACAGCGACACAGCTGAGACATGCAGGGCTGGTCCTGCTTTAGGATTATGTGCACACCACTGATCGGAGCCTCTGGAAAGCCCAGCAATGTTTTCAGGAACGGCTGAAAGCCCCAGAAAGACCCATTTCCCCTTAACGCCTCTCCTGTTTCTCAATGGAAGACATTTTTAAGCAAAGGAGGAAACAGGGATATCTCCACACAGATTTAAAGTGGCTCAGCAACTGCTCTTGAAGTGTCGTTTTGCAAGAAAGGCTAAAGATCGTCCACAGAAATATAGCTCCCAACACTCGTCAGCAAACATGACAACTGTAAAAACTGGTATAAAATGACACAAGCTTGTAATGTAGACACGTCCTACGCATACACACACTCCTGTTGCAAAGACAGCTGGAGAGGGGAGCTGCGTTGTTCTGCAGGAGGACAGTCAGATCTGAGTCCAGGAGCACCTTAGAGACCAGTAAGGGTTTCAGAATGTGAGAGCCAATTTGGGGTAGTGGTTAGGAGAACGGACTCTAATCTGGGAGAACCAGGTTTGATCCCCCACTCCTCCACGTGCAGCTGCTGGTGTGACTTTGGGTCAGTCACAAGTTCTCTCAAGGGCAGTCCTCAAAGAGCCTCACCTACCTCACAGGGTGTCTGGTTGTGGGGAGGGGAAGGGAAAGGAGATTGTAAGCCGCTCTGAGACCCTTCCGGGTAGTGAAGGGTGGGATATCATATGGAGCCGCCCTGAGCCTGCTTGCGGGGAGGGCAGGGTATGAATTGAATAAATAAATAAATAAAATAAATAAACATAAATCCAATCTCTTCTTCCCTCTCCAAAAAAACCAATGAAGGGAGCTTTGACATTCGACAGCTTATACCCTGAAACTCTTGCTAACTGGACTCAACTCTTAACTATTCCTAGGATGTCTTATGAAACCACTGAAACAGAGCATGCCCCACCGTTTTCCCAGAATGCCTCTGTTTACCATTGATTAGAAGCAACCCTTTCCTTAAAACAGATGCTTCCGGTATGTGAAAGAGTTAAGCGAGGGCCGGTATGCAGTCCTGGGAAAAAACAGGTAAAAGCTGTGGGTACTCTACATAAATCCAGGATGCCTGGCATTGTGTTTGTGGAAGAAAACGGTACATTAAGTACACAAACAGTCAAGGCCCTGCAGTTCCTCCACAACCCCTGCAGAAATAATTGTCCTTGGTTGGGCAAACACCGCTCTGGGTAGCTTGAGACAGCCAACAGCTTGTGAAATCCTGGTGTCTCCCCCCACCCCCCCACCCCCACCCCGGCCTGCCATCTTCCTGCTCATAAACAAGCCAAGGCCTGGCCTCAATTTATTCCCACTTTTTTAAAAACCTCCATGTCCAAGATTACAATTACCTGGGGCAAAGGTTCCCCCCGCCCCCGTTTAAACTAATAGAAGCATCACTTCCCTCTTCTGTGTAATAAAATCTGGGTTGCGTCATGGGCGCAATCCACACCGCCTCACATGGAATTTTCTAGTGAAATTCCTGCCTGAGAGCGATTTAAATTTTACCCACTGCCAGTAGAGGTGACAGAGCTGGGGATGGGTGGCACCTGAGAAATCAGGACTGAGATTCTATCAATCAAAAACAAAAGCCCCAAACAAACCCCGGTTGGCTGATGGTTCAAGCAGACAGCCAGGCATTACAAACACCGGTGAGGAATGCCCTGAACCCGGATAGCCCAGGCTGGCTCAGTCTCGTCAGATCTCGGAAGCTAAGCAGGGTGAGCCCTGGTTAGTGCTTGGATGGGAGACCACCAAGGAAGACCAAAGTTGCTACGTAGAAGCATGCGATGGCCAGCCAGCCTCTGAACTTCTCTTGCCTTGAAAACCTTACGGGGTCACTCTAAGTTGGCGGCAACTTGAGGACACTTTCCAAGCACCTATGAAGAACAGAATTATACTAGATGCAGGCACTACCATAGTCTGGAAGGACCCAGACCTTCCCAAAACCTTGACAGAACGCCACTGGGATAGAAACACAGAGCTGGAAGGGACCAGAAGAATCATCTGTTCTAGTCCAGTGCCCTGCACAATGCAGGAGATTTACTGTTACACACAGACACACTTCCCCAGTGACCTCTGCTCTATGCCCAAAGGAAGGCAAAAAAACCCTTTAGGATCTCCCGGGCAATGTGGCCCGGAGGAAAATTCCTTCCTGATGCCAAAGCGGTGATCGGCACGACCCCAGGCATATAAGAAAGGGTCACAAGAGCCGAGCACTGGCTGTACACTGCATTGGTCAGGTCGCACCTGGAGTACTGGATGTCATTCTGGAGACCTCCCTTCAAAAAGGACAAGGACAGAATGGAGCAGGTGCAGAGGAGAGTGACGAGGATGATGGGGGTCCTGGAGACCAAGAAGCCCTGTGAGGAGAGGCTGAGGGACTTGGGAATGTTCAGTCGGAAGAAGAGGAGGCTGAGGGGGCACAGAATTGCTCTCATGAAGTATCTGAAGGGCTGCCACTTAGAGGAGGGCAGGGAGCTGTTCCTGTTGGCAGCAGAGGAGAGGGCTCACAAGAATGGGTTTAAATTAAGGGCGGGAAGGTACCGGCTGGATCTTAGGAAAAACTTTTTTACAGTAAGAGTTGTGCAATAGTGGAATCAGCTGCCTAGGGAGGTGGTGAGCTCCCCCTCGCTGGCCGTCTTGAAGCAGCGGCTGGACAGACACTTGCCAGGGATGCTCCAGGCTGATCCTGCACTGAGCAGGGGTTGGACTAGATGGCCTGTAGGGCCCCTTCCAACTCTGCAATTCTGTGGGTCATCTCTTCCTGCCCTCCCTCTTACGCTCTGCCTAAATTCATAGTGAATGCCGCTGGCCCAGTGACAGTCCTGTGCCATGAGCAGGTGGTTTATGAACAGGCTGACACCTAGGGCTGATATTTCAGAGCATGTGGAAAGCTCCTCCCCCCCCCCGAAGAACATGTTAAAATAAAATGAACCATGGGCAAACTGTTCTGATATGCAGAACGCCTTTCTTTCCATCAAGGGAATGCTTCCTCACCAGTCTGGAGACCGTGGCACCGGGTGGCTTGTGCCTCACCCTCAGACAGCCTATACCTTAGGTGACAGCGGTCCCACGGATGCTGCGCCACCTGAGAAGTGTCTCAGGGTGAGATGAGGGACAGGCGGTCGCTCCATGCATGGGAACAGGTTTGGGCTCTCTTTTTGGGGCTGCTGGTCGGTCTGTACGTACCTGGGAGACCAGCACAGCCACACGTGCCATCTCAGTGAACACACCCAGCAAAACGGTGCCAGCCACCTTCTGCAGACCGAGTCGTCAAATGGCAGAGCAGCATGGCGCGTGCGCCCCCATTTTGCATTTCCAGCACAAACCGTATATAGTGCATGCATGCGTGATATGCCACAGACGCACCCCCAGTTCCAAGAGGCGGTGCATTTAAGCCCCGCTGACAGCACACACAGGCCGGTTGCAAAAATATTCACATAGCTCGGTTGGAACATTTTCCTGGCTTCACGTTCTCCAGTTCTAGTAAGCGGCCAAGAGCATAAATTTCTGGCTAGCTGGCAGTCCTGAGACCCTTGTCTGTCTGATGACGGCTTTATATGGGCCCTGTGCCCTTGGGGTCCTGCTCAGCGAAGTTTGCGGCTGCAGTTAAGACCAGCTGGGCCAGGTGGCTTAACCTGGGGCAGAAAGAAGACGCACGCTCCCTGGAAAGCAACCCTGGCTCATGCAGAGCTGCAAGGTTCCAGGGACTCCTTCAGCTCCAGCCCTCATCTTCAGAATGCACCGCAATAAGCCCACCGCACCCCCAAAGGCTGCTAATTATACAAGTAAGTGGCAGTTGCTGATATGGAGTCAGTGGCTGATATACGGGGGTTTTGGCCACAGGCAAATAATCAGCCACTAATTGAAAATACTGACAATCAACTGGCTGGCGTCCCAACGAATGCTCCCTCTAAGCTGTGGAGTCTTGTGAGCAAAAATTCTACTTTTGTGAGCTGCTGGCATTAAAGTTGTGAGCGAGCGATTTGGCTGCTGCATAAATGAGTTTGCTCTGGAGCCATCCCTCCTGAGCTAAAGACAAAAATGTGTGAGCCAGAGGCTAAAAAATTGTGAGCTAACTCACACTAACTCAGCTTAGAGGGAACACTGGTCCCAACCCTATGATAAATGCGATCCTATTTATCTATTTATTTCATTTATAACCCACCTTTCTCCCCAAGGGGGACCCAAGGCACCTAACCTCATTCTCCTCTCCTCCATTCTATCGTCACAACAACCCTGTGAGGTAGGTTAGGCAGAGAGTGTGTGACTGGCCCAGGGTCACCCAGCAATCTTCCATGGCAGAGCAGGGATTCGAACCTGGCTCTGCCAGATCCTAGTCTGACAGCCAAACTATCTCGCCACACCGGCTCTTTTGCTGAAACATTTTTGACATCGCTACCAACCAGACCCAGTAACCACCACTTAAAAAAGAGCTCCATCTCACAGTTCGCTGTCATTCTTAAGGCCCTGTGTGGGAAACAAAAGTACCAAAATGGGAATGAAGTTGCATTATAGCATATGGCACGTGCAATGTGTTTCAAAAACCGCCCTCAAGGGAAAGGGAGTCTTCTTGATCTGCCGTTCTGTGAGAGGAACGGCTGGAACATGGAGAGTGACGGTAGCCACGTTTTCTTCTTCAGTCTTTACATCCAACAGCAATGCACAAAAAAAAAAATCCACCATGTTTTCCATTTTACAGATGGGGAACAAAGGCTGCCAGACCTTCGAAGGCCACAGTGGCTAACCTCGGGGGCAGGGCTTGTGTGCAATGCTCCCTCTAAGCTGTGGAGTCTGGCGAGCAAAACTTCTACTTTGTGAGCTACTGGCATTAAAGTTGTGAGCGAGCAATTTGGCTCCTGCATAAATTAGTTTGCTCTGGAGCCATCCCTCCTGAGCTAAGTCAAAAATGTGTGAGCCGTAGGCTAGAGAACTGTGAGCTAGCTCACACTAACTCAGCTCAGAGGTAACACTGTGTGTCCACGAATCCTGGCCAAAGCACTGTACACTTTATATGCCCATCTCCCCATGACTTGGACTAGCTTTTCTCTTGCCCACTGAGTTGGGGAGCTAGCAATAATGCTCCCTCTAAGCTGTACAGTCTTGTGAGCAAAAAGTTCTACACTGTGAGCTACGGGCATTAAAGTTATGAGCGAGCAATTTGGCTACTGCATAAATTAGTTTGGTCTGGAGCCATCCTTCCTGAGTGAAGGCAAAAATGTGTGAGCCGGAGGCTAAAAAACAGTGAGCTAGCTCACACTAACTCAGCTTAGAGGGAACACTGGCTAGCAGCACTGTGAGATGGGAGAGGCAGGCAAGAATGCAGGCCTGACTCCGTGCCCTCTTCCTCCTAACCGAGAGCTACACAAACCACCATAGCCCACGTCAGTTGTGGTATTCATGCTTGCAAGCTGGCCACCCAGACCTTAGCAAGCCTCGGGAATGAACTAGGGTTTGAAACCAGCCAAAGGCCCCTGGACTCAGCCCAAAGAACCCCACCGGCTTAGCATCAGCACATTTCACAGTTCTGTAAAAGAGCTTGACCAAACAAAGAGTTCCGTCTAGACCAGCATCTAATATTCCACTAATGACCAACCAGATACTTCTGGGAGATCCTTAAGCAGAGCCTGAAGGCAATAGTTCTCTTTCTTGCTTCACCCCATTAAGGGAAACCCCTTTTAGCCATCATGGCTAATTGCCACCGACAGCCAGACCCCCACCATAAATATACCTCGTACCCTTTTAAAGCTGGCTACTGCTACACCCTGTGCCAGCGAATTCCACATATTAATCATGGGTAGCAGCGGTAGCACATTCTTTGGGCTGCCCTGCATCTACTGCCCATCAATTACGCTGGGCGATCACAGGTTCTGGTACCACGGGGATTAAACAAAATCTCTTCTCTCATCACCTTTCTAATTTTACACACGTTGCTGTTCCTGCCTCTCCACCCTCCTGGTCATCCTTGTTCTAAAAAACAAATGAATGGGAAAGCCTCAGGCCGTTTACCCTTTTTCTTCCTTGAGAAAAGGGCTCCAAGCCCTTGATCACAGTTACCTTTTCCTCCATTTTTTCCAGCTCCGTACTCCTCTTTGGGCCCTCGCATTCTTGGGGCACAATATGTCACAAAGGTGGCAGCACGCATACAACGTTTCAGGCAGGAGGGACAACATCGGAATTGTTCACTACCTGCTCCGGGGGTTTACCAGAGCACTAAGAGATATTCCCAAGGAACCTCCTGGTGTAACAACATGCTGCTCTCTGCTGCAATGGTTGTGATTCATCAGGACAGCAGGCCTGCCCTTGAATCACTCGGCATCCCCAAAGGCAATTCTGACATTCTGGATGCTTTCTAGTAAGAAAGAGGGGCTCCGGACTTCTTTTTACCCTCCTTCATCTGGTTAAATTCGACGCAGCTAAAACACATGCCGCTTGCTTACCCTCCATTCCTAAAACACTCTTTTAACAAGGCAGGAAATAACTGTGCCTAGCAGGTCTCACCCTGAGAGGCGTAGAAGATTGGGGAGGGGGACCTTTAAGAAGGGACTCCTCCGGAGGAACTTGTGTTAGCCTAATTGTATTGGGCATAGAAGCATAAAATAATATAAACTAGCTGCTTAAAATTTTACACATTTTCAAGCAAGTCTGCCAGATGTGTGTGTTTCCTTCTCCAAAACGTATATATTGGATCTGTCTATGGCTTCCTCCAGTACAAAAGCTGGGGGGGTCAGTTAAAAAGTCAGTTTGGTGTAGTGATTAAAAGTGGTGGACTCTAATCTGGAGAACTGGGTTTGATTCCCCACTCCTCTGCGTGAAGGCTGTTGGGTGACCTTGGGTCAGTCACAGTTCTCTCAGAGCTGTTCTCTCAAGAGCAGTCCTCAAAAGAGCCTCTCTCAGCACAGGGTGTCTGTTGTGGGAAGAGGAAGGGAAGGAGATTGCAAGCCACTTTGAGACTCCTTTGGGTAGTGAAAAGCAGGGTATAAGAACCAACTCTTCTTTATCTTCATCAGAGTTCCTCCTATGGGTGGCCCCAATATTCCAAAATGGGGCAGGTGAGAAACTGTTTCTGTTGCTCTGGCCTGTTTCTAGAAATTCTCTTGTGAGGGATTTGTGCATCATCATTGAGGCGCCAGATAACATCTTGTCCTGCTTGCTCCAGACTTGGGGGATCGATTCCTTCCCCTTATACTCCCTGGTTTCCTGCTTTTGCAGTTTGTGGAATCTGTGCTGCAGCTGCAAACTTGGGGGGGGGAGATACCACTGCTGCTATGATTTAATGCTGTTTTATTGATTGTTTTATATTTGCTCGATTGCTGCAAAACTGCATGGCATGCCTATTGGACAGAAAGGTTACATATACTTTTTTAAGCATTCTCTTTAACTAGACAGGATCTAAAGGACACAGGAGATTAAAGAAACAGACGCAATTTTCCAGTGACAAGGACCGCAACCTGCCAGGCAGGGAGAACAATCCTACAAAAATAGTGGAGGCAGAAGTGCCAAGATCGCATACCTCAAAGAGCCAAAGAGGGGTTTGGGAGTCATGAGGCCTTGAAAGGGCAGAATAAAATGGCAATAGTACTCCAGTACAGAGAGGGACGCCAGAAACTGAGCAGCATACAGTCCAGCCTCCTCTTCCTCTAAGCAGAAGAAGAGTAGGTCTGCATACCCTGCTTTTCTCTACCCTAAGGAGTCTCAAAGCGGCTTACAATCCCCTTCCCTTCCTCTCCCCACAAAAGACACCTTCTGAGGTAGGGGGGCTGACAGAGAGAAACAGTGACTGACCCAAGGTCACCCAGCAGGCCTCATGTGGAGGAGCAGGGGATCAAACCCAGTTCTTCATATTAAGAGTCCGCTGCTCTTATCCACTACTCCACAATAGCTTTCCACTACTCCCCTCCCCACAACAGGCACCTTGTGAGGCAGGTGGGGGCTAAGAGAGTTCTGAGAGAAACTGTGACTGGCCCAAGGTCACCCAGCTGGCTTCATATGCAAGAGCAGGGAATCAGACTGGGGAATTAAGAGTCTGCCACTCTTAACCACCACACCACGCTGGCTCTCTGGAGAAAGATAATCCCCATCGGCCTTAAACCGTGGTTTGGAATAAAGGTAAAGGTAAAGGTTCCCCTGCTCGAAAGCCAGTTGAATCCAACTCTAGGGTTGCGGTGCTCATGTCCGTTTCAAAGCCGAAGAGCCAACGCTGTCCAAAAGACATTTCCGTG
The DNA here is from genome assembly GCA_029375565.1 of Gekko gecko. Taxonomy (NCBI): domain Eukaryota; kingdom Metazoa; phylum Chordata; class Lepidosauria; order Squamata; family Gekkonidae; genus Gekko; species Gekko gecko. The sequence goes on along the minus strand of JAPDNY010000001.1, from coordinate 18,562,802 downwards.
GTCATGTGGCCGGCATGACTAAACACCAAGGTGCACGGAACGCTGTTACCTTCCCACTGAAGTGGTACCTATTTATCTACTTGCAATTTCTTGCTTTCGAACTGCTAGGTTGGCAGGAGCTGGAACTAGAGACGGGAGCTCACCCCGTCATGCGGCACTACTCGGGTCTTGAACTGCTGAACTACTGACTTTCCACAGCCTGTAGTTCAGCGTCTTAACCACTTGAGCCACCGCAGCTCCTTTGGAATAAACCGGATTATTATTTAACACAGGAGTTGTGAACAGACATTAGGAGACACTATGAAAACAGAGGTCTTTAGGGCCTGTAAAATCAGTGCAAACAGCACCCATTTGGAGAATGGAGGGGGGAAAGGCTACATTTAGCATCTGAGAAACCAGCTAAAAATAGGGAACTAAGAATATGAACTTTTACTCAACATTCATCCCAGAGTTTGGCATATGTTCTGTCCTCCCCGCCCCCCTCCTTCCGCCTTCATGTGGTTAGTTTTAACCTTGCTTGGGTAAACTACATTCTACTGATGCCCTCTCTTGCACTGTAGGATATTTCTCTGCTTTAGCAACAATTCTCCGCAATGCCAACAGGAGCTGTATGTCCCAGAACATTCACCCTTCATCCGTGGCTCTCTCCCTGGGCTTTAACCCTCTGCGCCAGAGCCTTCCAACCCAGAGGAGGAGAACAGACAGGCAGCAGAGAGGGATGACAAGAGACACTCTGTCGGCAAGCAAGAATCAGCACGGCAGCCAGCAAAGAAGGATGTATCTACTGAAGGCCTTGATTTGAAAGCAGCAGGATATGCAGCCAGCTCTGGCTGTTTCCAACGGCTCGCCTCTAATGACTGTAGCTTTGCTGCATTATTCTTGGTACACAAGGTGGGGGTTTGATGTGAGCAAGAGCACGCCTGAAGTAGCCCAGTTGTCAATGGCTACCGCGTTATTTAACGTCAAACATTTACATGGCAAGTCCTCATCCATTCACAGTTCTCCATAGGTCACAAGACTCCCCCCGCCCAGCAATTAAGCACACGCAATGTGGAAAATGCAATCAAAGCTGCAGCCGACACAGCGACCCCACAGAGTTTTCAAGTCAAGAGATAACAGAGCTGGTTTGCCACGGCCTGCCTCTGCATAGCAGCCCTGGACTTCCTTCCTGGTCTCCCACCCGACTGCTAACCAGGGCCAATCTTGCTTAGCTTCTGAGGTCCACTGAGACTGGGCTAACCAGGCCAAGGTCTGCCACGAAAAAGGCTATGACGGATCTATCACACGGCGGCCAAACAAAAATCCCAGTCGAACACAACCCGCTTCAACTTCTTATTATTTATTTCGTTCAATATGCTAGGCCGCCCTTCCCTGAAAACAGGGCTCAGGGCGGCTGATGTCAAAGGCAAATGCAATATATAAGAAAAATAAAAACAGCATTAAAATATATTAAAGCAATTCATCAGGAAAAAATTAATACTGTGTCCAAGATGACGGATATAATTGCAGGATCCACCTGCCCCCTGGGTGGAGGGGAAATACGGAGGAAAGGGGGCAGGGGGGCAGTATGAGAGTGCCAGACCCTTGCTGTCCTCAACCAAATGCCTTAATCTTGCCGGTTAAGAGCGCCACAGAAAACAAGCCCTGCCCCTTTAAACTCTGTGCCCATCCCTTCTCACCTTATGGCTGCAACACGGAAGAAGGGCAGTGCCGCCCCCTCCCTTTGTCTTCAAAGCCTTCTTTGGTTTAACCCTTCAGATCCCCAACCCCACCACTCCTGAGCACAAGACAAAGTACACACAGCCAATGCTCCCTCTAAGCTGTGGAGTCTTTTGACCAAAAAATTCTACTTTGTGAGTTAGCAGTATTAAAGTTGAAAGCAAGCGATTTGGCTACTGCCCTCCATCCTGAGCTAAGACAAAAATGTGGGAGCCAGAGGCTAACAAAACCGTGAGCTAGCTCACTCTAACTCAGCTTAGAGGGAACACTGCGACACCGCTCTCCCCATGGTCAAGGGCAGAGCTGTCCCTTTCCGCCCTCGTCAGCTTATTCGGTACGCTACCCAATACTCCCCACCGGCTCCTTCAGCCCTGTTCTCTGTGCCACCGCCAGCGGAGCCAGGGCAGCTGGTGACCAGAGAGGGCTCCACTGCTGGACCTCCTGATAGCACATGGTATTTTTGGCCACTGTGTGACAGTGTGTTGGACTAGATGGGCCATTGGCCTGATTCAGCATTGGCTTCTCTTATGTTCTTATGTTCTTAATGTTGGCACTTCACCTATGGAACACCCCCCACCCCCTAGGCTTGCCCGGAGCCCAACTTCCGGCCCCTTTAGGCACCAAGCTGACCCATGCTCCCTCTAAGCTGTGGAGCCTTGTGAGCAAAAATCCTACTTTGTGAGCTACTGGCATGAAAGTTGTGAGCAAGCAGTTTGGCTACTGCATAGATTAGTTTGCTCTGGAGCCCTCCTTCCTGAGCTGAGACCAAACTGTGTGAGCTGGAGGCTGAAAAACTGTGAGCTAGCTCACACTAACTCAGCTTGGAGGGAACACTGCTGCTGACACATTTCTTTCTGGTGGCAGAAAGTGCCCGTCGAGTTGCAGGCAACAGACAGTGACCCCCGTGGGGGTTTTCAAGGCAAGAGGTGCTCAGGGTTGGCCTGCCACTGCCTGCCTCTGAGAGGCAATTCTGAACTTCCTCGGTGGTCTCTAATCCAAATACTAGACACGGCCCACCCTGCTTAGCTTCCTAAGTCTAACAGGACTGGGCTAGTCTGGACCATTCAGGTCAGGGCACTTTTTGTGCGTGTGTCTGTGGGGGTGGGATGGCTGGAAAGTGCTGTCAAGTCACAACTAACTTATTTTGCCAGGACTTAAAAACTGAGCCGGTTGCACGTTCTTAAGATGTTTTTATGGCCCGCTTCTAGCCGGAGGATTATTTTATGAGTATCCTTTCGGGCTGGTGAATGTTTCGTTTTTACGGCTCGTTTGGTTATCGATCATCCTTCCGAACATAAGAAGCCTCCGGATCGGATCAGGGGTCCCATCTCATCCAGAATCCTGTTGCACCCAGCGGCCGACCAGTTGCCCTGGAGGACAAATAGGGGCTTAAATTTTTTTATTTATTGCATTGTTTTTATTTTGCAAGCTGCTTTGAGCAAGCCTCTGGAGGGACGGCATATAAATTTCTTAAATTAAATAACGTTCCATGGTGGTATGATGTTAACAGTAATTGTAACAGCTTATGGAGCATGAGATTATCAATCGAGCTACCCTACGAGACAATCTAACACAGATCGGAAATCCCCCAGCCGCTGGCATCTGAAAAGACACTCAAGGGTCGACAAATGACAAACGGAGCAATCATCCAGCTACAGGAGCGATCCAGTTAAAAGCCTGAGAGACAACCAAGAAAGCTGCTTCAATTGGGATGAGAATTTATGGCCTTGAAGACATAACACTTTTAATAAGAATGTATTGGACATTTTACCTGAAACCGCCTTATACCGAATTGGACTCTTAGTCCATCCAAGTCAGTGTCCTCTACTCAGACTGGCAGCCGCTCTCCAAGGTCTCAGGCAGAGGTCTTTCGACACCACCTACAGCCAGTTTTAACTGGAGATGCCAAGGATTGAACCGGGGATCTTCTGCATGCAAACTATGTGAACACTACTTTCTATGGGAACGCACATGAAGCTGCCTTCTACTGAATCAGTATTGTGTACTCTGACTGGCAGCTGCTCTCCAAGAGGCCTTTCAACATCACCTACTGCCAGATCTTTTGACTGGAGATGCCGGGGATTGAACCTGGGACCTTCTGCATGCCAAGCAGATGCTCTACCACTGAGCCAAAGTCCCTACTCAAATTGGTAGCTAGTCTCTGGGATCTCAGGTAGAGGTCTTTCACATCACCTGCTTCCAAATCCTTTAACTAGAGATGCCAGGGATTGAATGTGGGGCCTCCTGCATGCCAAGCAGATGCTCTTCCACTGAGCCACGGCCCCCTCCCAACTTCTTAGTCACAACCTCTTAGTTTGCCAGTTTACGGCTGGCCTCTCTTCTCACCTCATACATGTGTACACCCAGTCTGGACTACAACCACGAGTGGCAAGTTCAGCTCAGTGAAATTAACACCAGATCTGTGAATCAGAGCAAAGAGCCTCCAGAATACAAAGAGACAGACAGAATAATTAAGTCAGATCCAATCTCTTCTCTCTGATTGTGGGTTTTTTTTTTTCCAAATTGGTGCGAGTCGTTTGGACGCACACAGCCCTGGGGTGAGATAAGCCTTGTTTGCTCGGTTTCTCTTTGGATGTATACACACTCAGAGCACATGTACAAGTCTGTACAGAAACGCAGCTCTTTCTTTCGCACCCCGAGCTGTAGGTAGTATTTCTGGCTGTGCTCGTTCCACCAGGCCACCTCCAATCGTTTTCCAAATCGTCCTGACACAGCCCGTTTGTAAAACATCCCCATTATTTTACTGCATGCAGCATGGAAGGGTGCGGGCACTACATCCAAAGTACAACCATAACTGACATACCCCATGCTTCCTAGAAGAGAGCTTTAAGAGGGAGGGAACTGAACCTGTTCATGGAAGAGAAATAGGGTTGCCAGGCTCCCCTTGGCTACCGCTAGGGGATGGGGGGGGGTAGCTGGGTTCCCAGATCCAGGTTGGGAAACTCCTGGAGATTTGGGGACAGAGCCTGGGGAGGACAGGGTCCTCAGTGGAGTACAATGCCATAGAGTCCACCCTCCAAAGCAGCCATTTTCTCCAGTGGAACTGAACTCTGTTGTCTGGAGATGAGCTGTAACCCTGGAGGCTGGCATTCTTAAGGAAGAAAGACACATCAAATGGCTACCAGTCATCGTGACTACAGGAAAGAACCTCCATGTGAGAACATAAGAGAAGCCAACGTTGGATCAGGCCAATGACCCATCCAGTCCAACACTCTGTCACACAGTGACCAAAAATACCATCAGGAGGTCCAGCAGTGGGGCCAGGACACTAGAAGTCCTCCCACTGTTGACCTCCCCCCCCCAGCACCAAGAATACAGAGCATCCCTTGCCCCGGAGCTCCTATCTATACCTTGTGGCTAATAGCCACTGATGGACCTCTGCTCCATATGCTTATCTAATTCCCTCTTGAAGCCGTCCATGCTTGTAGCTGCCGCCACCACCTCCTGTGGCAGTGAACTCCATGTGTTAATCACTCTTTGGGTGAAAAAGCACATCTGTGTACAGAGGCAGCACACCTATGAATCCCTGTACTAGCAGGCAGCATCAGGGGAAGGCCTTGGCCCCTGTGCTCTGTTGCTGACCCTCCAGAGGAACTGTTTGGCCACTGTGCGAAACACGATTCTGGACAAGATGGACCACTGGCATGATCTGGCGACGCTCTTCTTTCAGAATGGAAAACGAGTGTTCCATTACATTCACCTTGGCTTCGTTTCTGAATGGAGCCAAAGGAGCTAAGCCAAGAGGAAGGTGAGATTTGAGACGGGATATTAACATGCCACAAGACTCTTTTCTTGTTGTTGTAAGGAAGCAAGAGAGCTTTAGGCAGCTGAAGGTAATGCAGCCTAATTATTTCATAATCCCGTACGGATGTTCAGGTGCATATTCAACACTATCAAACGTGGATTACTTACACCTCGTTGGTAACTCCCTTTAAGCCGGATCCCCTTAGATCTCTTCTGGAAAGGTCCTGCTCTGCCTGTCCCTGCTTTCAAAAGGAAGGCAGGACTCAGAGGCAGCCAGGAGAGAAGAAGAGAAAAAGCTGGTTTGTATACCCCACTTTTCCCTACCATAAGGAGTCTCAAAGCAGCCTACAATCGCCTTCCCTTCCTCTCCCCCTGTGAGTCAGGTGGGGCTGAGAGGGTCCTGAGAGAACTGTGACTGGCCCAAGGACACCCAGCAGGCTTCAAGTGGAGGGGAGAGGAGTCAAACCCAGTTCTCCAGGTTAGAGTCTACTGCTCTTAACCACTGCACCATGCTGGTTCTGCATCTCTGCAATTGGCACTGATGCTGGTATCATTCAGGCCTAAGGTGAAGGTGATGCTGCCTTTTGCTGGGCCTTGGTACACACTCCCCTCAATTACTTCTTCCTGAATATAGCTCCCACGTTTGATATGTACCACAGCTATTCAGCATTCAGTTGCTGCCTGAATTGTGTGCATGTTTATTTTTTAACTGTTTAAGCATCGTAAGCTGCCTTGGCTGCTAATAGTAGAAAAGAAATGCTTTAAGTAAATAAAATGAGCATGCAAGCCTAGCTGCTACACTTACGGTGGAGTGAAAAGGACTGATTCCCCCCCCCAACCTTCTCTTCTGAGCTGTGCCTGCAATTCTGAGCATAGAACCAGGAGGTGGCCACAGCTCTAGAGCACTTAGCATCCATCTGAATGCAAATGAAGCTGCCTCTTACTGAATCAGCCCATCAGTCCAGCAAGGTCAGTATTGTCTACTCAGACTGGAAGCAGATCTCCAGGGTCTCAGGCAGAGGTCTTTCACATCACCCACTGCCTGGTCCTTTTACAACCGGAGATGCCAGAGATTGAACCTGGACCCTTCTGCATGACAATCAGATGCTCTCCCACTGAGCCATGGCCCCTCCCCCTAGCTTTTACTGTATGCACAGACACGGTGTGAGGAGTGTGTGGATGTGTGTGTGTGCATATGCATGCCTCTTTCCCACCCCGCCTGCAACAGGTAAGACGGCAACTGCTAGAAGACTAGCCCGATTCACAAGATTAAAAGAGAGAGAGAGACAGATGTGAACCGTTCAAGTATCAGACTCCTGCAACCTGGCTGCGGGGCACAAAATCTGTCAGGATCTTTTACTTTGGGGAGGGTAGCTCAGGCAGAGACAACCCGTCTGGAATCTCTGCTGACTCACCCTCTCTTTCCTCGGGGCTTTGCCGTGACAGGGCAAGATGACAATTCTCTCTCTTCTCCCCCCCTCCCCCCACCCTGCAGACAACCCCAGTGAGAAGTCCCTGTTTGTGCAATACCCTCTGCTCTTTCCATTCTTTGCGTTCCAAACGCCTCCGCCACCCTCCCCCAGTACACCCAAACTGAAGGCTTCCACTATCCCTGGACCATTTTCCACAGTAGATCTCTGCATTAAAAGCATATATTAATATGGCGCTAGAAGAATGTGGGGTAGAGAGCTTCCCGCCCACCTTAACGAGGACACGCAAGGTCTCAGCTGAACTGTTAAGTTTCAGAGGGTTACCGAGTTAATGTAAGAAGAGCCCTGGTGGATCAGGCCAGTGGTCCATTTAGTCCAGCCTCCTGTCTCACACAGTGGCCAACCAGTTCCCCTGGAGGGCCAATAACAGGGCAGGGAGGCCGAGGCATTGGCTTCATAAGAACATAAGAAGAGCCCTGGTGGATCAAACCAGTGGTCCTCTGGAGGGCCAATAACAGGGCATAGAAGCCGAGGCATTGGCTTCATAAGAACATAAGAAGAGCCCTGGTGGATCAAACCAGTGGTCCTCTGGAGGGCCAATAACAGGGCATAGAAGCCGAGGCATTGGCTTCATAAGAACGTAAGAAGAGCCCTGGTGGATCAAATCAGTGGTCCTCTGGAGGGCCAATAACAGGGCATAGAAGCCGAGGCATTGGCTTCGTAAGAACATAAGAAGAGCCCTGGTGGATCAAACCAGTGGTCCTCTGGAGGGCCAATAACAGGGCATAGAAGCCGAGGCATTGGCTTCATAAGAACGTAAGAAGAGCCCTGGTGGATCAAACCAGTGGTCCTCTGGAGGGCCAATAACAGGGCATAGAAGCCGAGGCATTGGCTTCATAAGAACGTAAGAAGAGCCCTGGTGGATCAAACCAGTGGTCCTCTGGAGGGCCAATAACAGGGCATAGAAGCCGAGGCATTGGCTTCATAAGAACAAAAGAAGAGCCCTGGTGGATCAAACCAGTGGTCCTCTGGAGGGCCAATAACAGGGCATAGAAGCCGAGGCATTGGCTTCGTAAGAACATAAGAAGAGCCCTGGTGGATCAAACCAGTGGTCCTCTGGAGGGCCAATAACAGGGCATAGAAGCCGAGGCATTGGCTTCATAAGAACAAAAGAAGAGCCCTGGTGGATCAAACCAGTGGTCCTCTGGAGGGCCAATAACAGGGCATAGAAGCCGAGGCATTGGCTTCATAAGAACGTAAGAAGAGCCCTGGTGGATCAAACCAGTGGTCCTCTGGAGGTCCAATAACAGGGCATAGAAGCCGAGGCATTGGCTTCATAAGAACATAAGAAGAGCCCTGGTGGATCAAACCAGTGGTCCTCTGGAGGGCCAATAACAGGGCATAGAAGCCGAGGCATTGGCTTCATAAGAACGTAAGAAGAGCCCTGGTGGATCAAACCAGTGGTCCTCTGGAGGGCCAATAACAGGGCATAGAAGCCGAGGCATTGGCTTCATAAGAACGTAAGAAGAGCCCTGGTGGATCAAACCAGTGGTCCTCTGGAGGGCCAATAACAGGGCATAGAAGCCGAGGCATTGGCTTCATAAGAACGTAAGAAGAGCCCTGGTGGATCAAACCAGTGGTCCTCTGGAGGGCCAATAACAGGGCATAGAAGCCGAGGCATTGGCTTCGTAAGAACATAAGAAGAGCCCTGGTGGATCAAACCAGTGGTCCTCTGGAGGGCCAATAACAGGGCATAGAAGCCGAGGCATTGGCTTCATAAGAACGTAAGAAGAGCCCTGGTGGATCAAACCAGTGGTCCTCTGGAGGGCCAATAACAGGGCATAGAAGCCGAGGCATTGGCTTCGTAAGAACATAAGAAGAGCCCTGGTGGATCAAACCAGTGGTCCTCTGGAGGGCCAATAACAGGGCATAGAAGCCGAGGCATTGGCTTCATAAGAACAAAAGAAGAGCCCTGGTGGATCAAACCAGTGGTCCTCTGGAGGGCCAATAACAGGGCATAGAAGCCGAGGCATTGGCTTCATAAGAACATAAGAAGAGCCCTGGTGGATCAAACCAGTGGTCCTCTGGAGGGCCAATAACAGGGCATAGAAGCCGAGGCATTGGCTTCGTAAGAACATAAGAAGAGCCCTGGTGGATCAAACCAGTGGTCCTCTGGAGGGCCAATAACAGGGCATAGAAGCCGAGGCATTGGCTTCGTAAGAACATAAGAAGAGCCCTGGTGGATCAAACCAGTGGTCCTCTGGAGGGCCAATAACAGGGCATAGAAGCCGAGGCATTGGCTTCATAAGAACGTAAGAAGAGCCCTGGTGGATCAAACCAGTGGTCCTCTGGAGGGCCAATAACAGGGCATAGAAGCCGAGGCATTGGCTTCATAAGAACGTAAGAAGAGCCCTGGTGGATCAAACCAGTGGTCCTCTGGAGGGCCAATAACAGGGCATAGAAGCCGAGGCATTGGCTTCATAAGAACAAAAGAAGAGCCCTGGTGGATCAAACCAGTGGTCCTCTGGAGGGCCAATAACAGGGCATAGAAGCCGAGGCATTGGCTTCATAAGAACGTAAGAAGAGCCCTGGTGGATCAAACCAGTGGTCCTCTGGAGGGCCAATAACAGGGCATAGAAGCCGAGGCATTGGCTTCATAAGAACGTAAGAAGAGCCCTGGTGGATCAAACCAGTGGTCCTCTGGAGGGCCAATAACAGGGCATAGAAGCCGAGGCATTGGCTTCATAAGAACGTAAGAAGAGCCCTGGTGGATCAAACCAGTGGTCCATGTAGTCCAGCATCCTGTCTCACACAGCTGCCTCAAGCAGCTCCTCTGGAGGGCCAATAACAGGGCACAGAGACCGAGGCCTTTCCCTGATGTTGCCTCCTGGCTCTGGGATTCAAAGGTTGACTGCCTCTGAACATGGAGGTTCCCTTTAGTCACCACGTCTAGTTGCCACTGATAGACCTATCCTCCATGAATCAGTGTAATCCACTTTCAAAGCTACGTGTGGCCATCACTGCATCCTCTGGCAGTGAATCCCAAACTTTAATCACTCGCTGGGTAAAGAAGTATTTCCTTTTGTCCGTCCTGAGCCTACTGCCCATCAGCTTCATTGGACGCCCCCGAGCTCTAGTTATTTGGGGAGAGGGAGAAAAAGTTCTCTTTGTCAGCACTCTCTGCTTTGTGCTTAACCAGTCTGCAGTAGAACCGTCCAGACTAATCTTGAGGAACAACAAGATTTCAGGGGTAGAAGCTTTCCAGAATCAAAGCCCCCTTCGTCAGATACCATCATCAGAATGTTGTGGGTGGTCACTTACAATGCCAGCAGCTCCCAAGACTTCCAAGTGAGGGGATACCAAGGAAACGTTGCCACCCTTCAGGGCTCTTTCAGAGGGGAGCCATGTTGGCCTGCCGTAGAACAATTAAGATTTTATTCCAGTAGCATCTCAGAGACCAACAAGCTTTTGTCTGAAGTGCACATGCGCACAAAAGCTTACACCTTGAATTAAACTTCGTTGGTCTTCCAAGGTGCCACTGGGTTCAAGACTTGTTCTCCTGCTTGATACCAGTGCGGCTACCTGCCTGAAGCTTATACCCTGAATCACTGAATCATAGAGCTGGAAGGGACCTCCAGGGTCACCTAGTCCAACCCCCTGCACAATGCAGGAAATTCACAAATACCTCCCCCCACACACACCCCACTCCACGCCCAGAAGATGACAAAATAAAACCCTCTAGGATTGCTTCCTGACCCCAAAGTGGCGTATCAGAAAGGGCCACAAGGACTAAGCACTGAGGCGACCCTTCCTGCCCTCCCTCTCATGATCTGCCTCAGTTCACAGAATCCACATGGCTGTCAGATGGCCATCAAGCCTCTGTTTGAAAACCTCCGAAGAAGGAGAGCCCACCACCTCCCGAGGAAGCCTGTTCCACTGAGGAACCGCTCTGTCTGTCAGGAAGTTCTTCCTAATGTTTAGCCGAAAACTCTTCTGGTTTAATTTCAACCTGTTGGTTCTGGTCCAACCTTCTAGGGCAACTCTGGTTGATCTCTGAGGTGCTACTGGAATCAAATCTGTCCTCTTCCTTTTTGACCCACAAACCATTGTGAATTTGTTCACTCCACCACCAGTCATGGCCAGCAGCCTGGCAATCCGTCCACCACGCCTGGTCTCCTTTGTTTGGGAACAGGCATACACAAGCTGCTGATGTTTTCAAACAAGACTCCGAGTGTTGATGCCTTTCCAAGGGGGGAAAACCCAACCAGGCACCAGTTAAAATGATCGTGATAATTATAGCTGCGTACACCATTGCTCTGGGGTTAAGTAGTTCTGCAGTTAAGCTGGCAAGGCACCAGTGCTTTGGAAACTGCCAGGCGAGGAGAGGAGGAAGAGAAAAATGACGGACAACTTTTTGTACGCAGCACAAGATTTAACTGCACATCAGGCCGCCTGCCAGCTCTGCAGTTCTCCCTTGGAGAGCGGGCTACAGTGGGGGCGGGGGGGGAGGTAGCAACACTGAGCTAACCGGTCTCAGAAAGCGTCTCCATGAAGCCATCGGCAGACCAGGGTCTAATCGAGCTGCCCGCCTACGCTCCCCCACCTCAGTCGGGGCCCAACATCCAAACCGCAAGACGTTGTAGTCCTGCTGTTGTAGTCAGGCCGCACCTGGAGTCTGGCGTGCAGTTCTGGAGGCCTCCCTTCAAAAAGGATGCGGACAGAATGGAGCGGGTGCAGAGGGGAGCGACAAGGGTGATGGGGGAGGCATGCCCCTGGAGACCAATGAGCCCTGGGAGGAAAGGCAGAGGGACCTGGGAATGCTCAGTCTGGAGAAGAGGAGGTTGGGAGGGAGGGGGGACATGATGGCTCTCTTGGAAATATCTGAAGGGCTGTCACATAGAGGAGGGCGGGGAGCTCTTCCTGTGGGCAGCAGAGGAGGGGACTCGTAATAAGTTAAGGGTGGGAAGGTACCCTCTAAATATGGGTGGGGGGAGGAATTCACAGTAAGAGTTGTGCAACAGTGGAACCAGCTGCCTCGGGAGGTGTTGAGCTTCCTCCTCCCTGGTAGTCTTCAAGCAGCGGCTGGACAGACACTTGTCATGGATGCTCTAGGCTGATCCTGCATTGAGCAGGGGGTTGGATTATATAGCCTGTAAGGCTCCTTCCAACTCTATGATTCTATGGTCCCTCCTGTGGCTGCCAATGCCATTTTGGAAGCACTGGAAGTTCTTTAAAAACTGCTGCGAAGCCCCAGTCATGATCAGGCATGTGGAGCGGAGGCCCCGTGTCCCTTGCCAGTTTGGTGTAGTGGTTAAGTGTGCGGACTCTAATCTGGGAGAACCAGGTTTGGTTCCCCACTCCTCCATTTGCACCTGCTGATATGACCTTGGGTCAGTCACAAGCTCTGGCATAGCTGTTCTTGAAAAACAGCAGTTGCTGTCAGAGCTCTCTCAGGCCCACCTACCTCACAAGGTGTCAGTTGTGGGGAGGGGAAGGGAAAGGAGTTTGTAAACTGCTCTGAGACTCCCTTGGGTAGTGAAGGGCGGGGTATAAATCCAATCTCCTCCTCCTCCTCTAATCTGGGAGAACCAGGTTTGGTTCCCCACTCCTCCACTTGCAGCTACTGGATGACCTTGGGCAAGCCATAGTTCTGTCAGAGCTGTCCTCTCAAGGACAGTTCTGGAAAGAGCTCTCTCAGCTCACAGGGTGTCTGCTGTGGGGAGGGGAAGGGAAAGGAGTTTGTAAGCCACTCTGAGACTCCAAGCGAAGGGCGGGGTATAAATCCAATCTCTTCTCTTCTTCTTCTTCCCCCATGCCTTTCAAGTGCAGGAACAGCCACAGGCAGCATTCTGTACCTGAAAATGTACAGAAGGGAACAAGAGCTCTTGTGCCACCATGCTGAGTGCCCAATCCAGATTGGGACCTCATAGCAATGTTCAAAGAACTGCCAGTGCTTCTAAAACAGTACCAGCAGCCATGGGATGGACCCGTGGCCACTGCTGCTTGTAGTCTGGCCCTCAGTCACACATGAACAAAGAGCTAAGGAAACCTGTCTTTTATCGCGCTGCTTCGGTTGGTCGCCTGGTAAATTAACTTTGCTCACCAGAGGCGACCGAGGCTATTTACTAAGGCTGAATGCTTATTTAGTTAGCTCAGTTTCTTATCCTGCAGTTTTCCCAAGGACTTGTTAACAAAAGCGAAAAAGAAAACCAAAAGTGCACAGAACAAAACACTCCAATCAAGCTACCCCACGCCTGCATCACTCCAGCGACTTAATGCAAGCCCAAAGAGAAAGTTTCACAGCAGTAGGAGAGTTCCACAATCACATAGCGGCCGCTAAGAATGTCTCCTCTACGTGCCTTTGCAGTTTGCAGCTGACACGTGGAGGGAGGTTTCCTCCAGCTCAGGGGTAAACAAAGAGAGCAAAATGGTACAAGCCTGAGGCATCCAAGCAAGGCTGACAAGCTATGCTAATAAAGCCGATCAACTAACATGCAGAGGGTCCGAGGTTCAATCCCCCGCATGCCCAGTTAAAGGACCAGATAGCAGGTGACGTCAAAGACCTCCACCTTGAGACCTTGGAGTGCCACTGCTGGTCAGAGCAGACAAGACTGGCCTTGACAGACCAATGCTCCGACTTTGTGTAAGACAGCCTCAGGAACAGGAGCCCCGCTGAGAAGCAGGAGTTGTGCGTCAACTGAATTCAGTAGCTTTGTGTCTTGGGCGTTACATCAGAGCGGAAGAGAGAACCACTGGAAGTTCTTCTGTACCGATGCCACGCTGAGCCAACTCAAGTATGCAACACCGTTCTGCCCAGCGGTGCCTCCCTGCCCTTCTGCTCAGACATATCCCTGCAGAGAGAAGCATCTTTGGTGCACTGCAGACGCCAAACACCTTGGGCCGTTCGGAAAAGCATCCTGCCTGCCCTTCCACTGCGAAGTCAGACCAAATGGGCTTTTGTACTGCAATTCCATGGACTAGCCACAGAGCCAAGCACAGCTAGGAAACAGGCCAAAAACAAAAGCAAAAAAAAAAAAAAAGCCATGCAGGACGGCGAGCCAGGGAACAGATCCAATGGCTTCCAGTTGTCTACAGCTCTCAAGAAAGGCAGCCTCATTAGTTCCCATTAACACTCCCAAGGCATGGAGCTGTAACGGCCCCGTCTGCCTTCAGGGGAAAGACGCATCCCACAGGATCTGGGCTAGGGGGCAGCAGCTCCTCCATGCTGCACAGAGCAAGAGAAATAAGGCACTCCGCTATAAGGTGTCTGTAGGGCAACTGGTCTCCTGCCAGCCTAGCAGTTCGAAAGCAAGAAATTGCAAGTAGATAAATAGGGACCACTTTGGTGGGAAGGTAACAGCGTTCCGTGCGCCTTGGTGTTTAGTCATGCCGGCCACATGACCACGGAAACGTCTTCGGACAGCGCTGGCTCTTCGGCTTTGAAACGGAGATGAGCACCGCAACCCTAGAGTCGGATTCGACTGGCTTTCGAGCAAGGGAACCTTTGCCTTTACCTTTAGGGCAATCGGCACCAAAGGAACTCAACCCGACAAGCCAAGCATTAAGCCTCTGAGATGCTCGCCTGGCTGCAAGGGGAGTTTTTGGCTGCCAAGAACCAGAGCTAACACGGAGACAAACCCATCAACGAAGGAGTCCCAGTTTCACCTCTGCCGGGAGCTCACCAGGCCTTGCAAAAGACACCAAGTTTCAGCCACTAATAATATGGGATAAAAGCGACCTGTGCTACAGAGTGGTTGTTAGGGCTAACTTAACAGAGCTACATTGAGTCCAGTGGTACCTTTAAGGCCAACAAGGTCAGATTCTGGGTATAAGCTTTTGGGTGCACTGAAGTGCGCATGCACATGAAAGCTTGTACCCAGAATTAAACCTTTGTTGGTCTTAAAGGTGCCATGGGACTCAAATTTTGTTCTATTGCTTTACACCAGTGTTCCCTCTAAGCTGAGTTAGTATGAGCTAGCTCACAGTTTTTTAGCCTCCAGCTCACACATTTCTGTCTTCGCTCAGGAAGGATGGCTCCAGAGCACACTAATTTATGCAGCAGCCAAATCGCTCGCTCACAGCTTTAAGGTCAGTAGCTCACAAAGTAGAATTTATGCTCACAAGACTACACAGTTTAGAGGGAGCACTGCTTCAGACCAACATGGCTACTCACCTGAGATAATGTAACATGAGCCCTGGGAGACCATGGGGCCACCTAATCCATCAACCATTTTCCTTTCGTTGTAAGAAGCGCAGTCAACTAGCAAATTTTATGCACTGTTGGTGGACATGCCCATTACCACAAGACTTCTGGACCCTAACAGTATCAAATATAAAAGATATTACTTCAATAGTCATACCATTACAACCAGAAGTGGTATTATTGGAAAACCGGAAAACATTATAAATTACAACACGACAAAAAGAAAGGATTTTGATTTTATTAACAATAGCAAAAAACCATGATGGCAACAAAATGGATAGATAAGCAAGCTCCATCTGTTCAGCAACGATTAGTCAAGATTTGGGATTATTTTATTTTGAGTAAATTGCCATTTAGTTTATGTAATAGCTCAGCAACTCAACGTCTATGTATGCCTAAGTTGAAAACAAATGTACAGTTTGTTTTGTTTTGTTGCTTGTAAAATTGTTAAAAATTGTTAATTAATTTTTTCCCCTTTCATTAGCAGAGCGCCTGCTTATCACGCAGAAGGTGCCAGGTTCAGTACCTGGCATCTCCAGCTAAGGAGGACAGGTTATGTGAAAGGCCTCAACCAGAGCTACTGCCAGTCTGAGTAAACAATACTGATTGTGATGGACCAAGGGTCTGATTTGCCATAAGGCACCTTCATGCGCTCGATTCTGGGGAGAGGCCCTGGCTCAATGGTAGAGCATCTGCTTGGCATGAAGAAAGTCCCAGGTTCAATCCCTGTCATCTCCATTTGAAAGGACCAGGAGGTGGGTCAAGTGAAAGACCTCTGGCATGGGACCCTGGAGAGCTGCTGCCAGTCTAAGTAGACAGTACTGATCTCAATGGGGCAGTGGTCTGATTCAATATAAGGCAGCTTCATGTGTTCATAGGCAGGGCTCTTTTTGTAGCAGGAACTCCTTTGCATATTAGGCGACACACCCCTAATGTAGCCAATCCTCCAAGAGCTTACAAAGCTCTTCTTACAGGGGCTACTGTAAGCTCTTAGAGGATTGGCTACATTAGGGGTGTGTCGCCTAATATGCAAAGGAGTTCCTGCTACAAAAAGAGCCCTGGTTCATAGTATGCCGTCAGATGCCTTCAGGAAGCCTACAGGCAGGGCAGAAGGGCAGCAGCCCTGCTGGGCTTCTCCTATTCGAGGGTATATACTGCCTCTAAACATGAAGGCTCCATTTAGCCATCACGGCTAGCAGCCATCAACAGAACTATCTTCTCTGAATTTGTTTAATCCCTTATAAGAAAGATCAAGACAGGTAGCCGTGTCAGTCTGTCTGCAGCAGTAGAAAAGAGCAAGAGTCCAGGACCACCTCAAAGACTAACCAAATTTGTGGCAGGAGAGGAGCTTTCAGGAGTCACTTGTTCATTCACGAAAGCTCCCACCCTGCCACAAATCTGGTTAGTCTTTAAGGTGCTCCTGGACTCTTGCTCTTTTCTACCCTTATGAGAAGGGCACTCTGAATGTTCTACATCATTACATAAATACTAAATACTATTCGGACAGATTCAGGTGGGGTAGCCGTGTTGGTCCGAAGCAGCAGAGCAAAGTTGGAGTCCAGCGGCACCTTTACGACCGACAAAGTTTTATTATCTGAGGAAATGTGCTTGCACACAAGTGTTTATACCTCTAAGAAAACTCTGTTGGCCTTAAAAGGTGCCACTGGACTCCAAACTTTGTTCTGTTATTAAGATAGTTTCAGGTGGGTAGTTGTGCTGGTCTGCAATGGAACAGTCCAGATTCAAGTCCTGTAACACCTTAAGAGACCTAGGGGGGTGGGCTTTCAAGATCTCTGACTGAGGAAGCGTTGGCTCTCGAAAGTATTATCAAGTCCATCGAATCCAGCCGACAGGTTACCTCGTTCAAATCACCCAAAGCCCCTCAAACCGTCCCCCCACACTCTGCGGCCAAGCCTCGGCTGCATGGCTTGGCTTTCTGTCAGGACTCCTTCAACCAGCCAATAGATTTGCGGTATCTCAAAAACTGACACCCTCGCTCCACTCTTAAGATAAGAGCCGGGAGAATGAGCACGTTGTACCCGGCTTGTTTACAAGGAAAAAGGGATTAAAACTTTCTAACTGGGGAGGGAGAGATCCGGGCGGGTGAAGCCAGGAGTGTGATATACCCTCTAACAAATCAATCTGCTGCTGGAGGCAATACCCAGAGGCCACCAGGACCGTTTCAGTGTCATCTTCACAGAACGCAACTCCCCTGTGAAACTTTCAATTGCCACGTAGCTAGTTACGAGCGAGTGACCTTCCGAGTCCCTGCTCGGACTGAACTGCTCTTTTTATTTATGCCAGCAGCAGCAAAGGTTCTCTCGAGAAGCAGAACATTTTCTGGAGATAAACTTGGTCTGGAAGGGGGGGAACTGACTCAGTGGCAGAAAATGCAGGCATGTTTGGAAGCAGCCCTATTCCCGTTTATTCCAGTCCCTAAGAAAATATCACCCTGACCTGGATAGCCCAGGCTAGCCCAATCCTGTCAGATCTTGTCAGCTAAGCAGGGTCGGCCCTGGTTAGTACTTGCGGAGGGCGGGGGGAGACCACCAAGGATGACCAGGTTCGTGATGCAGAGGCAGGCAATGGCAAGTCACGCCTGAATGTCTCTTCCCTTGAAAACCCTACGGGGCTGCCATAAGTCAGCCGTGACTTGACGGCAAAAGGAAGAAAAAGGGGGGGAAAGAAAATATAAAGTGATGCAGTCATCCACAAGGGGCCAGGCTAGTAGAACACATAGGACCAAAGTCCCCTCTAAGCTGAGCTCGCTCACAGTTTTTTAGCCTCCGGCTCACGCATTTTTGTCTTCGCTCGGAAAGGATGGCTCCAGGGCAAACTAACTTATGCAGTGGCCAAATCGCTCGCTCACAACTTTGATGCGGGTAGCTCACAAAGTAGAAGTTTTGCTCACAAGGCTCCACAGCTTAGAGGGAACGTTGCATAGGACCCAACTCTGTTTCCCCTGCCTTTTTAAAAAAGAAAGGATCACACACACACACAGACCGGGCCCTCGCAGTCACAGAGAAAACCTTCCAAGTGTGCAGGGATGAGTTTTGCAGCAGCCCCGGAAAGAGTCTCAGTCACACACAAATATTTCAAATTCCTAGTGCCAACGTCAATTTTTTTGAGGTGCTCTGGCAACCATAAGCCTGGACCGTTCTCCAGCCCTGGGCTCGGCCTCCAGTGGCCTCCGCGTCTCATTGCCACAGTTACCATTTCTGCTCCCCCCCCCCCCGGCACCGTCTGCTCTCTCCTTCGTACCATTCACACATGCTGCCCCTGCAGATTCAGCAATAGACTGAGCTCCCCTTGGACGGCAAAGCTCAAGCAGCTCCCTGGAAGGCGGCCAGAAGGGAAAGCATGGATGCCCCGGGGGCTCCCGCCAACCTTAGACTGGCAATGACGAGTGAGGCCGGATTAAGTTTCAGTTTCAAGTGTGCAACACCCGGCTCCAGGACCCTCGAGGGTATACAGATGGGCTTCCTTGGCAAAGCGTGACGGCAAATCACAGCCGTTTGCATGGAAGCAGTTGTGTGCAAGTACCTCCAACACACTCCACGGCAGAAGGTGCAAAAATGAAGCAGAGTGCAGAATAGCTAAGTGACCCTTTCTCTTACTGACCTGCTGGCCGGGGAACCCTCGCCTCATCGCAGAGATTCCAAGGCACGTTCTGCATGAACCGAATGTGGTTCCAGCTGAGACTACATGGGCTTTGACGTCATCCTACGTGACTCAACAGCGTGCCACAGAATATACCCAGTCCTCTTCCAACAACTGTATGTTCCCAAAGGAGACACATAATTCTCCTTCAGGGACGAATGTCCCCCAGTCCTGGTCTTCTCATGGCAAGCACCGTCACTCCCTGCAAGAACATGGCTTGCAGGCTACTGCCATGTGGTACCCGGGGCAGACGACGGGCAAAGGATTTTGTAAGAAAGGCAAGAACCAGATCCAAAGCCCGACATGGAATGGGCCTGAGATCTATTGCTTCCTCGAAATCAAAACAGGTTGGAAGGAGCGGGGAGTTTTTCCGTAAGTCATCTGGGCAGATGTCGTGTGGCTTCAGAGTCCTTTCGCAATATCTGTTTTTAAAACTCTGTGGCAGACAGGAAGACATTCGTTTCCTGAACCAGAGGCCAAGCGCAAAATCGAAAGTAGCAGCCAGGTAAAACACGAGCTACCCTATCGTCCATGATCAAACAAAGAGTGCCATATTTCAACACCCATTCCATAATATTTTGGCCTCGTGTAGTAGCATGGCATTCTAACTGCATTCGCTGGGATATGATTTATAAAGGTTTAGGTAGGTTTCTAATACAGGGGCGAGTGACTTGCTAAAGCACAGAGGGCAACCTCCGAAAGGTCTTACGAAATATTTACAACGAAAAGTGGGGAAACCCAAGATCTTGAACATAAGCCATCCTCGATCTGAGACCTCAAATCCCAAGAACCAACAGACAAAAGCAGTGCAGTGCAGCTGACAAGCTGCACCTGGGTTCAAATTACACCTCTGCCACCATTCATGTGTTCTCTGGCTTTAAACAGGTCACACACATGCAGCCTCAAGATGTGGGTAGCTGTGTTAGTCTGTCTGTAGCTGCAGAAAGGAGCAAGGTTCCAGTGGCACCTTAAAGACCAGCAAAATTTGTGGCAGGGGATGAGCTTCCGTGAGTCACAGCTCACTTCTTTAGATACCCAAGAGCTCATACCCCTGCCACAAATTTTGTTAGCCTTTACGGTGCTCCTAGACTCTTACACTCAACCTCAGTTCCCCTCACCCCAATTGGTAAAACAAGGTTGCTGGACACCAATTTTTCAAGCACACTGCCTGAAACCACAAGGGCTAGAAACACACTTGAAAGACGAAGCAAAAAACCAGAGTTCCCACCTTCTAACAAGCCACCCACAGTGCACCAAAAACGTAGCTGCCACAGCTCTTCGGCAAAAAAAACAAAAGCAAGCACCCAAAACTACGATACAGTCCTCCCTCCCTCTTGATTCTCTAGCGTGCCGAGGAAGACCCTGGAGATGACCTGTTTGTGGATTATTCAATGACACCAAAATAAACCCCAGGCACCTCTGTTTCCCCCCCCCAGCAGCAGCGGAGTACGCATGCCACCAATAAAAATAGCTGAGGTATAAAAAGAGCCATTAATAGCCGGACTGCCCAGACACAGACATTAGACGGCTCCAGCACCTCGCTTGAGAGGCTGTATCGCAGGAGTCCGGCAGCCAGTCAAGCTCTGCCGTAACAACTTGCTGCGATCTCACTTGGAAGTCTTGACACCCAGCAGGTCTTGCTTTTTTGGTGTTTTTAAAAGTTTCTGGGCCTCAGGACTGTAGTGGTATGTGTGTGAAAACCTCCAGATGGTGTCTGAACGCACAAAAAAAGTGACCCAGCAGAATTTAGAGGCTCTCTGCTACCTACCCAATCTTTGGAGGCACGCAGTCCTATTCCACCCCTGCCTCCATGAAGACAACGCTATTGCCCCGTCCATATCCTTCTGCTTCTGCTCTCCAGACTTTGTCAAAATGTGGAACATCAGACTGAGAAAGAAGCTCTGAAAAACAAGCACCCCCACTCAAAAGCAAACGGCGAGATTTTCATTCCTCCACCAGGACAAGATTAACAATCTTAAATGCACTGGTTTCCTAGACGGAATCTGAAATTTCTGTATTCTCCCCGAGTGTGAGCAGATCTGACTCATGGTTATGCTTTGTGGCAGACCCAAGAGAGCCGGCCAGCCAGAGGGCTGCCGTGCTTTTACTGGGCTAGCAAATAAAAACTTCGTATTTTACCATGGACATGTAGTCCCGTAGATGAACAAGAAAAACAAACTTAAGGGGGGGGGAGGAAACAGGAAGGAAGAGAGAAGAAACCAGGATGCGCCATTCACTTTCCAGCATAAGCCCCATGTCCCACCACACACACACAAACAGAAAACCTCTGCCAAGCCTGGGTAAACACGGCAAACTGGGCTAGCTTCAAATGAATGGAGAGACACCTCACTGCTTCCCTCCTTGCTTCTGTCAGGAGTGACAGATGCTGGTTCACAAGATGCCATAAACACCACACACGCACACGCACACACCGTGGGACTGTCACCAGATCCTAGCCCCCCTCCTCCCCCAACTACTCACTAGTCTATTAATGTTCTTCCATATTGCAGCGGTCATGGGACCTCAGGCTAGCGGACGCCGCTCTTCCAGCGACTCCCCGTTTGTCCTATTCCTTGCAAGAGAGAGAGCCGAAAGGTTACTTCCCTGTGCACAGCATTTAGCACCGCCTCTTCCTCCCTCCCTGCAAAACTAGCCAGAGGGTGGGGGGGGACAGGGAGGGGGGAGAGAGGGATAGCGAGAAGAGATTTGTTCACGGGTTTTTTTTAGACAGAGCTTCCTGCTGTTTGGCAGCGCACATCCACTCTGATGCGCCGTGAGAAAGATTGGGGAATATGCTCAGCTATGCGCAGGAAAACTGAAACCGGCAACAGTGCCCTGGCCCCCTCCGGTACACCCTCCTCCGCAAGCTCACCCCATAGAGAGAAAGGGGCTGGCTGGCTTCCAGGAACTTAACACACCTTGTCACAAATAATCCGGCGAGACGCGGCCACAGCTGGGAAAGACCACGAGGGGGAGAGAGAGCTGATATTGCAGCGGTAAGGGCAGGATGCAGGAGAGGTTCAGCGGGGCCAAGTGTGCAGCAGAAACACGGCTGTGAAAAAAAATGTTCTTAAAAAACAGAGTCTCACTTGTGGGGAGGGGAGTCCACAGCTGTGGGTAGCAGCAGAGCAACCGCAGAGAGGTTCATGAGGGAAGGGGTGAGACCCCACAGTCACTGGCCCATCCTTTTCCTCCATGCAGTAAGCCAGTTTCAGTGTAGTGCAACTCAGCTGCAGATCGGAAGTCCCCAGTTCAAATCTCACCCCTACCATAAGGGTTGGAACACCTTCCCTATGAAGAAAGGTTAAAACTCTTGGGGCTCTTTAGCTTGGAGAAACAACGGCTGAGGGGTGACATGATCGAGGTTTATAAGATTATGAATGGGATTGAGCAGGTTGAGAAAGAAGTACTTTTCTCCCTTTCTCACAAGACAAGAACTCGTGGGCACTCCATGAAATTGCTGAGCAGTCGGGTTAGAACAGATAAAAGGAAGTACTTCTTCACCCAAAGAGTGATTAACATATGGAATTCACTGCCACAGGAGGTGGTGGCAGCTACAAGCATGGACAGTTTCAAGAGGGAATTAGATAAACATATGGAGCAGAAGTCCATCAGTGGCTATTAGCCACAGGGTATAGATGGGAACTCTCAGTCTGGGGCAGGTGATGCACTCTATTCTTGGTGCTGGAGGGGGCAGCAGTGGGAGGGCTTCTGGTGCCCTGGCCCCACTGCTGGACCTCCTGATGGCACCTGGTATATTTTGGCCGCTGGGTGACAGAGTGTTGGACTAGATGGGCCATTGGCCTGATTCAACATTGGCTTCTCTTATGTTCTTATGTTCTCATGAACACGCAAAGAGGCAGTCGAAAAGAGTCCAGTAGCACCTTAAAGACTAACAAAAATTGTGGGAGGGTATGAGCTTTTGTGAGTCACTGCTTACTTCTTCAGAGACAAGCTGCTCTCTTGGTTCTCTCCGCTACAATACAGAGGTCATAATACTGAACTGCCCGACAGAGTTACAGATTACGTGAAGGGCTTTCAACACAGTCCAAAGCGCTACATAACATATGAACAGCACCCATCTTCAGACTGCCCCAGCCCACAACTGCATAATAGAACCATAGAATCACAGAGTTGGAAGGGACCTCCAGGGTCATCTAGTCCAACCCCATGCACAATGCAGGAAATTCATAAATACCTCCCCCCTTCACACCCCCAGTGACCGCTGCTCCATGCCCGGAAGATGACAAAAAAACCCTCCAGGATTTTGCTTCCTGACCCCTCCAAAATTTGCTTCCTGACCCCAAAGTAAGAAAGAGACACAAGAATTAAGCACTGATGGAGCCCTTCCTGCTCTCCCTCTCATGATGTGCCTAATTTCACAGAATTAAGATGCCCCCCCACCCAGGGATACTGCAGCTATCTTTACCAAGCCCCCCGAGGTCACTTTCTCTTAAAAGGGAGAAAGGTTAACAGGGCTACAGGTGTGCCCACAATGGCCTAGAGAAAAACTGAAAAGTGAAATAAGAAGAGGAAGCTTCATATTACTCCAGGCTTTTAAACAGCCACTCACCTTGGGCAAGAATTATCTCCAGGTAAGGAACAGAACAAAGTTTGAATACAGCGGCATCTTTAAGACTGAACAAAGTTGAATTCTGGGTAAACTTTGTTGGTCTTAAAGGCGCCACTGGACTTAAACTTTGTTCTGTTGCTTCAAACCAACAGGGCTACCCACCTGAATCTCTCTCCAGGTAAGGAAGTTTCAGTTTGATTCCTCCCACACACATAACTCAGGTTACTGATGAACCACAGAACGTACTTATCCATGTAAAACCTATTAAGGACAATGGTGACTAGCATCTTTTGCAAGGTGATTCGACAAAGTTGTGTTCCTTGTTCCTGAAGCTGGCCTCTCCCAGGCCTGTTCTACAATGCCAAATCTATTCTTACGGAGCACTACAATGTGAGGTGAAGAATCCCGCTACAGGACAACAGAGAAGGACCAGATCACCCCAAGGGCCTCCTTCCAGCTCTGCCCAGCGGTCTGTTGTCATGCTGGCTGAAGGGAGATAATATCCAAGGCAGAGAAAGAGCTCTTTACGGACCAGCTTACACAGCTGGGGGGGGGGGAAGAACCCCTGACCATTTGGATCCAGATTAATTGCTCACGCTGCTGCCAAATTCTGGACGTTTGCAGAAAGCTCTGTCTACAGGGGCTGCTGCCATGACTTTGAGCACACGGCGCTGCATTTCCGTCAAGGAGAGCCAGAGAGAAAAGGATCGACTGCGATTGTCGCCAACCAGTTCCTCGGTCCAAGAGCTTAACACACAAAAAGCGGTGGGGCTGAGATATGCAGCCTCTTCCCCGCAAGAATGTCCCTCAACTCACCCTCCTTGTGGGTCCTCCCAAGCACCAGAAGAGCAGCGGGGGGGCGGGGGAATGGAATTGGGGAGTCAGGACTATGACCGGCCCTGCCACTTTTGCCCAGGTGCAAGCAAACAGAAGGTCTATGCAA
Source organism: Gekko gecko (assembly GCA_029375565.1). Classification (NCBI taxonomy): domain Eukaryota; kingdom Metazoa; phylum Chordata; class Lepidosauria; order Squamata; family Gekkonidae; genus Gekko; species Gekko gecko. The sequence continues at coordinate 18,538,509 of JAPDNY010000001.1, read as the reverse complement.
GGCATCCCAGGCTGGCCAGAGCAAGAGGGACTGGACATCCATCCTGATCTGAACAGCCAGTTTGGTGTAGTGGTTAAGAGCACAGACTAATCTGGGAGAGCTGGATTTGATCCCCCACTCCTCCACATGCAGCTGTTGGTGTGACCTTGGGCCAGTCACAAGTTCCCTCAGAGCTGTTCTCTCAAGAGCAGTCCTTGAAAGAGCTGTCTCAGCCCCACCTGCCTCACAGGGTGTCTGTTTGTGGGGAAGGGAAGGGAAAGGAGATTGTAAACCGCTCCAAGACTCTGAGTGAAGGGTGGGGAATAAATCCAATCTCTTCTTCTTCTTCTCTTGAAAACCTAGATTGTCGCATCTGCTCCATAACACACACTAAAGTACAAAGGGAAGAAATGAGAGGAGCATGTCTTCCTAATGCTACAGACAGGGAAGAAGATAAGATTTTAAAAGGAAAAGTACAAACATGGAACCCTTGGCGCTGCAGCAACTGGGAGGACAGAAAAGGCAGAGCCTAAGGACAGAGAATCATTTCCAGCTCTCTTGGAACCGGCTCGGTACAGAGATACACGCAATCATTTCAAATTCCTTAAGCTATCAGAATCAATTGTTTCAGGACTTGCGAGACCCAAGATGCTTCCTGTCCAACTGCGAGGGAATCACAGGGGAACGGGAGCTGCCTTGGCTACGGTAACGTTGGCCGCCTGCTGCCTTCAGGTTTCGAAGAGCCACCACCCTGGGAGTTCCATGCTTCCAGACAGCATGGCCAGGCAACAAGTTTCTGCAAGTAATGTACCTCTCTACCGACAAGAGCACACGGAAGCTACGGTAGATCCCCAAACGGAAACCTTTGGCGGTGTCGTCAGAGGGCATGAAGCCTCAGAGAGGGCTGGCTGGTCTAAAAAGCTAGAACTGTGTAATCTGAGACTGAACCCAATACCCTCGCCCCCCCCCTTGCATCTTCACTATTTAAAAAACACAGTAAGGACAACCCCTTGCAGAGGTCTCAGCCCTCCTGCTCTTGATTTTTGCCGCCCCACCCCCATAGACAGCAAGAGAGATCTCTAATCAGCGTGGGGAAACCGACTGCTCTGGCACTTGTCTATCCATACAGACAGCTCTTCCAACACGAGGGGGAAAGGAAAAAAACAGTTCCAAAGTGCTTGCGGCAGGGCTGCTACCCTGAAGTGGAAAGTTTTTAGCAAAGCCATCCAGCGACAAAACAAAGCGCAGGCTAAAACAGGTAGCTTTAAGACCTAGCCGGGTCGTGCAAACTTCTGCCAACAGCCGGGGCGGAGGGGGGACAAGTAGGATTCAAAAGTCACCACATCCGAAGGAGGAGCTGAAGCTTCCTAGGAGACTTTCCGTCTCCGGGCCCCGACAACAATATAAATCCGTTTACAGAATCCCCTTGGAAACAGCAGCTGCAACTTAGCAGCTCTGATTCTGCACTTCACTCTCACACTCACACACACACACCTCTCACAGGGATGTGGAAGGGATGCTGAGCTGCTATTTTGGTTACGTCTTTTATACAGTTCCTGTTTGGTTGGTTTATTTAGGCAGCTGAACACTGACTGGTGGTGGTGGTGGAGGAGGAGGAGGAGGAGGAGGAGGAAAGTGCCATAAAGCCGTAGCCAACCTACGGCAACCCACTGGGGTTTAAAAAAGCAAGAGATGAACAGGGGTGGGTTCACTGTTGCCTGCCTCTGCAAAGCAACCCTGGTCTTCCTTGATGGTCTCCCATCCAAGGACAGACCAGGGCCGACCCTGCTTAGTTTCTGAGAGCCAATGAAGATCAGGTTAGTCTGTGCCATCAAGAGGTCAGGGCGAGCACTGACTACCACCTCTCACCCCAGCAATCACTTATTTGCAATGGCTGCCCCATAGGTGCAATGGGTGCCCTATGCCTGAGGTGCCCTATATCAAGTCAGGCCATTGATCTATCTAGATACAGGTGGGTAGCCACGTTGGTCGGAAGCAGAACAAAGTCTGAGTCCAGTGACACCTTTAAGACCTACCTAGAATAAAACTTTGTTGGTCTTAAAGGCGCTCAAACTTTGTTCCATTGATCTGTCTAGTTCAGTATATTTTACCCTGGCTGGAAGCTGCTGTCTGGGGAGTCTTTTATTGCTTTGCTACCAGAAACACTTTTAACTCGAGATGCCAGAGATTGAATCTTCTGCATGAATCTTCTACCGCCGAGACATTGTGCCTCCTCGCCTCAGACCCACAAGACTTACCACACGGCCGTTTCAGTCCTTATGGGAGGGGCCAGCTGCGGTGTCTGAAGGGAACCAGGAAGCATCTGACTAGAGAGTGCTTCGGCCTGGAACTCAGCCTACCCCATCCTTCTCTTAGCCCCTGCTCTCAGTCACTACCCAAGCAGGTGCTGACAGCTAGAAGGAATGTGCATACCAGGGGTGGCCAAACTGTGGCTCGGGAGCCACAGGCGACTCTTTCACACATACTGTGCAGCTCCCGGCAGGGCAGCTGGGGAAGAGAAAGGGAGCCGTGCTTTTCCTTCCTTCCTTCCTTCCTTCCTTCCTCCCCCCCCCATCTATTTGCTTTCTTTCTCTCTCTCTCTTTCTCTTTCTTTCCACCTCTTTCATTCTTTCTTTCCACCTCTCTCTCTATTTCTCTTAGACAAATAAATATCATTAGCAAACAAACAAATATCACTGGACAAATAAATATCATTATCAATATCTCTTTTTACCCCTTTTGTTTTTGTTTTCGGCAGTCTCATTTAATGTTAATAAAAGGCAAATGTGCATATTTTCCAGTAAAAACGTGTGTAATATTTGTTCGTGTCTTGCGGCTCTCAAGCATCTGATGTTTATTCTATGTGGCTCTTACGTTTAGCAAATTTGGCCACCCCTGGTGTGTACCCTACCAAAGAATGCACACACTCTTGTGCCTGTGCGCACGAACACCGACAGGTGTGGATGGGTGTGCTTAATTAACCAAATCAGGAAATGGGTCACCCACAGAAAAAAACACTCTCCTCCCCTTAGGTAACATTCACAGGAATTCAAACTCCATGGATTTCTCTCCTACCACGGGTGGAAAATTAGCATAGCAAAGCTAGGAAATACTACTGCAACTATTGCAAATGGGTCACTGTTCTTACAAGGCACACGCTTGGACTCTGCCTGGAATTCACACTTGCAGCGAGCACTCAAAGTATTTTATGTGCCATTGCAAGGATCAGTATTTTCATCATTACGCAGGGGGTTCTGAGGCTGAGTGACTTGCCTACAGCTTCCAAAACATTCAAACCAGGGACATCCTGATCTATCGCTCAGTCTCTTACTTATTTAAGAGATTTCTGTACTGCCTTATCACAAGTCCTGATCTTAGCCATTAGGCTACACTATGCAAGTCTTGAACTTCGCCACAGCCCTTGGGATACTGTTTATGATGTGCAGGACAGAGTGAAGACATGCCTACATGCTTTTTTCAGTGTACCTCCACATACAATTGCCCCTGTGCACAAAGTGCATATGTGTATATGAATACAATCGCTGAATCTAGCATTACATTTCATACTGAGGATAAAGCTGGCTCTAGAACCCCTCTAGTCGGAAGCAGAAGAAAAAGAGGAAGACCCAGCGTAAGATGCATTGACTCAAGTCTGGTGTAATGGTTAGGTGTGCGGACTCTAATCTGGGAGAATCCGGTTTGATTCCCCACTCCTCCACTTGCAGCTGCTGGATGACCTTGGGCAGGCCATAGTTCTGTCAGGGCTGTTATCTCAAGAGCAATCCTCAAAAGATTGTCTCAGCCCCACCTACCTCACAGGCCGTCTGTTGTGGGGAGGGGAAGGGAAAGGAGTTTGTAAGCCGCTCTGAGACGCCAAGTGAATGGAGTTCTTCTTCTGTCAAGGAAGCCACGGCTCTCCATATGCAAGACCTGGGCACAGCTGGCCATGACGGGATGTTTGGGAGGTCATGAATTCATAGGGTGGCCATAAACTCGAAGAGACTTGATGGCATATAACACACACACAGCCCCCAAACCAAGTGCCATAATTAATACATTCTCCTATACCCCACTCTGTACCCAAATTCCCACACACAGCAAAATACACTTATAAGCCTGCCACTATCTCCCAGGTCCTGGTCACAAGCCATGCTGTTTTGCTTCACGCGGCATAGACACTGAGGTGTGCTGAACTATCATGGAGAATAAAGTAGGGCAGGATGTGGGCCCCATCGATGACAGGGGTAAGGAGCGCATCCACATACTTGGAGCCACCCTTGTACGTTTGTTTACAAGCCTTCAAATTGTTTAGGCTGTCCCTGCAGTGCCAAGATAAAAGCCGGTGGCAGCTGTTCACAATCTCTCAAATACCATCCCTGTGCCTTGATCTCTGAAGAGCTTGGGTGGCCGATCCGCAACACAGACGCCTCAGAACTGGGTAGAGACTGAGGAAGATCCCGGCCTGCCTCCCCCACACCTCCCACTCCTTAGATCGGTGGACCAGGGACAATTCACACCAAGGCAGGATGAAAGGCGGGGGACTGTATATGTATCAATGGAGCAAATCTGACCCCAGGAAGTGGAATGTGGGTGTTCTGTGCCGTCAATAAACAGCCCTTGCTCAGGTCTTGCAAAGTGAGGACCCTCGTGGCTTTCTTTATGCAGCCCATCCATCTCATGTTGGGTCTTCCTGTTCTCCTGCTACCTTCCGCTTTTTCTAGCATTATTGCCTTTTCCAGAACCTCAGTTTGGTTAATTTAGCTTCTAGGGAGAGTTCAGGCTTGATTTGATCTAGAACCCACTTATCGGTCTTTTGGGGCAGTCCACGGTATCCCTAAAACTCACCTCCTACACCACATTTCATAGATGGCTCAGTTTCCTGGGCTTTGGAAGTGGTTGACCAGTAGAAGCTTAAGGATTCGATCTGTTTCTTAAGTTGTACTTGCTACAGCGATGTGGGTTTTCAGGGGAGAGAAAAATCAGAATTGGAAAAATTCCCAAGGCCCTAAATACAGCAAGATTTGATTTAGCATGTTTATTAAAGATAAGCGAAAGAAACATGTTTTAAAGCGCCCCATGTTAATAATTTTATGTCCCACCAGCAGTAAACACTTGAACTGAAATGTCTGATCAGAACAAAATCAAATCAAGGGTGGTTTAAGTGTGTAAACAAGTTCAGTGTGGTGCAGTGGTCAGAGCACCGGACTAGGATCTGGGAGACCGGGAACACACATCAGACCACTGATCTACCATGGTCAATATCATCCAGTCAGACTGGCACTGGCTCTCCTGGGTCTCAGGCTGTGGCCTCTCTCACTACCCGATCCTTTGAACTGGAGAAGCCAGGGATTAAATACGAGACCTCGTACATGCAAACTAGACCTTCAGCCATTAAAACCACGGCCTCTCTGGCGTTTGAATCCCCACTCTACCGTAGACATTCGCTGGGTGGCCTTGGGCCAGTCACACGCATTCAGCTTAACCTACATCACAGGGTTATTGTGAGGATGAATAAGAGGATGTAAGCCACTTTGAGTCGACACTTGAAAGAAAAGCCGAGTATAAAGAAAACAGATATAAATTCATTTAAAGCCTGATTTGGAAGTTGTTTTTATTTGCATAGCACCCGTACCAACGTAAAAACAACGTAGTGTGCATTTCCCTTATATTGCTTACATTTAAGAAAAAATGAAGTGGTTAAGAGTGCGGACTCTAATCTGGGTGAACCGGGTTTGATTCCCCACTCCTCCACTTGCAGCTGCTGGTATGACCTTGGGTCAGTCACAAGTTCTCTCAGAGCTGTTCTCTCAAGGGCAGTTCTTGAGAGAGCTCTCTCAGCCCCACCTACCTCACAGGGTGTCTGTTATGGGGAGGGGAAGGGAATGGAGTTTGTAAGCCACTCTGAGACTCAAAAGTGAAGGGCGCGGTATAAATCCGATCTCAGTCTCATTCGAAGAGGTGTGGATGTGCTGTAGACAGGATTGCTCATGCATCTCTTTCAAAAGGACACAACTCTCATCGTTGGTGGTCATGGAGGTGCCTCCTCACTTCTGTTGCTTGTTAGTCCCATATCCATTACAGCAATGATACCTATTCATTGGCTCACGGATTACCACATTTGCAATTGCCATCAACCAAAAGAGCCACATGACTACTCTGCGCACTGCCTGCCATCCCAAATATGCACTTACAATAAGACAGAACCGGTAATATGAAATGCATAACCTTCTTAATAGATTAGTTCTGAGCATCTCCCCACCACGGCTGAACCACAGCCAGCCTTTCTGAATCCAGAGTGCGGAAAAGGACTTTCACCTCTGCCTTCTAAGAACATAAGAGAAGCCAATGTTGGATCAGGCCAATGGCCCATCTAGGCCAACACTCTGTCACACAGGGGCCAAAAATATCAGGTGCCATCAGGAGGTCCAGCAGTGGGGCCAGGGCACTAGAAGCCCTCCCACTGTTGCTCCCCCCCAAGCAGCAAGAATACAGAGCATCACTTGCCCCAGACCGAAAGTTCCTATCTATACCTTGTGGCTCATAGCCACTGATGGACCCCTGCTCCAGATGTTTATCCAATTCCCTCTTGAAGCTGTCCATGCTTGCAGCCGCCGTCACCTCCTGTGGCAGTGAATTCCATGTCTTGATCACTCCTTGGGTGAAGAAGTCCTTCCTTTTATCTGTTCCAACCCGACTGCTCCGCAATTTCATTGAGTGCCCACAAGTTCTTGTACTGTGAGAAAGGGAGAAAAGTACTTCTAGCTCTCTCCCCCCCCATAAGGCACAGTGGCTTGGGCAACAAAGAGACTGCCAAGGCACCCAGAGTAGAGCAAGCCCACTTGGACAGATTGCTCTTCTCCGGGGTAGATCCAATGGTGGCTTTTCTTGGTCTTCTCACATCGGCTTACTCTTCTTTCGGCAGACACCCAGGCGGAGGAAGAGAGTTGTGGGGTTGTTGGGGAGGGCAGACCTTTTACTTCCATCCCTGCCATGAGTCTCACAGTTGAAGGAGGCTCACAGCTTACCTGCCCAGGTGGGAACCACCTGCCTACCACAAGCCCTAACCAAGCACAGGTCTTCCTCGTTTTGCTAGGTGGCACGTTGGAGAACGGTGCTCAGAAGAGTCACGTGTGGCTGTGGAGCCACTACGTATCGCAGGATTACACCGTATCGCTCCCACCACACAAGCTATAGGGAAAGGTGGGGTTGAGATATTTTAACAAAGAAGTATAAGACGACACATAAATAAGAATTTTAGCTTTGGGTAGTCAGGTAGAACAAACCCAAAAAGATGAATTCACAACTGAGTTCCTAAATCTGAATTATATGTATTTGTACTTTGATCACCCCACCTGTTTACAAACCCACACCATGCACTCTGTCACACAATTCCTATGGACAATCACCGTGGGGGCGGGGTGGGGGACACTAATTACAACTTCTAAACTGGCACGCTTGCCCGATATTGTATTGGCAATGACATCCCCTTCATTGTGATTAACTTCATGAAACAATGTAGAAAATGGAACATGTTCCACAGAAAAAGAACACGCTGGGAAAATAAAGCACCGTGGATAATTCCCCACCCCGCGTCTCTGACTAAGCGACACAGACACAAAGACAAATCTTTACTTTACTACTAAATAAATGCTTCCAACCCTTGATCACCAAGGGGGGGGGGGTTTGGGGGGAGGCTGGCCCAATATCCAGTCCTCATAATTCTTTTGAAAAGATTTGCTCCAACCGCTTTAAACCTACAGTTCTTTTGTGCCTCTATCTGCTCTCCCTGCCCCCCAGCTCCAATTCTGTTGTTGATAAATCAGTTCTACCACAATGCCCCACTGTCCCGGGCACAATGGAGTCGGCGCAAGCAGCAGCTAGAGTTTACTGCTCTGTTTGACCCAGCTCTGGTTTCTAGCACACTGTGAACCTGCACCGGGAAGCGGGGTGGGGGTGGGGATGGGGGCAGTGGGACACCCAAATATAAGCAGCTGAAAATGCTGAAAGAAGCACAAGCACAAAAAAAAAAAACCCTAGCTCATGATGGGAAGGATTCCCAAGGGGCAGCCGTGTCAATCTACAGCAGCAAATGAAAATAGGAGTTTGGAATCACCCTAAAGATTAGCAATACCTATTCCAGTGCATGCCCACCCACAAGAGCTGGTGCTGGGATAATTGTTGCTGTGCCTATTTTGGGGTTACAATGTGCCACCAGATGCCTATTTTGGGGTTACGGAGGAGAATCATGCTGGGAGGGGAGGTGGCCGAAGACAGAACAGCCCATTTGGGAAAGAGTGGTGTAGTCTGAAGTGCCTACCTTTCATTTTTTCCCCTCTCCAAGATAAAGATCAAGGCAGCTCACGTCCAAAATTTAACGCAAACACTCCACGCTGGAAGTCCACCAACAGAAGAAGGTCACGCCCGTGGCTGATGACAGTTCCGTGTTCTGTTTCCAGCAGCAGTCAAGCCAGGAGTCTCTGGGAAGCTCACAAACAAGATCTTTCCCAGCCATCTGCTACCTGGGATTCTTTTAACTGGGAGCTGAACCAGAGACCTTCTTCCTGTGAGGCACATGATCCATCACTGAACTATATGGCCTCTGCTCTTGGAAAACCAGCAGCAGTAGCATTCCAAAATGCCATACAGCTAAGCACAGCTGACTGCGATTCTCAGTCTGCCTTACTGAAAAGGTGGACCTTCCACTACCTTCTGAGGTCTGAAAGGACAATGCATAACTGCACCTTTTTTTGGGGTGGAAAGGTCATTCCAAGCCATAGAATGCCCTCAATCCTAAACCAACAAACTCGAGAGAGAGGCTCTCAATGACGTCTCAGCAAGTAGGCAAGCTCATATCATGTAGGAAGGCATACAGTATGACGGTTCCAGATTGAGGAGGACTCGGGGAAAAAAGAAGATTCAAGGGGCTGGACTTGAGAAGCCCACTGCTAGTTCATAGGGTCTTCAAGGCAAGAGATGAACAGAGGTGGTTTGCCATTGGCTGCCTCTGCTTAGTGACCTTAGACTTCCTTGGTGGCCTCCCATCCAAGCAAGTTTAGCTTCTGAGATCTGATGAGGTCGGGCTAACCTGGGCCATCCAGGTCAATGCACTGGTTCATACTGCAACACATACACAGAAGCCAGATCAATTTATCTTCTAACCAGCTAGTTTGAGCAGAGCTAGACATCTGATAGGTGACAGCAGGGGCTGGAGGCCCTGGGACTGAAAAGGGGGCTCTTGTTACCCTCCTTGCATTCAGGCTGCAGATGTGATTTGAGCTAATGCACTTTTGTGAGAAGCTAGGCACCAGGAATTGGGGGGGGAGAGATGAAATCAGCTCCAACCCAGCAGAGGTGTCTCGTACTCCAGAAAGACAATCTGGAAGCTTTCATTTCACCTCCCGACTCTTCTCTTTCCCCTCTTTCCAGCTGTGAAGAAACAGACGGTGCCGCACCAGAGAGGCAGACCCAGCCTTCTGCCATAGTCATCTGTAGGGGGCACGAAGTTCCTTCCTTCAAGAGCTGCACCACCACCGGCTGCACCAAGAGTATAAAGGCACTTCTCGCCAGAGTGCACTTGTGTCTGATATTTTCTGCTGCCTGGCAGGATAACACATCTAGCGTAGTGGAGACAATACAGACAAAAGCCAAGGATGGGCTCCAAGTTCAGTCCCCAGCATCTCTAGTTAAAAGGGCCAGGTGGCAGGTGATATGAAAGACGTCCACTGGAGACCTTGGAGAGTGGCAGCCACTGCACATGAAAGCTTATACCCAGGAGTGAACTTTGTTGGTCTTAAAGGTGCCACTGGAGACCAAACCCTAGGAGGAAAGGGTGAGGGACTTGGGAATGTTCAGTCTGCAGAAGAGGAGGTGGAGGGGCATGATGGCCCTCTTGAAGTATCTGAAGGGCTGTTCCTGTCGGCGGCAGAGGATAGGACTTGCCAGAATGGGTTTAAATTAAGGGCAGGAAAGTACCAGCTGGATCTTAGGAAAATCTTTTTTACAGTCAGAGTTGTGCAACAGTGGAACCAGCTGCCTAGGGAGGTGGTGAGCTCCTCCCCGCTGGCAGTCTTTAAGCAGCGTCTGGACAAAACCTTATCAGGGATGTGCTAGGCTGATCCTGCATTGGGCAGGGGATTTGACTATATGGCCTGTACGGCCCCTTCCAGCTCTGTGATTTTATGATTCTAAGAGTCAAAATTTGTTCCGTTGCTTCAGACCAACACTGCTACCTAGCTGGATCTATCTTGATAATGTTGAATATTGCAACTCTGCATGCAAGAGGACCTGGGAGGAAAAGAGTTAAGAGAAGTCTCTCACTCAGGTATACTCGGCAGTTGGCCCCAACCCTCTAGCCTGTTAGATGTTTAGCCTTCCTGGCCATTGCTTGCCTTCTGTTTCCTCTTTTATAGGACCTCTCCTCTCTCTCTCTTACCTGGGCTTGAAGCTGTAGCAAGTTGACCTTTCTGAAGTTAATCTGTTCACAATAAATTAAATGTACCTACAGGAAAATGTCATGGAAGATGTGCTTCTATTTTTGTAAGTAAAAAATTCTTTCTCTTGTTACCATTGGAGTCGGATCCATCTTTGTAATTTGTTCGAACAGCATTTCCCCCTTAACCGGGAAATATGGAGAATCAGCGATACTGCATAAAACAACTCTGCTTCCAAGGCAAACATTTTTATTTTTTTTTACATTTGACAAAATAGATTAGACCAACCCTCCAACTTAGGATAAGGCAGCTTCCTGGGTTTAAAGAGAAAGGGAATTTAAGAAGGCAGAGCCCAACTGCACTGTTCAAATATTGATGGAGCCTGAGAGGGTAAAGAGCCCTCTCCCTCGTGACGGGTCATATGGTGCTAATGTTTGGTAATGGCCCTTCAGTTCCCAAATACGCAAATACTATGACACGCTAAAAGGAAGTGATCAATCATGTATACAGCACTTTTTTTTGGAGATCCCTCTGGACACTATTGCACACATTTTGCAAAAGAGGAAGTGAGGGTGTAAGGCCCGGGGAAAACAAAACATTTCCTGATCTCTCTCTCTCTCTCTACCGTGGTTAAAAGGTCAAGAGCGCCCTACAGGTTCACAATCACCTCCTCCTCCTCCTCTCTTCCTGTCCCAGAGCTAATGCCAAAGTTCGCACCCCTCTGGCTTGGAGTACAAGATTCAGCAGCTCATCAGCTCTCAGAAGCAAAGTAGGGGCCAGGAGTCATAAGCGAAGGAGGGGCGACCCTGGCAAGTATTTGGATGGGAGAGCTACAAAGAATATCAGGGTCAGGAGGCAGAGGCAGGCTATCAAGCCGCTTCTCTGAACACCCTCCGTGCCCCAACAGGAGTTGCCAGAGGTCATCATGACTTCCAGGCATGGGCACACACAGAGATACACAAAAATTCATGCATATATATAAGATCCAGAAGAAGAAGAAGAGGAGATTGGATTTATACCCCGCCGTTCACTGCCCAAAGGCGTCTCAGAGCGGCTGACAAACTCCTTTCCCTTCCCCTCCCCATAACAGACACCCTGTGAGGTAGGTGGGGCTGAGAGAACTTCTGACAGAAACTGTCCTTGAGAGAACAGCTGTGCCAGAGCTTGTGACTGACCCAAGGTCACATCAGCAGGTGCAAGTGGAGGAGTGGGGAATCAAACCCGGTTCTCCCAGATAAGAGTCCGCGCACTTAATCACTACACCAAACTGGCTCTCAGCAGTTCATAATGGTCATGACATAATGGTCATGACAAGCATTACAGTTCCTAAATTCTTCTCTGGGAATTCCTCCTGCCCTCACATATTTACCTACTGCAGCAGAGGACAGGTGGTGGCAGGAGAGGGCCAAGAGGATTACCTTATCTCTCTATGCACACCCTTCTTTCCTACCTTTCCTTGTCCAGGTGCCTCAGATGCAGAACATCCATGATAATGGTGCATCCTGGGAAATGTAGTTCCCAGCAGAAACAACATCTGTCAGACGTGCTGGGGAACACTTTCCTCTGTGTGCAACAGAGGCCTCAGATGGACAGCTGGGGAAGGGAAAAGAGCAGGAGGCAGGGAGGATCTTTCTTTCTCCTGGCAAGCGGGTTTGCAACCTGCAGGGCCGTGGCTCAGTGGCAGTGCATCTTGTTTTGCATGCGGAAGGCCCTCGTGTTAAAAGGATCGGGTTGCAGGTGATGTGAAAATGACCTTGGGGCACAGTTGGCAGTCAAGAGTCAACAATAAAGGTAAAATAAAGGTTTTCCTTGTTCGAAAGCCAGTCGAATCCGACTCTAGGGGGAAGTGCTCATCTCTGTTTCCAAGCCAAAGAGCCAGCGCTGTCTGAAGACGTTTTCCATGGTCATGTGGCTGGCATGACTAGACACCGAGGCACATGGAACACAGTTACCATCCCACCGAAGCGGTACCTATTTATCTGCTTGCGATTTCTTGCTTTCAAACAGCTAAGTTCGCAGGAGCTGGGGCCGGAGATGGGAGCTCACTCCGTCACATGGCACTCGGGTCTTGAACTGCCGAGCTACTGACCTTCTGGTCTGCAGCTTAGCATAAGGTAGTGTCCTATGTATATGTAAAGGACAGGTAGAGTTTGGGATATTCAGAACCTCAACTCTGCTCAAGTCAGCAGGGTGCCAGCCTGCAAATGGGCAAAACCGACAGCTGCCAGTACACGGGCTCTCTCCATTGCGGCTCCCGCCTTGCTGAACGGCCTGCCTGAGGCGGTCAGGAAGGCTCCCCACTCTCCCCACTTTCTGCAAACTATGCAAAACTGAACTATTCAAGAAGGCTTTTCTGCGCAGGTAATAGGGCTGCACTGCACAAAATGGTTTTACAACCTTGCTTGGATCAATGATTAGGGACTGTTAGTCTGTACCTCTCTGTATTGCTTATTGTAAGCAGGATCCTATTTGTGTAATTTTTGTACCGCTTAATGTGTCACGTGAATACTTATGCTGTGCTTTGGTTACCATCTGGCGGCTCCAGACTTCTAAAAGAGCAAGAGTCCAGTAGCCCCTTAAAGACTCACAAAACCTGTGGCAGGGGAGGAGCTTTCGTGAGTCACCGCTCGCTTCTTCAGATACAGCTGACGAGGCTATTGAATGCCTCATTTTTGTGATTGTCCTGGCTCACTCTGCGTCATCCGCCTTGAGTCCCGCATGAGAAAGGCAGACCATGAATAATGTGCATAAAATAAAGAAATAAATGAAATAGTGCCCCTCTGCAGTGACATCACTGGGACTACCATGGGATAATCCCCAGGAGAACTGGTAGCCAAGAACAAGGTACGAGATGGGAGCAGACATCCGATGCCCCGTAGTGCTTTCTTGCCCCTAGGGGATGTGGTGGGGCCAGGACTCAGTGGCAGAGCACACGCTCGGCATGCATGAAAGGTCCCTGGTTCAACCCCAGTTTAAAAAGCACCCTGGCACGAGTCAAGAAAGGGAGGCCCGAATCCCGATTTGATATCTGACGGCATGAGACACCTGTGTGAAATCGGCAGAGCTCTCTCCTGGTTTCTGTGTGGTTTTGAACAAGGCTGGCTGCTTTTAAGTCCCTCCTGCCTCCTCAAGCCCCCCCGCCCCCAAAAAAGGCTTTTTTAATTTTTTGCCGAAACGCTACTGTGGCAACAAGGCAGAGGCACAGCTTGTTGGATGGCTGAAGGCTGCCAGGGAATAAGCTTGGAATGTAATCGCTTTCTGCAGCAAGCAGAGGAACGCGGCAGGGGAAACGGCTTATTAGGACACTTGTGCACTGAAAGGAAAGGACCGTGAGGGGTTTCCCTCGCTCGTTTGCTAGACGAGGGCCTGCCCGTCACCTAATCAATTAGCAGCCATCTCTCTCTGCAAGGGCACAATCAGAGTAATTAAAGGTAAAGATTTCCCTCCCCTCTCGCTGGGAATTCATGCTGTATTGAAGCACTAAGAGGCAAATCCCGCTAAAGGAAGCGTTGGCAGGCCCCAGAATTCCACAGGTTGCAATGCGAAGCATCTGTCTCAGCAATCAATCTGGCTCAGGGATCCTACTGAATGCGGCAGCTGCCTTCTTCACATCAACACCAACCATCCTAATAAAGATACCGTTCTAACTGGGTGGCTTTTCAAAAAAACAACAACAAAGCACAAAAAAGCCATCTCTCGAACAAGGGGCTAAAAAAAAAAAAAAAAAGCAAAGCACGTTGCCAGCGGCAGACAGCGATTCCTAGATATTTCATTCGTACCCAGCTTTTCTTCCCAACGGGGACCCGGTGGTTTACATCATGCCCCTCTCCTCCATTTTATCTTCACAATAACCCTGTGAGGTAGGTTAGGCTGTGTGACCGGCTCCAAGGTCACCCAGCGAGCTTCCACGGCAGAGCGGGATCTGAACTGGACACTCTCCACTGCAGCGCTGGCTTTCCAACAGGCACTCTGTGATTAGATTATGCGTTATGCTGCGTCACTCAAGAAGAGCTGACCTTGCATGCTTCACTAACTTGGTTGAGGCCCAGTCCAGCCCGAGACAGACGGCGGCAGCGCTGCCCCTTCCCTTGTTCGCCCGTTCTTCCTCCAACTGAACCTGCCCTTCAATCTTGACTGGCTTCGTCCTTCATTTGAGGCAAACCACTGTCCAGAGCAAAGAGCTGTTCCTGGCTTGCACTGGAATATCACTAGCCCACTGGCAACTTGCGGACAATCATCCTGGGGGCTGTCTCCACCCCCCCCAAAATCAAAAAACAGGGCAGAGAGACAGGGAAGGTTATAAAGCGATAACTTGGGCTGCGGGCAGGAAATACAGCTGGATGCAGGATGCAAAAACTGGAGAGCGGGAAATGGCGGGAGGCACGCAAGATCTCGGGTCAGGAGCAAGAGCAGGATGCAGAAAGCAAAGTCAGATGGGAATACACGGCAGTTTCAGATGGAAGCAAAGAATGGGGGGGGTGGATCTTGAAAAAAATTTCTCAGTGGCAGAATGGGACTTGGCTGCCTCCCTCCTCCTAGTGATCTCCATAAAATGCCACTCCCAGGGGACAGGGGAGCCTGAAGGGGGGTCTGCAGTGGGGAGGAGGAATTTGCAGTGGGAAGGAGGAAGGAGGTGGAAATCGCCAATTCTGTCTGGATCCAGCTCAGCGAAAGGAGGAGCTCTGTGGCCTCCATCAACAATGCCTCGGCTTCAATGTGCGGTGTGTTTACAGGGGTTAGAATAAAGTTGGAGTCGAGTGGCACCTTTGTGGCCAACAAAGTTTCATTCGGGGTATAAGCTGCCATGTGCATGCACACTTCTCCAGATATGTGCACATGAAAACTTGTATCCAGAATAAAAGACTTTGTGAGTCTCAAAGGTGTCACTGGACTCAAACTCTGATCCACTGCTTCCGACCAACATGGCTACCCACCTGAATTTACTTGGGTTAGTGACACAGGGCAGGCTTCATCCAGTCAGGGCACACCTTGTAAGCGGCCTCTTGGTGCTCGAAATAGTTTGCAGCGAATCAGCTTCTGGGACAATGACTCAGAGGCTTCAACTAGCACAGAAGGCTGCTGTCCACCCTCCTGACGGATGGAGGGAGACGAAAACGCGTCCAACCTATTTTGCAGCAAACGTGCCTAGTAACTTGGTAGCTTCCGGGCCAGATTTATTTATGCCCCACCTTCCACCCCAATGGAGACCCAAAGCAGCTTACATCATTCTCCTGTCCTCCAAATTTATCCTCACAACAGGTTAGGCTGAGAGTTTGTGACTGGCCCAAGGTCACCCAGCGAGCTTCCACAGCATGGGTGGGGATTCGAACCTGGATTCCCCAGATCTTAGTCCAACACTTTAACCACTACACCACTCTGGCTCTCAAATCGAGGCGCCAGGTCCTTACCTTTAGAGGGCTTCAAGGTGGGGGGGCTGCTCATCTACCTCACAACAGGCCACCTGTCTGCATAGGGTTCCAATTGCTTTTTATATTCTGCAGAATGGACCCTGTTCTGCCTTGGACCCTTTCTGCCCACTCCTTTTAGTCCATGTTCACCGCATTATCCTCCAAGCAATTCTGCACTAAAAATGGAATTCAACCTTCTTTTTAATCCAGGCTTTCCCCCCATTCTGCACTAAAATCGAGTTCATCCTTTTTTATTCCAGGTCCCCCCCCCATTCTGCATTACATTACCTCCCTTCAGTGGTCAGCCCAGTTTCAGCCTGCCGTTATCCCGGGGTTATTTGGATGCTGTTTTGCCGTGGACTTAAATTGCCTCCAATTGAACACTGAGAAAATCTGGAGTGGCAGGTGAATGTGGGAAGGACCTTGGTGTGAGGTGAAGAGGAGGGCTTTTACTGCATTTGTTCCAATGATATGAACGGATCTCCCCCCCCCCCGCCCCACCCCATTCAAAGCTGTTCTGCTCTTGTGGCTTTTCGGAGATGATGCAACACCTCCCTCTTCTGAGATGCCCAACTGGTTACTGGGGCCCTACGTTACATGCTGACGATAGTTCCGTATTCTAACCTTGACTGATGAGTGGTAATGCTGTCCTATGTATTTTTTCTTAGAAACCACCCTAAGGCGCTGGAGAAGCAGGACAGGAATGTTATAAAGAGGCTCAAGTGCTAGCGACGTCTGCCTTGCCCAACTCCTGGATGCCTCCCGGTGGGCGGGGCAGCTGCTCAGGAAGCGGCCTCACCCCCACCCGGAGCCCACACGGGCAGCCGACACGGAGGAAATGGTATGTCGAAAGAGGATGTTGCTTAGCTTTTGCTTAAGCCCTTTGTGCCAACACTATATTTGGAATTTTTTTTCACACCTCTAGAATCTTTCAAATTAGGAGTCCGCTTCTTGCACCAGGCTGGCATTCTCCTTGCGGTATGGAGAGGTGCTTGGAAGGGTTCCTTTTAAAATAACTTGGGAGGATGTTATGCTGCTTTTGAGATTCCATCCCACCCGTCGCAAACGCCGTCCAACAAACCTAGCGGCAAATTAAATCCTGTTCAAAATCCCTCGGTTTTAAAAAAAGTTCATCAGATCACCTCTGCTACGAAACCGGAATGTCTATTTCGACCTGTCAGCACTGGACCATAGGCTGCTCCAAACAGACCGGGATAGAATAACTGTAGGAAAGGGTCTAGTGCTGTCAGGGAGTTCCCAGCAGAATGGGCAGAAAGTTCAAGACGATGTGTGGAAGAGGCAGAACCGAAACCAGGATGTGTCTCCGTCTTACAGGTCGATGCCGAGCTACCACTTTTAGAGGAGAAAGATGCAGGAGGGCAGCGCACCGGCAAGGGAAACAGGCTAGTCGGAAGAGGATTTGGGAAGGCACAAGCAAAACCAATCCCTACTTCAATCCATGCCTAAAACTTCTATACCCAAAATAAGCCAACTGGCAATGTGGCGTGTATGGGTAGACAGACATTACCCAATTAACAGTCCGCCCACTGGAACATGGATCTGAACAGCAAGAGACAGAGAAGAGGAACTCAAAAAACAGACCTGAATATTTAACATACTTTCGCTATACGGTGACATCAAAACATCACTGATATCCAATGTTATCTAAGCAAATACAAAAAACAATTGCGATACCAAACTACCACACATAATTACTGGGTTGCCCGTATATGATATGTCAGGTTCTATAGGACTGCAAGTTTCCCATTCACCTACTGCTAACATATGGTATTCCGGTGTCTTTTTATGGTATAGCTTTTGCACTTTATTTTGACATTATTCCATGTCTGCACAGCTGTGTGCCACTTTAGGGAGAAGAAATGTTAACACACACACTCCCGTTGGTCTGTTTTTAAAGGGATGCTCGTCTGTCGGTCTTCTTTCTGCAGCGGGGAATGCCTCTGCCTTTGTAGCTTCTCCCCCTTAGGACTAAAGGGATGACTGACATGTAGTGTGGCTTGGCTAAGCTAGGAATCAGGAACTTCACAGTTCCATCTCTGCCATCAACGTATTAGGCCGCCTAAGGCAATTCACTAACTAGACTTTAGAGGGGCTCAGTGACGGAGCATCTTCCTGGCATGGAGAAAGTCCCAGGTTCCAGGAAAAAGGATCAGGCAGTAAGTGATATGAATGACCTCTGCCCGAGACCCTGGAGAGCTGCTGCCAGTCAGAGCAGACAATACAGCCCTTAACAGGTCAATGATCTGACTCAGTAGAAGGAAGCTCTGCGTAAGAGTAGTTCACGTAAGAGTCGTTCAGCAGTGGAATGGGCTGCCTAGAGAGGTGGTGAGCTCTCCCCCCCCACCCCGGCAGCCTGCTTTTGGCTGATCCTGCATTGAGAAGGCTTGGACTAGATGGCCTGCGTAGCCTCTTCCAGCTCTATGATTCTATGTTCAGTCCTTACACATGCAGAAGGTCCCATGGTCAATCTTTTGCATTTTCATTTACAAGGATCTCAAGCAGCCTACGATGGGAAGACCACTCCTTGCCCAGTCTCCTAATGAGCTGCTACCAGTCAGAGTAGGAAACACGGAAAAAGGTGGACCAAGGCATCTTCCTATGCTCATATAGCTGGCCCAGCCAACTCCAATGGGCTCAGGCTGGGGCCATTTTAGAACCATACTAGGACAATAAGGCCCCTTTATTTTTTCTCATCTACATACAGCCTCTTACTACCAGGAGGCTCCCAAGTTCACATCACAACTGATCCTGTGCCAGCCTTCTTCTACTCTTTGGTTCCTGTGCTATGCTCTCTGGAGTACCAAATGCCCAACATTTGCTCAACCGTTCCTCCAGCTCCACTTTACCAGACATAGTTGCGCACTTTTCAGGTCAGAAAACATTTCCGTTTTTCTACTTAAACACGCAGATCTAGTCTTAAAATAAATTCCCGTTAAGGTAAGTGTTCCTGCCAGCAACCCTACAATCCATATTTTAGGCACCCTGGGACTACAATATGGCCAAAGGGAAGCTGGAAACAGAATGTAATTTCTGCCTTAGTTTGCCAAGCTGAGGGTAAGCGCAAAGAGAGCATGCTCCATGAATTGCTGCTCACACACTCAGATGTTTAAAATTCCTGCAGCTTAAACAAGTAATACTACAGGAAAGCCTAATTTAGACACGGCTACTGGAAGTATTTGACATCCTGTTGATATTTGCCTACTGAGATAAGAACCTATGATTTACAGGCCCACAAAGGGGAGCCCCTGGGAGCCAGAGAACCACAGAGGTCTGCAAGAGAAGTCCCAGGTCAAGTGCTTAAGAACTGATACAGAGGAATCCAAAATGATTTTCTAGCTTCCGACATCATTAACATGCCCACACACAAGCTCTTTGCCAAACTGCTACCCACATTCACACAGCAAACCTCTCTGAAACACAAGATGCCCCAAGTGGAAAGAAGTTCTCTACCCCAGAGGTGCTAGCCTTGATCCCTGGAATGGTTTGGTCAAATTATCTGAAAGATTTAAGCAGTGGACAGAGTAAAACCACGTGTGGACTAGGAGAAGACTGGGGCTATTCCAATCAAATGAAAAGTTATCTTTCTCAACACTAAGTCAAGAAAGGAACAGTTTAACAGCTTAACACTCTCCTAGCATAAACAGAAGACGATATAACTTGAGTTTCACAAAGTTCTAGGCAAGGGCCAAACACCAGCAGAAAATGGAAGGATTAGGATATCTATTTAAACCGTTTAAATAGAACTTGCACCCAAATAGTGTAGAGCACCTGGTTTTGCACACAGAAGGTCCCAGGTTCAATCCCTGGCATCTCCAGACCAATGGCTCTCAGGTGGCAGGCGTTGGTTTATGGATGTAACAAGGAACATCTTTCTGCTGCCACCCTGGGAAGCCACAGCCAGTGAGTGGCAGAGCATCTGCATGGCATGCAGAAAACCCCACGTTCAAGCCCCAACAACTCCAGTTAAAAGGACCAGGCAGTAGTGATAAGAATGACCTCCATCTGAGACCCTGGAGAGCTGCTGCCACTCTTGAGTAGACAGTACTGACGCAGGACTCACAATAATGGGCTTAGATTACAGGCGGGAAAGTACCGGCTGGATCTTAGGAAAAACCTTTTTACAGTCAGAGTTGTGCAACAGTGGAATCAGCTGTCTAAGGAGGTGGTGAGCTCCCCCTCCCTGGCCATCTTTAAGCAGCGGCTGGACAGACACTTGCCAGGGATGCTCCAGGCTGATCCTGCACTGAGCAGGGGGTTGGATTAGATGGCCTGTCTGGCCCCTTCCAACTCTGTGATTCTATGATGGACCAAGGGTCTGATTCAGTATAAGGCAGCTTCAGGTGTTTAAAGAATATGTTCACATGTCCCTGCTGCAAGAAGTCAGGAAACAGGGGGGGGAAGCCTGAACTCAAAAAACCTGGAATTGAGCTGCTCATTCACTCCCCCATAGTTGACCTGGGTGCCTCCCCAAGTCACTTGCCCCATAAGCATACCCTCCCAAGACATTCTTGCCTTCCCTAACTTCTTCCACCTCCGACTTCTTCCACCTTCGGAGGGAAGGCTTCTTTACACATTCAGAACAATGGGCTTAATACAGTTATCCCAAAAAGGATTCCAGACCTGGTTTCACTCTCTGTTCATAGAATCAATCCAAGGCTGGGAAAGTTGTACATCGGGGGAACGCCCCCAGAAAATGGAATTCCCCCCACACAAAAAATGCTCAGCATCAAATTGCATCCAACCCTTGCAGGGACACCGATGTAGGACTGTTGCGACATTTACGAATGTAGCACGAACCGTTTCCAGTGCTCATACCAGTAGCTGGTTACCGCTGGAACATCCCCAAGCCAATCCCCTAGCCTCCACCCTTTGCGACAAACTCACTGCACATAATGATTTATTGGGGAAAAAGAATTAATGACAGTGCCGAGGGGCTGAAAGTTATAGGCAAGCTAAAACTATTCTCTATATTATGTGTCTGTTCGTATATTAAAAAGAGAGATTTTTAAAAAGGGGGGTGAAAGGATCTTGATGCTCCACTCTCTCACCCTGGGACAAGCATCCTTTTCAAACCAACAGCACTGACGTGACAATAAAGGAGCAGTTCTCAGCCCAGTATGTCATGATACAGCTGGGAGATGACGCAGGACAGGCCTCTATAAATACAAGACAACAACAAGTCCCAGCTCCAAACTATTACCTCCTCCGTGAACTCACAAGATGGCCTTCGGCAAGCCAGCATTTTCTCAGCCTCAGCATCTGCCGCAATTCTGGGCCTACCTTGCAACTCCATCGTTAGGATTATCAGGAGGAAGGGAAGTGCGTAGAACACTCCAACCGTGTTATATATACAAATGTTAAATATTATTCATTACAAGTTCAGTGACACGTGAATTCTACCAGACATTGCTTTTTCCCTTGAATCTCCCCAGCCTTTCATCTGCCATTGATGGAGCTCTTCAGAGGAGGGCAAAAAAGTAACCAGATACCCTTCTACTACACCTGGATCCCTCCAGTTCTGAACTGCCACTGCTGAAGTGATTGGAAGGATGAGAAGCGCCAGCCTGGCACTCTTCCACCATGCCCAGATCCAGTTCCAGCAGAGAATTCTCACCCTAAGGAACATCCTGTATGGCACTTGGTTGTTCGTATTAGACTGATTCCCGTTTGACATGCCTTGAGAGCGAGTTCTGGGATGAAGAGTAGAATTCTGCAAAATCAATATACAGTGCATGGACTACCTTCTCTGCTATGAACCTGCCTATACATTTTCAGAATGATCTGTTTTGTATTCCCTCTATCGGGGGTGTCAAACATAAGGTTCGAGGGCCAGGGCCCGCCCATCCAGGTCTGTTATCCAGCCCACGAGCAAGGAAGAAGACGGTGGTGGCAGTGGGGGCATGAGCGGCCGAAAGACCCACATCAGATTGGCTGGCTGAAAGGTCCATCCCCCCACCCTTGTGATTGGGCCGGGCTGCATACCTGTGGCCGGCTGCTGCTCTCTCCCCTCCTCCTGCCAGAGGTTGGGTGGGTCCCCGCCTGCCTGTTAGTGCATGTTCACGCTGGGGCCCCCCCTTCACTTCAGCAGCAGAAGCTGCCTCCCTTGCCATTGTTGCCACCACCTTCTTCTTCTCCTCTGCCCACCTCTATCCCTCTTCCTCTGGCACGATGCAGGAGAAGTGGCCCTTTAAGAGGAGGGAAGGAGGAAGAAGGGAGGGAGAAGGTCATTACATATGAAGGTGGTGGGGAGCTGCTGATGGAAACGGGCATTAGGGGAAGTGTGGGAATGGGAAGGCCAGAGTGTATCTGGGGGAAGGGTTATAAGGGACTGGAGGGAGGGGCACGGAAGGGAACGGTTGAAGTGCCTGCAAGGGGCATGTGTGGTGAGAACTGCGCTTGGAAAGCCATGGTAGAGAAGGAGAAATATTGCTGTTTGAGGGGAAGGAAGGCACTGAGTGTTTGGGTTAGGGGCAGGTGGCATGCAAGAGCAGGGGTGCAGTTGGAGGCTAAGATACAACAGGGTTCCCTCTGATAGGTGATAGTCACAGTTTTAGCCTCGGCTCACACGTTTTGTCTTCGCTCGAAGACGGCTCAGAGCAACATTTATGCAGCAGCCAATCGCTGCTCAAACTTTGATGCCAAGTTACAAGATCACGCTTTGAGCCACCAAAGACTTCATGAGATTTTTTATTTACTGGGCATCTGTACTTTGCTTGTCTCCCCAAATGGGGACCCGAAGCAATTTACAAATATCGTTCTCCCCATCTGCATTTTTCTTCTCGCAACAACCGTGCAGGGTAGATTAGGCTGAGAGAGTGACTGGCCCAAAGTCACCAAGCGACTTCCATGGCTTACGAAGCCGGGTCTCCCAGTTTGTTCGTCCCCACGCTCAGACCTCAGCACCATGGGATATATGCCTGTCTTTGTGGAAGGGGCAGGTCTCTAAGTGGGACTGAAGTGCAAGGAAAGGAGTGGCCAGCAGGTGCAGATCTGGAGTGAGAGCTGGAGGAGAGTGGATTGGTGCAGATGAATCACACGGAGGTGGTGGGAGAAAAGGGCTGATTGAGGAGTTCTGGTCATTGACAGGTGGACTGGCGAATCTGTGGAGGGTTTGTGAGTTTTGTGGTAGGTTGAGCCAAGTGCTGAGGGCAGCAGCTCCAGTTCCTTGGAGAATTTATATTATATGTGTACGTTCTGCAGTGGACCTCTCTAACTGGGGAAGAAACCCTGCTTCACACACAAAAATGCTTCCAGGGTTGCAGAGAAAAAAAGCTGCTGATCTAGTGTAGTGGGGATGTGTATTTTCAGAGAGGGAAGAGGACCCCTGGGATTACTTGTGCCAGGGCGGGGAGTGGGATGGACAGGAAATGTTTCTCTAAGGTGGGATTCGTGCTCAAGGCGGATTATACATAGCAAGTCAGTACAGTCGACAAAATGGGACATTCACACTGCTCCCCCACCTGCCAATGAAAGGATGCCACAAACCATAGGTAGGCGGGGGAGCAATGTGAAGGATAAGCTTTCTAAAGTTGGCATCAACAAATTTTAACAGTTTTTGGGTCTGAATTACCCCCAACTTAAGGCTTTTGCTTCTAAAATTCTGTCTACATTTGGGACAATGTACATTTGTGAAAAGCTCTTCTCTGTAATAAATGTCAATCAATCAAAAGTGTGTTCTCAGCTTAAAGAGACATACCTAAACAACATATTCAAGATTGCTAGAACACAAATGTTGACTCCAGATTTTGATGCAATAACTCAGAGCAAGAGATATCAGTTATCAAAGGCTGTTAAATAAAGGAAATACTGTAACAGTGTTAATGTTTTAAGCATGTTTGCATTTTAAGTTACAAAAATACCGTTAATTGGGTTTGCCTGTGTCCTTTATAAAATTTATATCTCTGGTACCTAGCACTACATTTTATGGCGCACATGGCCTGGCCTGATAAAGTGACATTTACATCAGATCCAGCCCTCGTAACAAATGAGTTCGACACCTGTGTGCTGCAACATCTGAGGAACAGTGGGGAGATTTTGCAAGACAGGGCCTTCTTAGTAGCGGCACCTGGATTGCAGCATTCCTTTCCTGAGACTTCCTCACTGACGGGCTCTAGGCAACAAGTTAAAACCTTACTTTTCCACGGGGCTTTGAGAAAGTGAATGGAGGGCAATGCTTCCAGTGGTTTTGTTTTAACATGAGTTAATATTTGATTATTAGCTCTCTGTGTTGCTCTTATTCCACTGTAGTTTGTTTTTATTTAGATGTAAAGCAACCTTGTAGATCATGGCAAAGTACACAGAAAAAGCCAGCATGGTGTAGAGGCTAAAGCACTGGGAGACCCAGGTTTGAATCGTCACTCCGCCACATAAACTTGCTGGGTTACAGTTCTCCCAGTTTCAACTACCTCAGAGAAACATCCACAAATAATAGCTTGCCTTGGTAGACGACCTTTATTTTCTGTAAGTCAGTTCTGTAAGTTGCAAAAGCCAATCCTACCACAATATTACTTGTAACAATAATTCCTAGACTAATGTGACCTTATTAGAAACTGTGTCAATAAAAGGAAAACAGTCATTTGAATTCTGAAAAAGTTAAACTCACTATACCCTTTAGTTATATTATGTCCAGTAGAGACCAAACAAGAGTTTCAGGCTATATGTTTTCAAGAGTAAGAGCTCCCTGTACTGCGGAGCAACCATGGCTACTCTCTGAAACTATTATCTTTAGTGTCTGCTATCTTCAAGCTTATCAAAATAAATGAGCACATCAAAGGATTTTTTTTTACTTTTAAGCTGTGGTTAACTTTGTGTCTGTGACTGGTTTGCCCTTCCGGATTCTTTTTTTCTTCTGCCAGCAAATATATAATTTTAAAACAAGCTCAGCACTTACACTTTCCAGTGAAAGAACTTTATATTGCAAAAAGGTGAAGAAATCTGGGCCACCTTTGAGTTTCTTTACATTTACATATAAGGTATTCACATGTCATGACCGAACCTATTACGAGCATACGGTGTTTGCTGTTCAAAGGGCCACTACAATACCTAAATTCTAGTTCAAAAAGACTTTATCACAAAAGTGAACAGGACCGACCAGCTCTGTTAAGAACAAGGAGTTTTGTGGCACTTGAGAGACTAACACATTTTGGTAACAATAGTTCACAGAGTACAGATTTTGGGTTTTTCCATGGGGAGGGGCTTGGAGACAGAAAGCATGCCTTGTGTGTACAAGATTCCAAAATCCAGGGGCTGGCATCTCCAGGCAAAACAATAACTCCTGACAGGGAACAGTCAGTGGGAAAGACCTTCAAGACCTACTCTTATTCATGGCAGAATAATGGTCTGACTTGGTATAGGGGCAATTTCACCTCTACAAGACTGCAATCCTGCACATAGTTACTTGAGAACAATAAACACCTTGAGACTTATTTCTGAGTAAATATGTATATCTCCCTCATGGATCACTGCCTTGTCATGGCGAGGGGGCTTGCGTGGTTCGATGAGGCTGTGGGCTATGCCGTGGAGGGCCACCCAGGACGGACAGGCCACAGCAGAGAACTCAGACCAAGCGTGATCCCTTGGAGAAGGAAATGGCAACGCACTCCAGTATCTTTGCCAAGAAAACCCCATGAACAGTAACAAAAGGCTAAAAGATATGACGCCGGAAGATGAGCCCCTCAGGTCGGAAGGTGTCCAATATGCTACTGGGGAAGAGCAGAGGGCAAGTATGAGTAACCCCAGAAAGAGTGAAGCGG
The DNA here is from genome assembly GCA_029375565.1 of Gekko gecko. Taxonomy (NCBI): domain Eukaryota; kingdom Metazoa; phylum Chordata; class Lepidosauria; order Squamata; family Gekkonidae; genus Gekko; species Gekko gecko. Next base: position 18,512,919 of record JAPDNY010000001.1, on the reverse strand, counting down.
CTGGGCCAAAGCCAAAAGGACGCTCAGTTGCGGATGTGTCTGATGGTGAAAGGAAAGTTCGATGCTGCAAAGAACAATACTGCATAGGAATTTGGAATGTAAGATCTATGAATCAAGGTAAGCTTGACATGGTCAAAGATTGAAGGTCAAAGAAGAAGGGGACGGCAAAGGATGACATGGTTAGACAGTGTCATCAATGCAACGAACATGAAATTGAGCAAACTTCAGCAGACCACGGAAGACAGGAGGGCCTGGCATAATCTGGTCCATGGGGTCGCGAAGAGTCGGACTCGACTGTGCGACTGAACAACAACAACAAATATGTATATGGAATGCCAATGGTAGAGATGCAGAATTTCAAAAAATTGGAAGCCACCGGGGGGGGGGCGTGATCCAGATTCTCTTTTTTTTTCTATTAGAAAAATTAAGAAATGCCTCAGGTTTTTTTTCACACTCCACATTTAGAATGAGTGAAATGCTTTGTAAGACAAAGTTTCTCTCACTTAAAAAGAATATTTCATAGAAGGTTTTTTCCCCCAGTGTTTCCCACAATTTTCCAGTTTTTTCCACTGGAAAAAACAGAAGGAGGGGCATTTTTCTCCTAATTTTTTCAGGCCCTTACATCTCTGCTACTGGTCTTGAAAAAGCTTATAGGGGTTTTTTTATTTAAACAAAAAGAATTTTCTTCTTACCTGCTAGAGAACATAAAAGCAAGAATAAAACAGGGTGCCTTCTGTGTAGTGGTATTTTGCTCTCTCACTCCTCTTTCTGGCTAAGAAGGTACCGTGAAAGAAAGGTTCCCCAATTACACCTGGGATGGCTTTGGGGCACCGAACAAGGTGAGGCTGAAAATGAAAGTAAAATCCACTGCAAGCCTAGGGCTATGATGCTCTTAGAGGTACAGTGCAACTAACTCTTTCGTCTTAAAAGACAATCATCGTTTTAAAAAAGAAAAAAACTCCATCACTGACAGCCTGTCAAGTGCTTTTGTGGACCACTGATCCCACCTCAGTTCAGTAAACCAATAGTGATGATTTTAAGCAACTTTCTGAAAATCTGGAGGGACAGAGGAAATTCCACAGTCTCAGTGCTACCACCAAAAAGGCCCTGTTGCATGTGTGGTAACCAGTAAAATCTCTTATAATGGTGGCACGAAGGGAAAATAGGTGGCGCTCACACTAGAGAAGGTGGTCCTTTGGGTATCCTGGTCACATTTTTTTAATCGCACTAACGTGGCCTAGAAACTGATTGGGAACCAAAAAAGGTGCCTCAGGATTGTGCCTCACTGCCACAGGAGGTGGTGGCAGCTATAAGCATAGACAGTTTCAAGAGGGAATTACATGGAACAGAGGTCCATCAGTTGCTATTAGCCACAAGGTATAGATAGGAACTCTCAGTCTGGGGCAGGTGATGCACTCGATACTTGGTGCGGGGGGGGCAGCAGTGGGAGGGCTTCTAGTGTCCTGGCCCCACTGCTGGACCTCCTGATGGCACCTGGTATTTTTGGCCACTGTGTGACAGAATGTTGGACTAGATGGGCCATTGGCCTGATTCAATATTGGCTTCTCTTATGTTCTTATGACTGGTGATCAAAGGTGTCTACCTTTTGAACCCCACTGATGATTCCAAGAAATTTCTGAAGGCAGCCCTGCACAGCATGCATTACAGTACTCCACAGAGTTCCTTACAAATAAAGGATCAATGTGGTTTTAAATAGTTTCTGCACCCTGACCTAGATAGCCCGATCTCAGCAGATCTCAAAAGCCTGGTCAGTATATGGACGAGAGACCACCAAGGAAGTCCAGGGTCACGATGCAGAGGCAGGTAATGGCAAACCACCTCTGTTTGTCTCTTGCCTTGAAGACCCTACAGGGTCGCCATAAGTTGGCTGCAACCTAATGCCACTTTCCTCCACCACCAATCTTGAGGAGCAACAAGCCAAATTAGACCAGGCCTTGTCAACTGGGACTCCATACTAAACATACAAACGGAGGGCACCAAACCTACCGCCAAATCACTTCCTGTGTGTGGTGCTTACTACAAAACAATGCTTGTTCCTCAAGGCACGTTTCCAAACAAGAACTGTTTTCCAAATAAGAGCGACACTGCAAGGAAAGGAGCTTCATCTCTATTTCTTAGCCTCCGACAGCCACGGAATCTACCGCAATCGAACCGTGACTGAAGTCACGTGTCCACTCGTGTGCTTCCCTCCAACAAGGTCAACAGTGAAGGAAAAATGGGCTTGCCGAACTGAAACTGTAACAGAACATTACGTACCCTGGGAGAACCTTAAGACGGATAATGTGCAGGAGAATACAAGGCAAAACAAAAATGGCACACTCAAAGCTTCCATTTAGGTAATTTTTAATTAAAAGTAGATTTACACGCAGTGTGTGTTACCCCCTAATGCAGTACTTTGATTACTCAATTTGGCATTTTCCCCAGGCTTTTTTAAAAAAAATGGCATTCTAGTGTGGCATTCTAGAAGAGGCACTGTTCACCCTTAAATACATCTCCATCTACAGGTATAAAGCTGATGGTCCACTTTCCTATTGAAGTGTACAGCAGTGACCAAGGGATCTTCTGCTTTCACCACCTGAGTGTGACAGGCAGCCATTTAAATGGGTGATCCTACAACTGGCAGAGTGGGACCAGGAAGTGAACTACAAAAACCTCACAGTGGTTCCTGCTTGTTGTGGTTGTCATGAACCTGTAACATAAGCAGGGACTCGTTTTCACATGAAGGGACCAAACAGTATAACTCCAGGAAGAGGTGTCAGGCTCTCCTGAGCATAGCCCTGCAGAACTAATGCCCGGTCAACCAAAGATGGTTTTGTGCAACTTTCCGGTAAATGGTACCCTGATAATCAACTCTTTCTTGATGGGTAAAATGAAAAAGCGTACGGAGACCCACACAAAGACACCACACACAAAAATTGCACAGCACCAGAAATTCAACAAGACCCCAATTATCCGATTAGAGTGTAAGCCCACTTGAAACAATGTTCTGCTAAAAGCAGAGACACACACAGACAAAAAGATCAAAAATGTAACCTAACTAGACCCTCATCAACAAACAGTACTCTCCCATACTTTATTAATGGTCATACTACCAAAAGATCCTTTTCATTTCAGATGCCATTTTGGAAAGATATTACCGTACAGCTTCAAGCCAAAATGTTTATCAGTGTATCTGGTTCTCAACATGGCCCCATCTGCGGATACTTAAATCCACCCAGCCGTGGACAGACAAGACAGATCTTTCTACATACCTGAGAAAAGTCTCAGGATCGCAGGAGAATCTGAAAGCTTAATATTCAAGCCTTGGTTTCTTTCAGTAAAAAGCATTGGGAAAGGGCTGTTTAGGCCTCTGAAGGAAGATTCATGGGGTCAGGACCTGCAACAACCACTGGGCAGCTTGCTAACATCTGACTTGCATGACTCCCTAGGCCCAGCTGTAGTGCTGTGTAGTTTCAGACTGGGATTTGAAAGACCCAGGTTCAAAATCCCCATTCTGCCATGTGAAAGTGAGATTCCCCCCTTCAAGTCCTTGTGGGTTTGGCATCACAAAACTGGGCCAGCAGCTGGCCCAAACAGCTGGAACAGTGAAGATTTCTCCTGGGGAGAGGCAGCTGGGGAAGGAAAGGAGAAGAAGTTGAAGACAGGGGAGGTTGACTGGTGGGTGGGAAGAAAAGTAGGAAAAGGGGAGAGGCTATGGAGGATTTCAGGACCATATGAACATATGAAGCTGCCTTATACTGAATCAGCCCATCAAGTTCAGTATTGTCTACTCAGACTGGCAGCAGCTCTCCAAGGTCTCAGGCTGAGGTCTTCACATCACCTTCTACTTGGTCTTTTCAACTGGAGATGCTGGAGATTGAACCTGGGACCTTCTGCGTACAAAGCAGATGCTCTTCCACTGAGCCACGGCCCCTCCCCATGAAAGAGGAAACAGTGGGGGAGTGGAAGCTGAGATTCCCTGCCCCCCACACAAGTCCCCCGCTCTTGATGTGTATGCCTGTTTTTAAAAATTGTATTACCTGCTTAAAAGATCTCTGCAGTTTTCATTTGTTCACCGTTGACGTATTTTCCCCTTTAAATGTTTTCTGTAACAAATCAAGTTTGGCCTGCAAGACTGACTCGGGAGTTTTTCTTTTTTGATCTCTCTCAGAGCACAACGTGGCCCAGGAAAAAAAAAACCCAACACCAATCATTATCAGGACCGGCCCGACCAGTTTAGCAAGCCAGAAACATTACCCTCCTTCCTCTCCACCCTCCTGATGAAAAGCAAAGGGTGGGATCAGAACCCTCCTCCTACACAGGCTGAATTTTTAAAAAAATACACACTAGGACGCCCAGCCAGCCAGTGCGGTTCACCTGCCACACTTGTGGATCTCTGCACGACACAGAGCAACAACAACCAACAACACAGTTACAAAGAGGCGAAACACAGACCAATCTGCTGGCAACTGACAAGTCAGACACATCTGTATCCAACCCTCAGGAGTCCCTAATATGAATTGTCAGAAATAAACAGGAAGAGCAAGAGTGGAGGAAATAGGTCTGAAGAATGCCAACAGAGGAGAGATTGCGGGCGGTGAGAAAGAATGCAGGAATGCAAAGTTGTGATGCATCAAGACTTGTATACCTCTTGTACTGAGCACCCAGGATGGTGTGCTTATCAACTCTGAGCGCGAACTAGTTCCTTCTTAGGCACCAAAGGACTGATTGTCCCTCTTCAGCCTACTCATGCTAGCATCCAGCTGTCGGGATGATACCCTGAATTAGGCCCATCCTACTGGCGCAATCCTTAAGGGGTTTTGGACAAAGAGCCACAGCAGTATTACCACTGAAACCTCTTTTCTGCATCCTTTCTAATCCTCTTTAGAAGTCACGGTGGCTGAAGAGTCCCAACCAGCTCAAGATTCAGAGCGGAACAGCCATCCTTAAGATCGCACCTTCTCACATCAGCCACCTACACGCACCGCGGATCACACATAACCCTCCCCACCCTCCCCATGGGACAGGAGCCAACAAATCCCAGGCGCCAGCTCACCTGGGTACCTAGAAATTTCATTGTGGCACCAAGGATTAGAAAATATGGTCATTAAAATACAAAACGCTGAAGACTGAGCCTGGCTCCTACATTTCTGGGGATGGTTCCTAGAACCTAAGAAAATTGGTCAAGGCCTGCCATGGGACAGTCCCAGTCAGCTGCCCAGATGGCCATGCTTAGCTTTAGCAGCAGATCCACACCATGGGACTTCAGACCATTCTCCGGGCATCACCCACAGACAGTAACACTTGTCCTTGTAACTCCATGGGGCAAAGGTATAGGAAGTCTGTTTTTATTTGAAGCAGTACACACACTGCCGGCGATACATAAAGAATAAACAAAAGATATAAAGACAAGGGAGAAGGCTGGGTTAGGACCAATACTCCCTCTAAGGAGTGGAGGCTTGTGAGCAAAAATTCTATTTTGTGAGCTGCTGGCATTAAATTTGTGAGCGAGCAATTTGGTTACTGCATAAATCAGGTTGCTCTGGAGCCATCCTTCCTGAGCTAAGACAAAAACGTGCTGGAGGCTAAAAAACTGTGAGCTAGCTCACACTAACGCAGCTTAGAGGGGACATTGGTTAGGACCTGTGAAGAGAAACCAAGGAAGAAGAGTGGAAAAAGAGTTGGTTTTTATACCCCATTTTTCTCTACCTTAAGGAGTCTCAAAGCGGCTTACAATCGCCTTCCCTTCTCTCCCAACAGGCACCTTGTGAGGCAGGCGGGGCTGAGACAGTTCTGAGAGAACCGTGACTGACCCAAGGTCACCCAGCTGGCTGCATGTGGAGGAGGAGTGGGGAATCAAACCTGGCTCTCTTAACCGCTGCACCATGCTGGAGGTGGTGCTGCTGGGCTGGGAGTGTTGATCAATTCCCACACTGCTTCCTTCTCCTAACCATGGCCTCACAAGCCACCTGCCTGACAGTCTCACAGAGGTGGCAATGAGGGTCAGACAAGAAGCACTGCAGGGCCGTGTTAAGACTACGGAGAAGCTGAAAGGGAGTGGAAGGTCGCCAACTTGCAGACCACTGTAGGGTCTCACCCTGCAGGATACTGCTAACAAGTACTGTGCAATCTCAGGACTGTTTATCTGAAATGTTCTGGAGAGATCCAAAGCGCTGGGATAACTGACAGGAGTGGACCAGTTCTCCCTGGGGATCTGAGCTTCCATTAAACAGGAAGCTTTGTATTATTTAGGAACTGGGTCTGTATACACAAGAATTTAATCCAAGCAAAAAAAGAAGACAGACTTGCCTGTCCTCGCTTCCCCACACACACACACACGCACACTTTTAAAATGCCTGGGTGCGTGAATAAATCAACACCACCACAGACTCCCAGCAACAGGAGATTTACCCAGACATTTAATCTGTTCTAAGCAGAAAACCAAAGAAATGGGCCCAAATGTCTTCTCCACAATTTGAAGCTTCGGGGTGAGGGGAAAAGAGGAGTTCATACTCAGTGGGGGACAGAAACCAGATCAACGGTCCTCTGGACTCCATTACAAGAAGCAAGATCTGGGTTACCTGAAGCAAGATTGTCAGATCTTACAACAGCGCTTGGTGTCGTCTATCATGATCTCTTGATCCACCGCCTCACTGACTTACGAGTCCGTGGGACAGTCTTGAAGTGGCTGGTCTCATTTCCCCAAGGTCGGGGACAGAGGGTGGCGCTGGGGGAGAAGAGATGTCTACTAAAGGTAAAGGTTTCCCTTGCTCGAAATCTAGTCATATCTGACTCTAGGGGGCGGTGCTCATATCCGTTTCCAAGCCGAAGAGCCAGCACTGTCCGAAGACATTTCTGTGGTCATGTGGCCAGCATGACTAAATGCTGGGGCAAACGGAATGCTGCTACCTTCCCACCGAAGTGGTACCTATTTATCTACTTGCAATTTCTTGCTTCGAACTGCTAGGTCGGCAGGAGCTGGGGCCAGAGATGGGAGCTCACTCCATCACATGGCACTAGGGTCTCGAACTGCCAAACTACAGACCTTCCGGTCTGCAGCTTGGTGTCTTAACCTCTGAGCCGCCACAGCCCTTAGACATCAACTAGACACCCACTAATATGCGGAGTGCCTCAGGTGGCGATCCCCTCCCCAATGCTGTTTAATATCAACATTCGCCCCCTCACCGAGCCGGTTTGGAGTTTCGGGCTTGGGTGTTATCAGTACCATCTTATGCAGCCCGGACTACACAGCCTTGGATTTCAGTGACACCAATACTGGGGACTGTGCATACTGATGTATATTGTTTTAATGTTGTTTTAATGGTTTTAATTAATTACTATTATTACTACTTTGTTGTAATGCTCTAGGGCCTAAGTAAATCGTGATCCGCCCTGAGCCTGTTCGCAGGGAGGGCGGAATATAAATTAGAATAAATAAATAAATGCTGATCGTCTATATCTGATATATATCTGATATATATTCTATATCCCAGTTATATCTGCTGATGGGCAGTCACGCAGACTCTGTCCCCAAAAAATCTGGCCAAGGGTTTGGAGGCCATGGTGGGAATGGTTGAAGCAAAGCCAGTTGAAGCTGAATCCAACTAAGACAGAGGTTCTGTGGTGGGAGGGAGACTCAGGATTGGGAAGCCAACTCCCAGCACCTGCCGTCAGGAGTCTGGGGGTTGATCTTGGACCCTGTTCTATCTACAGAAGTCAGGATCGCCAACCTTGTCTGGCGGGTGTTTTTCCAACTGCGCCAAGTCAGGCATCTGGCCCCCTATCTGTCTTGCCCTGACCTTGCCACAGTAAATCCATGCAATAGTCCAGGCTGGATTACTGTAACTTGCTTTACGTAGGGCTACCCTTGAAACTGACCCGGAAGCTCCAACTGGCACAAAATGCAGTGGTGTGGGTCGTTATGGGGACCCCACAGAGGGCACACATATATCCAGTGCTGCATAAACTGCATTGGTTGCCTGTGGAGCACCAGATCAAATTCAAGGTTTTGGTGCTTACCTTTAAAGCCCTTAATGGTCAGGGACCTAGATACCTTCGGGACCGCCTCTCTCCATATGTCCCCCAAAGGGCATTAAGATCAACAGGCAAGAATCTTCTGGTGGTCCCTGGGCCAAAAGATGTCTGGCTGGCCTCAACCAGGGCCGGGGTCTTTTCCACCCTGGCCCCAGCTCTGCGGAGTGACATCCATGCCCTGTCTGATCTATTAACGTTTCACAGGGCATGTAAGGCAGAGATATTCCACCAGGCCTTCGGTTGAGGCCAGCGACGGTCCCTTACATCTGCCTGGCACCCCCCTATGACTGAATGCTAGCACTGCCATCTTGTTTTTAAAATGTTCTGAGATGTTTAAATGCTCTGAATGTTTAAATATTGAGTTATGGTTTTAACTTATTTTACACTGTACTGAATTAAATTGTTGTGACCTACCCCGAGCCTCACGCAAGCAGGGAAGGGCGATCAAAAAATCTAATCTAAATCTGCGCTAGTTTTTTTCTGCTCCAGCCCACTCAAGATGAAGTAACAAAGGAAAGAGAACTTCTCCTGTTATTCCACATCAGTCATGATTAAACATCAACCAGATTTAGATATTTTGGAGAAACCACAGAGCACAGCAAATGAAACAAGAGGAACGCGGCTGCTTTACTGACAAAAAAAAAATACGGGAATTCTTTTCCCGTTCTCGACATTTGTTTAAAACCTGCCTGCTGCTGAAAAAAGCGGTAAGCAACATGTTCTGAAGGAAGAGTGCTAGTGGGCCCAAGACTCAGACATTCTTCTCTCTTTTGTGCCACCCCCTAACATAAGGGATGCTAGATATATTTAGTCCCACATTCTACTTGCCTCGTCTCCATGTTAAGCCTTCCTCACCAGGCCTCGTTGCTAAGACACATGCAGGGACTGGCACATAAAGGAAAGTCCAAAAAATCCTAAATTAGAGGCTTCTCCACTTTGCAAAGCACAGGAAAGATGACAGAGCTATCTGATGGGGAGAAGGGAAATGCAGCTGCTGGTGGTATGCAGCTCCACCCCACCCAACAGAGGAAGAACTGCTGCTGACCCGCGGGTCTAAGGAAACTCACCGGAGGAGAGGACAGCAAAGCTAGTGGGTGGAGGCTCATCGGGATGGAATTCAGAGCCTGCCAGGCCTGTGCGCCGCAGCTGCCGTTTTTCAAGTAACCACCCCTACCTATCCCTTACACCTTTCCCCTGTAATCTGTGGTGCGAACGTCACAAGGAGCTCACCAGCTTTTGCAGAACCGGAATAGCTGCACCTTGCCCAGCCCCACCCTTCGACTCTCTCCCTGAGAACCAGAGCCTTCCCCCTTCGTTAGAAGAAAACGAAACAGTCAAGTAATGCCCAAGGTGAGGAAGATCTGCTCTCAACGGCAGTTTAGTCTGCTCGGAACACAAGCTTGCAAAGAATCGGCAACAATTCCGGGCAGAAGCCCACTCTGAAGCCTCCAAACAGATTTGTTTTCTTACATCAATTATTTCATCAAAAATTTCTTTCATCGGTTTCATCAATGCGGTTATTGGTAACGTGCCGCCATTCGAGAAAGTTGCTCAGAGGGAAGTTCAAATCAAAAGTTGGAACAGCAAAGGTCCATACAGATGGCCTATAAATAGCAGCAGTCCAAGAATGAATAAACTATTTTGTTACCGAGAAATATTTTAGATTAAAAAAAACACCCCTCAGTGAACAAAAATGTCTCGACTAAAACAGAAACAGACTCGAGAAGCAAAGAGACCCAGAAGGCTTCCCAAGAGAAACAGCTATTTATATCCCACTTTTCGACCTACTGAGCAGGGCCACCACAGACAACCTCCCCCCCCCGAAAGATTCTTCCTGGGCCACCACCCAATAACACATTTAAAGAAACACCAAGTTAGGAAAGAAAAGGAGGAAAGGGGGGTGGAAATATCAAGAGAGGCACATGTATACACTTGGGGAAAGAGGAGGAAGGAACCCATCAATGCTCAAGAAGGGAAAAGCCTCCCAAGAAATCCAGATTCTCTCACTTTAATTTTGCTTGACTAGGAAATATCCCAGGTGCCCTCTTGATGCAGAAGGATTAAAGTGAACAATTTTGGATTCTCAGAGAGAATTGTTACAGGGTCGCCATAAATCAGCTGTGACTTGGCAGCCACAAAAGAAAAATAGAGAATTCCAGATGTCTCTGAATCTATCTGCTAGGACCATCGGACATCCTGGCGGTCGATCCCTTGTTGTCACAGGAGGTCAAAATGAGGCAGGTGGACTGTCTGGCTTCTCAGGCCCCCAAAGCAATCTTGGCCCCAGGTAGTTTTGCAACTCTGGCTCCTCCCCCACCCCAGCAACTCACAAATCAGATCACACATATCAAAACTCCGAACAATATGAAAAGAATCCAAAAAGCCCCCACCCAGCTGCAGTTATACAATGCAGATCAATCAGAACCATCAGATCACAAAAAGATCTTCAGTACACATCACTGCCATTTACAACCAACTGATGATTGGCTTGAACACAGTTTGAGTCCAGTGGCACCTTTAAGACCAACCAACTTTTATTCAGAGTGTAAGCTTTCGTTTACAAAGCACACTTCTTCAGGCAAATGGAATAAAAACTCCTCAAGGGTTACTTACAGGAAAAAAGAGGTGGGGGGGCAGCCATTAGGAAGGGTCAGTCATAGCCAACATGCATATGCAGAGCTGAAATTGGACCCCGTGGCCGGTAAGATCAATAGATAGCAGCAAATTAGTACGTAAATGCAAAAGTTAACAAAAAGATGTGAGAATGAAGCTAGAGTCCAGCAGTATCCCCAGCATTTACATGCTAATTTGCTGCCATCCATTGATCTTACCGGCCACCTGATCCAAGTTCACCTCTGCATATGGGCTCTGAGTGGCCCCTCTTAATGGCTGCCCCCCACCCTCTTTTTTCCTGTAAGTAACCCTTGAGGAGATTCTGTTCCATTTCTCAGAAGAAGTGTGCCTTGCACATAAAAGCTAATACCTTGAATAAACCTTGGTTGGTCTTAAAGATGCCACTGGACTCAAACTTTGTTCTGCTGCTTCAGACCAACACAGCTACCCACCTGAGTTTTTGATCATTTGTTTGCAATTTCTAAACAAATTGTCAACCTAACATGTGGCTCAGCTGTTAGCAGGGGTTATCCCCTTTGTTAACCCAACAGATTATTATGGCCATATATATATATATCTCAGAAGCTTGCATGCCACCCTTTCTGACCTGCTCAAGGCAGCTCATAACTACACCTCCCTGAAGTTTCAATGAGAACTGGTGATTAGCCCAAGGTTACACCGTGGCTAAGCAAGAGTGGAACCAAGGCCCCTTCTGTCTTAATCCAACACACAAACCACTGACTACACCAAAAGGTTTCAGAGAGAGACTAGGTTTTGAGGAGGGATCTGAACAGAGAGAGAGAGAGAGAGAATGAGGCGGTATCATGTAGGGAATCAAGAAGCGACTCCCAGGCAGCAAGTGACAATGGCCTCTTGTTCACTTGGTGGAGACTAACTCAATGTAAACAAGATGACAAAAATGCAACCTTAGGAAGTCACGTCCAAGAGGAAAATAGGGGATTGAGGGAAGAGCCTGAACTGAAGGTGCTTCTTAACGGGAGCAGTTTGAACTGACTCCTGCTGACTTCCCAGTGTAGAATGACAAACAATCCATCAAGGCAAAGGACTGTGGGACCAAAGAAAGAAGTGATCTAGCCTCCATACAAATCTAAAAACCCAGTGGAAAATTTAGAAAGGGGACAGCAAGCAAACAGCAGCATACAAAAGGATCTAAAGAAACTCACATATTGAGGACAGGGCGGCAAGCTGTACTTTGTAGATAGCCTCATAGAACACTCTGGCATGGGCAACCGGACTGAACAGAGGCAAGCCGTAATCCCCACACACACACACAAAACCCCCAAGGTGATTATGAACCTGTGAATGCAAAACAGAACTGTCCCAGAATTTTTGGTGCCAACATCAGAAAATCCAGTGGAGGAAAGTGCCGTCAAGTCACAGCTGATTTATGGCAACCTTGCAGGGTTTTCAAGGCAAGAGACAAACAGAGGTGGTTTGCCCTTGCCTGCCTCTGCAAAGCAACCCTGGACTTCCTTGGCCTCCCATCCAAGTACTAACCGGGGCCAACCCTGCTTAGCTTCCAAAATCAGTTCCTGTTCACTTCAAAGAGGCCTGAGCTGGAAAACTTCTGAGTAGATCATGTCTCTGTTAGGAATGTGCACTTGGATATATCCAGTCCAAATACTTCATCAGTATTTTCCAGATATATTCCAGTCCCCAGGTGGTATCCAGGATTTTCCAGGAAATGGATCCTGAGAAATCCTGTAAATATTCGAGATTAGTCGGGAACATCAGGAGTCAGCATTTGAAGACTCCCAGGACAGACCACACACACACACAAAACTACATGCTTTCCTGGGCTTGGTATCAGCTTGCAGTGTTGGTTGCACTTTGAGTCTGTCCTTTGGTTTTGTTAGTCTGGCAACATTGTATTCTTTGCAGGAGTTGGGTTTTGTCAGGTTTGCAGTAGATTCTCTGGTTTGACATTACCTTTTATTCTCAGGTTGTCCACTGGTACAGATTCTCTGGTTTTATGTTTGTTAGGCGGGCAACAGTGCTCCTAATCAGGCTGTCTTGAACTATTCTCTAATTTGACACTGGGTTGGATTTTCAGGTTGTACACGTGTTGTGTTAGGCTTGTCACATTGTCCCACGGTTCTGCCACGATTCCCTGGTTCTGCATTGATTCTCTGGGCTTGCTGGCTCTGTTTGCTTTGAGATGCTTTTGGCCAAGGGCTGCATTGTTCACTCGTGTCCAACTATTCTTTGCCCCGGAAAAAGCATGAAATTCCCCACCCACAGTAAGCAATGGAGGATGGCTGGAGGCACCTTGTTCAGGGGACAACGGAACTGGGCCTCCTGGTCCAATTCACTTGAAATTCGGGGGTTATTTAAAAGATAGGTAGAAGACAAAGAAAAGGTTGGATATATACCCCCTCACTAACCAAAGGAGTCTCAGATCAGCTTACCCTTCCCCACAACAGGCACCCTGTCAGGTAGGTGGGGCTGAGAGAGCTCTTTCAAGGACTGCTCTTGAGAGAAGTGTGTGACTGACCCAAGGTCACACCAGCAGCTGCATGTGAAGGAGTGGGGAATCAAACCTGCTTCTCCCAGATTAGAGCCCGCGCTCCTAACCACTACACCAATTGGCTCCACTGCAATTTTGGTACAATATGGTCACCAACTAGCCCCTACAGACCTCTGAAAGACTCCCCATAGGGAATAATGGAGATGAACAATAACGGCACCCTGGGGAAAAAACCAAATCCAAATATCAAACCACTAATCCAAATCCAAAAGGTGCCAATTTTTTTTTTTTAGCTTCACATCCCTACTCTCTGTCTCTCATGCTGCCGCCCATAATGGTGCCCCAAATCCACTGCCTCAAGCAGCTGCTTCATTATGCTGCATGGAAGAGCTGCTTCTGGGGTCCCCCCCCCCAGTCCTGGGCTCTTTTATAGCATTTTTCTAAGTACGATGGCAATTTTTAGCATCCATCTACACAGCCCACCTCACCCTTGGTGTATTCCTTCCCCCTTCAGCATGACACTACATCACCCCCACCAACGCAGTTAAGAGACTGAGGAAGCCGTGAGGAATAGCCCATAAGAACAGCAAGTTAGCGAGAAAAATAGGCGCATGCAGGAATGAATGAGTTGGAAAGGGTGGGAAGCGGGGTTTTTTTTCTTCTTCTCCGCACTGAGCCAGCGCTTGATCCGTGGGCAGTCACGCAAACGTCAGTAGGAGGAAGGCAGGCGAGTCTAGAGAAGACCTTTCCTTGGGCAGAGTACAGAGGAAACTGCAACAGGCAAAGGGATCTTTTCTCATGGCATCTAGGAGAATCTTGCTCCATGCCAACCCAGCTGACAAATGGAAAGCAAGTGCCTATAAAGGGTTAATTATGGGACAAATCTTTCCAGCTCAGTCCTATGGGGAAGATTTATTTTTAAAGAACTATATCTGGCTCCAGTAGAATGCTCCAAGTGGCATGCCCAATTCCGTGTGTAAAATAAGATTAAAAATCCACGGGAAGAATAACATGAGACAGCAAGTGTCTCAAACCCGCAAAAGCCATAAAGCAGACGCAAATAGCAACGGTGCATTATTATAAGAGCCATCTAATACCAGCACAAAGGAGCACTCCTGACCTGGATGGCCCAAGTTAGCCCGATCTCGTCAGATCTCGGAAGCTACACGGGGTGGGTCCTGGCTAGGACTTGGATGGGAAACCACCGAGGAAGTCCAGAGTCCCTATGCAGAGGCAGGCAATGGCAACTTGCCTCTGTTCAGCTCTTGCCTTGAAAACCCGATGGGGTCACCGTAAGCTGGCTGTGACTTTACGGCACTTTTCGCCACCACCAGGACAAGCACAAGGTAATCTGGACAATAGTGAGCCAGATAGAAATAATTCAAACCCTGCCCTAATGACACCATCACCAAAAAAAAATAGTCATTTCTCAGTTACCAGCTTACCCTCAAAATGCTGACGGGTCAAACCAGACAACAGAGCTACAAATAAGAAAAGCACCACTGGGGCAGACCAGTGGCCCATTTAGGCCACCATCCTGTTTCACACCGTGGCCCACCAATTGCCCTGGAAGGCCAACACAGAGAGCACAGAGAACAAGCTACACAGGAGACAGTAAATATAAGGTCTCCCACAGGATCTGTAAACTCAGAAGTGAAGTCTCTACTGCCATTGTTTGTTTTACGTGCTTGGCAAACTTTGGTTTGCCCGAGGGATGAATCTATACAAGGAAGCAAATGCACAGAGCCAGTCTGTACGCTGTGCCACTGCCATCACAGCAGGTTAGGGCCAGAAACATTTCTAGTGTTCACCAGCAACACATTCTAAGACCTAATCGAAGATTTTTCTAACCCGGATCTTCGAAGTTCTTCTTGGAAGCAGTGGCTGCCTTGGACAATCAGGCCTGGTGTTGTCTCTTCTGACTGACGGCATCTCAGTGGTTAGGAAGAGAAAGGTGTTTCCCAACATCTGTACCCAAGATGCATTTTGGAGATGCTGGGGATAGAAACTGGGACCTCCTGCCCGTGAAGCAAGAGCTAGGGAACATCATAGCTCCTCCCTGTGAACTCTCTGCTGAACTGCCCACTCACTATGGAAAAGAAGAGGTGTCTAGATTCCTAGAGGGGACTGGTGTGTCCGTGAGTAATCAAACCATCAGATTAAGCATCCTGTGAGAACCCCAGACATGGCTAGCAGCACAAGCTGGCAAATCCCAGTTCCCGCCACACCTCAGCCACAGTATGTGGCCTTAGGCAAACCTCAGCCTCCACCCTTCAACCGCAATATGGAATTAAGGATACTGTCCTGTAATAAATTGCAAGAGTTCTGAAATAACCTACCTGGAGTGGATTGAACACTTGAAGTGTGCTGCCTACAAGCTGAGTACTGTGTTCACTGCAAACAGCGCGAGAACCCACGAGTCACCATACAAGGTACTTCCTTACAGCACCACTACCTGGGAAGGAAGTACCTGAAGAGGTACTTCCACTTCTAGGATACAGCCCTTTAAGGGACGAGTCATAAGAAGGGAGGCATCAGCAATGCACAGGAATACCCCCTTCAGAAAGATGAAGTCATGGTCAGAGTTGTCATCTGGGTTACATCAATCCACACACCCGCCCAAGTAAGCATAGCTCATCTGTTTGCATGCAAACTTCTACCTACTTCACCGGCCATCGACTCTGCTCGGTCTGAGTTATAAACCAAAGGGAAGCACAAAGACAGGAGCGGTTCCCCATCCCACTCGCAGACCAATCTGGGAAAGGTCACTGGGAGAGAAAAAGGAATAACCACGTGGGTCTCCCTAAGCAACCCCCTCTTCACTCAGGTAGGTCCCCGATCTATTTCACAGCACCACCGGCCAGCGCAGGAAACCCAAACAGGGAGCTGTCTCAGCAACACAGTCCTCTGGCAAAAGATGGCTCTTCCCTCACTCACAGGCTCTAGCCCTAGATCTTGCTTCCTTCCTTTATGCTGTTCTTCAGTTGTCAAGCAAGTGAGTCACCCTCCCCACCCGTATATGACTGTAAGGGGAAAATGGG
The DNA here is from genome assembly GCA_029375565.1 of Gekko gecko. Classification (NCBI taxonomy): domain Eukaryota; kingdom Metazoa; phylum Chordata; class Lepidosauria; order Squamata; family Gekkonidae; genus Gekko; species Gekko gecko. The sequence continues at coordinate 18,496,743 of JAPDNY010000001.1, read as the reverse complement.
GGGAGGAGAACCCCCACAATCTAGACCTCCATTCAGCGGCTACCCCCATGTTCTGCAACTTTCCAGAGTATTCCTTTTTTTCAGGGAGGGGGCAGAGAAAGAACCAGCACTGGTTCATTCAACTGCAGCTTTGCTGGATTCTACGGTCCCTGTCCTTCAACCCCGTGTCCAATCGGTGGCTTCCCAAGTCATTCTGCAAACCAACGCCTATGCCGTAGACAGGTAGAAGTGCAGCAGGACACCACTCCTTTCCTCCCTCCCCCTCCAGCTATTAGCCCGTTACCTGGACAGTGTTTGCCACTAATGCAACCACGGAAAGAACCCTCACATCCATCATTTGAAGGGAGAGCTGAGCCAAAAGGATTGCTCTTGTGGACTCCTTGTGAACCCTAGTCCTTGTCCCCAGTACGCAGGTGAGTTTGCCACTTTTCTGTCTCACTTGCCCTACCTGGTTGGACAACAGCCCAAAACATGCAGAAATTTCACACTGGAAGCTTCTTCTCCTGGCATGAAGCAAATGGGATGGGAATAGACACCTGCTCCATTTCTACACATCCAGAGGGCTTTTGAAAGAAAGCAGCGAGAGACTTTTTAAAAGGCAGCAACCTCATATGATCAGCACCTTCAAAGTGTCATGGAAGGGAGAACCCAGCCAGGTTCAACTTCCTTCTGCTTCTATTCTGCCCCATTGGCCACAAACCTGTAAGAGCATCCCTAGAGCAGACCAAAGGTTCATCGCATGCAGCATCCTGTTTCCACAGCGACCAACCAGATGCCCCTGGGAAGCCCATGAAAAGCGGCAGCCCCCTCCAGTTTTTTTCAACCTCTAGCAGCTGGTATCCAGAGACATGCTACATCTCAGCCTGGAGGCTCCCTTTCATCATGACAGCTAATAACTACTAATAACCCCCCCCCCCAAAAAAAAGCATATGTCTATTGCACTTTAAAAGCTATACATGCTAGTGAACACCATAGAATCTTTTTAAAAAAACAGCATCATGATCACACACACACACTGATGTAGCAAGTGAAGCTTTTCCCTTGACCTGGACAATTTCACCCTCTGCATTCTGGCATCTGAACCAGGGTGAGGGTACCAAAACGCACAGGAGCAATACCAGCAAGAAAACGATGACAACCCCAAGCTTTCCCCCCACGCCAGCGCTGTAAGATTGGAGGGACGGGGTGAAGAAGAGGAGTCACATCTGCTCAGGTTTTCCTTTCTGTGCAGTTCTTTAAAACACGAGAACGCCTTACCTTCTCTACTGGGAATCCCAAGCAAGGCACATGGGGTGGAGGGAGCCCCACGCTTGCCCATATCACCCCCCACAAAAATCCACACTGGCTCCCATCCAACCATTACCTGCTCATCGACGGTGGGCAGGGGGCTCCGGCCGCTGTTCGACATGGCTCCCGTTGGCAGGGCCTGAGGGGGTCTCCCCCCAGCTGCTCAGTTCCTTCTCCTTCCTATTCCCTGACCCAGCTGGAAGGGGGTCGGGTTCCTCTTTCTCCTCCTCACGGTGACGGGGGCGGCCAAGCCACCAGCATGGGGGAAAATAGGGCTCAGTAGATGACTGGGAAGCACTAGCACCGACTACACATGGGGGGGTTCGTCGCCAAGCCGGGTCTCGGTGGAGGCTGCCCGGCTTGATGGATCACGCGAGACCGGGGATGAGGTGCTGGGACGAGGCCGCACCGGTCGAAAATCCCGAACTAGGGAAAACCCGAGCACTGAAGCGAGCGTAGGCTTATATAGAAGCCCCCAAGTCCCGCCGCGCCGCCACGGCCGGGCTCGGACACCGTCTTCCCGTCCTCGCCGGTGCCCGAGCTCCGCTCGCTCCCCCTTGGCTTCACTCAGCGGCGGCTCCCAACATGGCCGCCTCTGCCGGGCTTCGGGAACTTCCGCGGGACTTCCGGAAACACCCGAAAGTGGCCTCCGCGGCAACAGCTGCTTCGCGTGCCTCGTTGCGGTCATTCAACCTCTTCGGCGGAAATACCCGAAACCCAAGCCGACTTTCTTCCCACGGTGTACGGAAAGACCCGAACTTCCTAGGGAAGATGGGATTGGTCAAACAAGAAGAGGAGGAGGAGCGTTTTTGAGGGAAAGGGGGCGTGGCTAGCTCTCGCTCGCTCTCCTTTTCAGAATGTCCCGGGGGGGGGGGGGGAGCAGCAACATCCGGAACTGGGAAGTTCGGAAACAACCGAATGGGCTTCGGGCTGGGAAGCTACGGAAACAGCCGAATTCGTTTGCTCACCTGGGCTGTGCATCCTTGAGACGAGGGAGTCCTTTGATGAGCGGGATTTTAGGGCAGATCGGGATCTGCCACCTGTTGAAAGCGCTGTCAAGTTGCGGGCTACTGATGGCGACTCTGTAGGTTTTTCAGAGCAAGAGATGAACAGAGGTGGCTTGCTGTGGCTTACCTCTGCGTAGCAACCTGGGGCTTTCTGAGAAGCCTCCCATTCAAATACTAATCAGGGCCGACCTTGTTCACCTTCTGAGATCTGAGGCGATCAGGCGAGCTTGGGCCATCCAGGTCAGCCCTACCTAGGGTTGCCAGGTCTGGGTTGGAAAATACCTGGAGACTTTGGGGGTGGGTCCGAGAGAGGGTGGGATTTGGGAGGGGCCTCAGCATGGTACAGTGCCATAGAGCCCACCATTCTTACATACATAGACCTTTATTGGCATAACACATCAACAGTAGGGAAGATAATGGGACAAGTTGATATAACAACACAAGTTACACGGCCAAAGATATACTTCTCATCATTAGTAAGCTCAGTTAGTGCTATAACAATCCCAATGAACATAAAAAAGTTATTACGACCCACCATTCAAAGCAGCCATTTCCTCCAGGGGAACTGATCTCCATGAGCTGGAGATCAGTTGTAAAAGCGGGAGATCCCTAGGCCCCACCTGGAGGCTGGCAAGCCTAGGTTGGCTACCTGGACAGAATGGTGAATTCCAGGAGAATAGCTGCATTGGTCTGTAACTGCATCATCAACATTACAGCTTTGTTTGGGATTTAACGGACAGCACGGCTTGGACTACACACATCCAATTGACACAGCAATGTTCTTGTTATTCCAGTTGACACTGGAATACATCCCTGTTGTTTTTTCCTTCTTGTTATCATGAACAATACTGCTGCTGGAATTGGCTGCTGGTCTCATCCTGCATCAGTGTTTTGCATGCATGTGTCACAGGCTAGACTTTTTGCCTTTTGAAGCCTTTCAGACCAACTGCTGACTGCTTTTCTCTGTATGTCAATTTTTAAATTTTACTTTATTTACATCCTGCCATTCGCCCCGATGGGGACCCAAAGCGGCTTATGGTGTTCTCCTCTCTTGTATTTTATCCTCACAACAACCCTGCAAAGTAAGTTAGGCTGAGAGTGCGTGGCTGGCCCAAAGGTCACCCAGCAAGCTTCCATGGCGGAATAGGGATTCGAACCTGGATTTCCCAGATCCCAGTCTGACACTTTAACCTCTACACCACGTTGGTTCTCAGCAGGGAGGCGCTCTAATTAACAAAGAAGATAGGCTAAAATGCTATGAGGCTGTTGGCAACCTATTTTATCACAAGCAGAAAACAAAGGATAGAAATATGTACAGAGATAATAACTCTTATTGTGTGTATACGTATATAATCTTTTCATTTAAAAATATCTGGAATTAACTTTTCTAAATATTTACATCGTTTTATAACAAAGTTTGAGTCCAGTGGCACCTTTATACAAAGTTTTATTCAAGGTATAAGCTTTCGTGTGCAAGCACACTTCTTCAGATACCTGAAGAATACCTTGACTAAACCTGTGTAGGTCTCAAAGGTGCCACTGGATTCAAACTTTGTTCTACTGCTTCATACCAACAAGGCTACCCACCTGGATCTACACTGTTTTATGTTATCCTAAAAGATTAACATCGCAATCCTATACAGAGTTACCCCAGTCTAAACCGTGACTTGGATAGCCCAGGCTAACCCGATCTTATCTCAGAAGCTAAGCAGGGTCAGCCCTGGTTAGTACTTGGATGCAGTGTTCCCTCTAAGCTGAGTTCGTGTGAGCTAGCTCACTGTTTTTTAGCTTCTGGCTCGCACATTTTTGTCAGCTCAGGAAGGATGGCTCCAGAGCAAACTGATCTATGCAGTAGCCAAATCGCTCATTCACAACTAGGATTGCCAAGTACTTACCATAATTTGGCGGGGGATACACAGTCCCCGGCCGGAACGTTCCTCCATGGAACACCCACACTGCATGACGCTGTTGCCAGGAAGTGATGCCGGGCGACGCTCTGGCAATGGGGCTGGAAACTTGATGGTACCATCGAGTTTCCAGCCCCATTGCCAGAGCATCACCTGGCGTCACTTCCTGGCGACGGCATCATGTGCCGTGTCTCCCCCACCCCCCCGGGAATGGTCCTGCCAAGAAGTTTCCATCCCCCGCCAAATTATGGTAAGTTCTTGGGAAACCTGCTCACAACTATAATGCCAGTAGCTCACAAAGTAGAATTTTTTGCTCACAAGACTTCACAGCTTAGAGGGGGCATTGCTTGGATGGCAGACCACCAAGGAAGTCCCGGGTTGCTATGCAGAGGCAGGCCATGGCAAACCACCTCCGAACCTCTCTTGCCTTGAAAACCCTCCAGGGTCACCATAAGTCAGCTGTGACTTGACAGCAAAAAAACAAAAATAGAAACCAATGCAATAATGCTGCATATAGGAAACCACTCTAAGAACAGAACTGAGAACTGAACATTTTAAAAGTGCAATGAAAACCCACACATACAGACCCCAGTTATAATTACTAGCCAGGCTAAGTCAACCTTTTAAAATAACGGGGTAGGCCTGAATTCCACCCCTAAATATAATGGATTGAATCCAACAGAGCATTCCTGTGCATAGAAGGATCACTGCCCACAGAATATGATTTTTTTTTTCGCTTCAGTTATCTATGAACATATATAATCAACCCTGGAAGGGGACTCTAGCCTTCTGGTATCTATGCCACAGTCAGTTTGCTGACCCCTCAGGTGCCACCCTTATCAGAAAATTATAGCTTATCACACTTATCAGGGTGGGGATTTGAAACCGGGTCTCCCAGATCCTAGCCAGAACTCTCTGAGCAAAGCATTTGGACATTACATAGTAACATCACCAAATGGACTGCTTGCATTTCACTGCCACAGTGGTGGAGAATTTTATGTGCCCAGAGACTGGAGATCCCTGACCTCAGGCTAGCCTGATCTCGTCAGATGTTTGAAGCTAAGCAAGGTCGGGCCTGGTCAGTATTTGGATGGGAGACCACCAAGGAAGTCCAGGGTTCCTACACAGAGACAGGCAACTGCAAATCACCTCTGAACGTCTCTTGACTTGAAATCCCTACAGGGTCACCATAAATCGGCTGTGACGATGAGGAAAAAAAAGGAGTCTGGGAAACGTGAATTAATTAATTCATTAATTAATTGGATTTCTACCCCGCCCTCCCAGCCAAATCCGGCTCAGGGCGGCTTACATAAAAACATGTAGATTACAGCGAATGAATAAGTTACATTAAAACACAAATGACAATTAAAACAATTCAACCATAAAAGTGCTGGTAGGTGTTGTCATCAGTTTGGTGGCGGTGGCCACTATTCAACGTTCTCAGCTCACCCTCGGCTGGCCGCCTTCATTTTTAATTTGTTCTTGCGGGGATTGATGTCCTTTGGACCCTTGGTGAAAATTCCAGGAATCCAGGGCCCTCTCTCATTCCATTGTTGGCTGTTAGCGATTGATGGTGGTGGCGGCCCCCTAAAGCCTGGCGGGAAAGCTCCGTTTTACAGGCCCTGCGGAACTGTAAAAGGATTTCATCCAGTTTAAGAAATGGGCAATTAACACACTCCTAAACAGAGTTACTTTTTTTTATCTCAGTGGGCTTAGAAGAGCGTAACTCTGTTGAGGATTGCACTGCCAGTTGCTCAAGTGAAAACAGAATCCAGATGAATGCATTTTATGGGCCGTTGCTATGCTTTGCAGCATATAAGAAGTAGGGGGAGAGGCAGACCCTCTGCTAGTAAGGACCTCCAGTTGCTGCACTAATTTCCCCAATCCTTCATACCAGGAGCTGAGAGTGATGCATTGGCCCCATCCATTCTCTTTCCCTCTCATTTTAACCTCACAGCCACCCTGCAAGGTAGGTCATTCGAGTGAGATTCCTCAAGCTGCCTGTGTATCCAGAAACAGTATAACATTTATCTTTATTTGTTTTTAATTAAGTTCCTTGATAACCCTGCCTTTTCCCCCGATGGGGTCCCGAAAGCAGCTTACATGATTCTCCTCTTCTCTATTCAACCCTCGCGTCCCTGTGACGTGGGTGAGGCTGAGAGTGTGTGACCGGCCCAAGGTCACCCAGCAGGTTTCCATGACAGAATGGGGTTAAAATCTGGGTCTCCAATATCCTACCCCTGCATACACTCTAACCACTACACCGCACTGGGATATGGGGGACTGCCTTACAATGGTTTTCTTCCTTTCTCCATGGTCGGGGACAGAGGGTGGCCTTGGGGAGAGGATCTCTTGGCGGTACCCACTGGAATGCAGTGTGCCACAGGGGGTGAACCTCTTGCCTATGTTGTTTAGCATCTGTATGTGCCCCCTCAGCCAGTTGGTCTAGGGGTTTGGGCTGGGTTGTCACCAGTACACAGATGACACCCAGTTTTAACTGTTACTGGAGGGACGGACTCTGCCCCAGATACTGTGGACAGGGTGCTGGAGGCAATGGCTGGATGCTCACAGCAGAACTGGCTGAAATTAAATCCAGGGAAGAAGAAGGTTCCATACTTGAGCCATGAGGGGGGAGATCAGGAATCCGGCTTCCAACCCTGGCTGGGGTACCGTTGATGCCAAAACTGAGGGTGAAAAGCCTAGGAATGAATCTGTTTTTTTAAAATGTTTCTGTGCATGCTTGTGTGTGCGCGCGTACATGCATGTGCACCTGACAGTCATGGCAACCTCTCACAACAGACCCCTACTGGGGGCCTGGAGGATATTCAGAGAGATGGCTGAATAAAGCCTGCCCCTGCCTTTGGCCTCTGGCATTCCAAGGAGGTCTCCCATCCAAATACTAACCACAGTTGGCCCTGCTTAACTTCCAAGATCTGGCTTGCCTGGGCTATCCAGGTCAGGGCCCTAGGGATTGTTCTGGATGCCTCACTTTCCATGGAGGTCACCAACATTGCCAGATCAGCCTTTTTTACCATTTTTAGCTGGTCAAGCAACTGGTTCCTTATCTCTCCTCCCAGGACTTAGCTACAGTGACCCATGCAATGGTCACTTCCAGGCTGGACTACTGTACTTCACTCTACACGGGAGCTACCCTTGAATCTGACACGGAAACTACAGCTAGTGCAAAATGCGGCAGTGCACCTGTTGACTTTGACATCTGTGCAGGCGCACGTTCAGCCAGTGCTGCGCCAATTGCACTGGCTGCCAACTGAGTACCTGATCCGGTTCAAGATTCTGGTACTGACCTTTAAAGCCCTATATGGCCAAGGACCAACATCCCTCCAAGACCGTCTCTCCCATATGTGCCCCCAGAAAGCCTTGTGCTCCGCAGATCAACACCTGGCCCAAAAGATGTCCACCTAGCCTCGGGTCCAGGGCACTTTCTGAGTCCAGCTAAGAAAGGCGGTCTATAAATAATGTAAATAAGTAAGTAATTTCCAGAACAGAGAGGGAAGCAAATACATTACAGGACAAGAGGATGGATTTATCTGTTTGCATTGATTGATTGATTGATTGATACCCCAGTTTTCTCCCCAACAGGAACCCAAAGCTGCTTACAGTGGACCTGTTATCCCCTCCTCTGTTGTTCTCACAACTCTGTGAGGTAGGTTAGGCTGAGAGACTGTGGCTGGCCCAAGGTCACCCAGTGAACCCCCGTGACAGAGTGGGGATTCGAACCTGGGACTCCGAATCTGTTACGCAATCTGTTATGCAATGCTGGCTGTCCTGAATTAATTTGTAGGAAAAGCCCAGCAGAAACTTATTAGCTTAATAGGCCACACCCCTGACACCAATCATTAGCATATTAGGCCACAACCCCATGCCTTCCTTTGGCTGGAAGGGAAGGCATGGCTGCAGGGAGCCCTGGCAAGCCGGCCCTTGGACAGGCCAGGGAAGGCACGGGGAGGCATTTAAATGCTTCCCCGATCCTTCCAGGCCTCCCCCTGGCCCGCCCACCTCAGAGTTGCTGGGGGGTCGCTCTCCAAGCCTTCCCTCTGTAGCCACGCACACAGAGGTTTTGGCTGTAGTGGGCGTGGCCAACTCTGGAGCCAGCCGGAACTCCATTCCTGTGTGTTCCTGCCCCAAAATAGCCCTGGAAACACTAAATCAGAGGGAAGTCAAGTGATATAAATGAGGAAGCTGGGGTGGTGGTGAAATCCAGTAGCAAGTAGGCTATTCCCATCAGGTAAGATGACAAAGAAAAGAACCCTGGTCAGGAATTAGATAAGTGAGTCTTTATTTCTTATATTACGTTGAATGGGATAAGGGAATTGGGAGAACCGGGAGATCCAGAAAGCATGGTTAACCATAGTGGAAATGGTTTTTTTAACAAAAGCAACACTAGAATTTCGGACAGCCAATTATGTAAGCGGTTCAGTGGAAATATTCTCAGTTTCAGTTCCAGGAAAGAAATCCTCCTGGTGCCCCGTGTTTATGGGCAATTGGTTCTTTCCTTCAATTATGCCTCCCTTTGTTTTTCCTCATTGATGGGTTTTATTGAACTGTTTTGCCAGCCTCTTCTCCAGCTTGGATTGCAATAGAATAAATGGAGAAAAATTAGAGGAGATAGGACCAGTTAGAATTCCTAGTAAAAGTGCACACACGTTTTAAGCTGTCGGCAGCAAGAAGTCCACCGTAAATGGTTAATAACAATGTGATACTTTGGGGTTTGGGGTTCTTTTTTGCCATTCCCTGCTATAGTTTGCATCTTGTTCATTTTATAGAAAGGTGGGCTCTTAATGTTTAAAATTTATCCTTTTTAAAAATTATTTTCCCCAGGTCACCCTAGGGAGTTTTGTTGGCTGTGGATGGAATGGAATGCAATTCTGTTCTGTATTTGCCTACAGTGGATAAAGGGAGCTGCAGTGACTCAGAGGTTAAGACGCTGAGCTGCAGACTGGAAGGTCTGTAGTTCGGTAGTTCAAGACCCGAGTGCTGCGTGACGGAGTGAGCTCCTATCTCTGGCCCCAGCTCCTGCCAACCCAGCAGTTCGAAAGTAGTAAATTGCAAGTAGATAAATAGGTACCACTTCAGTGGGAAGGTAACAGCGTTTTGCCCACCTTGGCGTTTAGTCATGCCGGCCACATGACCACAGAAATGTCTTCGGACAGTGCTGGCTCTTTGGCTTGGAAACGGAGATGAGTACCGCCCCCTAGAGTTGGATTCAACTAGCTTTCGAGCAAAGGAAACCTTTACCTTTTTACAGTGGATAAAATAAATTAGGATGTGGTTTAGACCAGGCTGAATCCTCAGGAAAACTGGTTGATTCCTTTTTGGTGGGGTTGCCACCCTCCAGGTGGGACCTGGAGATCTCCCAGAATTACAACTGATCTCCCTACAACAGAAATCAGTTCCCCTGGAGAAAATGGATGCTTTGGAGGGTGGACTCTCCTTCTTTCCTTTTCAGAGCTCCTATGATCAGATGATCTTGAGCAACAACTAAAAGAATAATATGTTATTTACTAAAGGACAATATGTTAGACAGAAATATAGCGACCAGGTAGGTTCTGTTCGGGTCACTGTCTAGCATCAGATAGGGAATATTATTTCCTTGGAGTTTATTAAATGAAGAGCATGTTGAAAGCGGTGAGATCCAGCGGTTCCTAAAATCGGGTAAAAAAATGACATTCCAATATTTTGTGAGACAGAGCGTCAATTTTACTCTGACCGCAAGAGCAGAGATGATCGGAATATGGATTACAATGAAATCTGCCTTGTGATACTTCGGAGGAGACAGTGTTAAGGGGAGCTAAAGCAAACGCCCTAACAAGGTGGGCGGCCATTAGGTGCCTCGTGTATAATGGCAGAGTCCAAGGAAGTAAAATACAATGAAACTGACTTGAGCAAACTCTGCAAGAGGGAATCACTGTTCTGTTGTAATCCGGACCTGTAAGGCGTTGCCAGAAACCAGAGGGTGGGCTCTAAGACATCATACCATGCCAAGACTCTACCCCACATCTCCAGGAATTTTCCTACCCTGAGTTGGCAACCCTAGATTTTGGGGAAACCAGCCCTTTCCAGAAGAAGAGGAGATTGTATTTATACCCTGCCCTTCACTCGGAGTCTCAGAGCAGCTTACAAACTCCTTTCCCTTCCCCTCCCCACAACAGACACCCTGTGAGGGAGGTGGGGCTGAGAGAGCTCTGACAGAAACTGCTCTTTTTCAAGAACAGCTCTGACAGGACTATGTCTTGCCCAAGGTCATCCAGCAGCTGCAAGCGGAGGAGTGGGGAATCAAACCCAGTTCTCCCAGATTAGAGTCCGCGCACTTAACCACTACACCAAACTGGCTCTCTTAATTGTTATCTGGACTACTAACCCCTTTGGCATTATCTAGTAAGCCAAGAGGCCGTTTGCTTGGCTCAGAATAATACTTAGAGAAATCACTCCTTGCCCGTACTCTGAATTTTGACCACACTCTGCTCTTCCTTGGTCCAAGGAGAACAAAAACAAGGGAATGTTTTTCCTACAGATCATCTGTCCGCAATCTGCAACCAGTCAGGATCTGTTCGTCATATTTATATTCCGTTCTTCTTCCCAAGAATTCAGGATAACATACACGCCTCTACCCTTTTTATCCTTCAAATAACCTGGGGAGGGAGGTTAGACTAAGATAGTTAGCTGCACCACAGTCAACCAGCAAACTTCAAAGGTGAGCAAGAATTTGAACAAGGGTCTTCACCACCATAGATTTCATTGATTACAGGAAAGCTTTTGACTGTGTGGATCATGAAAAGCTACGGTTGGTTTTAGAATAAATGGGTGTGCCACAACATCTGATTGCTTTGATGCACAATCTGTACTCTGGACAAGAAGCTACTGTTAGAACAGAATATAGAGAAACTGAATGGTTTCCAATTGGCAAAGGTGTCGGAAAAGGATATGCTTTATCTATCTCTTCAATCTATATACATATCATAAGGAAAGCCGGATTAGATTTAGATGACGTTGGAGTGAACACTGGAAGAAGGAACATTAACAATGTGAGATATGCAGATGATGGCACATTACGGGCACTGAAATGACTCCTGACGAAGGGTAAAAGGAAGAAGAGAAGAAGAAGAAATTTGATTTATATCCTGCCCATCGCTCAGAGTCTCAGAGCAGTTTACAAGCCAGTTTGGTGTGGTGGTTATCTGGAGAACTGGGTTTGATTCCTCACTCTTCCACTTGCACCTGCTGATGTGACCTTGGGTCAGTCACAAGCTGCAGCACAGCTGTTCTTGAAAAAGAACAGTTTCTGTCAGAGTTCTCTCAGCCCCACCTACCTCACGGGGGGTCTGTTGAGGGGAGGGGAAGGGAAAGGAGTTTGTAGCCACTATGAGTCTCTGAGTGAAGGGCGGGGTATAAATCCAATTCTTCTTCTTCTTTCCCTTTCCTTCCCCACAACAGACACCCTGTGAGATAGGTGGGGCTGAGAGAGCTCTGAGAGAACTGCTCTTTCAAGAACAGGTGTGACAGAACTATGGCTTGCCCAAGGTCATCCAGCAGCTGCAAGTGGAGGAGTAGGGAATCAAAATCAGTTCTCCCAGATTAGAGTCCACGCACTTAACCACTACACCAAATTGGCTCCGGAGAAAGCACCAAAGCAGAATTGCGGCAGAACTTCAACAAAACAAAAGTAATGACTACTGGGGAATTATACACATTTCAGATTGATGATGAAGACACTTAAATAGTTCAAGATTTTTCTATTCCTCAGGTCCATCATCAACCGAAAGGGAGACAGCAACCAAGAAATCAGAAGGCGATTGAGGCTGGGAAAGGCAGCTGTGAAGGAGCTAGACAATATCCTTACGTGTAAGGATGTGTCACTGGTGACTCGTTTCAAGGTGCTGGTTCTTTCCTTTAAAGCCCTTTCATAGTCAGGGGCCTACGTATCTGAGGGACTGCCTTTCCCTACATATTCCCCAGAGAGCACTGCATTCTGGGGCCCAGAACCAATTGGCCCTCCCGAGTCTTAAGGAGTCAACCACCAGGGCCAGGGCATTCTCGGTGGTGGCTCCATCCTGGTGGAATAGGCTCCCAGAAGAGATCAGGGCCCTGCAGAACCTCTTACAGTTCCGCAGGGCTTGTAAAACAGAGTTCTTCCGCCAGGCTTTTGGAGCTGCCACCTCCATTAAATATTAACAACTTGTAGTTGAAGGGTAGGAAGCCCTGTTGTCTCTGGAATCCAGGGCTTTTTTGTAGAAAAAGCCCAGCAGGAACTCATTAGCATATTAGGCCACACCCCTGATAGCACAGCTCATTAGTATATTAGGCCACACCCCATGTTACCAGAGGTGTGGTCATCCAGCCACACCTACCTTTTGCTTCTTATTCTGTTTACCTTGTTTGTTGTCAAAACCCAGGGCTTTTTTTGTCACAGGAACTCCTTTGCATGTTAGGCCACACACCCCTAATGTAGCCAATCCTAATGAGTTTCTGCTGTTGGATGTGGCCTATTATGCTAATGAGTTCCTGCTGGGTGTGGCCAACTCAGGAGACAGCCGGAACTCCGCTCCTGTGCGTTCCTGCCCCAAAATAGCCCTGCTGGAATTTATTACATCAGCCGGTGCCAGCCACCTGAAAGACACCTGAAGTAGACCTAGGAGCCAGTTATGAGAAGAAAGCTGAGATGGGAGCCATCGTTGATCCAGCAACAACAGTACTAGCACCCACTATGTTATTGTTAACCGGTTTTAGCATTGTTTTAAATGTTTTAATTGTTTTATTGTAAATATATGCTGATTTTATGTAAGCCGCCCTGATCTGGCCTTGGCTGGGAGGGTGGGGTATAGATTTGAGAAATAAATAAATAAGATCGAGTTAATTCATGCCGTAGTATTCCGCACCGCTACGCATGGGTGTGGAAGTTGGACGAGGAAGCTGAAAGTAAATTCATTTGAAATGTGGTGTTGCAGAGGCGTGGGACGTATATCGTGGACTGCCAACAAGACAAAGCAGTGGGTTCTAGATCAAGCCTGAATTCTGCCTAGCAGTTAAAATGACTAAACTGAGGCTATTGTACTTTGGTCGCATTAGGAGAAGACAAGAAGGAAAGACAACAGTGCTAGGAAAAGTGGAAGGCAGCAGGAAAAGAGGGTGACCCAAACTGGGATGGATGGTGTTATGTATTGGGGCTAGAACGTTCCAGGACTGTTTCCACCAAAGACTGGCTGAGCTTGGAGCTCTAGAAGAAAAGCCCACCAGGACTCTGGAATTAATGGCTCTGACAATGGCCTATCCTTAGTAGTTGTTTGGGAAGTGGGTGGCAATGCTCCCACTAAGCTGTGGAGTCTTGTGAGCAAAAATTCTACTTGGGAGCTCCTGGCATTAAAGTTGTGAGCCAGCTATTTGGCTGCTGCATAAGTCAGTTTGCTCTGGAGCCCTCCTTCCTGAGTGAAGACAGAAATGTGTGAGCCGGAGGCAAAAATACTGTGAGCTAGCTCACACTAACTCAGCTTAGAGGGAACACTGGTGGGTGGTGTCTGTGTGCTATTTAAACAGGGCCGTTGCCCTGGGTCCTTGTATTGTTTTGGACGAATCACTAAAAGAGCAGAGCTGATCACTGAGCTTGGGGTTGGACCATCCATGGAACCCAGTATTTAACAGATGGACTCAATCAAGGAAGCCACGGCCCTCAGTTTGCAAGGCCGTGAACGATAGAGTGCTTTGGAGGTCATTAATAATTCACAGTTGAAAGTGACCTGACCACACTGAACACACACACACACACATACACTTCGCAGTCCTTGCCCAGGATTTTAATCGCTGCACCACACTGGTCAGGATCTGCTCAGTAAGTTGTGGGGTTTTTATTTTCCTGGACTAGACCAAGAGATGCAAATGACTGAGCAATATTAAGGCCCAAGGGTCACCCAGCAGGCCTCATGTGTCTCAAAGCAGCTTACAATCGCCTTCCCTTTCTCTCTCCACAACAGGCACCTTGTGAGGCGGGTGGGGCTGAGAGAATCCTGAGAGAAACTGTGACTAGCCCAAGGTCACCCAGCAGGCCTCATGTGTCTCAAAGCAGCTTACAATCGCCTTCCCTTTCTCTCTCCACAACAGGCACCTTGTGAGGCGGGTGGGGCTGAGAGAATCCTGAGAGAAACTGTGACTAGCCCTAGGTCATCCAGCAGGCCTCATGTGTCTCAAAGCAGCTTACGATCGCCTTCCCTTTCTCTCTCCACAACAGGCACCTTGTGTGGCAGGTGGGGCTGAGAGAATCCTGAGAGAAACTGTGACTAGCCCAAGGTCACCTAGCAGGCCTCATGTGTCTCAAAGCAGCTTACAATCGCCTTCCCTTTCTCTCTCCACAACAGGCACCTTGTGAGGCGGGTGGGGCTGAGAGAATCCTGAGAGAAACTGTGACTAGCCCAAGGTCACCCAGCAGGCTTCATGTGTCTCAAAGCGGCTTACAATCGCCTTCCCTTCCTCTCCCCATAACAGGCAACTTGTGAGGCAGGTGGGGCTGAGAAAGTTCTGAGAGAACCGTGACTGACCCAAGGTCACCCAGCAGACCTCATGTGGAGGAGGAGTGGGGAAATCAAACCCAGTTCTCTGGATTAAGAGTCCACTGCTCTTTACCACCACACCACCGTGTCTCTTGCCCTGCCCCTGCCCACACTGCCCCCAAGTGATCCTGTTTTGTCTTCCCACTGGACCTGCAGTGTCTGTTCCCCCAGGATTCCCCCTGGTTTGGAGTGGGTTTTTCGAGGTCCACATCACCTCTTTTCATAACACCTTCGAAAGAATCTCCCTATGACTAAGCACAGCAGATTCTTGAGAGGGAGTGACGAGTATTCTTTATTTCAGGAAGGTGTTAATTATAAACTGGGAAATGTTTCTGAACTTAAAAATAACTGTTCTTATTCATCTTGTACGTTCCTGTCGCTAGCAATTCAAAGATGCTAAGACATATACAGGTATTTGACAAGAATGTTCTAAGAAGAACATAAGAAGAATCCTGCTGGATCAGACCAGTAGTCCCTCTAGTCCAGCATCTTGTCTCACACAGTGGCCTCAACCAGTTCCTCTGGAGGGCCAACAACAGGGCAGAGAGGCCGAGGCCTTCCCCTCATAAGGACATCAGTAGAGCCCTGCTGAATCAGACCAGTGAGGGTCCATCTAGTCCAGCATCCTGTCTCACACAGTGGCCAATCAGTTCCTCTGGAGGGCCAACAACAAGGCAGAAAGGCCAAGGCCTTCTCCTCATAAGAACATAGGATGAGCCCTGCTGGATCACAACAGTGAGGGTCCCTCTAGTCTAGCATCCTGCCTCACACAGTGGCCTCAACCAGTTCCTCTGGAGGGCCAACAACAGGGCAGAGAGGCCGAGGCCTTCCCCTCATAAGAACATAAGAAGGGCCCTGCTGGATCAGACCAGTGAGGGTCCATCTAGTCCAGCATCCTGCCTCACACAGCGGCCTCAACCAGTTCCTCTGGAGGGCCAACAACAGGGCAGAGAGGCCGAGGCCTTCCCCTCATAAGAACATAAGAAGGACCCTGCTGGATCAGACCAGTGAGGGTCCATCTAATCCAGCATCCTGTCTTATACAGTGGCTTTTACCAGTCCAACAACAAGGCACAGAGGCTGAGGCTTTCCCCTGATGTTGTGTCCTGGTTCTGGGATTCTGAGGTTTAGTGCCTGTGAACATGAAGTCACCACAGCTCGTAGCCACTGACAGACCTCTCCCCTATGAATCAGTTTAATCCCCTTTTAAAACTGTCTCTGTCTGAGGCCATCACTGCATCTTCTGGCAGCAAATTCCACATTTTACTCTCTGTGTAAAGAAGTATTTCCTTTTGTCTGTCCTCAGTCTACTGCCTAGAAGTCTCGGGAGACTCTGAGGGAATACTGGTTTCCTCATTCATTCCTTTGAGGTCAAGCTGGACATATGATAAGGCTCATAGGACTGCACCTGACCTTTCCCTAGCTTGGCAAGGTAGGTGATGCTCCAGGTAGAGACTCTGAACTTGCAGGAAATTCTGGTTATTCCCATCTTTTCTTGCTACCAATATTTTCATGAGTGAGTGACTGTAACACATCAAGCTGCCTAATCGTGACTCACACCCTTGGCCCACCAGAATGAGTATTGTCTACTTTGACTGGCAGCAACTCTCCAAGGTCTTCCGGATCACCTGATACCCAAACTTTTCAACTGGAGATGCCAGGGATTGAACTTGGGACCTTCTGCATACCAAGCAGATGCTCCACCAGTGCTATGGCCTTTCCCTTTGAACTGGCCAGCGTTTCAGGCTAAAGCTTGAAAGATCTGGGTTCAATCTCCTACTTCACCCAGGGAGGAAGATGTTGGGGCAGTTGCCTCCTCTTGGCCGAGACTACCTCTCAAGGCTGTTGTCAGGACAAAACTGAGGAAGGAGGAGAGAACCCATTCAAACTCTGTGGAAGGAGGGGAGGGGTGAGACTGCAGAAGTAGATGGATGAAGGGTGAAACAAGCACACAACAAGCCACAGTGAATGTTCATAATGATTACTTTAATGTTTTTTAATAATAATATTTTATTTATATAACAATTCACAGTAGCGCATACTATTAGGAAACCACGACAACAACATAATTAAAACACACACAAAAAAAACAAGAGCAGTAAAACCAAACAGCTATTCAATATATAGCCATAACCTTCAAATTATCAGGAAGTACCTTTTTAATCATAGAATCGTAGAATGTTACAAGTCGGAAGGGACCTTGCAGGTCATCTAGTCCAACCCTCTGCACTCTCCAGGTGCATAGCCGAAAGATAGCCCTACAGCATACCCGAAAGATGGTCATCCAGCCTCCACTTGAAAACGTCCAGGGAAGGAGCATCCACCACCTCCCGAGGCAGGCTGTTCCACTGCTCAACCACTCTTACAGTCAGGAAGTTTCTCCTGATATTTAGCCGGTAACGACTCCCTTGTAATTTCCACCCATTAGATCTCGTCTTGACATCCGGAGCTTTTTAAAGCTTACTATGTCTTTCCATATATTCAAGAAAAGGGAACCAGCGTTCCAAAAAACCTGAATGACAGTCTGGATTCTCTGCCAAGGAAATAACATCTGATATTCTGTCCATGACCGGGTACTCCCATAACTCATTGAACCACATATTCGATGAGGGTTGTATACCACCTTTCCAATGCCTAACCACTGTAAAGTGGCTGCCACCCTCTGCCAATAACACGGGCATCACAACAGAGATGTGGGATGGGTTTGGCATATACTCCCCCCATCCAAAAATATGACATTGTAAATTCCCCAAAAGATGAGGGGGAATAGCCTGATGAGAACCTAGTGGGATCCAGGAGGCTCAGTGGGCTGAGAGTCACCGAGATTTATGGTGAAAAGTACAGTCAAGTTGCAGCTGACTCACAGCGACCCCAGATGACCCAGATCAGTTCCCTTGGAGAAACTGGCTGCTTTGGAGGGTGGATGCTACGGCATTATATGCTGCTGAGGTCTCTTCTGTTGGGAAAATAGGCAAAAATACTTAGATATTCAGAGTTTGCAATGGATCTTTGCTTCACTGGAGAGGAGGCATTTCTTTCGGTGTAAAAACCGTTATTTCTAAAGGAAAGGGTACACAGGAAAAGCTGCGAAAGAAAAGATCTAAGCCTACATCTCTACAGCTACAACAGTCTCACGACAACAGCTGTAATGGAGAGTCTCCTTCTTCTTGACCCCTAGAAGGAAATCACCTGATTACATTAACCAATGACGTTTGTAAACAGACTTCAGTTTCTTGGGCTTTGATCGCATTGGCTCTGTGCCAGGTTTCCTTCCAGGTCAGGCTAAACAATAGCAGCACACAAGGTATACAGATTAACCCTATAATGACTGGAATTTAGACCCTGCAACTCACATATTTCCAACACCTTCCCCTCCTCAAACTCCACCCTCCCCAGGCTCCACCCCCAGAATTTCCAAGTATTTCCCAACCTGGAGCTGCCAACCTTAGCCTGGGTTCCCTTGGTGGTCTCCAATCAAAGTACTAATAGGGCTGACCTTAGGTTTGCCAACCTCAAGGTGGGACCTAAAGCTCTCCAGGTATTAAAAGAGATCGCCAGACATCAGTTCCCCTGGAGAAAATGGCTGCTTTGGAGGGTGGACTTCATGGCATTATGGCCTCTTGAGGTCTCTTCTTCCCTCACGCTTTCCAGGTTCTCCACCTCCAGATATCCAGGAATTTCCCAACCCTACCTGACTCTGCTTAGCTTCTGAGATCTAAGGAGACTGGGTCAGCCTGGATCATCCAGGTCAAGGTCTGATATTCGTTCACCTCCTCTAGAGTCCACCATTCTCCTGGAGAGTCAAGGCAGATGATGCAATACGAAACAATGCTGTAGAAACTATTCAAAACATACCATCAAAGGCGTATAAGGCCGGGTTACAAAACCGGAGAGTGATGCGTTAAAAACAGCAGGGCGATGCAAATAACATAACAGAGCTGAATTGCGACATTGGCAAACCACGCAACAAACATTGCGATACATAGGAGGAACCAAGAAACGAAAACTGAGGAACCTTTACAGACGTAAAATGACCCGCCCAAACCCTGGAGGACTTATGGAATCCAGAAGGAGGAGATATGGAAAGGGGGGGGGGAGAATTCCCCATTGTTCTCCTGTTCCAGTTCTAGCAGTGCTACCACTGAGGCACGGCCTCTCCCCAAACTCAGCCTGAGAACCTTCCCTCTCCTATTTTCCTGTATCTGACACAGAGAGGAAAGGATCATTGCAGGCATATGATCTGGACTCACAGGAATTTCTGGTTCCCCCTAAGGGTGATATGAGCAGCAGAACACACGGCTTTCTCTTTCCCAGGAAGGAGGTGCTGGAAGAGACAGCTTTGAAAAAAAATCACCTCTGGTAGTTTTCTCCTCTGCAGGTACCTGAAAGGTAAGTTAAAAAGCAAACTCGGGGCCGAAATCTAAAACGAAATATGAATTAGTTGTGCATTAAAATACACGTATTTATGACAAAGACATTTAAAAGTGTATCAGGGCCCAACACAAGCCTCCTAATATCGTAAAAAGTACGTAAGAGAGAAATCAATGTTGGATCAGGCCAATGGCCCATCCAGTCCAACACTCTGTGTCGCACAGTGGCCCAAAATACCAGGTGCCATCAGGAGGCCCAGCAGTGGGGACGGGACCTTAGAAGCCCTCCCACTGTGCCCCCCCCAAGCACCAAGAATACAGAGCATCACTTGCCCCAGACTGAGAGCTCCTATCTATACCTTGTGGTTCATAGCCACTGATGGACCTCTGCTCCACATGTTTCTCCAATCCCCTCTTGAAGCCTTCCATGCTTGTAGCTGCCACCACCTCCTGTGGCAGTGAATTCCATATGTTAATCACTCTTTGGATGAAGAAGGACTTCTTTTTATCTGTTCTAACCCGACTGCTCACCCATTTCTTGGAGTGCCCACGAGTTCTTGTATTGTGAGAAAGGGAGAAAAGTACTTCTTTCTCTACCTACTCTATCCCATGGATAATCTTATAAACCTCAGTCATGTCACCCAATCACGTAACATGTGTCCAAGAGAAAACAATAGTGACCTAATGCGTTTCGACCCAACTGGGCCTTCTTCGGAGGTCAAACAACAGAAGGTACAAACAGGCTCTTATTAAAATCAAAAGACAATAGATATAGGACCAAAACGGGAGTGTTCAAAAAAAGAAACCAAAAGACACAAGAAGAACATTTCATGTGCAGCCTCCTAGGGTCTAGCCTTGTGTCAAATGAAGATGCACATGAGTTGAATGATATTGCTATTATGTGTCTTCCAATTTCGGTCAAAAAAGTCTAGGTATGAAACCCCTTATCAGAGCCAATGTGCCTTCAGTATCGAATGCTGAAGTATCTTTGAGTAGGGAATAGATGCCTCTTGTCTCTAATGCACATCCATGTCAATGCAAGCGCATGAGCGCAAAGGTGCCAAGTAGTGTGCTGCGTCCCATTTAGAGTTGCCAGCTCTGGGTTGGGAAATACCTGGGAATTTTGAGGGTGGAACCTGAGAAGGGCAGGGTTTGGGAGGGGAGGGACTTCAGCAGGGTCTAAGGCCCCAGAGTCCACCCTCCAATGCAGCCATTTTCTCCAGGAGATCAGTTGTAATAGTGGGAGATCGCCAGGCTCCACCTGGAGGTTGGCAACCCTACTCCCATTTTATGCACTGCTATTGCTGAGGCCTGTTAGAAGAAGAGGAGGAGGAGGAGATTGTATTGATACCCCGCCCTTCACTACCTGAAGGAGTCTCAGAGCAGCTTACAATCTCCCTTCCCCTCCCTGCAACAGACACCCTGTGAGCAATGCTCCCTCTAAGCTGTGGAGTCTTGTGAGCAAAAATTGTGAGCTACTGGCATTAAAGTTGTGAGTGAGCAATTTGGCTACTGTATAAATTAGTTTTCTCTGGAGCCATCCTTCCTGAGCTAAGGCAAAAATGTGTGAACCGGAGTCTAAAAACCCATGAGCTAGCTCACACTAACTCATCTTAGAAGGAACAGTGCCTGTGAGGTAGGTGGGGCTGAGAGAGCTCTTTCGAGGACTACTGCTGAGAGAAGAGCTTTTAGAGAACTTGTGACTGACCCAAGGTCACACCAGCGGCTGCATGTGGAGGAGTGGGGAATCTGTGGATTTGGAACTGTGGATGACAGCCCATAGAAGAATCCTTTTCTGCTACTCTACCTGTAGCCAAAAGAAAAAAGAGGAGTGGGAAAGAGAGCCATGGCAGAATGAACGGAGACCTTATACAGGTGGCAGGGCAGAGCCTTTGGCAATGCCCAGTGTTTGGGGATGGGGGGCTCAGCTAGCAACCCTTCTTATGGGAAACAGTGGGCATTGCAAGCATGTCCCTAGGTTCACCCGTTAGACATGTGGCGAGCTCAAGAACATCTGTTTCGAAAGAGAGTCGCAGTGTTCTTCTGATCCCACCCCCCAAAACGAAACCAGAGAAATAAAACCATTGCAAAAAAGAGAGAGAGAGAGAGCGCAAAACAAGCATATAAATTCCCCGGCACAGAAAAATCCTGCCCCTACTGAAGCGGAACGGCTATCAATAATTCAACAGACGAGACCATGCCTGAAGAAGAAGGAAAAAATAACAGAGGCAGTCTAATATGTTCGCCATTACGTGATTTATTAATCACAAAATGCCATTTATTAATAATGGCCATGTGCTTATTAATAATGGCACGTATCCAGCCATCCCCGCACACGGTGCTTTCTCGCATTCCTCTCCGTCCCTGCAGCCCTTTCGCACTCTTGGCAAAGGGATGGAATCCACCCCATCCATTGGCAAAGCTGTACCGGAGGAATAAGAGGGAGGGGGATTCCACCCCCTTTTCTTTCCTCATTCCGGTCTCCTCCCCACTCATGCAGCCGTTCCTCCATGTGGGTTCTTTCCGGGGGTCAGGAGGTGCTGCAGAGATGGAGAGGAACACGGGAGCACTTTCTGTGCACGTGCTGATCGGGCCCATTCCCATTAGGTTTGTTAACCCAGTAATGCATTTATCATTATTTTCACAGCACCCGACATATGAGACCTTGTTGCAATCCTGACAACGACCCTGTGAGGTAGAGCAATACTGTATTATTATCCACATATTGCAGGTGGGAAGGCTGCCTGGCACCAGTGTTCCCTCTAAGCTGAGTTAGCGGGAGCTAGCTCACAGTTTTTTAGCCTCCGGCTCACACATTTTTGTCTTAGCTCAGGAAGGATGGCTCCAGAGCAAACTAATTTTATGCAGCAGCCAAATCGCTTGCTGACAGCTTTAATGCCAGTAGCTCACAAAAGTAGAATTTTTGCTCACAAAACTTCACAGCTTAGATTGCCTGGCACCACCGGGATCTTGAGGGCAGGGCAAGGGAGGACATGCTATCACACTATGAGCCAACATCACCGGCAAGCAAAGACCCAGGTATCAACACATCGGCTGGGGGTGGCATTTCCCCAGTCAGGGTGGGGGAGTCCCCATCCCAAGTTCCTGCTGCTTGCCACCATTTGGAACAGAGCTGGGGGGGAATAGAAAAAAAAAAAAAACAGTGGCATCACAGGCATGATGATGTCACTTCCAGGGGAAAAAAAACCCAGAAGCGATGATGAGTAGCTCTAGGAATTGCCCGAAACTCTATGGTTTCCAGTGATTCCTAGAGCTACCGTTCAATTCTAAATTTTCCCCAGAAGTGACATCATCGCACCAATGACACTGTCCCCCACCACATCCCCACCCTCAACCCTTCCACTGGTTGCTACAGAGCCAGAAAGGAGCAGCCCTCCTGGAGCCTGTTCTTAAAGGAGCCATACCAGATTACAACAGTGAGTACTCCGAAGGGGTTCAGGGCTTTGTGAGGCCTGAGGGGTCAATTGGGGAGAGACCTCAGGGAGTGCAGGGGACTATGGCATGGGTGGTTCAGGTAGGGTTGCCAGGTCCCCCATGGCCACCGGCGCGGGATGGGGGGTACAGTTGCCAGATCCAGGCTGGGAAACTCCTGGAGATTTGGGGATGGAGCCTGGAGAGGATGGGGGCCCAGTGAGGTACAGCGCCATAGATTCTACTAGGCAGGCAGGGGTTTGCCCACTTTAGAGGCCCCTAATCTGCTGGCCCAGATCTGGCCAGCAGGGGGAACCCCACTCCCAAAGTGCCGGGATCGTGCTAACATGCCTGGCGTCACCCAGAGGTGACATCATCACGCCAAGCATGTTGCTGGGGAGACGCTCTAGCACTTGGCCTAAAAACTCGATGGTACCACAGAGTTTCTGGCCGACTGCTAGAGTGTCCCTCTGGCGACATGCCTAGCACGATGATGTCACTTCCGGGTGACATCACTGCGGTGCACGCACATAGCGCGCATGCCAGAAGATCCTGGTAAGGAAGCTCCATCCCCGTGCCGGCAGCAACCCTAGATTCAACCCTCCAAAGCAGCCATTTTCTCTGGGGGAACTGATCTCTGTAGTCTGGAGGTGAGTTGTAATTCCGGGGGATCTCCAGGTCCCACCTGGAGGCCAGCATCCCTCAGTTCAGGATCCAAGTTGGAGTCTGAAGGTGGGGCTGTACCCCAGGGTGAGAGGGTAGGCTCAGACCCCCTGTGGCCAGGGTTGCCAACTCTGTTTGGAAGTTCCTGGAGATCTGGGTGGGTGGGGTTTGGGAAGGGCAGAGTTTGCAGAAGGGAGGGAGCTGCCAAGGAGGCCCCCTCCCTCCAAATAACACCCTTCTCAGCAACCCTTGAATTCGAAACATGTTAGAGGAGCGCTTTACCGACACCGTGGACCACCAAAAAGACAAGTATATCCGGGTTCCAGAGCAAATCAAGCCCGAACTCTCCCTACAAGCTGAAATGACTAAATGGAGGCTATTGTACTTTGGTCACATTACGAGAAGACAAGAGTCAACCGGAAAAGACAATAATGCTAGGAAAAGTGGAAGGCCAGTGGGAAGAGAGGAAGACCCACTATGTGGTGGATGGAATAATAATAATAATCATCCTATGGCAGCACACATAGTATAGCCAGGAGATCTGAAGACTGTCTGGCAGCATTATCTACCACTTAACAGCGAGCTAGGCTCAGAGGTGGGCTGAGAGAGCTCTGAAAGAGCTGTGACTGACCCAAGGTCACCCAGCTGGCATCTTGGGGAGAAGCGAGGAATAGAACCCGGTTCCTCAGATCAGAGCCTGCCGCTCTTAACCACGACACCAAACTGTCTCTCAGATGGAGGGACTCCATCCAGGAAGCCGTGGCTCTCACCTGAATCTATTAAAAAAACTCAAAGTTAGAGTCCAATGGCAGTTTTAAGACCAACAAAGTTTTATTCAAGGTGTGAACTTTTGTGCTCACACCTTGAACTATAAAGAGCTTCTATAAAGAGCTTCATGCCACTTGCCTGTAACTTTGTTCTATGGCTTCAGAAAAACACGGCTGCCCACCTTGATCTATAAAAGAAGGCAGTGAGAGTAAGATTCTTCAGAAAGCTTATACCTTGAATAAAGCTTTGTTGGTCTTGAAGGTGCCACAGACCTCAGACTTTGTTCTGCTGAACTAGACAGTCAGGGAAGAGGCTGTCCTTGAAGAACCCCAGCTGGGCTGGAGGAGCTAGCTTTCAAATCCTGATTCTGCCACAGAAGTCTGCTGGGTGACCTTGGGTGATCTCAGCCTAAACGACCTCAACAGGGTTGTCGCTGTGTGGATAAAATGGAGGAGAGGGAGAACCTGTTGCCAGATGTCATGGGACAAGACATTTCCTGGAGGATCAGCTGGTGTGGTGGGGAGGGGCTGCCTGTAGCTGAGTGGTAGAGCCTCTGCTTGGCACACTGAAGGTCCCAGGTTCAATCCCCAGCATCTCCAGCTGAAGGACCTTGCAGTGGGTGATGGGAAAGACTCCAGCCTGAGACCCTGGAGAGCTGCTGCCAGTCTGAGGAGACACCAGAGACCTTGAGAGCCAGTCTGGTGTAGTGGTTAAGTGCACGGATGCTAATTTGGGAGAACTGGGTTTGAATCCCCACACCTCTGCTTGCAGCTGCTGGATGACTTTGGGCAAGCCATAGTTCTGTCAGAGCTGTTCTTGAAAGAGCTCTCTCAGCCCCACCTACCTCACAGGCAATGCTCCCTCTAAGCTATGGAGTCCTGTGAGCAAAAATCCTACTTTGTGAGCTACCGGCATTAAAGTTGTGAGCGAGTGATGAGGCTACTGCATAAATTAGTTTGCTCTGGAGCCACCCTTGCTGAGCTAAGACAAAACTGTGAGCTGGAGGCTAAAAAACTGTGAGCTAGCCCACACCAACTCGGCTTAGAGGGAACACTGCTCCCAGGGTGTCTGTTGTGGGGAGGGGAAGGGAAAGGAGTTTGTAAGCCGCCCTGAGACTCTGAGTGAAGGGCGGGGTATGAATCCAATCTCCTCCTCTTCTTCTTCTTCTTCTTCTTCTTCTTGATGGACCAAGGGTCCGATTCATGTGCATTCATGTCATGGGTCCCCACTGGGAAACAAAGTAGTGAATAAATAGCCAAACAAACCAGCATGTGAAACAGCAGACAGAGCACTCTGTGGCACAATAGCCTTCATGCATGTGCATTGCCTCAAATGCGCACAAAAGAGGAGACGATGCATTCATTCACGCATTTTGAGATTTAACTTCTTGAGACCCTGTAGAGGGCGAGCAACTCCAAGAAAGGACACTACCGGCCATCAAACCTTCACAGAAATGTAACAGAAAGCAAAATAGGGACTGTGATGTACAAAAGACAGGAGTCGGGACCGTCCTTCAAACAGAGACAGAGCAAATTGAGGCCTGGCCTACATCTTCACGTGGAGGAGACAACCTCACACAGGCCCTTATCTAAAGGCTGCCAACCTCCAGGTGGTGCCTGGAGATTTCCCGCTATCGCAACCGATCTCCAGGTGACCAAAAGCAGTTCCCCTGGAGAAAATGGCTGCTTTGGAGGATGGGTCCACCAGATCAAAAGATAGAGAAGGATTATAAAATGATGAATGAATTAAAGATAGCAGCTAGATGGAATAACTGTGTCATAATAGGCAACTTTAACTACCCACACATTGATTGGGTCAATATGAGTTCTAGTCAGGAAAAAGAGATTGAGTTTTTAGACACTCTCAATGACTGTGCTATGGAACAGATGGTCACAGATCCTACCAGGGGAGAGGCGATCCTGGATTTGATCCTAAGTAATGCCCAAGACCTGGTGAGAGATGTAAAAGTGATTGCACCGCTTGGGAACAGTGACCATAACATCATTGAGTTTAACATTTGTACAAATAGAGAGTTGCCCAAAAAGACTGACACAACCACTTTTAATTTCAAAAGGGGTAACTTCTCTGGTATGAGGGGACATGTGAGGAAGAAACTGAAAGGAAAAGTAGAAAAGGTCAAAACCATTGGGGAAGCTTGGAGACTATTTAAAAAGACAATCCTAGAAGCTCAGAAAAAATATACACCGCAGATTAGGAAAGGCACAAATAGGTATAGAAAAAAGCCTGCATGGTTAACAAATAAAGTAATGGAAGCTGCAAAAGGTAAGAAGGATTCCTTTAAGCCGTGGAAAGCTAGTCTCAGTGAGGTTGATAAAAGGGAACACAGACTGTGGCAAATAAAATGCAAGTCTGTGATCAGGCAAGCAAAAAGGGAATATGAAGAGCATATTGCAAAAAACATAAAGGCCAACAATAAAACTTTCTTCAAATACATTAGAAGTAGGAAGCCAGCCAGGGAGGCAGTGGGGCCCTTGGATGACCAAGGGGTAAAAGGAGTAGTGAAGGATGACAGGGAAATGGCTGAGAAGCTGAATGCATTTTTTGCCTCTGTCTTCACTGTGGAAGAGGAGAAGTGCTTGCCCACTCCAGAACCACCGATTTCGGGAGGGGGTTTGAAAGACCTGAATCAGATTGAGGTGAAAAGAGAGGAAGTCCTCCGACTGATGGACAATTTAAAAACTAATAAATCACCAGGCCCAGATGGCATTCATCCGAGAGTTCTGAAAGAACTCAAATGTGAATTTGTGGATCTCCTGACAAAAATATGTAATCTTTCTTTAAAATCTGCCTCCATTCCTGAGGACTGGAAGGTAGCTAATGTCACTCCCACCTTTAAAAAGGGCTCCAGGGGAGATCCAGGAAATTACAGGCCAGTCAGTCTGACGTTGATACCAGGTAAGTTGGTGGAAACTGTTATTAAGGAAAGAATTAGTAGGCACATTGATGAACAAAAGCTATTGAAGCAGACTCAGCATGGGTTCTGTAAGGGAAGATCTTGTCTCACTAACCTGTTAGTGTTTTTTGAGGGAGTGAACAAACATGTGGACAAGGGGGACCCAATAGATGTTATTTACCTTGACTTCCAGAAAGCTTTTGATACAGTTCCTCATCAAAGGCTCCTAAGTAAGCTCAATAGTCATGGGATAAAAGGACAAGTCCTCTTGTGGATCAAAAACTGGCTTATAAATAGGAAACAGAGAGTGAGTATAAATGGGAAACTTTCTCAGTGGAGGGTGGTAAGCAGTGGGGTACCACAGGGATCAGTACTCGGTCCGATGCTTTTTAACTTGTTTATTAACTATTTGGAATTGGGAGTAAGCAGTGAAGTGGCTAAATTTGCAGATGACACAAAGTTGTTCAGGGTGATGACAACCAGGGAGGATTGTGAGGCACTCCAAAGGGATCTGTCAAGGATGGGTGAGTGGGTGGCAACGTGGCAAATGGGGTTCAATGTGGCCAAGTGCAAAGTGATGCACATTGGAGCCAAAAATCCTAAATATAAATATACGTTGATGGGGTCTGAGCTGGCAGAGACTGACCAAGAGAGAGAACTTGGAATTGTAGTAGGTAACTCAGTGAAAATGTCTAGACAGTGTGTAACTACAATAAAGAAGGCCAATGCTATGCTGGGGATTATTAGGAAGAGAACTGAAAACAAATCAGCCAGTATCATCATGCCCCTGTATAAATCATTGGTGCGACCTCATTTGGAATACTGTGTACAGTTCTGGTCGCCACACCTCAAAAAGGATATTATAGCATTGGAAAAAGTGCAGAGAAGGGCAACAAGAATGATAAAAGGGTTGGAACACCTTCCCTATGAAGAAAGGTTCAAACGCTTGGGGCTCTTTAGCTTGGAGAAACAATGGCTGAGGAGTGACATGATCGAGGTTTATAAGATTATGCATGGGATAGAGCAGGTTGAGAAAGAGGTACTTTTCTCCCTTTCTCACAATACACACACACACAAAACATTGAGTGCCTCACAAAACTTGTGGGCACTCCATGAAATTGCTGAGCAGTCGGGTTAGAACAGATAAAAGGAAGTACTTCTTCACCCAAAGAATTATTAAAATATGGAGTTCACTGCTAAAGGAGGTGGTGGCGGCCACAAGCATGGACAGTTTCAAGAGGGAATTAGATAAACATATGGAGCAGAAGTCCATCAGTGGCTATTAGCCACAGGGTATAGATGGGAACTCTCAGTCTGGGGCAGGTGATGCACTCTATTCTTGGTGCTGGAGGGGGCAGCAGTGGGAGGGCTTCTAGTGTCCTGGCCCCACTGCTGGACCTCCTGATGGCACCTGGTATATTTTGGCCGCTGTGTGACAGAGTGTTGGACTGGATGGGCCATTGGTCTGATTCAACATTGGCTTCTCTTATGTTCTTATGGGTCCTGCTGCCTTACATCCCACTGAGGTCCTTTTCTTCCCCAGACCCTGCCCTCCTAAGGCTCCACCCATCTTCAGGTATTTCCCAACCCAGACCTAGCAACCCTACCTTATCCAGTGACTTCAGCCTGCAGCATTACCTTTCAGATCCCGCCCCCGCCCCCCCCGGCTCCACCCTTGTTTCAAGGCCTGATGAATTCCAAGGAGGCCCCAAGTGGTGGAAAAAGGGGGTCGGCTATCCCGTGCTGCACGCACACACATTCCCCGGCTCTTTGCACGCACATGCACACGCGCGCGCGCACACACCACGTCATATACACCTTCACGTTCCCACTCCGGCGGCAGGAACTCTCACATTGGGAAGCCGCTAACAAGGCAGGTGGGAAGTTATGCAGCGATGAACCCTGGGTGGCTCAGCATCGGCTGCGGTGACGGGATTGCAAGTCATGAAGTCATGCCCCCGTTCTCTCGGAGGCACGGGTGGAAGGGAAGACGGCAGCCACAAACCCGGGCTTCGGTTTTTTTTGTAAAACAAAACACACACACACACCTGGGCGCTTCCGGAACGGGGGAACCGCCTGCCGAAGAGGAACCAGCAGTTCTGCTCTGCCCCCTGGTGGGCGATGCGCGGCACTGCAGTTCTATGATGGAAAGTAGAACTTGGAAGGCAGAGGCCCCTCCCCGCCACCGTCCTGAAACTGCTGGAGGAGAATTTCTCAACGAGGTTGATTTTATGTATTCAGGCCTTAATCAAGATGAAGAGTTCCTTTCCCATGACAGGTATTAAGTTATCTAGCAGAGATCCGCCTTTCTGGTTTGGGATACTTGATGAAAACTTCTCCCATTAAGATTTTAGTTTCCTCCTTTTTTTAACAGTCTGAATCACCTTCCTTGGCTTTCTTTTTTACGTTTTTGTTTTTATCTTCTTCTGCTGTTTGGTGTAGTGGTTAGGAGCGTGGATGGTAATCGGGGAGAACCGGGTTTGATTCCTCACTCCTCCACATGCAGCTGCTGGTGTGACCTTGGGTCAGTCACAAGTTCTTTCAGAACTGTTTTCTCAGGGGCAGTTCTCAAAAGAGCTCTCTCAGCCCCACCTACCTCAAAGGGTGTCTTTTGTGGGGAGGGGAAGGGGAAGGGAAAGGGATTGTAAGCCCCTCTGAGACTCCTTCCGATAATGAAGGGCAAAGTTATAGATCCAACTTTTCTTCTTCTTCTTTTATACCCCACTTTCCCCCCCCCCAGTGGGGACCCAAAGCAACTTATGTAGTTCTCCTTTCTTCTGTGGTATCCTGTCAACAACCTTGCAAGGTAGGTTAGGCTGAGAGTTTAAGACCGGCACTGGCCCAAGGTCACCTGGCAAGCTTCCCTAGCAGAGGGGGGTCTCCCGCATCCCGGTCCAACACTCTAACCCCCACACAATGCTGGCTATTTTTTTAAATGGCTAGTTTGATCTTACAGGAGTTTCTTAATGATCCGGGTTGCCAACTCCTTGGAAAATTCATGGAGATCTGAGGGCAGTGCCTGGAGAGGATGGAGTTTGGGAGGGGGAGGGAACTCAGAGGGGATTTGAATGTCATTCTAGCACTTTGGTTTCTCTATAGTATACCTCAGAGTCCACCCTCCAAAGCTGCAAATTCCTCCAGGGAAACTGATTTCCATCCTTTGGAGATCAGTTGTCATCCTGGGAGATCCCCAGGCAACCCTATTTAATGACTTTCAAGCTGTTTTTCATGTCCTCTGTCAATGGGTTGCACTTGTTGTTTTTTTTGCTTTCTTTTATTGCCAAGGGATGTTTTTCTTTCTTTGTCTTTACTGTTTTTGCAACCAGAGTCATAAACAGCAAAGGTGGATGTTTTTAAACTGATGTTCACTTTGATGACCTTGGGTCAGCTACAAGTTCTCTCAGGAGCAGTTCTGGAGAGAGCTCTCTCAGCCCCACCTATCTCACAAGGGTGTCTGTTGTGGGGAGAGGAAGGGGAAGGAGCTTGTAGGCTGCTCTGAGACTCCTTCGGATAGTGAAGGGCGGGGTATAAATCCAATCTCTTCTCTTCTTCCTTTAAAGCTGTTTATTCCTGTGGACATTTGATCGGCTCTGCAGATTTTTGAATATGTTTGCCTTAGCAGCAGCTGCCAGCACAACACAAGGATCTTACTTGTAGATATTCTTTTCTCAGATCTTTTCTAAAGATCTTCAAGAGGGAATTAGATAAGCATATGGAGCAGAGGTCGATCCGTGGCTATTAGCCACAAGGTATAGATAGGAACTCTCAGTCTGGGGCAAGGGATGCACTCTATTCTTGGTGCTGGGGGGGCAGCAGTGGGAGGGCTTCTCATGTCCTGGCCCCACTGCTGGACCTCCTGATGGCACCTGGTATTTTTGCCCACTGTGTAAGAGAGTGTCAGACTAGATGGGCCACTGGCCTGATCCAACGTTGGCTTCTCTTATGTAAAATGGCCTGAGAAGCCATGTGACTTCTTTCACCTGGGGAAGAAGCAGGAAGTCACCTAGGCTGGCCCATCTCTCAAGCACTCACAGATATTTCAGGTGGGCTGCAGTCTGGCTGTTCGGATTGGCTGGTGAGCGTGTCTTCGTAGCCAATGAGAGTCAGGACAGGAAACAATGCAAAGGAAGGGGATTGGAGTCAAGCGTCACTAAACGACCGAAGCATCAGTTCGGATGGGCAAGGTGATGGACCCCGCTGACCTGGACTGTGGTCAAGAGCACAGTGCCTCTCAAAGTGGTGGGATCCCAGGAACCTTCGGGGATTGCAGTGGTACTCTGGGGGGAGTCCATGATCCCTTCACTGAACAGAGGGCATTATCTATCTATTTAATTCATTTATACCATACCTGTTACGTATACAGATTGCCTCCAGGGGTCTGCGGCTAAAGTAAGGAGCTTGGTCCCTGAACACAAAGGGACCTAGGATCCTAGACCACCTAGTGTCCACCAATCTCTGGCGGGAAATTCAAACCGTCCAATGGGACTGTGGGTGTGCCGGGTGGGATGTATATAGTTGGCCCTTGCAGGGCCGTTTTGTCAGTTCATGTGTGAAGTACAATAAACACGTCCGAACACATGTCATAGTATGAGTCCTCTATGCAGTGAACCCAGTACTTTACAATGGCGACGAAGGTGAGATCCCGATGAGCGGGCCTGACTCTCCAACCAGCACAGAACCGAGCAACAATCCAGAGGAAGCCACCGCGACCCGCACCGCTCCCGAGCAGCACCACACCACGCCCGGCAATCCCGAACACTGCTCCCCGCTCCGCGCTAGAATCATGGCATCCACTCCAGGACATCTTGTAGCTTTTGACCCCACTCATCCCGAGCTCTGGGTTTCGTGGACGGACCAACTGACCTGCTACCTCGCCTTCCATGAGGTGACCAACGTGGGCAAGAGAAGGGCCCTCCTCTTTAGCTCTTGTAGCGTGAACACCATCCAGCGCACGAAGAGCCTCCTGGCTCCCAAGGCAATCCTCGAATGCACGTGTAAGGAGATTATCGATGCCCTGGCCAGGTATCTCACACCCAAGCCCACGACGCTGGCAAAGCAGATGGAATTCCAAGGTGCATCCAGAGGCCTGGTGAGACAGCCTCAGCCTTCATGGCCGCGCTGCGCCAAGATGCAATGGAGTGTGTATTCACCAAGGTGGGGGAGAACACCTTGACCCAGTTTGTCTGGGGAATCAGCGATGTGAAGCTCTGCCAAAAGATGTTCGGCACCACCAACCTCAAACTCGATGCGGCCCTTCAGCTCACCATCGCTCACGAGGCCTCTCACCACGACCAACCACTGCTGCATCCCATCTAATGCTCCCCGACTCAGTGCCCGAGAACTCCGACGAGGACGATGTCCGTCTCGTCCGTCCACATAACTGCCAAAAGCCACTGGGAAGCCCACCGGGCGGACCACATGCACCAGCTGCGGAGAGGCACACGAGCAAAAGTCATGCTGTTTCCGCGACACCACCCGCCACACGTGTGGTAAACAGGGTCACCTCGCCCGTGTCTGCAGATCCAAGGGCAACTGGAACCACCCACCCCAGCCATGCTGCCATACCTCCGTGCACTACGAGGACACAGCTGACGACCTCTACCTCCTGACCAGCCAGCCCTCCCTACAGGTACTACACCTCCCCAACCTGCCCATGGCCCCGAAGATCCAGGTCCGGGTCCAGATCGAGGGGTCCCCCTGCTCGATGGAAGTAGACTCCGGGTCAGTGGCTTCCATCATATCGGTGGAAATGCTGGACAGACTTTGCCTAAATGGCGGGCCTCACCTGCACTCCTCGCCCTTGAGCCTGGTGGACTTCCAGAAAAACCCGGTTCCAGTATGGAGTGTGGGGACTTTCTGGGTGAAGTACCGGGGGTTTGAGGGTTTCCTAGACTTGATAGTCATGGAGGGAAATTTAGTTACCCTGTTGGGCCGGGCGTGGTTTGCACCGTTGGGCATCACCATGGGGGGGGGGTGAATAAATGTACGCCGGGACTATGCAGATGTTTGCAGGGAATTCCCTGAGGTCTTTGATGGGGCTCTGGGATGCTACAAAGGGCCCCCAGTTTCATTACAGCTCAACCCCCAGGTTACCCCCATCCGCATGCGGTTCCACAGCGCCCCAATCACGTTACGGCCAAAAATAGACACGGAACTAGACCGCTTGGTTGCTCAAGAACCCATCTCGCATGCACTATGGGAAACTCCCATAGTGACCCCAGTGAAGCCAAACGGAAAAGTCTGCATCCGTGTGGACTATAAGTGTACTTTAAACAAGGCCCTCCACGACCACTCTTGCCTGGTCCCAGGCATTAGCCATGTGTTGTCCACACTGGCAGGGGCCAAAATTTTCAGCAAGCTGGACCTCGCGCAAGTGTACCAGCAGCTGCCGGTGGACAATGCCACTGCTACCGCGCAGACCATTGTCATCCACAGGGGCACATTTATAGTGAAGCGCTTGCAGTTTGGCGTTAGTATGGCCCAGTGGTTGTTCCAGCGATTAATGGATTCCCTCTTAAAAGGGATCCCTGGAGTGACAACTTTTTTTTGACAATGTCCTTATCGCTACAGCCACCCCGGATGAATTCGCCTCCTGACTCCGTGCCGTCCTCCACCGGTTCAACGACATGGGCCTTAAGGTCAAGAGGGGAAAATGCCTCCTCGTTGTCCCGGAGGTAGACTTCTTGGGGTTCTGGGTTGATGCTTCTGGCCTCCACCCAGCGAGGGACAAAGTGAAGGCCATTGTGGAGGCCCCTCTGCCCAACTCCAAGGCGGAACTCCAGGCGTTTCTGGGCCTCCTGAACTTCTATCATGCCTTCCTGCCCCACAAGGCGGTGGTAGCGGAGCCCTTGCTCAGACTCTTGGACAAGTCAGCGCAGTGGTCTTGGGGCCCTAGAGAGTCTGCGGCGTTCCGGGGGGTCAAGGCGCTCTTGATATCGAACGAGGTGCTGGCCCACTTTGACGAGTCACTGCTGGTCATCCTCGCTTGCGAAGCCTCCTCCTATGGCATGGGCATTGTTTTGGGTCACCTTCTTCCCAACGGCTGCGAGGTCCTGGTCGCCTACTACTCCCAGACCTTGTTGACCACCGAGCGCAACTATGCCCAAATCAACTGGGAGGGCTTGGCGATAGTGGCAGGGGTAAAAAAATTTCACAGCTTTGTGTATGGGCGCCCCTTGACTATCGTGACGAACCATAAGCCACTCTTCAGCCTGTTTGCAGCTGACAGGCAACCCCCCCAGGTACTCTCACCTCGGGTTCTCCGTTGGTCTCTCTTCCTGGCGGGATACAACTCCCGCTTGGAGTATCAGCCGGGTAAGGCAATGGGGCACGCCGATGCCCTCAGTCGCCTACCGCTTCCATCCATGGATGCCAACCCTGCTCCCACCCCCAGGGTACTCCTCCTAGAGGGCCTCCCAGAAACTCCCCTGCAGGCAGCTGATGTCACTGTCGGCTCAGCCCGCAACCGCATCCTTTCCCAGGTCTTGGGCTGGGTGTTGAGGGGGTGGCCCACGGCTGCTGTGGGCCCTGAGTCTGCTGCCTTCACCACCCACAAGGACGAGCACTCAGCCCTTAAGGGGTGTCTCTCATGGGGGGATAGGGTGGTTGTCCCCAACACCCTGAGACAGCAAGTCCTCAACGCACTCCACGAGGCACACCCAGGGATAGTCAGGATGAAGGCCATGGCCTGGAGCTACGTCTGGTGGCCAGGGATCAACACTGAGATCAAGTCCTGGGTGTGGGAGTGCCAGACCTGCCAGGCAGTCTGCCCGAACCCACCAAGCGCACCCACACAATCCTGGGAGTCCATACACAAGCCATGGTCCCAGCTACATATAGACTTTGCCGGCCCCTTCCAAGGACTACTATTCATGGTAACCGTGGACTCTTACTCCAAATGTCTGGAGATAAGTCCAGTGATCACCACGTCCATGAAAGCCGTCATCCGTGCGCTCCGTAGGATCTTCGCCACCCATGGCCTGCCGGACACTATTGTCTCTGAGAACGGAGCAGCTTTCAAGTCGGTGGAATTCCAGGACTTCCTCCATGTTCCTGATCCAGCACATTCAATCTGCGTGCGACCACCCTGTGACCAACGGGCAAGCAGAGCGCATGGTGCGCACTGCGAAGGAAGCCCTCAGCTTGATCATGGACGGAGACTGGGAGTTCCAGCTAGCCTGCTTCCTCCTGATGCAGCGGACAGCGCCAAGCCCCGTCACTGGCCACTGCCCTGCAGAATTTTTGATGGGCCGCCGCCCCACCATGCTGTTGGACTGCCTGCATCCCGACCGGGCACCGGACTCACGGAAGCTGACAGAACAGAGGGATGCCCCCTGAGGGTGCTTTCCAGGTGACCCAGTGTACATAAGAAACATTGGGAAGGGTCCCACGTGGCTGGCAGGCAGAGTCATCCGAGCAACCGGCCCAGTGTCATATGAGGTGTCTACGGAGGACAGCCAGCTCCTCAAGAAACACGTGGACCAACTTCGGCGGTGACAACTCTCAGCGGAAGAAGAAACTCTCCTGTGGGAAGTAGGAGCTGGACCCTCCATCCTGGAGACTACCATGCAGCCCGACCCCCCGAGTGCAGGAGAGGCCTAGGCAGGCGAGCTCACACCTGCACCCCCGAGTCCAGCCGAGGAGCCGCCACCACTACCCCAGCAACCAGACCTGGCCAGCCAGCCAGAGCCAGTAGCAAGCGCCCCCGTGCCTGCACCTTGGCGCTCTCTACAAGAGCACAGAGCCCCTGCCTATTTGCAGGACTACGTCACATAGGCAGGGACGGAACTATGGGGGGAGGGGTGTTATGTACACAGACCACCTCCAGGGGTCCATGGCTAAAGTAAGGAGCTTGGTCCCTGAACACAAAGGGACCTAGGATCCTAGACCCCCTAGTGTCCACCAATAGCACCTCTGGCGGGAAATTCAAACCCTCCAATGGGACTGTAGGTATGCCAGGTGGGATGTATATAGTTGGTCCTTGCGGGGCCGTTTTGTCAGTTCGTGTGTGAAGTACAATACACGCGTCTGAACGCATGTCGTAGTACGAGTCCTCCATGCGGCGAACTCAGTACTTTACAGTACCTTTCTCCCCAAAGGGGCTTACCTCATTCTCCTCTCCTCCATTTTATCCTTACAACAACCCTGTGAGGTAGGATAGACTGAGAGTATGTGCAAGCTTCATTGGTACAAGTGGAGATTCAAATCTGGGTCCCCCAGACCCTAGTCTCACACTCTTAACCACTACACCCCACTGGCTCTCATGTCTCCTGTGGTTAGGAGCGACGGACTCTAATTTGGGAGGACCGTGTTTGATTCCCGACTCCTTCACATGCAACTGCTGGCGTGACCTTGGGTCAGCTATGAGTTCTTTCAGTGCTGTTCTCTCAAGAGCAGTCCTCGAAAGAGCTCTCTCAGCCCCACCTACCTGTTGTGGGGAAGGGAAGGGAAAGGGGTTTGTAAGCCGCTCTGAGACTCTGACTGAAGGGCAGGGTATAAATCCAGCCTCCTCCTCCTCCTCCTCCTCCTCTCTTCATGAGAAAACCACATGCTATCTCCAGCTGTGGCAGGGTGTGGCATGTATCTTTGGCATGCATACCTCCAGTTTGCAAATTGCTCTTTGGACTGAGCTCTGCCCAGCTGGCTGGTGCTTCTCTCCAAGCACCACAAGTTGCCAGATGCAAGGGCAAGACACAAGAAGAGGAGGTTCTGATGGCCAAAAACTAGGTCAAGCCATCTGATTTGTTTTTGTTGGAAGTGAAGAACTGCGTGAAGTCTCTTTGTGCAACGTATCTTTGGGAGGAGGAGGGAAGGCGGCATGGTAGAGCCTGATCTTGTCAGATCTCAGAAGCTAAGCAGGGTCAGTGCTTGGAAGGGAGTCCACCAAGGAAGGCTCTGCAGAGGAAGGCAATGGCCAGCCACTTCTGCTTCTCACTTGCCTTGAAAGCCTCTTGCTGGAGTGGCCATAAGTCAGCTGTGACTTCACGGCACTTTACACACACACACACCCCTTTGATGGGGCCTTGATTCAATGACAGAGCATCTGCTTGGCGTGTAGAAGGTGCCAGGATTGATCCCTGGCAGCTCTAGTTAAAAAGGCCTCTGCCTGAGACCCTGGAGAGCAGCTGCCAACCCGAGTAGACAATACTGACCTTGATGGACCAAGGATCTGATTCAGTATAAGGCAGGTTCATGTGCGTGTTTGTCTCAAGGCATGCCAAGACTTTGGAGCGGGCTATAGAGCCAGGGAGATAAATAGGTCAGAACGCTTCCTTTTTACTGCTCTGGTATCGTCCCTTTGATATGTAAATTGTGAATCTCGGGGAATCTTCCTTCTCCCTCTCTCTTCTCCATCTTTGCACAATGAGGACGAGACTGGGCTGTCTCGCATCTCTGTCCATCCTAGTTAGCTAGTTAGTTTAGAATGCCATCTCTGTCTTCTCAAGGGTATCCAATGAAGCTGACGGGTAGTAGGTTCAGGATGGACAAAAGGAAATAATAATTTACACAGAGAGTGATTAAAATGTGGGATTCGCTGCCAGAGGATGTAGTGATGGCCACGGGAATAAACAGCTTTAAAAGGGGATGAGAGAGATTCATGGAGGATAAGTCTATCAACGGCTACTAGCCGTGGTGACTAATTCGGAGGCACTAAGCCTCTGAATTAGGGTTGCCAGGACCCCCCCCCGCATGCGGGGAATCCCCCAGTTTCTGGCACTCCACCCTGGCGTTAGCAAGCTGGCCAGCGGGGGAGAGTTACCACCCCAAACACAACACGCCTACATCACATTCTATGGGATTAGCTTAAAACCAATGTTCCCTCTAAGCTGTGGAGTCTTGTGAGCAAAAATTCTACTTTGTGAGCTGCTGCATTAGAGCTGTGAGCGAGCAATTTGGCCACTGCATAAATTAGTTTGCTCTGGAGCCATGCTTCCTGAGGTAAGGCAAAAATGTGGGAGCTGGAGGCTAAAAAACTGTGAGCTAGCTCACACTAACTCAGCCTAGAGGGAACACTGCTTAAACCCAGAGTTTTGCCTAAAAACCAGAGTGTCATCCCCCCCCAGATGACACTAACATGCCTACATCACCCCCAACATTCCCGACGGCCTGCTTCTTCCCTCCCTTCTCCCAGAGCATCCCAGTAAGTCCCCCACCGGGTGGTCGTTCAGACCTGGCAACCCCACCCTGAATCCCAGAGTGTGAGGCAAAGCACCCTGATTCCTCTCAAGGGTTAACATCTTGCAGGTGTTGCTGATTGGTTCTCTCTGCCTACACAGCCCTTCTCATCTTCAAGGCCAGAGCTGGAAGTGTGGTAATTAGCTCCTCATGAGAACCTGCAGCCTGCAAGATGGGAGGGGCAAAATCAGAAGTGATGAGGTAACTTTCTAGAGAGTTCCAGCAAGAACCCGTCCTGATTGGGTATATCATTATCACCTGATGCTGCTTGGCCAAAAAAGCTGGAATTGAGCTAAGAGCCTAGAGAAGGGGCTAGCTGGGGTTCTGATGGACTGAAAGCCTGGAGTATGAGATGCTCATATTGCAATAGATAGCAACATAGAGAATGTGCAGGCTGCGGCCTTTGACTCTTGAACTTAAGGTCTGTGCCATCTAGTGCAGGTCTTTGAAACATGTTAGATAGTTTTCTTGCTGCCTGATTTCAGAGTGTTGTGTTGCCTGCAGATTAAATATCTGTTCTGAAAGATATTAAATAAAACTTTATTTAATTAAAAAAAAGGTTTGCTTGTTTTTGTACATCAGCCCTGGGAACCCACGGGGTTCATCCTTGAGCTCCTTGACACAGAGCCAGGAAGCAACATCGGAGGAAGGCCTCGGCCTCTCTGCCCTGTTGCTGGCCCTCCAGAAGAACTGGTTGAGGCCACTGTGTGAGACGGGATGCTGGACTAGAGGGACCCTCACTGTTGTGATCCAGCAGGGCTCTTCTTACATTCTTATGAGGGGAAGGCCTCAGCCTCTCTGCCCTGTTGTTGGCCCTCCAGAGGAACTGGTTGAGGCCACTGTGTGAGACGGGATGCTGGACCCGATGGACCCTCACTGGTCTGATCTAGCAGGGCTCTTCTGATGTTCTTGTGAGGGGAAGGCTTCGGCCTCTCTGCCCTGTTGTTGGCCCTCCAGAGGAACTGGTTGAGGCCACTGTGTGAGACGGGATGCTGGACTAGAGGGACCCTCACTGGTCTGATCCAGCAGGGCTCTTCTTGTGTCCTTATGAGGGGAAGGCCTCAGCCTCTCTGCCCTGTTGTTGGCCCTCCAGAGGAACTGGTTGAGGCCACTGTGGGAAGCAGGATGCTGGACTAGAGGGACCCTCACTGGTCTGACCCGGAAGGGCTCTTCTTGTGTTCTTAACAGGGATGGCCTCGGCCTCTCTGCCCTGTTGTTGGCCCTCCAGAGGAACTGGTTGAGGCCACTGTGTGAGACAGGATGCTGGTCTAGATGGACCCTCACTGGTCAGATCCAGCAGGGCTCTTCTGATGTTCTTATCCTGGATGGAGCTCCTTATAATGAAGGACTCATATTAATTTATTAAAAGAAAGGCTCTGTGGGAACTTGATTTCCTAAGCAGCATAAATGCAATTCTGCTGTGTTCAATCTGCACTGGTTTTGCTTTTGGCAATTCTGTTCACCAATCAACAAAATCACAGAACTGATGGACACAGGAGTGGGCCAAAGGTCCATAAAGTCCAGTGTCTAGTTTGCCACAGTGGCCAGCTAGATAACCTCAGCAAGTGGAGGGGCTGTGGCTCAATGGTAGAGCCTTAGCTCAGTGGTAGAACATCCTTTTTGCACGCAGAAGGTCCCAGGTTCAATCCCTGGTATATCCAGTTAAAAGGATCGGGTAGGAGGTGATGTGAATGACTTCTGCCTGAGACCCTGGAGAGCTGTGGTCAGTCTGAGTAGACAATACTGGCCTTGATAGACCAATAGTCTGTTTAGGTATGAGGAAGTTTCATGTATTCAGGCTCTCAAGTCATGATGGTAACATAAGAACATAAGAACCTAAGAAAAGCCATGTTGAATCAAGCCAATGGCCCTTCTAGTCCAACACTCTGTCACACAGTGGCCAAAAATACCAGGTGCCATCAGGAAGTCCAGCAGTGGGGCCAGGACACTAGAAGTCCTCCCACTGCTAGCCCCCCAGCACCAAGAATAGAGTGCATCACCTGCCCCAGACTGAGAGTTCCTATCTATACCTTGTGGCTAATAGCCACTGATGGACTTCTGCTCCATATGTTTATCTAATTCCCTCTTGAAACTGTCCATGCTTGTAGCTGCCACCACCTCCTGTGGCAGTGAAATCCATATGTTAATCACTCTTTGGGTGAAGAAGTACTTCCTTTTATCTGTTCTAACCGAACTGCTCAGCAATTTCATGGAGTGCCCACGAGTTCTTGTATTGTGAGAAAGGGAGAAAAGTACTTCTTTCTCAACCTGCTCAATCCCATGCATAATCTTATAAACCTCGATCATGTCACCCCCTCAGCCGTCGTTTCTCCAAGCTGAAGAGCCCCAAGCATTTTAACCTTTCTTCATAGGGAAAGTGTTCCAACCGTTTTATCATTCTAGTTGCCCTTCTCTGCACTTTTTCCAATGCTATAATATCCTTTTTGAGGTGTGGCGACCAGAACTGTATAGAGTATTCCAAATGAGGTCGCACCAACAGCTATCCTTTGCTATGCCTCCCAAACAAGTTGTATTTATTTACTTAGATATTGTATACCTAATCGGGAGCTTATGTTGGAGTGAGGAACTTAGTATGTCTGGACATTGGGGGCGCTACATCACTCTAAGGGTGTCTCTCTTTGTCTTAACCTGGGAGCTGCCCTCTGACCCCTCCTCTGTCTTTCACTTTGTCCTCTCCCTCACTGCACATGGCCTTCCATGGAGACACACCTTTCTGCAGGTCTCTCCTGTAGGGACAATGTCCTCATACTGCCATACACAGGATGCCGGACAGCCTGGCCATCTGTGATAGAGGAAGAGGAGTAGGAGATTGGATTTATACTCTGCCCTTCACTATCAGAAGGCGTCTCAGAGTGGCTTAAAAATTCCTTTCCCTTCCCCTCCCCACCACAGACACCCTGTGAGGTAGGTGGGGCTGAGAGAGCTCTCTCAAGAACTGCCCTTGAGAGAACAGCTCTGAGAGAATTTGTGACTGACCCAAGGTCACACCAGCAGCTGCCTGTGGAGGAGTGGGGAATCAAACCCGGTTCTCCCAGATGAGAGTCTGCGCTCTTAACCACTACATCAAACTGGCTCTCTATTGGGAAAGTACTCTTTAGATTCAGCTTCTCTCTCTGCTTTTGACTGCATTCTGAATGTGAACTGGTTTATTTACTGCACTCAGTATCACGCTTCTGTGACTGGGGAAACTCTGCTATATTAACTAAATATCACAATAGCTTCCACAGGGATGGACTGGCCATTAAAGACACTGGGAAAGGTCCCGGTGGGCTAATGGCATGGGGGTGCCTCCCCCCTTCGAGGACCATCCAATAGGGTTGCCAACTCTGGGTGGGGAAATTCCTGGAGGTTTTGGTGATGGAGCCTGAAGAGGGCGGGGTTTGAGGAGGGGAGGGACTTCGGCAGGGTATAATGCCACAGAGTCCACCCTCCAAAGAAGCCATTTTCTCCAGGGGAGCTGATCTCTGTTGCCTAGAGATCAATTGTAATAGTGGGAGATCTCCGGGCCCCACCTAGAGGCTGGCAACCCTAACCATCCTGGCCCCAAGTAAGGGGCAGGCCTTGGCCTGTTCAGAGTGGCCCTTGTATTGGCAGCTCAGGCAACAGCGAGTAGCGCTCACCCTGTGCAGGGTGAGTGAACAGCCGCCATGTTGATGTACACCGCCCTAAGCCCTGTTCCACAAGGAAGGGCGGTTTAAAACAAAAGAAGACGAATTTAATAAATAAACAAATAAATACTGTTGAAAGAGCCGACCTTCATGCCTTTCTCCCTCTGTTGGGCAGTGTTGCGGGGAGGCTGAGGGTGGGCAGGTCCCCTTTCAGGGCTGTTTTTGTTTCCAAGTCCACCCCTGGGCTTACAACATCTTCCTCCCTTCCTCACAGCAACCCTGTCAGGTAGGTGAGGCTGAGAAGAAGAAGAAGAGATTGGATTTATACCCCGCCCATCACTACCCAAAGGAGTCTCAGAGCGGCTTACAATCTCCATTCCCTTTCCCTCCCCACAAGACACCCTGTGAGGTAGGCGGGGCTGAGAGAGCTCTTGACAGAAACTGCTCTTTTTTCAAGAACAGCTCTTATCAGAACTATGGCTTGCCCAAGGTCATCCAGCAGGTGCAAGTGGAGGAATGGGGAATCAAACCCGGTTCTCCCAGATTAGAGTCCGCGCTCCTAACCACTACACCAAACTGTCCCAAGAGAGACTGACTGGCTCAGGGTCACCTGGGGAGAGTCTGCAAGGCGCAGTGGGGATTTGAACCTGTGCATCTCCCAGACACCACACAAAATGGCCCCGAACATGCATCCTGACATCTCCACTTCTACCAGTTAGGACAGGCAATTGGAGATCAAGGACGAAGCATTTCCCTGCTTCAGGATCTTAGAAGGACAGACATGACAGTCCGACAATATTATTTGTTCTTTGAAGAGA
This sequence comes from Gekko gecko, assembly GCA_029375565.1. NCBI lineage: Eukaryota > Metazoa > Chordata > Lepidosauria > Squamata > Gekkonidae > Gekko > Gekko gecko. The sequence continues at coordinate 18,454,218 of JAPDNY010000001.1, read as the reverse complement.
AAAAGGGGCTTTGAGGAGTGGAGGGAACTTGTTTGGGGGCTGGGCTTCCAGTCCTGACATGTTGTTGTTGTTCAGTCGCACAGTCGAGTCCGACTCTTCGCGACCCCATGGACCAGATTACGCCAGGCTCTCCTGTCTTCCACTGTCCGCTGAAGTTTGCTCAATTTCATGTTCGTTGCATCGATTACACTGTCTAACCATCTCATCCTTCACCGTCCCCTTCTTCTTTGACTTTCAATCTTTCCCGGCATCAGGGTCTTCTCCAGTGAATGCTCCCTTCTCGTTTGGTGGCCAAAGTATTTGAGCTTCAGCTTCAGGATCTGGCCTTCCAGGGAACAGTCAGGGTTGATTTCTTTTAGGATTGACTGATTTGATCTCCTTGCAGTCCAAGGGACTCTCAAGAGTCTTCTCCAGCACCATAGTTCCAAAGAATCTATTCTTCGGCGCTCGGCCTTCCTTATAGTCCAACTCTCGCAGCCATACATTACTAAGCCCTGACATACGTGGAATATAATACAAGGTACCCTAACACAAAGACATGGCATAGCGGTGCAGAATAAAAGGCAGTGCCACATGTCTACCAGCAGATGGCAAACTTCAAAACAAGGACACCTTTCTGGCCAGTAAGATTGGGGCACCAGAGTACATTTTATTTCAGCATAAGATCACGACGCAAAAAGTTTATGCTGAAATAAAACTCAGTGTTTTAAGGTGATGCAAGACTTGCCAACATCCAGGTGGGGCCCGGAGACCTCCTCGGATTACAGCCGCTGCTCTCCAGACTGCAGACTTCAGTTCCCCTGTAGCAAATGGCTGCCGTGGAAGGTGGACTCTACGGCTGAGGTCTCTCCCCTCCCCAAACCCCGCCCTCTCCAGGCTCCACCCCCAAATCTCCAGGAATTTCCTGACCCAGAGTTCACAATCCTAACAAGGGGTGATTCAAGCATGACAAAGTCCGTGTGTTTTGTATCCCCCCTCCGCACACACACATGGGCTTTTGTCAGGCATGAGCTCGGAGTTTCCCATCGGAGACTTAATTCTCAGTGGGGAACTCCCAGAGCGCATCTGACTAAGAGTCTTTGTGGTGGAGGATGCAAAGACTTTGTACGGTGTGAACCTGCCCTTCTTGGACACATGACACTTCCTTATACTGAGCCAGAGAATTGGCCTATCAAGGTCAGTAATGTCTACTCAGACCGGCAGCAGCTCTGCAGACTCTCAGCTACAGAACAAAGTTAGAGTCCATTGGCACCTTTAAAACCAACAAAGCTACAGGCTTTCACATCACCTATTACACGATCTTTTTAACTGGAGAGGACAGGCATGGAACCTGGGACAATTCTGCAAGCCAAGTAGATGCTCTACCACTGACAGACAGACAAACAAACTTTATCCAGCCAACGACCAGTACAAAGCTTTACATTAAAGTCGTTAGGAAGTAAAATTGGTCTGATCTATTGGCTTCAATAGGAGCTGCAGTGGCTCAAGTGGTTAAGACACTGAACTGCAGGCTGTGGAAGGTCAGTAGTTCAGCAGTTCGAGACCCGAGAGTGCCGCATGACGGAGTGCGCTCCCATCTCTGGCCCCAGCTCCTGCCAACGTAGCAGTTTGAAAGCAAGAAATTGCAAGTAGATAAATAGGTACCACTTTGGTGGGAAGGTAACAGCGTTCCGTGCACCTTGGTGTTTAGTCATGCTGGCCACATGACCATGGAAATGTCTTCGGACAGCGCTGGCTCTTCAGCTTTGAAATGGAGATGAGCACCGCAACCCTAGAGTAGGATTCGACTGGCTTTCGAGCAAGGGAACCTTTCCCTTTTATTGGCTTCAGTTAGATAAAATCTGTACATAAAATTTCTCTACGAATTCTGCAGGCTATTGAAAAAAAATTGGCACAACTAATAGCCCTCCCCCCACTAGGGCTATTCTTTTTTTTTTTTAATGTATTTTTCATATGTGCATGTGAGTGCGTGTGCACCTGGAAGTCATGGTGACCTCTGACTGACCCCTACTGGGGGCCTGGAGGATATTCAGAGAGGTGGCTGAATAAAGCCTGCCCATTGTCCTCCCGACTGTCAGTATTCCAAGGAGGTCTCCCATCCGAGTACTTGCCGTCGACCCTGTTTAGCTTCTGAGAGCTGATGAGATTGGAACGCTTTCCCTATGAAGAAAGGTTAAAGCGCTTGGGGCTCTTTATCTTGGAGAAATGACGGCTGAGGGGTGATATGATCGAGGTTTATAAGATCATGCATGGGATAGAGTAGGTAGTAAAAGAAGTAGTTTTCTCCCTTTCTCACAATGCAAGAACTCATGGGCACCCCATGAAATTGCTGAGCGGTCGGGTTAGAACGGATAAAAGGAAGTCCTTCTTCACCCAAAGAGTGATTAACACATGGAATTCACTGCCACAGGAGGTGGCAGCGGCTACAAACATGGACAGCTTCAAGAGGGAATTAGATAAGTATATGGAGCAGAGGTCCATTGGTGGTTATTAGCCACAAGGTATAGATAGAGACTCTGGGGCAAGTGATGCTCTGTATTCTTGGTGCTGGGGGGGGGGCAACAGTGGGAGGGCTTCTGGTGCCCTGGCCCCACTGCTGGACCTCCTGATGGCACCTGGTATTTTTGGCCACTGTTTGACAGAGTGTTGGACTAGATGGGCCATTGGCCTGATCTAACATTGGCTTCTCTCATGTTATTGGGCTTGCCTGGGCTATCCTGGGCTATTTGGAAGCTATCTCACCAGACAGTGTGTCTTGCTATTCTTGCAGCAGTTCTCACGCTGTGCCCAAGGAATTCTGGGACAGTTCCTTGGATGACTATGAAGCTAGAAGAGCAGCCATTGAGAACTCCCTTCTAGAAAGTCAGGTCCTGAGCTTCCCTTGTGATGTACAGCTCCAGATGAACATTTAGGTGTGTCCTACACAGTTATTGGGCCAACGAGAAGTCCAAGAGTTCCAAACATATCTCTGCATGAACTGATTGTGGGTTCTAAAATGGGCCCCAGAATCCTTTGCAGCGGTCCCTTGGCCATCCTGTCAACTTGGCAGGGGTTAAAACCACGTCCTTCGTTGGGTGTGGCAGAATAGACAACTGGAGTCATCGAATGCATGGAAATAAAGAATTGAGTCACTTTCTGGTTTTGCGGGCTGCACCCTGAGATCCTTACTGGGGAAGAGCAACTGTTCAAACATGGGTAGCGACGAAGACGCCAACCTTCTCTTCTGTGATGTCCCCTCTGTCACATGCCCCGCCTCTGTCCAGAATTCACTGGCCTGAGTCATTCGCCTTTCTTCTTGCTCAGACCGGGGGACCGCCTTGCTCAGATCAGGGGGTTTCCTAGGGAAATTTTAGTACTGCATGTGGCTAGATGGAGAATTTGTGGCATGGGTGAAACTGGCACAAGAGTGTGCATCTCTTATGCCTGCATTCGAGCACTGCTGTGGCACGTCTGTGCCTTTACTTGCTGTCTTTCCTCCTCCCAGGGCAAAATCAGAGGGCTGTCTGCTTGATTTGCTGGCGTTGCCAACGTCCAGGTGGGGCCTGGAGATCTTCTGGGATTAACAACAGATTTCCAGGTGGCAGAGATCAGTTCCCCTGGAGTAAACAGCTGCTTTGGAGGGTAGGTGCTCTCACATCATACCCTGCTGAGTTCCTTCCCTTCCCCAAGCTGTGCCCTCCCACGGCTCCACCTCCAAATCTCCAGGAACACTTCCTAACCCAGAGCTGGCAACTCTATCCGCCCCTCCGTTCCCCAACTCAGTAGCTTCATCCATATTTTTAGGATTACCAACCTCCAGGTGGGGCCTGGAGGCCTCCTGAAATTATAACACAGCTCCAGACTACAGAGATTAGTTCCCCTGGAGGAAGGAGCACCTTTGGAGGGTGGGACCTATGATAACACGTCCCTGCTGGGGTCCCGCCCCTCAGCAAATCTGCCCTCCAAGGCACTGCACTCAAATCTCCAGGAATTACCCAACCCTGTCTGGGAGTGTTCCAGCAAGAAGGTGCTTTTGAACACCTACGCTGCTGGCCTTTCTCTCCTCACTATGGGGATTTTGAACCCAAGTCCGCCGTTGCTTTAAAGGCAGCCGAAGCAACCAAACCGGACCTGAAGATGAATGATTGATTCAGGAACGGCCATGGCGCCTGTGAGAGAACAGGAAGTCCTTATTGGGCTGTAAACAAGTGAACAAAAGGAGAATGGCAGGGGGGAGCTGAACAGGAGTCAATGGCAAGCGGACTGAGAGGTGATTTCAGTCCCAGTCCTCAGCCTCGCACTATTATGACCATACTGCAGAAAATTAACAGAGGTAGAGAAAGACAGGGGTTGGCAGTGGTGACAACTCTTGCCCCCTGTTGTCAAGTAGCCAGCTCGCTGAGTCCCTCCAAAGGAGAGACAGCTCCAGCCCAGCTGAGGTTCTTCAAAGACCGCCTCTTCCCTGACTGTCTAGTCCAGTAGAGCAGAGTTTGAGTCCAGCGGCATCTTTAAGAGAAGAAGAGGAAGAAGAGGAGGAGGAGATTGGATTTATACCCTACCCTTTACTACCCAAAGGAGTCTCAGAGCGGCTTACAAACTCCTTTCCCTTCCCATCCCCACAACAGACACCCTATGAGGTAGGTGGGGCTGAGAGAGCTCTGACAGAAACTGCTGTTTTTTAAGAACAGCTGTGCCAGAACTATGGCTTGCCCAAGGTCATCCAGCAGGTGCAAGTGGAGGAGTGGGGAATCAAACCCAGTTCTCCTAGATTAGAGTCCACGCGCTTAACCACAACACCAAACTGGCTCAGGACAATGCATCCTCGCAGACTGAATCAAGACTTAGGTTTCCTGTCTCATTACCAATGCTGATTTCTCCACACCTACTACCCCTCTGTATATTGTACCTAACCCAATCACTCCTGCTATTGCCATTCACCTGCTATTGCCATTTGGCATCCTAAATCACTCCATTCTCCAAGATACAAGGACAGATGGACCCCCATTCTAGCTGCATCTGAAGAAGTGAGCCGTGACTCACAAAAGCTCCTCCCCTGCCACAAATATTATTAGTCTCTAAGGTGCTCCTGGACTCTTGCTCTTTTCTACTGCTCTAGACAGACTAACATGCCTGCCCATCTTGATCTAGCTCCTTTGTAGGGTCACCAACCTCCAGGTGGCGACTGGAGATTTCCCAGACTGGCAACTGATCCCCAGACTACAGAGATCAGTTCCGCTGGAGGAAATGGCAGCTTCAGAGAGAGGACTCCATTGCTTGCCGTAGGAGAAACTGAAGTCCCTCCCCGCAATCTGCCCCCAAATCTCCAGGATTTTCCTAACCCAGTGATGGCAACTCTGCTGTTGAGTCATGTTAAAATAGGACTTTCTCTCCGGCGGCTTAAAGGGGAAAGTCTCCGGAATGCCACAATTCAAGCTCAGAATGGAAATAACATCATGTGGACGTTGCCCTTTAACGTGGGGGGTTCTTGCTTTCCATGTGGGGAGAAATCCCCTGGGTGAGTCTCTAGTGTTCCACAGTGCGGTTTCAGCTTGGATCTTAAACTCAGGGCTATTTTTGGGTAGGAAGGCACAGGAACAGAGTTCTGGCTGGCTCCCGAGTTGGCCACGCCCAGCAGGAACTCATTAGCATAATAGGCCACACCCAACAGCAGAAACTCATTAGGACTGGCTACATTAGGGCTGTGTGGCCTAACACGCAAAGGAGTTTCTGCTACAAAAAAAGCCCTGGGTTTTGACAACAAGCAAGGTAAACAAAATAAGAAGCAAAAGGTGGGTGTGGCTGGATGACCACACTTCTGGTAACATGGGGGTGTCACCTAATATGCTAATGAGCTGTGTTGTCAGGGGTGTGGCCTAATATGCCAATGAGTTTCTGCTGTTGGATGTGGCTTATTATGCTAATGAGTCCCTGCTGGGCTTTTTCTACAAAAAAAGCCCTGCTTAAACTGATTGGAGGGGAGGGGTTTTCAGCCAGGTTGGTTCCCTGTGTTTGTGGAGGTGGGGTTAAAAATGTTTTCTTCCAGTGCCTCTCCTTTTTAAAAAATCCCATATTTTGGGACCGGCTAACGCGCCTACAGTGAAGAAAACACCTGTTTTATTTTTAAACTGACCTTTCTTCTAACTCACTTAAGAAGATATACATAAGTTCCCTTCCCCGCTTTTATCCTTACAACAAACCTGTGAGGTAGGCTAGATTGAGGAGAATGTCTGGCTCAAGGTTGAGGAGGATGGCAACTGGCAGGAGCTCCAGGGGTAGGAGGACTTGGAGGAGACCGTAGCGTCGTGTGTGCCACTATGTCAGTTCTGAAGGAAACCTGGAAGTGATTTTGGGTAGTTCTAAGAAAACCATAGAATTTTTGGTGATTCCTAGAGCTACCCAATTTCACTTCTGGGTTTCCTTGGAAGTGACATCACAGCACACAGGATGTTGACTTTTGCCCCTCCAGCAGGCAACAGGGTTACCAGCCCCCCCCCCCGGGAGGCAGGGTATCCCCTACTGCCAGGCCCCACCTCCTGCCACCGATCAGTTGGCCAGTAGGGGGCTTACCAGGAACAGGAGGGAGGCCCATGCTACGTTGCCAGTGATATGGCAACCTCACTTCTGCTGCGTACCAGAAATGATGTCATCATGTCGGTGATGTCGTGGCAATGCTTTGGTATTTGGGGGGAAACTCTATGGTGGAAGCCATTTTGACCATAGAGTTTTTGCCCTAATCCTGGAGCGTTGCTGCGACATCACAACATGATGACATCACTTCCGTTACACGCCGGAAGTGACATAGTGATGTCACTGCTGATGTAGCCGGGACCTCCCTCCTGCTCCTGGTAAGTCCTCTCCTCCCGTGCGGGTTTCCAGGAGGGACCTGGCAACCCCAGCAGGTATTGAGGGCTGCCAGCAGGAGGCCTCCTACCGTAGCGGGAGACCTGGCGGCCTTATGTGCTGAGGGAGAACGAGAAAGGACAGCTGCCATCTTCATGCCCTGTTTGTGAACTTCCCTAAAGCAGTTGCCAGGTTCACTCCTGCTGGGAACAATAAATGCTGGACATGGAGGGCCCTTTGGTCCCATCCAGCAAGACAACCCAACTTACAAAGGAATGATTGAATACTGTACATTGGCACATGTATATTATAACAGCAAGAAGAAGAATATAATTTCTGAAATATTTTCTGTAAGAGTACAAATAAAGCAATGTAAATAACAACAACAACAATAATACCAGTAACATTAGTGCAAGATTTTCTGTAAATACATATAAAGGCAATGTACAAAATGATTTTTTAAATTAATAATAACAACCATTACATTAGTACAAGGCTTTCTGTAAGAGTACACCTAAAGCAATGTGCAAAATAAAAATTATATGTGTGTTAAAAATCAGTATTTTTTTTGTTAAGAGTCCTGTTTTTTTTTTTTTTTGGGGGGGGGTGGCGGAAATGTGCCAGATTTTGGCACCCTCTAAATCTGTTAACAAAGGCAATGGTTTGTGTGTGGGGGGGCCTAAATGCTTTGTGTGCGCTGAGTGAAAATCTCCCTCGAGAATTAGGGCCCCAGCTGGCCTTCGCCTGCGCATACAATAAAGGCCCCCCTCCCGCTTCTGGTCCCCCCCACTCAAAGCATGATGTCATTGCCAGCCAATCAGAATGCATCACTCTTGCCCTGGGTTGTAAATCTTTCCCTTCTGGTTTTTTCCCCCTTTTGGAAAGGGAAGGGGGTGTGGACCATTCTTGGGTTGTTGTTCTATTGTTTATCTCCAAATGGAGGGCCTATAAAACCTTTTGTGTTTGGGGGGGAGGCTAGAATCTGATTCTTTCATTCCGGAAGATTCCTTTGCTTACTAGGTCATCTGGGCTGTCGGAGGAAGAGCCGGGGTAATACTGAATTGCTGTTTTGGGCTTTATTTTAAAATACGTTTATTATAGTTCCTTCTGTGGTTGTCAGTCATCCTGGTACTTTCGCTTTCCTCGGCCAGAACTCTAAAAACCGGGAGCAGGTTTAGCTTTTATCAAGAGAGGTGAAGGATCAATCCCCACTGTGACCCAGCTCCACTGTAATAAGAAGTACAATGTGGTCTAGTGGCTAGACCAAGGTTCACTCCCCCTGTTAAGCCCTGAAAGTCACCATGGGTCAGTCACTCATTTGTGGCCTAACTAACCTACCTTCCAGGACTGTTGTGAGGATATGGTGCAGGAGAAGGGAACTATCTGAATGAAGAAGAGAAGAAATTGGATTTATACCCCGCCCTTCACTACCCAAAGGAGTCTCAGAGCAGCTTACAATCTCCTTCCTTTCCTCTTTCCACAACAGACACCCTGTGAGGTAGGTGGGGTTGAGAGGGCTCTGAGAGAATGGCTCTTGAGAGAACAGCTCTGAGAGAACTTGTGACTGACCCAAGGTCGCAGCAGTAGCTGCATGTGGAAGAGTGGGGAATCAAACCCGGTTGTCCCAGGTTAGAGTCCGCACTCCTAACCACTATGCCAAACAGATGTTGGGGGTGACCTGAAGATCTGGGTCCTTCTCTAAGTAGTGGGAGGGGGGAGCTCAAGCTTATTTATTATTTATCGTATAGCACATAGGAAGCATATAATAATATAAAATACATAACCAAGTTGAGAGCCGGTTTGATGTAGTGGTTATGTGTGTGGTCTCTAATCTGGGAGAACCGGGTTTGATTCCTCCACTTGCACCTGCTGGATGACCTTGGGCAAGCCGTAGTTCTGTCCAAGCTGTTCTTGAAAAAGAGCAGTTTCTATCAGACCTCTCTCAGCCCCACCTACCTCACAGGGTGTCTGTTGTGGGGAGGTTGTAAGCCACTCTGAGACTCCACAAAGGAGTTTGTAAGCCGCTCTGAGACTCCGAGTGAAGGATGGGGTATAAATCCAATCTCCTCCTCTTCTTCTACAATGGGTATTTGGGAAGAGAAGAGAGAATCAAGTGGGCAGGTACTTTTTTGCTTGTCCTTAGGGCTCTTGTTATGTAGTCTTTCAACATCCCACTCCCTGGAGTACCACAAGGCACATCCATCCAGGTTCTTCTCTTGACTAGGCTCAGCTAGCCTTCAGCCTAATTCAGCAAGCACCAACTGTCTGCCTGGCACCGTCTGCTGAGGCTCAGGGGATCTGGCAGCCCTTGGACTAAGGGGGTCCCCAGTCTTGTTGAGCCTATGGGCACTTCTGGAATGCTGAGGACAGGGATGCACCACCACAAAATGGCTGCCGTAATGGGAGGGCGATAACAAAATGGCTGCCGTGGAGGGAAATCACAAAATGGTGGGAGGCAGCAAGCCGTGCGTCCTCCAAGAGCTAGTTTGGTGTAGCGCTTAAGGGCGACGAACTCTAATCTGGAGAACCGGGTTTGATTCCCCACTCCTCCACATGAAGCCAGCTGGGTGACCCTGGGCCAGTCACAGTTCTCTCAGGGCTGTTCTCTCAAGGGCAGTTCTCTCAGAGCTCTCTCGGCCCCACTAACCTCACAGAGTGTCTGTTGTGGAGAGGGGAAAGGGAAGGAGATTGCAGGCTGCTCTGACACTCTGAGCGAAGGGTGGGGTATAAATCCGACGAAGACAATGACGATGATAGAGGGAGCTGGGTTCTTATGAAGCACCTCTTTCCCAAGAAGAAGAGGAAACTCAGGACTGCCTCTCTTTGCCTCAGAGAAAAAAATGCTCTGGCTAAGAAGCAAATGAGCGCGTGGAAGCCCATCTGGAGGAGCAATGGCACCATGAGCATCACGTTAGGGGTCACTGGACTAAGACATTAGGCCAAATGGCTTCTTCGAGAAGCCAAGCTTGACGAGGGATTTTTCTTCTGGCCCTTGGAAGGAGTGGGAGTGCTACTTAATAGATCCCGCACGGAGTACATCATTAAAATGTGCTCACGATCATGAAGACATAGGATAATTGTCTTCCTTCCTATAACGCTATTAGGGAGCAAGTCTCAAACTCAGTGGAATTACTTCTGAGCAAATGTCCATCGGATCATACAGAAAACCTCTGCCTTACATGGCACACACACCTGTCCTGTACCTGGCATTCTCACCAGCATCCCAATGGGGCCTAGAGTTGTTCTGGAATTACAACTGATCCCCAGCTTCGGAGAGTGGACTCCGTGGCCTCACATCCTTGCCGAGCTCCCACCCATGCCCAAACTCTGCCCTTCCCAGGCTCTGCCCCAGATCTCCAGGAATTTCCCAACCTGGATGTTATATACTGGGTTCTGGACACATTGCAGTAAAACAGCTCTACTTTATTAGGTGATTTCAGGAATACTACAAGACGAACTCCAGGGCAGCTGCCCTGTCTTTAAGCATGCAGTCACCACACCCCAGACACACCCCACTCCCAACGATAGGCTGTTTACATAACACTGTTTCTCTGTTGGTCTTCTCCAGGATCCTAGTAAGCTATTGTCTGGGGGAAACAAGCTCAACCAGATCCAGTTACTAGTTCAGGAATGGGCTTGACTAGACTTCCTTGGTGGCCTTCCATCCAAATACTAACAAGAGCTGGTCCTGCTGAGCTTCCGAGGTCTGATGAGATGGGGCTTGCCTAGGCTATCCGGGTCAGGCCTGATAGCCCTTGTTTTGATGAACGTGTATGGATGTAGGACTTGTATATCACAAGGATCCGAGATACCTGGGGTACATTCACCCCTCCCAAGGGATCCCGGTCAGTGAGGGGCTGGCCTGTCAGAAGAAAAGGACAGGATCTGACCACGCCGTGGCCACCTCCCACCACCACAACGCTCTCACTCACGCAGTAGAAAAGCGCAAGAGACCAATAGTACCTTAAAGACTAACAAAGTTTGTGGCAGGAGACGAGCTCTCATGAGTCACTGCTCACTGCTTCAGATACCTGAGGGACCGCCTTTCCCCATATGTTCCCCCAAGGGCACTTTGGTCGGGGAGTCAACACCTCCTGGAAATTCCAGGCCCCAGGGATGTGAAATTTGCTGCCACTAGAGCCAGGGCTTTTTCGGTGGCAGCTCCTACCTGGTGGAAGGAGCTCCCGGAGGAGATCCAGGCCCTGCGGGACCTTGTTCAGTTCTGCAGGGCCTGCAAGACGGAGCTCTTCCGCCAGGCCTATGATTAGGAGCCGCCGCCATCACTATTCCATCTCTGTTAGCCATGCGCCATCGCACCACTGCCATCTCTGGTGTGGGGCGGCCCTGGAAGGAGTGGGGATGACAATCTACTGTTCGGCTGCTGGGGATTACGATCCGCCCCGTCTTGTTTTAATATGCTGTTTAAATCTTGTATGTTGGGCTATATGTTCCATTGGGTTTTATACTGTTTTGATGTGTTTTAAAGTCGGCATGCGTGCCCCGTTGTAAGCCGCCCTGAGCCTTCGGGGTGGGCGGGATATAACTCCAATTAATAAATAAATTAAATAAATAAAATACAGCCGTGTCTCACAAAGGCTCTGACCCTGCCACAAATTTTTATTAATAATATATTTTTTTATTTTTATAAGAAGTAGAGGTACAGAAAAGAAAGAGGGAAAACGGGGCATAGGACATTAATCATTAATCAAATTTTTGTTAGTTTTGAAGGCGCTCTTGGACTCTTGCTCTTTTCGCCCGCTACAGACAAACATGGCTACCCGTCTTGATCATTCTCACACGCGTGGGAGAAAACTGAAGGGGCTCCGTCGGGGACAAAACCGTGAGTGAGGTAAAAACGTGTTCCCTGGTGATCCCCCCCTCCCAGCTCCGTGATTAGCTGCGCCGCCTCTTCACCCACGTAGCCCCATTTTAGGTTCAGTTTCTTGGTCACACGAGAGAGTGACGGGATGTCAGAGGAGTGACACAGAATGTCGGGAAGCGGGATATCTCTTCACATCACATACAGTCCCCGGGTCTCGCCTTCTCACAAAGAAACTGACTCCATACAGCTGCTCAAGCGAGCTGGGTAGTGACAGCTACGCTTGCAGAACGCAGGCTGCATTAACAGGATGTAGACGTATCTGCTCAGAATGTATAAAAGATAATGGCGACGCAGCGATGCCGTAAGCGGGGGAGGAGGGAGGGGGCCTCCGCCTCCCCTTGGCCAAACAAGCCAAGGCGCTGCATGGATTTTACTCCCAGGCCTGCTCCATCAACGAGGAGATCGCTGGCGTCAGACATTGACTGAGTGGCCAGCTTAGTAACTGGTTCCTTGCCCGACACGGAAAACCTTCTGTTCCGGCACCCCAGTGTTTGCAATGGAAACAGGACTGTGTCTATGGTGGCCAATCTCCAGGGGGTATTTGGAGATTTCCTGGGATGACAACTGATCTCCAGGCAACAGAGATTGGTTCACTTGGAGAAAATGGCCACTTTGGAAGGCGGACTCTATGGTATTGTGCCCCATTGAAGCCCCTCCCCTCCCCAAACTCCACCTTCCTCAGGCTCCACCCCCCAGATCTTCCACACGCCCAACCAGGAGCTGGCAGCCCTAACTGTATCAGCGAACAGTAGAAGAAGAAGAAGAGATTGGATTTATACCCCGCCCTCCGCTACCCAAAGGTGTCTCAGAGTGGCTTACAAATCTCCTTTCCCTTCCTCTCCCCACAATAGACACCCTGTGAGGGAGGTGGGGCTGAGAGAGCTCTGACAGAAACTGCTCTTTTTCCAAGAACAGCTCTGACCAGACTATGGCTTGCCCAAGGTCATCCAGCAGGTGCAAGTGGAGGAGTGGGGAATCAAACCCGGTTCTCCCAGATTATAGTCCGCACACTTAACCACTACACCGAACTGTCTTTCTCTCTCAGACCCTTTTCTGTCTTGCAGTTCCCTGTATGCTGAGACTTGCAGGGGCACCTAAAGCCATTGTTTCCCACGGCTATCTCCAAACAATGGCAACAAACGTGTATCAAGCTTCTAGCCCTCATGGCCGCATCCACACAAAAGCTCAGCAGCTCTGCAAGAGCTCAGTGGCACACCAGGCAAAAATGAAGACATATGTGAGTGAAATGGCAGCTCCAAAGGTTCAGAGAACTTTTTATGCACAAATGCAACGATCCCAGTGGAACAAACGTGCATATTAGAACATGTAAGCTAGCAATGTGCTAGAGAGCCAGTTTGGTGTAGTGGTTAAGTGCGCGGACTCTTATCTGGGAGAACCGGGTTTGATTCCCCACTCCTCCACTTGCACCTGCTGATGTGACCTTGGGTCAGTCACAAGCTCTGGCATAGCTGTTCTCTCAAGGACAGTTTCTGTCAGAAGTTCTCTCAGCCCCACCTACCTCACAGGGTGTCTGTTGTGGGGAGGGGAAGGGAAAGGAGTTTGTAAGCTGCTCTGAGACGCCTTTGGGCAGTGAAGGGCGGGGTATAAATCCAAATTCTTCTTCTTCTTTTCAAAGGGCCAAAATCGATGTTGTCGTTGTTCAGTCGCACAGTCGAGTCTGACTCTTTGCGACCCCGTGGACCGCATCACGCCAGGCCCTCCTGTCTTCTGCCGTCCTCTGAAGTTTGCTCAATTTCATCTCCGTTGCATTGGTGACACTGTCTAACCACCTCATCCTTTGCCGCCCCCTTCTTCTTTGACCTTCAGTCTTTCCCACCATCAGGGTCTTCTCCACGGTTCAAAGATTCCCTTTCCCCACAGCCACAGAACTGCAGCAGGGAACGTCATTTTGAGGTGATTACAGTTGCCAACTTCAGTGTTGTGTACTGAGCCAGAGTCAGTCTCATCTGATCTCGGAAACTGAGCAGGGTCGACTCTGGCAAGTCCTTGGATGGGGAGACCTTCTTGAACTACCAGAGGTGGGAGGCGGAGGCAGGCTTCATTCAGCCACCTCTCTGAATATCCTCCAGGCCCCCAGTAGGGGTCAGTCATCAGAGGTTGCCATGACTTCCAGGTGCACACATATACACACATGCACATTGAAACATAAGAACTCCCCCCCAAAAAACAACAACAATAACAACAACTATCTGTACATGAAGCTGCTTTACATCAGGTCATACAATTGGCCCATCTAAGGTAACGTTTACTCAGACTGGCAGGGGCTTTCAGGGTTTGGGGGCAGAGAAAGCCAGCTGGGTGACCTTGGGCCAGTCACAGTTCTCTCAGAGCTCTCTCAGCTCCACCTACCTCACAGTGTGTCTGCTGTAGGGAGAACTAGGGAAGGCGATTGTAAGCCACTCCAAGATTCCTTCAGGTAGTAAAAACCAATTCTTCTTGTTGTTGTTCAGGACATCTCTGCGTGTAGGGGTGTGTGTGTTTGTGTGTGTGTGAGAGAGACAGAGAGAGAGAGAGAAAGAGAGAGAGAGGTGCCGTCAAATCACAGGTGGTTTGTCACTGCTTTCCTCTGCGTTGTAACCCTAGACTTCCTTTGTGGCCTTCCATCCAAATACTAACAAGAGCTGATCCCGCTTAGCTTCTGAGATCTGATGAGATTGGGCTAGCCTGGGTTAAACTTTAACTTTACTTCCTGAACTGATCTTTTGGAATTCCTTCTTGCTAGGCCTAGTCTAGGGCTACATATCCGCCGAAGGCATGAAACTGCCATGATATGTTGGCCTGCCTTGTTCAATACTGACTAGTCTGACTGCCCAGGATCTTAGCCAGAGCGACCAAGGCTCATTGGGAGAGAGATCTGGCTCAGCGGTAGAACATCTGTTTGGTATGCAGAAGGTCCTCCCAAGTTCCATCCCCGGCATTTGCAGTTAGAAAAATCAGAAGGTAGGTGATGAGAAAGACCTCCACCTGAGACCCTGGAGAGCTGCCACCAGTCTGAGTAGATAAGACTGACTTGGATGGGCCAGGGGTTTGATTCAGTATCAGTCAGCTTCATGTGTTCATGTGTTTTTTCCAGTACCTGTCACATGAGAGCTTTTCAACTCAGGTGGCAGGAATTTAACTTGGGGCCTTCTGCATGCAAAGCAGGTGCTCTGCCCTGAATCACCAGTCCTCTAACTCTCTGCCCTGCACCATAATGGTCGAGATGTCTAAAATGGGGGGGGGGAGATTCAGGATTTCAGGCAGTCCCTTCTCTCTACTTTCAGTAGTTGACAGCTGGCGGAGTTGTTTGCTACTACTCCCCCCACCCTGAGGTTCAAAACTCTGATCTTAGATTTCCTCCCCTCCAGACTAGGGTTCCCAAGTACTTACTGCGGGCGGGCGGGGAAAACATGCTCCCCGGCTGGACCATTCCTCCCTGTAACGCACCATGCCGTTGCCAGGAAGTGACGCAAGGCGATGCTCTGGCAACGGGGCTGAAAACTCGATGGTACCATCAAGTTTCCAGCCGCATTGCCAGAGCATCGCCTAGTGTCAATTCTGGTGAAGGCATCGTGCAGTGTGTCTTTCCTTCCCCCGAGGATGGTCCTGCCAGGACATATCTGTCCCCTGCTGGCACAAGGTAAGTATTTGGGAAGCCTACTCAAGACCCTTTAAAAAATGGCATGTTTGATTAACATTGGATCATAAGGACATAATAGAAGCCAATGTTGGATCAGGCCAATGACCCATCCAGTCCAACACTCTGTCACACAGTGGCCAAAAATACCAGGTGCCATCAGGAGCTCCAGCAGTGAGGCCAGGACTCTAGAAGCCCTCCCACTGTTGCCCCCCCGAGCACCAAGAATACAGAGCATCACTTGCCCCAGACTGAGAGTTCCTATCTATACCTTGTGGCTAATAGCCACCGATGGACTTCTGCTCCAGATGTTTATCCAATTCTCTCTTGAAGCTGTCCATGCTTGTAGCCGCCGCCACCTCCTGTGGCAGTGAATTCCATGTGTTAATTGTATCCCATTGAAGTCCCTGTCCTCCCCAGGCTCCATCCCAAAAAATCCAGGAGTTTCCCAACCCAGATCTGGCACTTCTACATCCCCTGCTGGTGGCCAGGGGGGACTGTGCAACCCTAGTCAGATCTAATCCAGCTTCCTGTCTCATAAAGTGGCCAACCAGTTACTTTGGAGGGCCAACAAACCAGGCTCAGAGGCCTAGGCCTTCTCCCAGTGCTGTCACATAGCACCTGTATTCACAGGTGTGCTGCCTCTGTATATGGAGGTTCCCCCTAGTCACCATGACTAACAGCCATTGGTGGACCTGTCCTCCATGAATCTGTCTGACCTCCTTTTAAAGCCACCTACGCTTACGGCCATCGCTGCATACACTGGCAGCAAATTACACAATTCAGTTGCTTATTGACTGAAGAATGTCCATCCTGAAAGTACTGCCCATCAACTTAATTGGCATTCCTCCCTACCTAGGGCTGTTATTTGGAAGTAGACTGCATCTGAACGTGGGGAGTTTCTTTGGGCTACCTTAGCTAACCGGGAAATCCAGCACCCACACCTAGGACACCTGGGGCCATTATCACCCACAGAGGAAGTGGACAGTGGGAACAACTTGTATAGGGTTACAAATCCAGCTTGGCAGGTGAAGAGAGCTCAGTGAGGATGTGATTCCATTAGGCTTCCCAAAAACTTACCTCGTGACAGCGGGGGATGGATTCGTCCTGGCAGGACCATCCCCAGGGGAAGGAAAGACGCGCTGCACGATGCCCTCGCCAGGAAGTGATGCTAGGCGATGCTCTGGCAATGCGGCTGGAAACCTGATGGTACCATCGAGTTTTCAGCCCCATTGCCAAAGCGTTGCCTGGCGTCACTTCCTGGCGATGGCATGGTGCGTTACAGGGAGGAATGGTCTGGCCGGAGAGCATGTTTCCCCTGCCTCCACGCGGTAAGTACTTGGGAACCCTAGATTCCATACAGTCCGCCTGTTAGAGATGTCAGCCTCCAGGCAGGACTTGGGGATCCCCTGGAATTACAGCTCATCTCCAGAATACAGAGATTCATTTCCCTGGACAAAATGTGTGCTTTGGAGGGTGGTGTCCTGGAATAGAGGCAGAGCAAGGCAACAGAGCCGGATCACAGTCAAGAGTCCAATCCAGGGGTCAAATACCAGTTTAGCAGCAGTCAGAGTTCAGGGGTTGTTCAGGAAAGCAGAGTCAAGGCAGACCAAGGTGGTGGGTCAGTAAGGTTCAGGCAGGTCCAAAAAGCAGAACCGAGGGTCAGTCTAAAGGTCAAAGGAGGCTGGCAGAGTCCTGAGGTGTGGTCACAAAGTTCATGGGGTTGTGATAAGTTACTTCCACAATCTTCCATTCTCCAGGTCTGATTTACAGCCATCTGCTTGGAGGTGCTCCTGCACTTACTCCAAACTGCTGTCATTAAGTAGCTAGTGCCAAGCCAGGAGACGAGCACTCTGTCTGCATGTTCTTAAGTCTTGCCAGAGCCTTTCCCTTCGCTGTTCAGTTAACAAAGGGCAGTCTGGTGGGCTACTTTCCTGCAGCTGTTCTTCTTCGGCTACTTCAGAACTGTGGGTGGGTGGGTCAAGGTCAGCTGCCGGCAATGAATCTCGAGGCTCCTGTGTCTCTAATTCACTAACTTCAGCTGGTCCAGAGCTGGCTGCATGTGGTTCCTTGACTCCTCAGGAGTCTTCAGCCACACTGGGCTCAGGCTTGTCACGCTGGTCCACGAGAGGTGGACTCTATGGCATTGTACCCCACTGAGGTCCCTGTCTTCCCCAGGCTCCATCCTGAAATCTCCAGGCATTTCACAACCTGGATATGTCAAACCACGGGGACTCGGGAACCTTACCGCTGAAGCTGCCGTTTCCATCAGGGAAACTGATCTTTGTTGTGGTCAGTTATAGTTCCAGAAGAACTCCAGACCCCACCTTGAGGTTGGTAACCCTGGTTAGATGGTTAGCTTCTAGTGTTAATACAGGCAGGTCCCCCAAATTGTTGAGCCTGTGGATAATTTTTTCAAATGATGAAAAGGGGGAGTGGTCACCACCACCACAAAATGGCCACCATGGACATGCAACCAGCCACAAAATGGCTCCCTTGGTCGCTGAGGCCAATGCAGGAAGGTAGTAAGTCAATTGTCCTCCCATGATGGAGGTGATGCTTCTTGCAGACACAGAAGTGATCCAGCCTGGATTCTTCTTAATCAGCTCCTGCTACGGCGGAGGAAAGCCAGGATTGGCTCTTTCCTTTGGGCAAGAAGTAAGTGGATAGCAGGATGCAGCCAAGAATGCAAAGGTTGGAGTCATGATCTGCACAGCACGCTGGTTTAATAGTCATTCCTCCTGGCCAAAGAACACTGGGAAATGGATTTCTGGGGGAGAGAAGGGCTCCCTCAACATTCATGTGAACACTCTCATAAAACTACATTTCCCAGGATTCTTTGAAGAAGGTAATAGCAATCAAACTGATAACCAGGGCTGTTTTGGGGCAGGAACACGGTTCCAGCTGACTCCCGAGTTGGCCACGCCCAGCAGGAACTCATTAGCATAATAGGCCGCACCCAACAGCAGAGACTCATTAGGACTGGCTACATTAGGGCTGTGTGGCCTAACATACAAAGGAGTTCCTGCTACTAAAAAAAGCCCTGGGTTTTGACAACAAACAAGGTAAACAGAATAAGAAGCAAAAGGTGGCTGTGGCTGGATGACCACACTTCTGGTAGCATGGGGTGTGGCCTAATATGCTAATGAGTTGTGCTGTCAGGGGTGTGGCCTAATATGCTAATGTATTTCTGCTGGTTGGTGTGGCCTATTATGCTAATGAGTTCCTGCTGAGCTTTTTCTACAAAAAAAGCCCTGCTGATAACCACTGCATTTCTCTCCTGCCCCTTCCTCCTTTAGAGATCAAGGTGGTATTAAGGATGCCAGTCTCCAGGTGGTGGCTGGAATTACAACTAATCTCCACATTTCCAAGATCAGTTCCCTGAAGAAAAATAGCTGCTTTGGAAGGTGGACTGTATGGCATTACACCCCGCTGATGTCCCTCACTTTCTCAAACCCCGCCTTCCCCAGGCTCCGCCCCACAAATCTCCAGGTATTTCCCACCCCAGAGCTGGCAACCCTAGGTGGTTTACGCGGTCCACGCCTCCATTTTATCCTGTATGTGGTAGGTAAGTCTGAGAGATCGTGACTGATCCAAGGAATCACCACAGATTACATTGTTAGCCCAGGCCCTTCCTGAATCCGTGTGGGTGGGGGGAGGTATCCCACGATTTTATTCTAAAAGGTTTTTTTAAGGGAAGTGACATCAAGCATCAGTACAACATTGAGTCGATTGTCCTTGCCAGCCTGCCCCCAACACTCCCAAGGGGTTGTCAGCCACAACACAGGGTTGGCAGCCCTGGGCTGGGAAATACCTGGAGATCTTGGGGGGGGGAGCCTGGGGACTGCAGAGTTTGGGGAGGAGAGGGACCTCAACAGGGTATAAAGCAGGGGTGGCCAAACTGCGGCTTTGGGAGCCGCATGCAGTTCTTCACACATATTATGTGACTTCCGGCAGGGCGGCTGGAGAAGCAAAGGGAAGGCATACCTCCCTGATCAGTCTTCCCTTCCCCAGCCAGTGTTCCCCTCCCTGGGTAGGCTTGAGGTGGGGGGGGCAGAGAAAGAAAGCAACTTTAACTTTAAACTCTTTCTTTTCATCTTTCTCTCTTTCTCCCCCCTCCCTCCCCCCATCTATTTACTTTTTTTGTTTCTGTTTCTCTCTCTTTCTCTCCACCTCCTTCATCCTTTCTTTCCACCTCTCTCTCTCTCTCTTAGACAAATAAATATCATTAGCAAACAAATAAACATCATTGGACAAATAAATATAATCATCCACACCTGTTTTTACCCCTTTTGTTTTTATTTTTGGCAGCCTCGTTTAATGTCAATAAAAAGCAAATTTGAGTATTTTCCAATAAAAACATGTGTGTAATATTTATTCACGTCTTGTGGCTCTCAAACATCTGACATTTATTCTATGTGGCTCTTAGGTTAAGCAAGTTTGGCCACCCCTGGTGTAAAGCCATGGAGTCCACCCTCCAAGGCAGCCATTTTCTCCAGAGGAATTGATCTCTATTGTCTGGAAATCAGTTGTAATAGCGGGAGATCTCCAGGCCCCACTTGGAGGTTGGCAACTGTTACGTTCTGAGTTTATGCTATGCTGTTCAGTTATGGACTGTCCTATGGTATCCTAGTTTCCTTTATCGTGATTGGCTGTCTAATAAAGACCTTCTAGTGGTCCTGAAGCCATACAGAGTATCAGGAGACCCCACTTAGGTCCAATCAAACCTCAGGAAAACAGCAACATTGCATATAGTTCAGTATTGGAATGGTATAAGTTTGGGTGCCGCTCTTATCAGAGCAGTTCAGAGCTGAGCAATGTTATGAAAAAGTGCAGAGAAGGGCAACTAGAATGATAAAAGGGTTGGAACACCTTCCCTATGAAGAAAGGTTAAAATGCTTGGGGCTCTTCAGCTTGGAGAAACGACTGAGGGGTGACATGATCGAGGTTTATAAGATTATGAATGGGATTGAGCAGGTTGAGAAAGAAGTACTTTTCTCCCTTTCTCACAATACAAGAACTCGTGGGCACTCCATGAAATTGCTGAGCAGTCGGGTTAGAACAGATAAAAGGAAATACTTCTTCACCCAAAGAGTGATTAACATATGGAATTCACTGCCACAGGAGGTGGTGGCAGCTACAAGCATGGACAGTTTCAAGAGGGAATTAGATAAACATATGGAGCAGAGGTCCATCAGTGGCTATGAGCCACAGGGTATAGATGGGAACTCTCAGTCTGGGGCAGGTGATGCACTCTATTCTTGGTGCTGGAGGGGGCAGCAGTGGGAGGGCTTCTGGTGTCCTGGCCCCACTGCTGGACCTGCTGATGGCACCTGGTATATTTTGGCCGCTGTGTGACAGAGTGTTGGACTGGATGGGCCATTGGCCTGATTCAACATTGGCTTCTCTTATGTTCTTATGAATAAAAGCCTCGTTATTGATCATCGTCTCCTGCCTGTCGATACTTAAAAGCAACCGTAGCCAATCAAACATGTATTGTGAACTCTGTGCTAGGAACTGACTTCCTGGACCAGGATAGTGGGAAGTCTGGGCTTTGCCCCCCACACCATCCCCCCAGCCCATAACATCTCTGGGGGTTCCATTTTCCCCACTGGGAGCTCCATGTGCCCTCTTGCGGTACTTCTAGGTTTCCCTAACGTGGCCAAAAGCATGGCCTTCAAAACAGATATACAGTTAGGCCCACTCATTCTAAATGGAGACTTCATCTAGAGTTGTTCCAATGCTAGTGCAGCACTCAAACCATTAGGCATCACTGGCTTTCAAGAGGACAATTCCTGGTAGAAGTTCATAGCACAGAAATGCCCTTTTAGTAGGATTGCCAACACCGGGTTTGGAAATACCTGGAGATTTTGGGGGTGGAGCCTGAGGAGGGTGGGGTTTTGGGAGGGGAGGGACCTCAGCACAGTGCACCTTCCGAAGCAAACATTTTCTCCAGGAGAAATGGGATCAATGTTCCAAATAAATAAATAGGTTATTCTGGAGATTGGTTGCAATTCTGGGAGATCTCCAGCCCTCCCCTGGACCCTACTTTTAAAAAGCCTTTGGCACTGTTTTTCAACAGTGATTCACTATGTTAAGTAACTTTAACACATACCGTAGAGTCCACACTCCAAAGAAGTCATTTTCTCTAGGGGAACTGATCTCTATTGCCCAGAAAATTAGTTGTAAAACCAGGAGATCTCCAGGCCAAACCTGGAGGTTGGCAAGCCTTCTTAAGTCCTCCCCCCAAAAATAGTTCTGGCTGCAGGCTGGTATTCATCTCTTTCTCTATGCAGCCTTGCTCAGAGGATATATATGAACATTCATGCAAATAGGCAGATGCTGATCACGTGGAGAACAAACAAACGGAAAAAAACCCCTTTTGCTCATGGTCTTCGCTTCCCAGCAGTTCCCACTCTTTCCCATCCTAATCAGCACGGATGTGAGCAAAGGGAAAATCCAGCTCTGATCCTTCCCAGTCTCCGGCAATTCTTTGCCAGACCCTGCCAGAGCTTTAGCAGGCAATGAATGCCCCAGTCTAGACTGCGGCTAGACCGAATTCCACCTTTTGGAAGGAAGCGCAGAGACTTTGCCCCACCTGGACTCTGAGAAGGGAGGAGGGGGTGGATTTTGACACCCCCACAAACACATATTGTTTCCTAGTTCCAGATGAGCCGGTTTAACCCAGCACAAGGGCGTTCACCGGTGACTAACACACACCATGTAATTAAAGCCAACACCTGCTGTGAAGTCCCCAGAATGACAGCCTAGATTATTGTCGTTGTGGGAAGGAAAGAGGGTAAAGGCCTTGGAGACGTTCCTGGAAGGCACCTTCTCGGAGGGTCCCCTCGCCTCCATTTAGTTGGATTCACTTAAAGAGCCAAGCAGATAAAAAACGAATCACGTTAACATGTGCTATAAGAGGCTGAGTGCATTTGGGTGTTAAAGGATTGCCAAACTCCAAGTGAATATGAAAAAATATATGACACTGTGTATAATAGATGTATGCTTAAGGTAGATCTATTTTGTACTTTTTATTTTGAAAAATTTTCTATACTATTATATAAATATCAGCGTCAAGTATTGCCAAACATAGGTTCACTAAAACAATACGAAGTGCAGTTTTACACTATGTTCAAACATTCAAACAGCACCTTGTCAATTTCGCAATCACTAGTCCCAGGGGACTTTAGTAATCTACCTCTATCCAATACAATCTTTTTCAAGGACAGTGATATACATACAAGACGTAAGGCGCAACAAATTCTCTTTGTGAGTATAAAACTCTTAAAATAGCAGCATTTTTCTAGGGTCCCAACAGAACCATTGCAGCAAACATCATAACGTATCTACGAGAACATATATCTCAAATTCTGTCAGGCTGAAGATCTCCTGGGATTACAACTGATTTCCAGGCAACAAGAGATCAGTTTCCATGGGGAAAATGGCCGCTTTGGATGTTGGACTCCATGGCATTATACCCCACACTGAAGTCCCTCTGCTCCCCAGACCCCGCCCTTCCCAGCCTCCATCCCTCCAAATCTCCAGGAATTTCCCATCCTGGTGACAAGCTCGGCCTAACTTTCGATTCTTTTCAGTCCTGTTTCCTAACGCCTTGTTTGTCATGTTAGATTCCTGAGGGGGGAGTGAGTGTTATTGGAGTATATGGGAGTAGAAGCTGGAACAGTCTTGAAGCGTGCCCCAAGTGTCTATACCCGTGTGGGATTGGCCTTGGAGATCTTTCTGCTAGCCTAGGTTAGGATAGGGCATCATATACCTGTCCATGTTGCCATAGTAACACTGAGGGGTAGGCATGACGTGTGTGTTTGAGAGAGTAGAATTTTCTGGTTTTACCTATAACCTGTATGTTCCCGCAGTTTCCCCCCCACAGTCCTAACGAAAGATCTTGAACCCACAGTATCGTATCTCTAATAAAGCATTACACTGCCAACAGAGTGATTTAACTGCTGGACCTCCTGATGGCACCTGGTATTTTTGGCCACTGTGTGACAGAGTGTTGGACTAGATGGGCCATTGGCCTGACCCAACATTGGCTCCTCTTATGTTCTTATGTTCTAACTGGGGACCTGACACCTGGAGATGGCCACCAGAACGGCAGATTCAAGTGGCAGGCATATTCCCTGTAGACAGAGTATGGCATCCCAGAGGAGGTAGATTTGAGTCCTGTGTAGCACTGTAGCAATCAACATGATTTTCAAGGTATAATGGTATTGAGAGCCAAAGCTCCTGTCATCATCATAGGGTTGCCAGCTCCGGGTTGGGAAATAGCTGGAAGTTTTGATGGTGGAGCCTGAGGAGGGGAGGGTTTGGGGAGGGGAGAGGCTTTGATGGGTGTAATGCCATAGAGTCCACCTTCCAAAGCAGCCATTTTCTCCAGGGGAACTGGTCTCTGTTGCCTGGAGATCAGCTGTAATCCCAGGAGGTCTCCAGCCACCACCTGGAGGATGGTAACCCTGTTCATCAGGGACACTTGAAAGCTGATACTCCAAAAGTCTTGTGAGTCTCTAAAGTGCGACTGGACCCAAATCTAGCTCTTCTACAGTAGACTAACATGGCTGCCTTCCTGCAACTAGTACCCCAAAGAAATCTAAGGAAGATATATAGGAAGTGGTCTTTATGGCTGGACCTTTGGGGTATCTGGTACAGAGCTGTTTATGCTAAGTGGCAGCTACAATTGCCAGGTCTGGGTTGGGAAATTCCTGGAGATTTGGGGCCAGTAGCAGTGATTACCATAGAGTCCACCTTCCAGAGTTGCCATTTTCTCCAGGGGAACTGATCTATGCATTCTGGAGATCAGTTATAACTCCAGGAGAACTCCAGTTCGCAACTGAAGATTGGCAACCCCAGTGGCAGTAGCTTGCTAAACTAACTGATAGTAGTAAGTGGGGGGTAAAGGCAGATGGAGTTTGACTTTTTTTCAGCTGGAGAGGAAGTGGTTAAAAGTTCCCTCCTTTCCTTCCTAAATTTATACATTTAATTCATCTATACCATGCCTTCTCCTCAGAGGGAACTGAAAGCAGCTGACATTACTTTCCTCTCCTTCATTTTATCCTCACAACAACCCTGTGAGGTAGGTCAGGCTGAGAGTGTGTGACTGGCCCAAGGTCACCCAGCGAGCTTCCATGGCACAAGTGGGGATTCGAACCCTGGTCTCCCAGATACTAGTTTGACACTCTTAACCACCACACTGGCCTAACCCTACCCCCTCTCCTCCTTGAACAAGAGGTCCTGGCAGCTGCATTTACTAGAGCAAAACAACTGTTTACAAATGAACTCCGAAGTGCTCCTTGCCCCCAGCAGAGACAGGTTTATTGGAGACCCTCGAACTGGAGATACCAGGGGCCAAAGGGCAGCGGGGCGAGCAGGCTGGTCATGGGGGGAGGGGGCAAACGCGGCGGCGGGGCGAGCAGGCTGGTGGGGGAGAGGGGCGAACGCAGCGGCCCTCCAACGGTCTGAGGGACAGTGAACTGGCCCCCTGTTTAAAAAGTTTGAGGACCCCTGGGCTACGGATTCCACAGGCACCAGGGCTGCTTCCACAATGGGGCTGGAAAAGGGCATCCCTGCTGTGGAAGAGGAAGGGAGTGGTGAAGGAGTGGGCAGGGGCGGCTTCCCTGCAATTCCATCCCTACACGGCCTGCTGCTGATGCCGGCCCTCCCACCTCTGCCCTTTTACTGGCACAGAAGTGCTAATGCCTCTCACCTCTGCCAGCTCTCCCCCTGCTCTGCCCGCTCGCACAACGAGGAAAAAACGGTGGGGGAAAGAACCATGTTGTGGACGCAGCAACGTCACTTCCAGTTGCCACGGTTGCGAAGCTCTGAGAGTTTCCAGTCTCCATGGTCTTTACCATAGAGATTGGGGGAATTCCTAGAGCAGGGGTAGCCAAATTCTGGGTCAGGAACCACATGCGGCTCTTTGACACATATTGTGAAGCTCCCAGCAGGGCAGCTGGGGAAGCGAAGGGGAGGCGTACTTTTCCTCCCTCTCTTCCTTCCTTCCCCCTCCCTCCCATCTATTTGCTTTCTTTGATTCTCTCTCTCTCTTTCTTTCCACCTCTTTCCTTCTTTCTTTCCACTCTCTCTCTCTCCTCTCTCTCTCTCTCTCTCTCTCTCAGGCAAATAAATATCATTAGCAAACAAATAAATATAATTGAGCAGATAAATATCATCAATATCTGTTTTTACCCCTTTTATTTTTGGCAGTCTCATTTAATGTCACCAAAAAACAAATTCACATATTTTAAAATAAAAAAATGTAATATTTGTTCATGTCTTGTGTCTCTTGAACATCTGACATTTATTCTATGTGGCTCTTAAGCTGAGCAAGTTTGGCCACCCTTGAGGGTCTCATGACTTGGGGGTGACGTCACTTCTGCATCTTCTCGGAAGTGGTGTCACCGCATTGTGCCAGGCTCCCCCTCCCTGTGCCCCGCTTCAAATGATCCCAGATCGCCAGGTGCAGTCCTAGCAACTCCACAACACGACAATTGTGCTGCCCCTCTGGTGGCCCAGTGAACCCCCCGCCCCGTTACCAGCTTGGCTCTGTCTTCCTCCCCAGATTGGTTCTGGGTGGAGCATCCACATGGGTGCTCCGCCCCCCAGCCACCCTTTTGGAGCCTGATCAACGGAGAATGCCGTGGGAAGGTCACATACAATGTATTGTGGAAGCTGCCCAAAACAGCGGGCCATCCCAAGTGTCGACATCGGGGGAAAAGTCCCCACATGGAAGCAGCATGACTCGGCTTTCACAGCTTGACAGTCTCGTGCGCTCTCAGTCCTCTGGTTCACACAGACAGATTGGCCATGATGGAAGCAGCGCGAAGACCTGCCCTTGTGCGCTTGTTCTTGTGCCTCACAGGGACCTCCACAGGTTGTGCCTCACTGGGCAGCAGGTGACCCAGCGATCTCCCAGTTGTACACAGTTTTTTTGGCATTTTTGCATTTGTATGTGTGTTTGCCCATGTCTGGAAGCCATAGCAACCTCTGGCAACTCCAACTGGGACACAGAGGGCATTCAGAGGGGTGGCTTGATATTACCTGCCTCTGCCTCCTGGCCCTGGTATTCCTTGGATGTCTCCCATCCAAGTGCTTGCCAGGATCAGCCCTGCTTCGCTTCCGAGATCTAATGAGATCGGGCCAGCCTAGGCTATCCAGGTCAGGGCAATATTACAGTTGATCTCCAGACGACCGAGATCAGGTCCCCCGGAGTAAGTAGCTGTTTTGGAGGGTGGACTCCGTGGCATTATACCCTGCTGAGGTCTCGCCCCGCCCTCCCCAGGCTCCACCCCCCCAAATCTCCAGGTATTTCCCAGCCCAGAGCTGGCAACCCTAGTAGCCACAGGAACCCAAGTCGATTGCACACCACCCAGTTGATTTCAAGCACCGGCACGGCCACAGAAATCAACATTAAGACCAGTGTCCCCTCTAAGCTGAGTTAGTGTGAGCTGGCTCACAGTTTTTTAGCCCCCGGATCACACGTTTTTGCCTTAGCTCAGGAAGGAGGGCTCCAGAGCAAACTGATTTATGCAGCAGCCAAATGGCTCGCTCACAACTTTAATGCCAGGAGCTCACAAACTAGAATTTTTGCTCACAAGAGTCCATAGCTTAGGGGGACCACTGACTAAGACTGCAGTCCCATGCTTACTTGGGAATACGTTATCCAACTCAAGAGAGACTTACTTTGGAAGAGTCAAGCCAAAGGTTGGGGTTCAGCAAGGATCCGAGCCAGTTCCCCAGACAGTTCCCCAAGGAACTGCTTGGAGTTGGCGCAAGGGGAGGCCACCAAGACAGTGCGGACGGCTGGCTCACTTCCCTCTTGGCACCAGCCCTTGGAGCTGTGCTGCCATGAGATAGTTCCGAGCTGAGCCCGCTCTGCTCAGACTTGGCCAATGGTGGTGTGGGGGGTGGTGATGAGCGCATATTCCTTGTTCCATGAGCTGGCCCTGAGATGGGTAGATAGGAAAGGAAAGGTCTGTCAGATAAGGTTGGCTGGACTCCAGAGTCTAGTGTAGTGGTCTAGTGTAGTGGAGAACCAGGGCTGATTCCCCACTCCTCCACATGCAGCTGCTGGTGTGACCTTGGGTCAGTCACAAGTTCTCTCAGAGCTGTTCTCTCAGGAGCAATCGTCAAAAGAGCTCTCTCAGCCCCACCTACTTCACTGGGTGTCTGTTGTGAGGAGCAGAAGGGAAGGAGATTTTAAGCTGCTCTGAGACTCCGAGTGAAGGGCGAAGTATAATTCCAATTTCTTCTTCTTCCTCTTCCTCCTCCGCATGCAGCCAGCTGGGTGAGCTTGGATCAGTCACAGTTCTCTCAGGGGAACCTTGGGTCAGTCACAAGTTCTCTCCAAACTGTTCTCCCAAGGGCAGTGCTCTAGAGAGCTCTCTCAGCCCCACCTACCTCACAGGATGTCTGTTTTGAGGAGGGGAAGAGAAAGGAGTTTGTAAGCCGCTCTGAGACTCCGAGTGAAGGGCGGGATATAAATCCAATCTCCTCTTCTTCCAGAATTCGGACACTCTGCAAAGCAGACAGTGGTGCTTGGGGAACAGGAGGGGGCCCTTATCAGCGCTTAGTGAGTCAGCAGGGCAGAGTCTAGCTACACACGGTAGCTCAGAGGTGGACAAGCCAAGGTAGAGTTGTGCTTCCCAGGTATCCAAGTGGTGGCTGGAGATCCCCCGGAATTACAACGAGTCTCCTGGTAAAAGAGATCAGTTCCCCTGGAGAAAATGGCCACGTCGGAAAGTGGACTCTAGGGCATTGCCCCCTGCTGAGGTCCTTCCCGTCCCCAAACCCCGCCCTCCCCAAGCTCCACCCCCCAAATCTCCAGGAATGTCGTAACCCAAAGGTGTAACGAAAACAGACTCGTGAGAGTCTGTTTTGTTTATACTTGTTTCTCTGATTAGGTTGTGTTTGTCCACATCTGTCTTATAACCCAAAGGTGGCAACAAGGGGGATAGTAGACTGGTCTCCTTTGAGTCTGATTTCTCGCTGGAGAGTTCAGCCTTCCTCCCAGAGACATTGAAAAGGAGCAGGGCTTTTTTTGGTAGAAAAAGCCTAGCAGGAACTCATTAGCATAATAGGCCACACCCAACAGCAGAAACTCATTAGCATATTAGGCCACACACCCCATGTTACCAGGAGTGTGGTCATCCAGCCACACCCACCTTTTGCTTCTTATTCTGTTTACCTTGTTTATTGTCAAAAACCAGGGCTTTTTCTGTAGCAGGAACTCCGTTGGATGTTAGGCCACACAGCCCTAATGTAGCCAATCCTGATGAGTTTCTGCTGTTGGGTGTGGCCTATTATGCTAATGAGTTCCTGCTGGGTGTGGCCAACTCGGGAGCCAGCCGGAACTCCGTTCCAGTGCCTTCCTGCCCAAAAATAGCCCTGAAAAGTAGGCAAAGCAAGGATAGACTGCACTGTAAATTAGTGCTGTCAGCTCTGTGTTGGGAAATATCTGGAGATCTAAGAGTGGAGCCCGAGGAGGGCAAAGTCTGGAAAGGAGAAGGACTTCAGTGGGGTACAACAAGTGGCCATTTTCTGCAGGTGAACTGATCTTTGTTGCCTGGCCCTCCCACCTCTGCCCTCGTATTGGAACAAAAGTGCTAATGCTGCCCACCTCTGTTGTAATCCCAGGAAATCTCCAGCCCCCCCCCCCGGAGGCTGGCACCCTAGTCCAGATACCAGAGGAGCTATTGGCTTGGCTTACTTCTGGCCACCCAGCAGCTTACCAGGGGAAGTGGCCTGCAGGGTGCTTTCCCAGAAAGTCAAATGGTCTAATGTACTTTAGGTCAAACCTGGAGATTAGCATCTAGGGTTCCCAACCTCCAGACTGGGGCTCGGCATCTCCTGGAAATGCAACTAATTTCCAGACTACACAGGTAGCGTACTTATTTATTTTTTTGTTTATTTAAACCATTTGTTCCACTTCTCCTGGAGACAGTGGCTGTTTTGGAAGGGGGACTGCGTGGCATTCTACCCTACCGGGGTCTCTTTCCTTCCTAAAGCCCACTCACCCAGGCTCCACCCACAAATCTCCAGGTATTTCCAGATCTGGAGCTGGCAAGCTTGTTAGCGTCCCTCCAAATCAGCAGGGCCTAAACTTGGGATGTGTGAAGGGGAATAAGCACCCTTTACTCAGAGGGCTCGGGGCTTCCAGCCTGCAAACCTGTTTCCGGGATCTGTTCCCTTTAGGTCATTTCAGAAACAAAACCAGGAGGTTTTGATTGGCTGTCGGAGCCCGGCTGGTGGATGTGGCCAGGGGCCCTGTGAAGACGGGAATGTTGCTTGGGCCCTTCCCACCAAAGGGTTAAGCTGTGGGCACCAGCCAGAAGCTGTCCAGGGCAAGCACCCAGGCGCCAGTCCACAGGGCTGGGTGACGTTGGCATGACACACACCTGGGATGACACAAACAATCCCAATGACCAACAGGCACACTCATCCTATTGTGGGAGGCCCAGAAGGCGCCTGCCTGTTGAGTCACCCGGCAAATGATGTTTTTGTATCGCAATACAAGGCAAGAGGCTGCCAGATCCAGGACGCAGGGAATTAGGCAACGTGTGTTTCTCTCTCCTCCCCGGCTTGGCTTCTTTCGATCGATCCACCTGCATAACTGCACATGAACGCGCGCGCGCACACACACACACCCTCCTTTGTTCTTTGCTGTGTGCAGGTACCTGCCAAAATTGTTCTAGATGGGCTGTGTGTTTTTATATAGGCGTCTGATTAGGCATTAAATGCAGAGGTCCCCAACGTGGTGCTGAGTTAGTGTGGACCCCTGCAAATAATATATAATCAGATGCCAGGGTGGGGCCAGGTAGGGCTTTTGCCCATCGAGGCTTCTGAATGGCTGCTGGAAATTTGATTAGCTGCACAGCTTTTTTTTGAAAAAAATGTTGTTTTGACAGCGGCGGCCACCATCGCTCAAAAATCTTCACTGTGCGACAAAAGTAAATCGTGTTGTGGCTGGCCCCGCCTCCTGCAGCAGCCATTTAGTGGCCGTGCCCACCATGCTGGGTCAAAATTCCAAAGGTGCCCCCAGGCTCAACAAGGGTTGGGGATCCCCGCATTAAAGCAAGTGCCCAGACTGTACCACTTTAGGATGGAGGTAGGAGCCGGTGCATCACAGTGCTATCCCGTCAATGTTCTATGCATGCAGAAAAACAGCATTCCGTGGGAGGAAAACGGGCTTTCTTGATGGCATGTTCCTTCATACGAACAGCGGGCCTTGAAGTGTGAAGATAGCTCAGCCTCCCCTGAAATCAGAAGTGGTAGAGTCCAGGAAATGGTTTCCCCATACATCTTGGTGCAATGCAAACACAGAAGAGGCATTCCCTCCTCTCTGCCAGAAGGGAGGTAGACGCCTCTTTGAAAGTGGCACTCTCCAGTTACGACTTGTGTATGTAGGGACGGGCCATGGTTCAGTGGCAGAGGATGTGCTTGGCATGTAGGGTTGTCATCTTCCAGGTGGTGGCCGGAGATCTCCTGGGATTACATTCACCTGGAATCATAGAATCATAGAATGTTAGAGTTGGAAGGGACCTTGCAGGCCATCTAGTCCAACCCCCTGCACTCTGCAGGAGCACAGCCGAAACCCCTACATACCTACAACATGCCCAAAAGATGGTTGTCCAGTCTCCTCTTGAAAACGTCCAGCGAAGGAGCATCCACCACCTCCCGAGGCAGTCTGTTCCACTGCTCAACCACTCTTACAGTCAGGAAGTTTCTCCTGATATTAAGCCGGTAACAACTCCCTTGTAATTTCCACCCATTAGATCTAGTCTTGCAATCCGGAGCAAGAGAGAATAGATCCATTCCATCTTCTACATGACAGCCCTTCAAATACTTGAAGACTGCGATCATGTCCCCTCTAAACCTTCTCTTTCCCAGGCTAAACATACCCAACTCCCTCAGCCTTTCCTCATAAGACTTGGACTCCAACCCTCTCACCATCCTGGTCGCCCTCCTCTGGACCCGCTCGAGTTTGTCAACATCCTTCCGAAAATGTGGTGCCTAAAACTGGACACAGTACTCCAGGTGGGGCCTGACCATAGCAGAATACAGCGGAACTACCACCTCCCGTGATCTGGACACAATGCTTCTGCTAATGCATCCTAAGATTGCATTAGCTTTCTTCACAGCCGCATCACACTGCAGGCTCATGTTTAGCTTGTGTTCAACCATAACACCTAGATCCCTTTCACATGTGCTGCTTTCAAGCCAAGTCCCTCCCATTCTATATCAGTGCCTTTGATTTTTTGTACCTAAGTGTAGGACTTTGCACTTATCTCTATTGAAATTCATTTTATTTGTCTCAGCCCACTGTTCCAGCCTATCAAGATCCTTCTGAATCCTGACTCTGTCTTTTTCAGAATTAGCAATCCCACCCAGCTTCGTGTCATCTGCAAATTTGATAAGCATCCCCTCTATGTCTTCATCCAGGTCATTTATAAAAACATTGAATAACACCGGGCCTAGGAGAAAATGGCTGCTTTAGAAGGTGGACTGTATGACATTATACCCTTCTGAGGTCCCTCCCCTTCCCCTGACCGCACCCCCTCTAGGCTCCGAACCCCAGAATCTCCAGTAATTTCCCAACTCAGAGCTGGTAACCCTGCTGGCATGGAGAAGGTCCCAGATTCAATCACTGGCATCTCCAGTTAAAAGTACGAGGCAGGAGGTGATGTGAAAAACATCAGCCTGAGACCCTGGAGAGCTGCTGCCAGTCTGAAGTAGACAGTGCTGACATTGGAGTTATGGCTCAGTGGTACAGCATATACTTGGCACGCAGAAGGTCATAGGTTCAATCCCGGGCATCTCCAGTTAAAAGGACCAGGGAGTAGGTGATGTGAAAGACCTCTGCCTGAGGCTTGGAGAGCGGCTGCCAGTCAGAGCAGACAGTACTGCCCTTGATGGACCAATGGTGCTGCATCAATATTTAAAAATAAACATTAAAAATCAGTCGCCTGATTAATTAAGAAGCACCTTTGGAAAAAAATTGATCGAAAGATTTTAATCTATTAACCTGGCCTATACGATGGGCTAAATGTTGCAGCCCTGGGCCGCTTGTTTTTTTTCAAAAACCCAAATTTAAGATGAATAATTCAGGCTTATGGGATTCAGAGGAGTCACTGAAGAGTTGAATAGACCGAAATGGAATTCTCTTAAGAGCCAAACAGGCAGGCACGGCTCCAAATGGCCTAGATTTGGTCACGAGCCAATAGGATACCGATAATTAAACAAAAAAGAATTCCACCTTCTTAAAAAGCATATTAAACACTGGAGAAAATGGGGCTCCTATGAGATCTGAAAGAAGAGGAGTGTCAGTGAGAGAACTGGGGAGGGGGAGCCAGGGGGGTATTGGTACCGAGATGAAGAAGGTGAGCCATATCGTGTTCCCTCTCAGCTGAGTTAGTGTGAGCTAGCTCACAGTTTCTTAGCCTCCAGCTCAGGCATTTTTGTCTTCGCTCAGGAAGGAGGGCTCCAGAGCAGACTAACTGATGCAATAGCCAAATCGCTCGCTCACAACTTTAATGCCAGCAGCTCACAAAGTACAATTTTTACTCACAAGACTCCCCAGCTTAGAGGGAGGGAGGTTTGGAGGCTTTGTCAAAAATGTCATGATTCCTACTGGTGATGGTGGAGGAAGGTGAACAGGACTTTTGAAAGTGGTGGATTCTGCAAGAAAGGAAGGGGCAGGCTGTGGTGAGGACAAACAACATAATGTTTAGAGGGCGAGGTTCTCCATTTTATCCTCACAACAGTCCTGTGAGGTAAGTTAGGCTGAGTGTGTCTGACTGACCCCAAGGTCACCCGGCGAGCTTCCAGGACACGAGAGGGGATTCCAACCCAGGTTTGCCAGATCCTAGTCCAACACTCTTAACATGTCTTTTACCCAGTTTGTTGGAAGTGAAGGACTTTGCACTATCTCTTAGCCTCAGACTTCAGGGGGTGACTATATAGAGAGTCAGAGAGACAGATAGGTCAGGACCCTACATAAGAACATAAGAGAAGCCAATGTTGAATCAGGCCAATGGCCCATCTAGTCCAACACTCTGTCACACAGCGGCCAAAAATACCAGGTGCCATCAGGAGGTCCAGCAGTGGGGCCAGGACACTAGAAGCCCTCCCACTGCTGCCCCCTCCAGCACCAAGAATAGAGTGCATCACCTGCCCCAGACTGAGAGTTCCCATCTATACCCTGTGGCTAATAGCTACTGATGGACTTCTGCTCCATATGTTTATCTAATTCCTTCTTCATCCTTCTGCTCAACTGCTCTGATCATCCTTCTGCTCAACTGCTCTGATACTATCTCTTTGATGTGCAGATCTTCTTTCCTTCCGGCTGGACACCCTCTCTCCACACTATGCTGTTCTTCTCCATCTTGGCATCATGAGGGCAGGACATGCTTCTTGCACCTCTATCCATCCTAGCTAGTTAGACTTGATTACAGTCCTATCCCTATCCTGTCTATAATGGAGTCCCTTACAATAAAGGACTCATATTAGTGTTGCAAAGAAAAAGAGGCTCCGTCTGTAACTTTGTTTCTTGTCAGCACACACAAACCAGTTGGGCTCTGCTGCATTATGTGCCTTGAGCACTCTGCTAACCCAAATAATCCCTGGCAGTTCAGGTGAGATATCCCTGTTATTTTCCCCCTCCTCCTGGCCTTAGTCTTGCACTTTTATGGGTGCCATTTAAACTGTTGGAGTAGGGTTGCCGGCTCTGGGTTGGGAGATACCTGGAGATTTGGGGAGTGGAGCCTGGAGAGGGCGAGGTTTAGGGAGGGACCTCAGCAGGGTATGATGGTGTAGAATCCATCCTCCTAAAGTAGCCATTTTCTCCAGGGCAACTGCTCTTTGTCATCTGGAGAGCCATTGTAATACTGAGGGACTCTCCAGGTGCCACCTGGAGGTTGGCAACTTGACACAGGGGCCGTGGCTCCCTTCTCTGTGTTTCAGACCAACCATGACCAGTGTTCCCTCTAAGCTGAGTTAGTGTGAGCTAGCTCACAGGTTTTTTAGCCTCTGGCTCACAGATTTTTGCTTTAGCTCCGGAAGGATGGCTCCAGAGCAAACTAACTTATGCAGTAGGTAAATTGCTCACTCACAACTTTAATGCCAGTAGCTCACAAAGGAGAATTTTTGCTCACAAGACTCCCCAGCTTAGAGGGAGCATTGAACATGACTATGTTACAGAAGGACCTCTCCGCAAGGGTAAGAGCACTGCTGGATCAGGCCCAAAGCCTAGCATCCTGTTTCCAATGGACAAAAGAGATGTTTCAAGCAAGGCAGGAGGAGCCTCATTCATTGTCTACCCCCCAACAGTGGATAGAGATATAGTGCCTTTGAATATGGAGGTTCCATTTAGCTATCATGGCTTATATGTGTTCACAATATATTTCCTTCATCAATTTGTCTCATCTCACTTTAAAGGAGGGATAAGAGATATATTGTTAGGTATAACAAATTAAGCACAACATATACCATTATTGTGGGTTCGTTGGTTTGTTTTGCAGATTAACCTGGCATAAAATAGGAGGCCTTTCCCTGGCACTGAAAAAAAACCTTGTTTCTCCTGTCGCAGAGCTCTCTTTGCTTCCCTCCCCAGCAGAAAGGGCCTGCATTGAAATGTTGCTGATCAGAGCTTTTCCACGCATGTAAATAAAGGAACAGAAAAAAAGCACCAACTGCTTCGTTGTTTTTTAAAAAAATGGCTCTTGACAATTGGGAGTGACAGCGGTAGACCTAAAGCTGCAATCTCATTCCCCGCGACACATGAATAAGGTAAAATAATAATTTTACACAAATGATGATAGAGTTATTTAGGACAACAATTGTGATCCTGCTATTATGACAGAAACTCCATTTTTCTCCCCAAGTAAACTAATCATTTTAAAACGACTGCGGTGTAACTTGTCACACAGTCCTGTAACAACGTCAGTAACGATCCTGACGTTTATTATTATTGATTCACAATTGTGATGATGAAACATCTTGTGCATCAGTCTGATGTGAAAAGGCACAAAAGGCACCACGGGGGGGGGGGGAGCGGGGAGTCCTCCTACACCTCCACAAGCCGCTGGCTCTCCCCTTACGGTTGACAACCTCCAGGTGGCGGCTGGAGATCTCCCGGAATTACAGCTGATCTCTAGACTACAAAAAGCACTTATTTGCTTCTTTAAAATAAGCATTCCTCTTCTCCTGGAGAAAATGGCTGCTTTGGAAGGTGGATTGCAGGGCATTCTTACCCTAGAAAGGTCCCTCCTCTCCCTAAACCTCACCTTTCCCCGGCTCCAGCTTGAAAGCTTCAGGTATTTCCGAACCTGGAGTTGGTAACCCCAGCAGCCCGACGCCTCCCCTCCACCCCCCCGCGGTTGCTCGGGTCTGCTGCTACCCGGCCTCTTTCCCAATGAATGGAGGCGCCAGCCCGCGTCACGTGACGCCCCGCCGCGTAATATTCACCCAGCGAGCCGGGCCGCCTTCCTATTGGCTGCCGATGATGTCACCCTACAACCCTTCCTCCCCCCCTCCGCGTTCTGTTTCCTTCTTCTTCTCCCGTCAAAAAGCTGCTCCGGCACCGAAGCCAAGGAGAAAAAGATCAACAAGGAGAAGGGCAGACAAGGAACGGGGGAGGGGAGGGAAGAGAGCGTCCTTCACCCGGGGGCTCGGAGGGGCTGTCAGCAGCGAAGATCGCCAAACCCAGACCCCTGCCCCATTTCAGCCATCCCCCCAGCCCCTTCCTTCCAGCCCCGAAGCCTCATGGATTTCACCCTTAGGATCTGATGCCGGTGAGTTCGTGGCTGGGCATGGGATGGGGGGAAGCGATGTGCGTGCAATGCCAGGTGCAGGTGGGAAAAGTGATATGACAATTGCAAACACCTGGGGATTTTTTTTGGGGGGGGAGAGAAACTGTGCCCACAGTGTCTAGATCTATGCATTTGCAATGATGGCATTGCTAGGGGGGGGGTTGGGGGGGAAGGAAGGGTTGCATACATGCAAAGAGACAGCGGGGGGAGGGGGAGGGGAGGGGGAGGGCGGGTTGACCTGTCTGTAGAGGGGGGTGTTTGGCTCTTCCAGGTTTGGCAGCTGCAACGTCAAAGAGGGAGGGGGGGCAAGAAGTGGGGTGGGCAGGAGCCAGGATCCCGCTCTCTCCGAAGGTGGCGACGAGTGGGTGTTTGTTTGTGGTGGCTGTCGCCTCGGTTTGTTGTGACAGATTATTCTTTGGGGGCGCGTAGGAGGTGGAAAAGGGGGAGGGAGCCGGTGCTGGGCTGCCGGGGGGGACGACGGAGGTGGCCCGGAGGAGGGGGGAGAACAGAGAGCGAAGAAAAATCCCGCTTCCCTGGTAGGCACCGACACAGGCGGTTCGAAGAGGGAACGGGAGGTGGGTTCGGTTCTCCCCTTACAGGTATCTTTACGCCTCCTGAACGCGGCGATGACATCGAGGGCTTATTTTAGGTCGGTGATACCACGGCGGTTCTGGGGACGCCGGAGAGTTGGCTTTATATAGAGCCGTGTGCAAGCCGCAGCCGTAAGTTAGGTGTGCGGTTTACACGTGCGCCAGGAGCTCTACCTGCAGGGATTTGCATGTGCCCGCCACTATGGATAACTCATGTCTGGAGAAGCCAGCCGGAGAAACAACTGACTGGCAGGTCGCTAGTTCCCCAGATTGTCTTCAGGATGTGTGAATGTTATAAACCTCCGGCGTGCACAAAAGGCCTACACGTGTAACACCTGCTTTGCCATAGTTGCGCCCAGGTTGCATGCACAAGCACACCTGCACCCCCCTATGTCAGCAGCCTTTGAGGCCCCCCTTCTCATGCCCAAGGTGCGTGCCATTTTGTAGGTCTTCTTTCTCATAAAAGGTGTAATTTGCCTTTAAAATTAAAAAAAATGCGGTGGGGCTATCGTGAGCTGCGTGGGTGATCCGAGGTGAGCCGCAAACTCTCAGCGATTTGGGGCGGGGGTGAGAATACTGGCCTTCCTTACAGGGATGTGGTGAGGACGCCTAAGTATGTGAAGCGCTCTGAGCATGCAGAACATCCGATATATAAATGCAAATGTTGCTATGATCCAAACAGATTGACCTGCAATTTACGAGCGTATTCATGCCGGCTCATTTATTTACCTCCGTTCCTGGAACGTGCATCACGGACTCCTTCTGAACAGTCAAGGGTGAACAGATGTTGGGAACTGGGCTTAAGGGACACTTTGTAGGCAATGGCAGCGTGCACATGCCTGTTTGTTGTAGATTCAGGGCTAGATCCGCTCTTACTTTTTAGCAAAGAGCGCACGGAATTTTATCCATCACTTGAGGAATGCAAGCCCCTTGCATGTGAGAATGAGCGCTTGTGGATCAAGCAAGATGGGTAAAAAGCCTCCGTATCCCCTTAGGCCCCAAATAGATGCTGCATCTGGCACGAGTCGGATCAGGGTTCTCCCAACCCGATGCTGCTCTTTGCACAACCAGAGATAACATCGGGAGGGCCCTATTCATCTCAGGACTACGGCGCAGGGGGAGGAGGATCTTCAGCCTTCCCTCCCACAGCCTTAGGTGTGTGTGTGCCCTCTTTGCCCCCCTGCACATGAGAAACTGAATAGCATATCTGCATGTGTGAATCTGCAACTACCACAAGGTCAATGCAAGGGGAAGGGAGAATGTGTGAAGATGGCAAATAGCATAACGCAGGTTGCTGGTCGAACGGGCATGTCCTAAAGATGCCTTATATAGATTTTATTATTTAGTCCGATATTGTGAACTCTGACCAGCTGTGACTCTCCAGAGGGTCTTCACCAGGTCTGCCATTGGAGATCCTGTTAACTGGAGATGTCAGGGTTTGACCCTGGAATCTTCTGCAACCAAAGCAGGAATTCTGCCACTCAGCGGAAATGAGTTGTGGGAAAGGTGGTGGAAGGCAGAGCAGGAACACTAAGCCTGTGTTTGGTCTTTGGCGCCCAAGGGTGAGAGAAGAGGCCCTTCTAGAGACAAAGAAAGTGTCCCAGGTGGATAAGCCACCTTGGGCTGGGTGGGGGCAGGACGGCAGAGAGGAAAAAGGTGTGTGCTGCTGCTCTAGAACAGACTTTTCCCCTAGCAAAAAGCACCTCATCTCAGCAGTCCTTACAACACCCCTGTAAAGTAGGCCAGTTGTATACCCAATTTGAAAACTGGCAGGGAAACATCATGGCTCATTCCAGAGATCACACCTTCTAGGAGTGATCAAAGATCATATCATCCGGAGATAGTGGCTCCGTAACTGGTTTAGTTCCAGCATTATGCCAAACCATGGTTTGTGCTATCAGTAGTTGAAAACCCAATCCATGTTTGCAGTTTCTGGACAAAGAGCAGACAAACCGTGGTTTAGGGCTGCCATTCTACTTCTGCTTCCCATCTCCAAGAGCAGAGGCTTCGGGTAATGGAGTGACACATTGGTTTGTCAGTTCAGATGTCCTATCAAACCCCGGTTAGCTTAAACCAAGGTTTGCAAATGCACTTCAAAGCGTGGCTTCTGAGTGGTTGTCTGATCACAAACCACAGTTGCTGGCCTCATGCCAAACCACAGTTAAGCTTCCTTAACCATTGTCTTGTACAGTATTTGTGATCTGAGCCAGTATCTCCACTGGCTCACAGTCACCGCTCTTAAACACGGCACACCAGGCCCTTGCACACTGAATCACCCACAACCAACACTGTATCCATTTCAGTTGTGTGCACGATTACAGCTCATGCATTTTGCCCATCGGCTGGTTTGGAAAGAATTATTGATTTATTTACTCCTCTTAATAGTCCGCCTTTCTCTCTGAGACACCAGGTGGCTTGCAATTTTTTTAACAAATGCAATAAAACAGTAAAACAACATGCAATTAGTAATGCAACAACACTGCCTAAAAGTGGGACAGCCATTAAAACAATGATTTATAAAACTGTCCTCCTGCATAAGTCCATGGGCAGTGCCCCACCTCTTTGGGCTCGGGCCCTGTGGAAAGTCCCTCGGCCTCCCGCTCTGCTGTGCCTCATTCCCCCCCCCACCCCGTTAACCGACGCAGCACATCTGGGGCCAAACGATGAGCTCATGGGGTGAAACATGAGGAACAGATGCCCTCATTGGGCGGTGCTGCCATGCCATGAGCTCAGGGTGGTATTTTTAGAGGCAATACCTCTTTGCTTGGTTAAGGGAACTGAGCAGCCGCCCAAGAGGAAACCAGGAGACCACAGGGCCACCCTGTGCTTTGGGGTGAGTGTGCGTGTGGGGCCGTTTATATGTGCATTTTTAAGGTCATGCTAATCTGAGCCTGAAGGAGAACGTGTGAACAAGGAGAGCTGTATGAATGATCGAGGGGGGTTGTATATGTGCTCAAGTGCCCTCTTGCAGGGGGCAGCACATTTCTGTGTGACGCCTGCAGAGGAGAGCATATGCTTGCGTGTTTGCAAGTGCACGGAGGCACAAACGAGTTGTGCGTGTAGCATTTTTGAGCCTGGCAATTATTTTTGTGTGCATCTTCCCCGCACGAGAGTCCTACAAGGTAGGTCAAACGGAGGGGTTGCAACTTGTTTCTGGGCTGAGGGAGAGGGGATTGGAATCCCTGCTAGTACACTTTGGGTGTTGTTAAGTGTACAGAAGAACGCAAGGTTGCAGACGTACATGGATCCATCTGGCGAGGATGTTCATGAGGGCTTGGGTGTGTGTGTATTCGTCTGCTTGAGCAGCCGTTCACTGGGATACTACAGGGCAGGAGGGAGCTTTGCAGAAGGGTACATGGGAACATAAGCATATGCGTGTGTGTGTAAACAAGAGGGATACATGTCTGTTCCCTGTATCATTATAATATTTGCAGCCCCATCGAACGAAGAGGACGCTTTTCGGAATTTCACAGGCCAAATTGTCTGGTCGCTGCCCCGTGAACCTTACAGTATAAATGCTGAATGGTTGAAGGGAACAGCATAGGAGCTTGAGCATGCAATATGTTGTTTTGGAAGGGAACGGAAGAGGGAAGGAAGAAGAAGCCATGCACCCAATTAAGTAGGGTTGCCAGCCTCCAGGTGGGGCCTGGGGATCTTCTGGGATTACAACTGCTCTCCAGCCAATGGAGATCAGTTCCCCTGGAGCAAACGTCTCCTTTGGAGGGCGGACTCTCTGGCATCACACCCTCCAAAACCAGGCTGTCCCCACCCAGGCTCCAGCCCCCAAACCTCCAGGTATTTCCCAGCCAGCAATTGACTTGCCAACCCTAGGCCCGGCCAGTCTGAAACAGGGAAGCCCAGAAGGGAGACCTCAAGGAATTCCCCCTCGGATCTCCTCAGATATTCTGGTCGGCTCTGGAATATGCCTGTGACTTTTGCCTGGATCTGTGGCAGGTCTGGAGGGAGGAAAGCACCTGGGTTGCTGATGGATGAAAGGGGGTGCCATTATAGGTGGTGTGAGATGTCTGGGGGGGGGACCGTGTGTGTGTGTGGGGGAGGGGGGCGTCTGAGTGCTGCTTCCACAAGGCTTCTGCCTTCCGCAAGAGGCTGCGGTTGCCATTTTCTGGAGGATCTCTCCCGCCCCCCCCCGCCCGCCCCCCGGTGCTCGCAGGATACAGTCGGGGGAAGGCGAGCGCTGTCAGCCCCTGTTAGCGTCGGAGGGGCTTCTTGGGAGCCAGAAGGCCCGCGGTCGCCCGGCCGGTCGGAGAAGAATTCGTGGGCGGGCACGGGGGCGGGAGGCTGTGGCGGCCTCGGAGGAAGGAAGGAAGGAAGGAAGGAAGGAAGGAAGGAAGGGGGAGGCAGCCGAGAGCGGAGCAGGAGAGACGGGGCGGGAGAGCGAAGGAAATCAGGCGGGAGGGACTGGGGCAAGGAGGGGTTGCCAACTCCAGGCGAGTGGGGTTAAGGTGGGGAGGGCGGGGGACCCCGGTAGGCTACAATGCCATGCAGTCCACCTTCCAAAAACAACCATTTTCTCCAGAACTGGAATACACGTTTTAAATAAATAAGTAAATGATAAATAAAGAAGCTGTGTATGTAGTCTGGAGATCAGTTGGGATTCTGGGAGATCTCCCGCCCCTACCTGGAGGTTGGCAACCCTCAATAGGACAGGCCTTTGGGGTGGCTGGGTTCAAATCCCGTGCTCAACTGTGGAGGCCTGTTGGGTGACCTTAGGCCTGCGGCAAAGAGACTGACCTACTTGGGATGCCAGCCTCCAGGTGGGGCCTGGGGAATCCCCTGGGATTACAGTTAATGGACAGATTAGAGAGATCAGTTCCCCTGGCGGGGGAGAGGCAGGTAGACTGACTCTATGGCTTTTTACCCCAACTGAGGTCTCTGCCGTCCCTAGGTTCCACCCCAAAAACTTCAGGAGTTTCCCAACCTGGATTTGGCCACACTACTGGTGGCCGGGGGTGACATTGTTGTGAGGATTAATGGAGGAGCTGCTTTAAGTCCCTGATCAGGGAGAAAAGGAAGATTTATTATTATTATTGTTATTGTTATTATTGATGATGATGATGATGATAGTTATAATTCTGGGATATCTCCAGGCCTCACCTGGAAGCTGGGAACCCCTGTTGGTTTTCCTAATGCTGTCAAGCTGGGCAGGAACTGTGTTCAGGAAGGACATTAGATTTCTCCCTACCTCTGGTGTGAACTGTGACCCATGGGGACAGATCAAGGCCCATAAGGCGTGAAGAAGTCAAGGTTTCTCCATGAGTCGAACCCAGGATGCAACAGGGCCAATGGATGCAAATATGGTTGAGCTGTGTGTGATGGCACAGCAAAATCTCTCTTACAGCGGAGGGGCTCTGTCGGGCTGTGGATGCGTGTTTGGGCATTTGTGCTACGGTTTTAATGCCACGCAACACACCTCCATAAATATCGGCACTCGCGTTCTGGCTTCTCCACCTCTGTCCCCCCTCACGTGGACGAAGGTTTTAAGTTTCCAGCCAACATCACTACTGCACTGTCGCTGCGCCTTTGCCAGAGATGTGTTTCCAGTGTTTTTGATCGGCTTTGGCAGTTTTCCTGGGCCTGTAGCCCCCAAAACACACGCGAACACAGAGCCGTGCGTTCAAAGGCCTGTCACACAGGCGCACGCAGACAGCTTTTTGGATGAGCCAGTTTTGGAAAGGGATTTTTTAATCTCTCCTTGGCACACCGCTGGGTGCGAAATGAATGCCTTTGAACCTTCCTCCAGAACCCTGCAGGGAAGTGCGGAGAGGGACTTGATAATGTGCCGTTAATGGGGACAGGAGAGAGGGTGGGAGGAAGCGCTTCAAGCTTCAAGGAAGCTGGAACTGGGGGCCAGGAATGGTGTGTGTTTTTTTGGGGGGGGAATCCAGAATCTTCCTGTCCTTCTCCAGCCCTGTTGTCCTCGGCTCCTCGGGAAACCCTCCTATGTTTCTGTGACATCGCGGTGTGCTTTTTCTATATCCAATCCAATTTCTATCCATAATGCTGTATGTGTTTTCCAAAAAAAAAAGAAAGAAAGAAAGATAGACAGACAAGGAGGGATGATTTATTTATTTATTTATTTATTTGATTTATACCCCGCCCTCCTTGCTGGCCTTTTCGACTTTTCATTATTAGCCTTTTAAACAAAAATCATATATATATATATATATATATTTAGGTTTTTATCAAAAATTTAACGCCTGATACAGTTACAATAAACTGTCATAAACATATGAGATCATAGTAAATAATCAATCATCAATAGTAAAACACCTGTAATGCAATTCTGATCAAAAGAGGTCTTTATTTTGAGCAGTAAAATTTAAAACAGGGTACCAAAAATTATAATAATCAAGAGAGGCAGAGTAAAGGTCTTTATTTGAGGTTTGTATCGGTGTCCTTTCCACTGGGAGACAATCCCGCATGTTCCTGTACCAGCTCTTAAGAACTGGGGGTGAGGGAGATTTCCGGGAGGAGGCGATTGCAGACCTCGCAGCGGCGCATAATATAGAAACCAAAAATCAGATTTGATGCTGACCCTGTAATACATTTTTTTAAAAAGCCAGTTGTGTGGCTATAGAGCGACAGAATTAAAACAGAAGGCTGTAAAGGCTGGTTGGTTTGAATGGCGAGAGATCTGCTCGTGTAGGAGAAGAGGCAATGTGGTGTAGTGGTTAAGGGTGTCAGACTAGGATCTAAGTGACCCAGGTTGAGATCCCCACTTTGCCCTGGAAACTTGCTGGTGATATTGGGCCAGCCTAGCTTACCTTACAGGGTTCTTGTGAGGATAAAATGGAGGAGAGGAGATTGATGTACGAGGCTTCAGGTCTCTATTGGTGAGGAAGGCGGGGAGTGAAAGAATTAGATAATACAGGATCCCCCTGAGAGCCACTCAGATCCCACCCCTGTTAAGGGTCTGGTGTGAGGTTAAAGGCAAGCTGGGTCAGTTATCTGGTAGTGCCGCCGCCCCCTCCGTCCCCAGTCTGTAAAATGGGGCAAAAGTAGTATCAGCTAGCCTTTATATACCGTTTCAGCATTCCAAGTGCTTTGCAGTCAATCTCATAGTCTTTCCAGCAGCCCTATAAGGTAGGCCAGTGTTATTGTGCCCATTTTGCAGACTGGAGAGTTGAGGCTGAGTGTCTTGGCAAAGACTACCTTGTGAGTTTGTGGCAGAAGCAAGGATTGAACTGGGGAGCTCCCGGGTCACGGCTCGTACTCTTCGGCGCGCTAAGCTCCTAGTACTGACCAAGCGTTATTGCTTTGCCCGGACAAAACACAATCACGACCGAGTCACATTTTGCAAGTATGTAAAGTACAGGGCTGCGCATACGCACCAGACTAGAATTAACGTTCTATGTCAGGATGATACAAATTCTTTGCTGAGAAATGCGTAATTAGATGCAGATCAGCTCTCTCTCTCTGTATGTTTCTATGCGACTATGGCAGCATTGCTCAGATGTAATTCCCATGTGAATCAATGAGGCTTCCTCCCAGGAAAGCAGCCTTGCTAACATACACGGTTTATTCTTAAGGTAAAAAAAGACTTCTGTGGCACCTTAAAGAACAATAATCATCTGAAGATTTATTTGTTAGTTACTTTAATACAGTGTTGAGCACTTCCAAGTGTTCTTGTGAACCTTAACAACAATCCTGCAAAGCGGGTCAGTCTGATTATTCCCAGAATGCAAATCAGAAGGCTTATCTTGCTGCAGATCTTTGCAACCACCCTGCAGATGAGGCTGAGAGATTGCAGGACATCTAAGACTGTTAAGCAAGTTCTGGTCACGAGCGATATTT
The DNA here is from genome assembly GCA_029375565.1 of Gekko gecko. Taxonomy (NCBI): domain Eukaryota; kingdom Metazoa; phylum Chordata; class Lepidosauria; order Squamata; family Gekkonidae; genus Gekko; species Gekko gecko. The sequence goes on along the minus strand of JAPDNY010000001.1, from coordinate 18,409,653 downwards.
GAACCTAGGACTTCTCCGTTTGTTGTTCAGCCAGTGAACCTGTATGCTACCTGCCCAAGAGGCAAGTGAGTGCAGAAGCTGTTATGGGTGAGAACCCATTTCCTCCGGTGCGTGAAGTGCTGGCTGATGTACATACACAACTGCAGAGCAGAAAAACCAGTAAACTGGGGAATCAAGCGGCATGAAGCTCAAGATGTCCAGCCTGCAAAATTTCAGCGTAAAGCTGAATCGAATGCACCCCGAACACGATGATACTTCACAGCAGAAATCGGAGGTGATAACGCAGCCTCGTTCTGCTAATTTAACGCCTGTAGCTTGAGAGGAAACTGTTATCGCAAGTGAGGCGTAATTGGATAGGCCGGAACTTCCTGATACATTTTAAATCAGCCATTTTACGCTGGAGTCTCCCTTTCAGGCTCTGGAATAAAGCCCTCTCTGAAATAGCGTATTCTTGGCTTTTCCCCCCAAAGCAGGCCAAAACAAAATCCAAAGAACCACAACCCATGGAATAACTTCTATTAACTAGGAGCAACCAAAAATAATAATTTAATATACTGAATAAAAGGCATCCCATGGCTTTTGTACTCCTGTATTGTGGCAACTGCTGTGAAATCGGTGTCAGTCATCTCTCTGGCCTCTGAGGCAGTCAAAGGTGTTGCCCACATGCTATCAAGCTCCCCTTTGCGGCCGTAAGGGCTAGAAACGTGGCTTTTAAAGTGGAAGTCTCTCAGAAGTTGAATTTCACACCCGCTACCATGTGCGGAGCTGTGTCTGCACTCCAGCGGCACAACAGCATGCAATTTAGGCACGACGGTGCACCTTCTCCAACAAAGGGCTGTTCTACGCAGCCAACAACCGTCGGCAGAATTTTTAAATTTAAGAACATAAGAGAAGCCAATGTTGGATCAGGCCAGTGGCCCATCCGGTCCAACACTCTGTCACACGGTGGCCAAAAAATACCAGGTGCCATCAGGAGGTCCAGCAGTGGAGCCAGGACACTAGAAGCCCTCCCACTGTTGCCCCCAGCACAAGCACCAAGAATACAGAGCATCACTTTAGATCTTTATACTCTGTTTTTCTCCCAGTAGGGGCCCAAAGCAGCTTACGTCTTTCTCCTTGCTTCCATTTTATCCTCACAACAACCCTGTGAGGTAGGGTAGCCTGAGAGAATGTGACTGGCCCAAGGTAACCCAGCGGGTTTCCATGGCAGAGTGGGGATTCAAACCCGGGTCTCCCAGATGCAACACCCTAACTGTCATACCGTAGTGGCCTGTAAATGATGAGGGCCATTCTGTAAGACAGCTGCAATTCAGGCCTGAGTTCGAATCCAGCACTACTTGTCCAAGGCAGGAAAGAAGAAGAGAGAAGAAGAGAAGAGATTGGATTTATACCCTGCCCTTCACTACCCAAAGGTGTCTCAGAGCAGCTTACAAACTCCTTTCCCTTCCCCTCCCCACAACAGACACCCTGTGAGATAGGTGGGGCTGAGAGAGCTCTTGACAGGAAGTGCTCTTTTTTCAAGAACAGCTCTTATCAGAACTATGGCTTGCCCAAGGTCATCCAGCCAGGTGCAAGTGGAAAAGTGAGGAATCAAACCCAGTTCTCCCAGATTAGAGTCTGCACACTTAACCACTACACCAAACTGGGTGTAGGGCTGTGGCATATTGGTAGGGCATCTGCTTTGCATTTATTTATTTAATTCATTTGTACCCCGTCTTTTCCCCCAATGGGGACCTGAGGCAGCTTACATCATCCTCCTATTCTCAGTTTTCCCCTCACAACAACCCCATGAGGTAGGTTAGGCTGAGAGCGTGTGACTGGCCCCAGGTCACCCAGCAGGCTTCCATGGCATGAGTGGGGATTCAAACCTGGGCCTCCCAGATACGAGTCCGACACTCTTACTGCTGCACCCAGGTCCAGTCCCTACATTCTCTAGCCAAAAGAATCTCTGGTGTTGAGAAAGACCTAACTTTCATTTATAGATCTGATTCGGAGCCGTTCTAATAAACAATGTGCACAGATCTGACTTGACAATCCAGGGAAGTTAAGTAGAAAGCACACTTTTTGTTATGGGTTGATTCTGTGCTGCTGCAGGCCTCCGAATGCCTTCGGTGTGCTCCTCGCCTTGTCTTCTGGTTCTTCCGTAGCAAGGAGGGAAATGCTCCAGGTATAGAGGCTCAAAGGCATCTTCCAGTCTCAGAGCTCCCAGAGAAGGCAGCTTTGAGGAACTGACCAGAGGGGTGGTTGCGAATATTCATGTAGGGAGAACGAGGAAGATATCAAAAAATCGCACATGTGCGCATACCAGGAAAATGCACACGTATGCTCCAGAGTCAAAGGCGATGAATGCCAACGAGGAGAAAGACGCACATGACCGCACCACAGCGCCACAACTCCCCAGCCGCCCTTCTGCAGTTCTAAATTTTCCTTTGGGACCTTCCCTGGGAGGGCCAATCAGAGCGAAGGACTGGCGGTAGAAGGCGGCTCCATCTATTCAAAGGGCAGGACAAGAATTGGGTCTCTGATGATGCCGGGAGGCAGGGCGGGCCTATCCCTGGTTTCCATGGAGGAACAGGAAACCGGGCTGATGCTGAGGAAGTGGAAGGAAGGGGGCCTTCAGGAAGGGTTGCCTGGAGACCTCCCAGAAGGAAAACTGATCTCCAGACAACAGAAATCAGTTCCCCGGGAGGGAATGGCCGCTTTGGAGAGCGGACTCTATGGCACTGTACCCGGCTGAGGCCCCTCCGCTCCCCAGGCTCCACCCCCAAATGCCCAGGGATTTCCCAATCCAGAGAGGGCTACCTAATCCTCAGGGCTTCTCCCAAGTAAGACAATAACCAGAACAAGTCTTTCCTCTCAACAAAGGTCCCCCAGACAGGGCTATCGGCTCTCTTTGGGTGGTGTCCTCCATCCTAGTGCCCCCCCCCAAAAAAATCTGGAAACAAATGGCGATTACAGAGTTTCCCTGCCGGGCTGTCGATCAAAGTGCAGTACCTGGCTGCCTGTCAGGCTCCTTAGTCAGTTCACACAACGCAGGGCTTCAGTAGAAGAATCTCTTTATTGGTGAATCGTAACGAAAGACACGTGTACAGCTTGCGTCAGGAATGCCCGGGAACAGCAGGGCTCTCTAAATTATAGTGAAATCAAACAACCCCCTGAATGAACTGATGTCAATGAGTATAGTTCGTGCAGGCGGGCAAAGCGGGCAAAACAATCTAAAAGCTGTTGATTCCCAGCAGAGGAGTTCTGCAGCTGGAGACACTACAAGGTCATGAAAGGGATAACATACAGACAGTAGAATAGTAATGGTCAGAGGCTGGTAGATTGAGAGTACTCCCCTCGCATTCCAAGCCCATGACAGGGCTACCTGACATTGCCATCCCTTCCTTTATGCCGTGGCTTTCAGCGGCCAAAAGATACCTTAAGAGGGGCTTGAGATAGTGCTGAGAGAGCCAGTTTGGTGTCGTGGTTAAGAGCAGCCGACTCTAATCTGAAGAACCCAGTTTGATTCCCCACTCCTCCACTTGCAGCTGCTGGATGACCTTGGGCAAGCCATAGTTCTGTCAGACCTGTTCTTGAAAAGAGCAGTTTCTGTCAGAGGTCTCTCGGCCCCACCTACCTCACAGGGTGTCTGTTGTGGGGAGGGGAAGGGAAAAGGAGATTGTAAGCCCTTCCGAGACTCCGAGTGAAGGGCGGGTTATAAATCTCCTTCTCCTTCTGGGCCTTGGAGTAGATGACCCTGGAGGTCCCTGCCAACTCTATAATTCTGTGATTCTCCTTCTCCATGCAAGCAGTGTAGGGAGCAAAGGACCATCTGTCTAATCCAGGGGTCCACTGACACCTTTCCTGCTGCCCACCAAGGATTTTTAGAAAGTGGGTGGGGCTTTTGCCCACTGAGGCTTTTGAGTGGCTGCACAGATTTTAAAAAAACCCACACCGCTTTGGCAGCAGGCATCACCACAACATTGTGGCTGACTCCGCCACTGGTAGCAGCCATTTTGTGGCTGCGTCTTCCACTCTGTGTCAGAATTCCAAGGGTCCCCCCAGGCTCAAAAAAGGTTGGGGACCGCCTCTGTAATTCCACACAGGCACGGAACTGGCTGTGAAATCCATCCTGAGCGCCTGGGTGCCGTGACCTTCTTTAAACAAACAACCGGGCTTCTAGCCCTCATGGGTGCTGCGAGAAGCTTGAAAGAGTCTTGAGCTGCGGCTGATGAAATCTCCAGAGCCCCAGCGGGCTCACTACGATCTCTTTGCTTCTCTCCCTGGCTGGCAGGGACAGAATACATTAAAACATGATGCAAGCGTTCTAAATCACCACCGCTGGAATCCAAGTTCTTTTTTCCTGAGGCAGAATTTGGCAATAATTATTATTTGAGCTCGGCGTAAACACACACACAAACACTGAGAACTGCCTATCTTGATATTGGCTAACAGGCAGCAACTCAGCTGGATTGTGCTGAGCTGCATTGTTTGAGATTCCATTCCCAACATGACTATCTCATTACGTTTTTATTCTGCCCTGCCTCCAATGATCTCATGGCAGTACACACGTGCCTTGTTTTTTTATCTTCCCAACAACTTAAGTCAGGCTCTGAGGAAAACTGGCGAAGAGGTCAGCTAGTGAGCTTCCGGTCTGAGGGGGCAATTTGAACCCAGATCTCCCTGCTCAGCATCCGGGACGCACGACTGTGGCTCTCAAGGAATGTTGCTAGTTGGGAGCCAGTGTGGTGTTGTGGCTGGAAAGTCAGACTATGAATCAGGAAACCCAGGTTTGTAATCTCTACTCCATCATGGAGACCTCTGAATAAGCCAATGGCAGCATAGACTCTATTAATATAGCTTGAGCCAGGATTTAACATGAGACGAAGTGTTTTGGAATGTCGAGGAACCCCTGGCTTTTGAGCATGTGCAGGGTGCTTTCTCTGAATGATCACCACTTTGTTGTAGTGGCTAAGAGCGCAGACTCTAATTGGGGAGAACTGGGCTTGATTCCCCACTCCTCCACATGCAGCTGCTGGTGTGACCTTGGGTCACTCACAGTTCCCTCAGAGCTGTTCTCTCAAGAGCAGTTCTCTCACTCAGCCCCGCCTACCTCACAGGGTGTCTGTTGTGGGGAGGGGAAGGAGATTGTAAGCTGCTCTGAGACTCCTTTGGGTAGTGAAGAGCAGGGTGTATAAAACCAACTCTTTGTCTTCTTCCAGTTCCATCACTGGGAAGTGGAGAGTGGGGTCAGAGAGAGCAGTTCCAAGTCAAGAGGGGCAGTTTGGAGGCAGCCAGTTCAGTCCCTGGTTTCTTTTGTCAGAGATGCCAGGAAAAGATCCTCCTTTGCCCGGGACCCTGGAAAGCTGCTGAAAGTCAGGAGCTGCCCCAGATGGACCAGCGGTCGATTTTAGGATAAGGCATCTTGATTTTGATGGCATCTTGAACGGGGTAGAGCGAGACGTTAAGAACATCCCTGAAACATGCCGGCTCGGGGTGCTGGGCAGGCCGCAGGGATCACTTGGCTTGGATCTGGGTCATCGTGACGATGACAACGGACGGAGTTGGCCTCCCCCATCGTCATTGTCATTGCGGGCTGCTGCGTGTGTGAGCTGTCTGCCCAAGCAGCATTTCCAGCCCCAGAGGGGTCGTTTGGCTTAGCTCGCTCCTGGCTTCTGGCGACCCGCGAGGAAGCATCCCACTGGGAAATTTCCCAGTAAGTTCAAGGGCCAATCCACCCCGATCTTAAACTGTGCAACTTATCAGCATGCAAACCCAGAGTGCTAAGAGGCTATGGAACAGGTAAGATGTTGGCGTATGTTTTAAAAGGCCTGCCTTCGGAGGTATGACTCCCGTCTGACAATTCTAGCAGGGCCAGACCAGCCGGGATTGCCCTACACGTGTTCCTAAGCTTCCTTTCCATGACTCCCAACTAGAAATATAAGGATGTCCTAGACCGGGGGTGGCCAGACTTGCTCAGCGGAAGAGCCACACAGAATTAACATCAGATGCTTGAGAGCCACAAGACATGAACAGATATCACACACACGTTTTTATTTTAAAATACACAAATTTGCTTTTTATTAGCATTATAAATGAGACTCTCTAAATAAAAGCAGAAGGGGTAAAAACAGGGCTATTTTTGGGAAGGAATGCACAGGAACGGAGTTCCGGCTGGCTCCAGAGTTGGCCACGCCCAGCAGGAACTCATTAGAATAATAGGCCACACCCAACAGCAGAAACTCATCAGGATTGGCTACATTAGGGGTGTGTGGCCTAACATGCAAAGGAGTTCCTGCTACAAAAGAAGCCCTGGGTTTTGACAACAAGCAAGGTAAACAGAATAAGAAGCAAAAGGTGGGTGTGGCTGGATGACCGCACTCCTGGTAACATGGGGTGTGTGGCCTAATAGGCTAATGAGTTTCTGCTGTTGGGTGTGGCCTATTATGCTAATGAGTTCCTGCTGGGCTTTTTCTACCAAAAAAGCCCTGGGTAAAAGCATATTAATGATATTCATTTGTCTAAGAGAGAGAAAGGGAGAGAGGTGGAAAGAAAGAATGAAAGAGGTGGAAAAAGAGAGAGAGAACCAAGAAAGCAAACAGATGGGAGGCAGGGGGAAGGGAGAGAGGGAGAAACAGCATGGCTCCCCTTCTCTTCCCCACCTGCCCTGCCGGGAGCCGCACAATGTGTGTGAAAGAGTCGCCTGTGACTCCCGAGCCACAGTTTGGCCTGTCCTAGACGAGTCTCGGAAGACTTACCGACTTGGCCCCTGTCCTTCTGACCAACCTGTCTTCTCCCCTCCCTTTCTCTCCCTGCAGCTCACCTTTCCCAATGCCTCCCTCGCCTCTGGAAGAACGGATCGGCGTGTTGCAGCGACCCAAGACCTTGGCCTTGCGCCTCAACCACAGCTTCTCCAACAACGGTGGCGGCGAGAAGCAGCCGCCGCCGCAGTCTCCGGCCTGCAAGCCGTCGGTCCAGGCCCTGCCCGCCCTGAAGGGCCCCGGCGAAGAGGCCCGCAAGACAGTTCTCCAGCCCAACCAACCCCACCCCGTCGACGCCAAGTTATCGGCTGGCGGAACACAAGGCCAGGCGCAGGAGAGGAACCCTTCCCTGGAGCTTAGTCTTAAGTCCGTGGAGAAGAAAGGGGTGCTGGGCCCCCCGCTGAAGGTCTTTTTGCCCCAGGCCAAGCTGAAGAAACGGTGCTTCAAGGAGAACTCCAAGCCGGTACTGGACACCTCCACCAGCTCCTCCTGCCTCTCCAGCCCGGCTAGCACCATGCACCCCTTGAAATGCGGCTGCCGGGGCTGCTGGCGGCTGATGCGCTGCGACGACGCCAACCCCAAGTCCGGCCTGCGCTCCCTGGGCTGCTTCTCCTGCCGCTCCAGCCTGCGCTCCTTGAGCTGCTCCAGCCCGCCCTCGGTCAAGAAGCTGGGCTGCCTCCCCTGCGCGCCGGCGGCCCTGCGCTCCCTGGCATGCCTGGCCTGCAACCCCTCGGTCAAGTCGGTCAGCTCCTCCTGCAGCTTCTGCAGCAGCGACCCCATCGTGGCCTACGACCCCCGGGGGGGTTCTTCACCGGCCCCCAGCTGCTATGGCGGGGACGACGACGACGACGACTACAGCGTCCGCACCATCTGGCCGGACGAGCTGGCCAAGAAGATGACCAAGTCGCGGGCCCAGCAGCAGCCGTCCCCCTTGATCCTGGACTGCCGGAACCTGATGGAGTTCACCAAGAGCCACCTACAGGGCGCCATGCACTTTGGGGCGGCGGATGCCGCGGGCAGGCGGCGCCTCCAGCAGGGCAAGCTGGCCATGCTGGACTTCATTTCCTCGCGCGGGGTCGGCGACGGCAGGGACTCTTCCCTCCAGCGCCTCTGGCCCAAGGAGCAGAACGGCTGCGCCGGCGCAGAGACGATGACTCTTCCGGCCGGCATTCCCAAACCCTCAAAACCACAGCAGCCCTCGCCGAATCTGCATCTGGTCTTGGATCTGCTCAGCAAAGATGGGCAGGAGGTGACGGGCAGGAGAGGTAAGCAGGGGTTGTAGTCGCCGGCGGGGGTGACGGGGGGAGGGAAGCAAGGAAGCAGGGAGAGAGGTGAGCAAGGCAGTGTGGTGGCACCCGGTGGGTTAGGATAAATCTAAGTTGAGCTGCAGCCTCGGACTCCTTTACGCAAGATGTGGCCGTCTCTGCTGGCTTTGATGACCTTGGGGAAGAACTAAAAGAAGGCAGCTTAAAGCCTCTAGAGGTGGATATTGCCTGTGATCGTGGAACCTCCACGAACAGAGGCAGTGTACCTCTGAGAACCAGAAGAAAGGTGTAGCCTGCGCGTGGGTTTCTTGGAGCATCTGGCTGGCCCCTGTCAGAAGCAGGAAGTTGGACCGCGTGACCCCTTGGTCCAGCCCAGTAGGGGCCTTATAATATTGTTATTTATTTAATTCGTTCTTTTATGCCCCACCATTCTCCCAAATGGAGGCCCAACGTCACCCAGCAAGCTTCCTTGGCACGAGTGGTGATCCAAACCTGAGTTTTGCGGATCTTAGTCTGGCACTCGAACCACGGCACTCACGGGCAACAGGCTTATACTGACTGCTGTGATATCTAAGTGGAATCTCCGTGTACAGAGGCAATCTGCCTTTCAGTACTAAGCGTTGGGGGCCAACAAGGGAGCCCCGTTTCCTTGATGTCTTGCTAGTGGGCTCCCTGGCTGTCCTAGGGCTAGACTGGGCTAGAGAAACGTTTGGTCCAAACCAGCAGGCCATCACCATCAGTTGGGAGAGAGCAGCAAGCCAAAGACAGAAATTTTTTTTCCCAAGCGTACTTCTTTCCTTGCTTGTAAACCTAAGATGTTTGGGATTAACATAAAGACGTAAGAGCCCTGCTGGATCAGACCAGTAGTCCATCTAGTCCAGCATCCCGTCTCACACAGTAGCCAATCGGTTTCTCTGGAGGGCCCACAACAGGGCAGGGAGGCCGAGGCCTTTCCCTCATAAGAACATCAGAAGAGCCCTGCTGGGTCAGACCAGTGAGGGTCCATCTAGTCCAGCATCCTGCTTCCCACAGTGGCCTCAACCAGTTCCTCTGGAGGGCCAACAGCTGGGCAGAGAGGCCGAGGCCTTCCCCTCATAAGAACATAAGAAGAGCCCTGCTGGATCAGACCAGTGAGAGTCCATCTAGTCCAGCATCCTGCCTCACACAGTGGCCTCAACCAGTTCCTCTGGAGGGCCAACAGCTGGGCAGAGAGGCCGAGATCTTCCCCTCATAAGAACATCAGAAGGGCCCTGCTGGATCAGACCAGTGAGGGTCCATCTAGTCCACCATCCTGCCTCACACAGTGGCCTCAACCAGTTCCTCTGGAGGGCCAACAACAGGGTACAGAGGCCAAGGCCTTCCCCTCATAAGAACATCAGAAGAGCCCTGCTGGATCAGACCAGTGAGAGTCCATCTAGTCCAGCATCCTGCCTCACACAGTGGCCTCAACCAGTTCCTCTGGAGGGCCAACAGCTGGGCAGAGAGGCCGAGATCTTCCCCTCATAAGAACATCAGAAGAGCCCTGCTGGATCAGACCAGTGAGGGTCCATCTAGTCCAGCATCCTGCCTCACACAGTGGCCTCAACCAGTTCTTCTGGAGGGCCAACAACAGGACATAGAGGCCGAGGCCTTCCCCTCATAAGAACACAAGAAGAGCCCTGCTGGATCAGACCAGTAGTCCATCTAGTCCAGCACCCCGTCTCACACAGTAGCCAATTGGTTCCTCTGGAGGGCCGACAACAGGGCAAAGAGGCTGAGGCCTTCCCCTGATGTTGCCTCCTGGCTCTGGGATTCGGAGGTTTCGTGCTTCGGAATGTGGAGTTTCCCCTCAGTCCTCTGTGGCTGGTAGCCACTGATAGATCTCTCTGCCATGAATCCGTCTAATCCCTTTTCAAAGCTGTTTATTCCTACACCCTCTGCCAGTGAATCCCCCCTTTTAATCACTGTCTGTATTTCCTTTGCCTGTCCGGAACCTACTGCCCACCAGCTTCATTGGATGCCCTCGAGTTCTAGCATTCGGGGAACGGGAGAAAAATTTCTCTTTTGTCAACTTTCCCCACCCCGTGCATAACTGTATCAACATCTCTTTTCTAAACTTAAAAAGTCCCTTCAGGCTGGCCTTATCATAGGGAAGGAGCGCCAACCCCCTCATCATCTCGGTAGGGGCCCCCCCCCCTTTCCTCCCCTTGTTTTTGGTGACCTCATCCCAATTGGGTGTCCAGATGGCAAGAGGAGGGACATGGGGGAGGGGAAGCAAGCTTCAGTTCCCGCCCCCCTCAGCCCCCCCCCTTAGCACCTGCTCAGAACCTATTGAACCGAGCGCAGACTCTGCCCAGCTGGTACCATGACTTCATCCCTTTGACCTTCTTGCACAGTTCTGAGCCTCCCTAGTTCCCTTTTTTCCTTCCCGCCCCTTCCTAGAACTTAAAAGTCACAAGGAGTCGTGGTGTCCTTTTACTTAGCGGATGTCTCAGGGCAGGAAAACAGAGGCCCTGCCCTGCCAATGCCTGCAAAGTGCAAAGGAAGTGTTTTAAAAAAAATGGTGGAGATCACTGGTTTTTTGGGGTGAAGGGGACCAGCTATCTGAGAGAAGCAGTTTCTGTCTAATTGAGCAGCTTTGTATATAACACCATGCCCTTTGGCAGGGAGACTGAAAAGATCACTCGTTCCTGGGTCTTAGGGCTGCCAACCTCCAGGTGGGGCCTGCAGTTCTCCTGGAATTCCAGCTGATCTCCAGACAACAGAGCTCAGTTCCCCTGGAGGGAATGGCAGCTGCAGACGGCTGATTCGATGGCAGACAATCAACCCCCCCTCCCCAAATTCGGCCCAATCTCCAGACTACGAAGGCCAGTTCCTGTAGAGAAAACGGCTGCTCCGGAGGGGGGACTCTATGGCATTACACCCCTCCCCAAACCCCACCCTTCTCAGGCTCCACCCCAAAATCCCCAGGCATTTCCCAACCTGGAGTTGATGACCCTATTTCAGCATCTTTGATTGGGTTCTCTGGTAGACCGTTTCCTCTCAGAATGGAGCCTGTGTGTGTTGGGGGGGAGGGGGGAGACCCATGAAGCTGGGGAAGAGCTTTTGAAACTCTGTACATCCGCAACTTCTGCTGTATCAAAACTATCCTCAGCACTATCCAAACTGCTTTTGGCCTGTGCGAGGGCGGGGAGATGGTGGCTTGCATGATGTTTTCTGCCCCCCCCCAGCACAGATTACAGCACTGCGGGGGTGGGGAGCACTTTTAGCCAAAGAGCAGGCGCAGAAGCCCAGAACTAAGCTCCTCCCCCTTTCTCAAGCAGGGCTGCTAAGCGCGCAATATTACACTGTCCTTGCTGTTACTTCTGGATGCCGTATTCTGGGTTGGTGGGTTCAGAGTTTGCCCCCCCCCGAAGTAGAAGAGCAGTGGTTGAATGAAAGTTCCTGAGGTTAGGGGTACGGCTTTCATGCCCCACATTGCCCCCCCGCCCCTGAACTGAATGTTGGTGCTAGAAAGTGGAGGAGGAGGAGGAGGAGGAGATTGGATTTATACACCGCCCTTCGCTACCCAAAGGAGTCTCAGAGCGGCTTACAAACTCCTTTTCCCTTCCCCTCCCCACAACAGACACCCTGTGAGGTAGGTAGGGCTGAGAGAGCTCTGACAGAAACTGCTCTTTTTCAAGGACAGCTCTTGTCAGAACTATGGCTTGCCCAATGTCATCCAGACAGGTGCAAGTGGAGGGAGTGGGGAATCAAACCCGGTTCTCCCAGATTAGAGTCCGCACACTTAACCACTACATCAAACTACACCAAGTGCCATCCAGTCACAGCAACTTATGGCGACAGTCTTGGTGTTTTCAAGGCAAGAGATGTTCGGAGGTGGTTTGCCACGGCCTGCCTCTGTGTCATGACCCTGGATTTCCTTGGGGGTCTCCCATTCACATACTGATCAGCGCCGCCCCTGCTTAGCTTCTGAGTTCTGGTGAGATCAGGCACGCCTGGGCTGTCCAGGTCAGGGCATGCACTGAATCACAACACCGAAATGGTAGGCAGAATAGGAGGCTGGATCTTATGGGCCCATTCTGTTAATGGTGACGCTTCCAGTTGCATAAGGGGCAGGCCCATAGCTACGGTGGGGCTTTCGGGGGGCGCTGCCCCCTTTCTTAAAGGCACAGCCCCACAAGAATTTTTCCCGTAAATGCTTTTAAAAAAATCATTTTAAAACATTTTATTAAAGGCATGAGCTCCTTTAAGCAGAGTGGAGTGCTGTAGTTGACTAATTCCCGCACTGAGCAAGAGGGTTGGAGTAGGTGACCTCTAGGACCCTTTCTAACTCTGTGTCAAGAAACTTGTCTCCTTTAAGAGAGTTTTTCTGCCCAAGTGTTAGCTTTCTTGACTATAAAAGTCCTGCCGGCTTGTTATCAGAATTGTTGCTTAGGCTGGCAGAAGTGCTTAACTTGCAGCAGCTGAGAACTGTCATCTCAAGTCGTTGACAGCTTGCAGTTCAGAGATCTATCCTGGTAACAGCGTTCTGTTGGCTAAATGGCTTTCCTTTCTGCACTGAGAACTGCAGCCCCACCAGAAAAACACATTTGCCCCACAAGCCACAAAATCCTGACCAGGGGAAGGCTTCTTGTGGAAGGGAAGGGACCCCCCCAGTGGAAAAGATCTACCAGATCTAACCCATCTCCTTTTATTTCTGAAAGCTGGATCCTACTTCAAGAAGCACCCCCACCCGTACAAACTAATTGCTTGTATTTCTGCAGGCAGTCTGAACAGGATAAACTGGTCACGTCTACAGGTTTACTTGGATTGCCTAGGCTGTAATTGCTTTGGCCTGAATAGGCTTTGGCTACGGTACGACACTGTTTTTTTTGCAAACAGTGATTCATGGGGGGGGTGATCTATTTTGCCAGAAATCCAGCGCAGTTGTTGCTTCCTCCAGTCCGTTCTCTGAGCACTGTAAATTCTTAGCTAATTAATTACCGTATAGCAGTGGATGTAGTATAGCCTGGAAATCCGAAGGTTGTCTGGTAGCCTTAAACTCTAGCTCTTTTCGGAGCGAGCTAGGGTTATTTTTCGGGCTGAGAGAACTGTGACTGGCCCAAGGTCGCCCAGCTGGCTTCAAGCGGACAAGTGGGGAATCAAACCCGGTTCTCCAGATTAGAGTCTGCTGCTTTTATTTCCTTGCTGTGTGGGAGCTAGAGTGGTGTAGTGGTTAGGCTAGGAACTGGAAGACCCAAGTTCAAGTCCCCACTCTGCCACGGAGGCTCGCTGGGCGGCCTTGGGCCAGTTACTCCTCTCAGCCTAGCCAACCTCACACGGCGGCTGTTGTGGGGATAAAGTGGAAGAGGGAAGACGGGCGCCCTGAATGGCTTTGGGTCCCACACTGAGGCGAAGAGTGGGGTGCAGATCTCTAAGAAGAAGAGATTGGATTTATACCACACCCTTCACTACCCAAAGGAGTCTCAGAGTGGTTTACAAACTCCTTTCCCTTCCCCTCCCCACAACTGACACCCTTTGAGTTAGGTGGGGCTGAGAGAGCTCTTTCGAGGACTGCTCCTGAGAGAACTGCTCTAAGAGAACTGTGACTGACCCAAGGTCACACCAGCCTGTGGAGGAGTGGGGGAGTCAAACCCGGTTCTCCCAGATTAGAGTCTGTGCTCCTAACCACTACACTAAACTGGCTCTAAATGGATGGAGGTGATTTGAAGGCTCCGAAGTACTCGATGGAATGCTAACTTCTCTATTGATCTGCAGGCAGCCTGGTAACGCCGGAGACCACGGATGGGCCGGCTGACTTGGGCCCGCCGCTCACGCCCGACCTGGAGAACGCCGAGCTGAGCCCCATCCTGCCCTTCTTGTTCCTGGGCAACGAAAGGGACGCGCAGGACCTGGAGCGGATGCTGAGCCTCAACGTGGGCCATGTCCTCAACGTCACCACCCACCTGCCCCTCTACCACGCCGAGAGCGGGCGCCTCCGCTACAAGCGCCTCCCCGCCACCGACAACAACCGCCAGGACCTGCGGCAGTACTTCGAGGAGGCCTTCGAGTTCATTGGTACGGCCCGCTGCGGGGTGGGCAAGTGGGGAGGGAGAGTCAAAAGAAGAAGAAGAGATTGGATTTATACCCCGCCCTTCCGTTAGGTGGTGGGCTCCCCTTCTTTGGAGGTTTATGAGCAGAGGCTAGATGGCTCTGCTTATAAACATCTGACAGCAGTGCTGATTCTGTGAGGCAGATCGTGAGAGGGGAAGGCAGGAAGGGTTGGATTCTGGCAGTTTTTCGTCTCTTCCAGTGTAACCTCACCTCCCGAGGAAGCCTGTTCCACCGAGGAACCGCTCTGTCAGGAAGGCCTTCCTAGTGTTGACACGTTTTATCTTCAAGTGGGTGGCTGTGTTGATCTGATGCAACTGAACAAAGTTTGGGTCCGGGGGCACCTTTAAGACCAACAAAGTTTAATTCTGGGTCTAAGTTTTTGTGTGCACGCACACTACATCGGTCAGGAAATGCGCATGCACACAAAGAGCAAATACCCAGCATTAAACTTTGTTGGTCTTAAAAGGTGCCACTGTTTTGTTCTGTTTTATCTTGACCTTTTCCCAAGAAGCTGCCAGAGGGATACCGGGTTCTCCACTCCTCCATCTTGTTTTCCCAGTAGCCCAGTGGAGGAATAAGGCTGAGAGTGACTCAAGGTCACACTGTGAGCTTCACGGCTGAGCAGAGTTCAGGACTCAACTGGCAGCCTCTCTCCAAGGCAAAGCTTTTCCCTACCGTTGCTACCATAGACCCTTTTGACTGGAGGTGACAGGGACGGAACCTGGGGCCTCTTGCATTCAAGAGAGATGCTCTTCCACTGACCCACGACCTCACCCAGAAATATGGCCTTATGGCCCCATAAGAACATCAGTGGGGAGAAAATTCCATAAGCTAGGTGCCACCACAAAAGAGGCCAGCTTTCCAATAAACGTTGTGGAGCAACCCAGGAAAACGCCCTTGACAATAATCTCAAATGCCCTGTGGGTTCCCATAGGAGAGAATGCAGGTCCCTTGTAATTAGCACAGTATTCAATCGAGCTCTTTTGCTTGGCTGCGTTTTAATTTATTTGCCCCTTTTTCGTTTTCTATGAGACCGAGCGAATATATTCTGAACATTTAAAACACAGCTGGCAGACAGCAAGGATTTGACGATTTTAAATAGGACCTTCCGCAGAGAAGAGGCCATGTGCCGCAGTGGCAGAACATTTCCTTTGCATGCAGAATATTCCAGGTTCGATCCCTGCCATCTCCAGTTTAAAGGGTTGGTTAGTATGTCAGGCGAAAGTCCTTTGCCTTGAAGATTAGTAAAAAGCCCAGTAGCACCTTTAAGACTAACAAATTTCATCGTAGCATAAGCTTTAGAGAAACACAGCTCTCTTTGTCAGATGCATGAAGAGAGCTGTGTTTCTTGGAAGTCTTCGCTACAATAAAGTTTGTTGGTCTTAAAGGTGCCACTGGGCTTTTCACTATTTTGCGGCAACAGACCAACACGGCTAACTCCTCTGGATCTACTGCCCTGAAGAGTCGCTGCCAATCAGAGTAGATAGACCAGCAGTAGAAGGCAGCTTCACGTGTGTAAGGTTTCCCTGGCTGCTCACCTGGAGCCAATCGTTACTCACCCTAGGCGAAGATGGAAGCGATAGCTTGGCAAAGTCTGGGTTGGAGCAGTCATCTTGGGTGAGGTCTATGGTTCCGCCACCCGCATTAACCCTGCCCTGTTTCTGCTGCAGAGGAGGCTCACCAGAGTGGCAAGGGCGTCCTCATCCACTGCCAGGCGGGCGTCTCGCGCTCCGCCACCATCGTCATCGCCTACCTGATGAAGCACACGCTCATGACTATGGGTGATGCCTACAAGTACGTCAAGGGCCGGCGCCCCATCATCTCCCCCAACCTCAACTTCATGGGCCAACTGCTGGAATTCGAAACGGACCTCAACGCCGGCGTCACGCCCCGCATCCTTACGCCCAAACTGGCCGGGGTGGAGACGGAGGTGTGAACAAGACGGGGCGGGCGGGGAGAGCCACCGCCACCGTCGATCTCAGGACTGGGGAGGGTGGGTGGGTCGTGCAATAAGGGACTGACGGACAGCATGGGAACGGATGCCGGGCCAACCAAAGCAAGGCACGCGGATTGGGGAGGGGGGCCGGGGACCCTCACGGCTGCTGGACCAGATCCCGCGGAACACCAAGATGATCTTCGGCTTCCTTCAGGCCCCTGCGGACTCGCGAGTCCTCCGAGTACTGGAAAAGCCCGTTTTCGTAGGCCTGGCTTCAGCTTGGGGAGGACATTTCATTTCTATGCCGGCGTCGGGTTCTCAAAACTTTCTTACCTGGGGTCGGGACGGGGAAGGGTTTGTGTGTGGGTGTGTGACACTGCCAGGCTTAATTTATTGGGGGTGGGGAGTGTGTGCGAGTGAAATTTTGGGGTACTCTGCCCCCTTTCCCCCTTTCCCTTTGGATCCAGATGCTGCTTTTGTTTCCTTTTCAACCCTTTTTTGGAGACAGGAGGGCACGGGGCCACTCTAAGGGTCAAGATGTGTTTAACAGGGAGCGTAGGGGGCAAGGCACCCTCTCTCTCCCTTTCAGACATTTCTCAGATTTTGATGCTCAGGATCACAGAATCTCTTCTGGGTGAAAATTTTAGTGTGGAATGAAAGGATTTTCTGGGGGAGGGGGGATGCCAATTATAATGCCTTTCCCCACTTCTTGCCTAGTGGGGAGGGGAGAACCTCAAGCTCTCCTCCTTTATTTATTTATTGGAACTGCACTGCTGGGTTTTTTTTCATGTGGAGGGTTCATTTATAACCATCAACCTATTGATAATATTGGAGGGGGAGCATAAAACGGAGGGGGCATTGAGCATCTCTTTCCTGTGTCGTATCTCTCCCCCCCCCCCAAGAATTTAGGCACTTCCCTCTGTCCCTCTTCTCAGGACAATATAGTATACGGACGAGTCTTCCACTTTAAGGCCATGGGGGTAGGAACTTTTTTGAGGGGTGCGGGACAAGAGTGAGGACAGATCTCCCTCCTCTTGGGTTTACTCTGGGTTCCCCGGAGCAAAGGACCCGGAGAATTCAGTACAGGGGGTGTCTTTCTAATTTATCTTGAGATGCAATATATTCGTATGTTTCGGGGTTGGGTTTTCGCTGTTTCGTTCCTTGCCACCTGGTGCTGGAAGGCCAGGGTGTCTTTGTATTTGTGTGTGTGTCATCGGTTGGCAGGTTCCCTTGTTTTTGTTCAGTCTTCCGGGCGTGCCCAGTGTTCCCCCTGGTGGCATTTGAATCCATCACCAGCAATGACTTCTGGAAGGGCAGGTGTGGTGATTTGTGTACGGGACTGGTGCATTGGCCAGGGGCGGGGGAGATATAGAAAGACCTCATCCAACACAAACATCTGAGCCCCCAAAGCTGTGAGAGAGCACCGAGGAACTCCATAGGAAAAAGAAACATCCATTGATCATCACGTGCCCATTTTCCCCCCCCATTGTCAGACTTGGGTTTTTTCCCCCTAATTCCCCCAAACACCTGCTCCTCCCTCAGAATTCTTCCAGCAAGTTCCAGCATAAGTTCTGGATCTCAGCAAGCCAGACGAGGAGAACTGCCCCAAATCAGTTCCCCTGCTCTGTCCCAAATCAGAGTGCGCTTGATGGTGTCAGTGTGACAACACACAACTGTGTAAATCAGTTGTGGTACGATTACTGGATACGCACCCTGATTAACCTGTGGCCCAAGGTTGCCAGCTTCCAGGTGGTGGCTGGGGATCTCCTGGGGTTACAGCTGATCTCCAGGTGGCAGAGGTCCGTTCACCCAGAGGAAGTGTCCACTTTGGAAGGGGGATGGCGTGGCTGAGGCACCTCCCTTCCCCTCTCCAGGCTCCAGCCCCCCAAATCACCAGGCATTTCCCAACCGGGGGGCCGGCAGCCCTAAATCTGGAAAGACCGGTGTTATAAAATGCCACAAAGATGCATTTAAAAATAACGCCCCCACCCACCCACTTGATGCTGGTCTTCAAATTACCTGTTCTAAACAATTGAGCAGTTTCGACAAGTAGATGATGGGGAAAAACTGAAGGGCTGGATTTGTTCTGCTAACCCTGGGGGCAAGGAGCCCTTTCCTTTCTCTCACAGCAGGAAGGGAAGCACCACCATTAACGGAACCGGTTTGCTAAGAAGGAATAAAATTTATGTCCTGGATATGCACACGCATCCCAGCAGAGGGAAATCTCCACGCTCGCCTTTCTGAAACTGAGAGGCAGGGAGGTGTCCGTCAATGCGCCCGGCCCTCCTTGCACAATAGACGCACCACAACAGAACAGTTGCAGAGATGGTTCCCGACTAGCATTTCCGTGGATGCCATTGCTTCCACTCACAGAATGTGGCTTTGTTGCCCCCCCAAATCCTGTTCCTGCGGGGGCAGTCCCTCAGGAATAGCATTTCAGGGCCATTTTGGGCTGCATGGAACTCAGAAGAGAAATTCAGAAAATCATAAGAGAAATTCTCCTAATTCCTCTTAACCCCTTTCCTCTCTGAAATCCAGCTTTCTCCCCCTCACCACCTTTTTATGAATTTGGAGTCAGTTTCTAATCAACTCTTTTGATCAAAGAGAATTTCAAAGAGAAAAGGGGGCAGGAAGGCAGGCTTTTCAGAATATCTCTCTGTAGGCCCTTAGAGGGAAGGCAGCTGTCTCTCTAGACCCTCCTGTCCTCCTATTAGAGCACCACCCTGTGGTGTGTTGACACAAAACAGCCGCAAGGGCAGAAGTTGCAAAAGGGTGCATTGGTTTCTCTTCAAAGAGAAATTTCTCTTTTAAAAGAAAATAAGAGTGATCGATTGCTATATTTTTTTTTTAAGTGAATTGGGGGGGGGGAATCCTTTCCCCATACGCAACGCTCAAAATAATGCTGTGCAAGTAGAAGTCCTTGCACCCACTGAAATGCTAGCCAGGATCCAAGCTTTGGTGTGTCCTCACCTCCGCTGCCACCCAGCCGCTACGACACCCAATCCCACCCCAACCCAGATCGGTGGTGGTGGCAGTGCGCGTACCATGTCTTCCCCCTCCCTTGAAAAGATTTGTCCTTCAAATAACTGGAAGGGCCCCCCACACACACACACAATTGAGCAGGAAGTAGATGTGGTCGGAACCCCACCAGAGTTTTTCTTCCCCTTCCAGCCGTTTTTCTTTGGCTCTTGTCTTTGTTATTTATTGGGCCCGTGTGTTGGGCCTCCGCTGTAATTTATTAAACGTGATCTGTTTTGTAACAAGGTGGTCCTTCTGTCTCGGGGAAGGGGGCAGGCTCTGGGGAAATATGACGAATGGGGGCCCCAAAAGTTGCACACACACATGGAGTGACAGAGGTGCCTCCGCCTGGCAGACGAAACAGAAAAATACTCGTTTCGGGAGTTTCGTATGCAACAAAGGGAGCTTTGACTCTCAAAAGCTTATAACCCCAAAATCTTGTTGGTTTCTAAGGTGCTGCTGGACTGGAATCTAGAAGCAGAGAAGAAAACATCCATGCAGATCCCTTCACAGCTGTGCAAGAAGAGAGAAGAGATTGGATTTATATCCCACCCTTCACTTGGGAGTCTCATAGCGGCATACAAACTCCTTTCCCTTCCCCTCCCCACAACAGACACCGTGTGAGGCAGGTGGGGCTGAGAGAGCTCTGAGAGAAACTGCTATTTTCAAGAACAGCTCTGACAGAACTATGGCTTGCCCAAGGTCATCCAGCAGCTGCAAGTGGGGGACCGGGAAATCAAACCCGGTTCTCCCAGATCACAGTCTGCGCACTTAACCACTACACCAAACTGGGGTGGGCGGGCAACTCTTTGCAGCTATGTGGTCAGCAGGTACCTCTAACACCTGCATTGACCACCCTGGGGCGTTTTCCCAGATCACGAGGCAGAATAGACCGTTGCCACCTAAGAGCTCCGTACTCGGACTGGAGCCTCTGCGCAAGAACTTACGGAGCACCAATTCAGGAATTTTAATTCTATGAGGGTCGTTCCTATTACGTCAGAGGCAGTGGCAAAAGTGGTACGTTCATTACTGAGCTTCTACGGGCTGGACTGCATGGTCTTCTTCTGCCAAGGTCAATACTTCCCCCATGGTACATGGAGCCCTCCCTCCAGGCTCAGAGCTTCCTGTCCTAGGGGGAAAAGTTTTGTCCTTAGCAGAACCGATTCAGACGACACTAAGCTGCGTTCCCTGTATCTGGCGTGAAATTGTGAGCTGGGCTCAAAATCTCACCATCCAGCCGAGTTGACTCCAATTGTCCTGAGGTGAAGGGTGCCCCCTGCTGGCAGGCAGGCAGCAGTGACTCCCAGCCTTTTTGGTGCGGTGACCCATCCAGGCCCAATCCCAAGGGTTTTTTCGGTACCCTAGGCCAGCGTTTCCTAACCTATGGCTCACACCTCTTTGTGTCCTCTTGCTTTTCCACGCACTGAACAGCTCTTGGAGACTCTCCAGCCCTTTTTTTTCGCCCTTCTTCCAGCTACTACTGCCAAGTTACTAGTTGCCAGACATATCCCCCCCCCTCCATTGTTGAAAAAGGAAGCGGGGAAGCAAGAGTGTGCGAACTTGACACGGAGGACGCAATGAGAAAGAATGAGGCAAAAGTGCGGGGATAGTGGCCATTAGAGAAGGCTGGCGTGCAATCCACAGGTTGGGAAACACTGCAATAGGGGAGGGTAAAAGGTAAAGGTTTCCCTTACTCGAAAGCTCGTTGAATCTGACTCTAGGGGGCGGTTCTCATCTCCGTTTCCAAGCCGAAGAGCCAGCACTGTCCGAAGACTTCTCTGTGGTCAGGTGACCCGCGTGACAAAACACCATGGCGCACGGAACACCATTACCTTCCCAACAAAGCGGTACCTATTTATCTAGTTGCAATTTCTTGCTGACGAACTGCTAGGTTGGCAGGAGCATCACTGCTAAAACCTCTGGCCGATGTAAGAGTGGAACTACTGATCTCATTCCCCCACCCCCACCCCCTCCAAAGCACCCAGAAAAAGCTGCAGGGACTCTGTGCTGGCCGGAGCTTGAAAGGGGAAAAAGAGACAACTGCAGCTAAGAAACAAGCTATGATATATCATAAAAAATAATTTATTGTCCCTTAGTACAAGTGGTCCCTGTGAAACGGTCTACAAAAGAAAAGGTCACAGTTGGGCACGAAACAGGGTGCCCAGTCACAGCTACAGACGATGCGTGGCGCTAGCTCCGGGGTCAGGGGAGTGTTGGGGGCAGGCGGGAGGGAGGCAAACTGGGGGAGAGATTATTGCGAACGCAAGAGGCTGGTTATTGCTTGATGCAGGAGACGGGGAACCACCGTCTGGCCCCCCTGCTGCGCGTTTGCGGAACCGACTGGTTATGACCGACGGTTCGAAAGGCCACTCCTAACCGGCGCTGCCCTGGCCCCCTCCAGATTTCCTCGTCGGGAGACACAGAAGCACAGTTTCCCAGATCAAAGCGAGAAGCGGGCTGCGGTGCGGTCCGAAGAATTCACCCGAGGTTTTATATCAGCCTCCACGTGGGCGACGAGGCAGCCCCGGCCTCTCCAGTCTGTGGGACTTGCCCTGCCTGCTGGACTCAAGGAGGACAGGAGCAGAAAGAGGGGGAGATCGGCGGGTGAGAGGATAGGGGTAGGGGAAACCACTACTGCTGCCCCATCTTACAATTTTGTAGTGACTGAGACAGAGAGAGAGAGATAGACAGAACGAATCTGGAAACCTACATACGGGTAATCCGACAACCGCACAGACATCCCAAAGGGTTACGGGCCCAGTTTGGCTGTGGATGTCGTCGCCTTCTCCTCCAGCCTCAGACTGCGCTATGCAGGACAGATCATTCATTTCCCCACATCCCAGAGGCCAGCGGGTTAGGAAACAGTTCGGTCAGCCCTTCATTTCTGCAGGGGCGGAGTGGGGGAGTGTCCCCGGGACTCCCAGACTTCCCGGATGGTGCGGCGGACCTCACGGGGCAAGTGGAGGGTCTCGGCATGACACTGGAGGATGTGCTGCTTGACAGTGGCCAGGCACACTTGGCGCAAGGCGTTCTCACAGACCATGCACACCAGCTGGCCGGTGACGGTGTCGAAGTCCATGAGGAAGCGGGCTCGCCAGGCGGGGTCAAAGCTCTTGGCTGGAGGCGAGGGGTCTCCCGCCTTGACCTCCAGGGCTTTCCGCTGTCCCGCTTTGGCACCACAGTCTTTGATGTTGCCACGGGCAAAGGAGCTGCCGAGTGGACGGGGGGCGCTGGACTGGGTCAAACCTAGGCGGTGGGGAGAGTCTGTCGAATGGAGCCGCAGCAAAGAGACGGAGCAGTCCCGATCTGGCAAGAAGGGAGGGAGGCAGGGAACAGTTTAGTCACACACACACACAAAATCACCCACAATCCCTTGGGGCAGAGATTCAAGGTCGAGGCTTCAAGCAAATGAACCGATTTCAAAAACACATATCTAAATGGCTTGAAATGGCATTTCTCCACATAAACTTCTTGAAAGAGAGCCCACGTGGGGTGGTTAAAAGGGTCAGACTCGGATCTTTCGTCACACACAAATAATTTAGTCATATACAAAAAAAACACTCACAATCCTTAGAGGGCAGAGATTCAAGGTCGAGGTTTCAAGCAAATGAACCAGTTTCAAAAACACATATCTGAATGTCTTGAAATGGCATTTCTCCACATAAACTTCTTAAAAGAGAGCCCACGTGGGGTGGTTAAAAGGATCTTTCATCACACACAAATAATTTAGTCATACACAAAAAAACACCCACAATCCCTTGGGGCAGAGATTCAAGCTCAAGGCTTCAAGCAAATGAACCGGTTTCAAAAACATATATCTGAATGGCTTGAAATGGCCTTTCTCCACATAAACTTCTGTGGTGTAGTTAAAAGGGTCAGACCGGGTTCTTGGAGATGAGGGTTCAAACCCCCACACTGCCATGAAGCCCATCAGCTGACCTTCGACCAGTCACATTGTCAGTATCGTCTATCTCACAGGATTGTTGGGAGGAAATGGGGATTGTACAGGCCACTCTAGGAGAAAGGAAGGGATACAAGCGCACTAGATAATTCTAATGTTTCCCCTTTAAAAGCAGTGTTCCCTCTAAGCTGAGTTAGTGTGAGCTAGCTCACAGTTTTTTAGCCTCCGGCTCACACATTTTTGTCTCCGCTCCGGAAGGACGGCTCCAGAGCAAACCAATTTACGCAGCAGCCGAATCGCTCGCTCACAACTTTCATGCCGGTAGCTCACAAAGTAGAATTTTTGCTCTCAAGACTTCACAGCTTAGAGGGAGCACCGGTCCACAACGGGTACTAAATTATTTCTCTAAAATTATGAGGACCAGTACCTTTTTTAAAAGGGTTTTTTTCGGAAGCTTGTGCGCTGAAATTCAGAAAATACACATTTGTTCTTTGGACCAGAGAGTAGCTGCTTCCGGGGGGACCCTCTAACTTAAAAGAGAGAGGCGGGAGCCAGCGAATGGCAGCTGTAAGCCTTCCTCGAAAGGAAAGAAACATGGCCCCCCTCCCACGTCTACAACATTCCCGTTTTGATAAGAGAGCCAACAACTTACAAGGCTTATCCCCCATCCTCTTCTTGGCGGCTGGCTTTGCTCCCGAGTCCCGGGGTGGTTCTGAAACGAGACAGATCGCACGCTCATCCTTCTGCAGTGCTATCGGGACGGCCCTGGCCACATCCCTCCCACGCGTCCGCCCCCAAATTCCACAGCGAGTGTCAAGCTGAAAACCTGCAATGGGATTTTCCCAAGGTAACGAAGGAGGGGAATGAGGAGGCGGCGGCCGAAGGTGGCCGGACAGACTGTACTGCTTCAGCCCGTGGGTGATCGACAACCAACCCTGAATGCTCCTCTGCATTTTGGTTTTGCGAAAATAAAAAAAACCAGCCAAACATCTCGAGCAACGTCAGAAGAGCTCTGCTGGATCAGACCTATGCATGGGACAGAACAGGTAGAGGAAGAAGTACTTTTCTCCCTTTCTCACAATACAAGAACTCGCAGGCACTCAATGAAATTGCTAAGCAGTCGGGTCAGAATGGGTAAAAGGAAGTCCTTCTTCACCCAAAGAGTGATTGACCCATGGAATTCACTGCCACAGGAGGTGGTGGCAGCTACAAGCATGGATGGCTTCAAGAGGGAATTGGATAAACATATGGAGCAGAAGTCCATCAGTGGCTATTAGTCACAGGGTATAGATGGGAACTCTCAGTCTGGGGCAGGTGATGCACTCTATTCTTGGTGCTTGGGGGGGGGAACAGTGGGAGGGCTTCTATTGTCCTGGCCCCACTGCTGGACCTCCTGATGGCACCTGGTATTTTTGGCCCCTGTGTGACAGAGTGTCGGACTGGATGGGCCATTGGCCTGATCCAACATTGGCTTCTCTTTATGTTCTTATGTTCTGTAGTCCAACTCGTCCAATATTCTATTTCAAACAGAGGCCGGCCAGTTGCCCTGGATGGCCAACCAACAGGGCATGGATGCCAAGGCCTTCCTCTGAAGCTGTCCCCCACCTCTGTGATTCACAAGAGTGCCGCCTCTGTATATAGAGGTTTCTTTTACTCATCCTGGCTAGTTTCCGAGGACTTCTCCACGAATCTGTCTAACCCCCTTTTAAATCGGTCTATGCTCATGGCCATCCCTCCTGTGAATTCCACAATCTAGTTTACTCATTATGTAAATATGTCTTTCTTTCTCTCTCTCTCTCTCTCTCTCTCTTTTAATGTATGTGCATGTGTATTTGAGAGAGTGGGGGGGCACCTGGAAGTCATGGTGACCTCAATGTTCCCTCTAAGCTGTGGAGTCTTGTGGGCAAAAATTCTACTTTGTGAGCTACCGGCATTAAAGTTGTGAGGGAGCGATTTGGCTCCTGCATAAATTAGTTAGCTCTGGAGCCACCCTTCCTGAGCTAAGATAAAAATGTGTGAGCCGGAGGCTAAAAAACTGTGAGCTAGCTCACACTAACTCAGCTTAGAGGGAACACTGCTGGTGACTGGCTGTGTGTGCATCTTGAACTCATGGCGACCTCTGGTGACTGACCTCTACTGGGGGCCTGGAGGATATTCGGAGGGGTGGCTGAATAAAACCTGCCCCCGCCTCTGGTATTCCAAGGAGGTCTCCCACCCACGTACTTACCAGAGTCGACCCTGCTCAGCTTCCGAGATCAGATGAGACCGGGCTTGCCGGGGATATCCAGGTCAGGGCAAAATATGTATTTCTTTTGCCCATCCTGAATCTATTGCCTATCGTTTTCATTGGGTGCCTCCAAAATTTACCCCAGCCTGCTCCATGCTTTGTACAGGTTTTCTAGTTGTGGGCAGATTTCCTCTGATGGGGTAGCATCTGTTACCTCCCCCTGCGCCCGCACACGCACATACACACAGGCCAGGCCTGAACTGACAACCTTTAGGGTCTGCTCGGGAGTACAGTTCAGTCCGCTAGATGTTACTGGTCCCCGTTTTGTTTTCTTAAACGACAACAACAAAGTATGCCACAGCGACTCCACCTGGCTGAGTCCGGCAGTACAGCTTCAAGGCAAAGCCGGCGGGGAAGCTTCCATCGGTGAAGATCCGAATTTCGGCGGGCGCTGAACCGGGGACCCCGCATTCCGATGGCCACTCTTTCCCTAGGATGCAAGGAAGTGTCGTGAAGTGGTGCACGAGGGGCTGCGGGGTTCCAACCCACCCCGGGCTCCGAAGTCACCCTCTAGAACTCAGCCCCAGTTCCTTTCCTGCATCATTCTGCAGCCAGAAGTCACAGAAACCATCAGGATAGGAACGAGTTATTCAGATACAACAGGAAAGACATGGAGAGAAGAAGAAGAGGAAGAGATTGGATTTATACCCCACCCTTCACTCAGAGTCTCAGAGCCGCTTACAATCTCCTTTCCTTTCCCCACCCCACAACAGACACCCTGTGAGGCAGGTGAGGCTGAGAGAGCTCTCTTGAGGACTGCCCTTGAGAGAACAGCTCGGAGGGAACTTGTGACTGACCCAAGGTCACACCAGCAGCTGCATGTGAAGGAGTGGGGAATCAGACCCGGTTCTCCCAGATTAGAGTCCGCATTCCTAACCACTACACCAAACTGGCTCTTGAGGAACGACTCCCTTCTCCCCTGGGCTCCCCCCTGCAGCAGAAGCAGCCGAAGAGCGACCCCACCCCCCTCCGTCTTGTTCTTCACCTTATGCATCCAGATAGAAGTGCATAAGAGAGGCAAACGGCACGGAGCAAAATGAATCGAGGCAGACTCTAGTTGCAGGGAGCAAAGTATTTTGGGAACTCAAGGAGGACGTGATGTAAACGGAAGAAATGAGAAGGGGTTTAGAAGACGAACATACAGCTGGGAATAGCCTCACGGCATGCAAGGGCTAGAAGGTACAACAGCAGCTTCTGGAATCCTTCTCTCTGGGCAAGGGAACGGGGTAGTTATTTGGACTCTCTGCTAGATAATGCTCATGTGTATTTCTAGACCTTCAGGGCTAGCAACTTGCAGGGTTCGCGGAATTGTGACTCCTCCACTCCGTCATGGCTCTTGTAAGAACCCGGGGAGCCTTCTGGGGTTGTTTTTAAAGCCATGACTTGAGACCCGATTGGGCCAAGAAGCCAGGGGAGCACTGGCTTCAGTCTTGCATGGTCTGTTCTGTTCTGCCAGAGTCCATGAGCACCTGCTAGGTTTTCAGTTCATGAAAGCAAGCGTGCCGATTACAGATTTTTGCAACATTCAAAGCGCAAGAAAACAGCGTTAGGCAATCCTCAATGGGCCATCTGGCTTAAGAACACAAGTCCTTGCAAGATAAGCTAAGAAATCCAGCGAAGAACAGCAGTAGAGCATGCAGAAGGTCCCAGGTTCAACCGCCGGCACCTCCAGTTGAAAGGACCAGATGGTAGGTGATGTGAAAGACCTCTGCCTGAGACCTTGGAGGGCGGCTGCCAGTCAGAGCAGACAATACTGATCTTGATGGACCAATAAATAAAGCTGCCTTATACTGAATCAGATCCTTGGTCCATCAAGTTCAATGCTGTCTACTCTGACTGGCAGCGGCTCTCCAAGGTCTCAGGCAGAGGTCTTGCACATCACCTGCTGTGAGACCTTTCAGCTGGAGATACCAGGGACTGAACCTCCTGCAGATGCTTTACCACTGAGCCACGGCTCCAATGGTCCAGTTCAGTACAAAGCAGCTTCATGCACGTAGTCTTTGCCAAGAATTTCAGCAGACGCTTGTCCCCCAGTGTGGTGCCAGCGTGGTGTAGGCGTTAAGAGCGGCGGACTCTAATCTGGAGAACCGGGTTTGATCCTCCACTCCTCCCCATTAAGCCAGTGGGTTGGACTAGTCACTGTTTGTAATGGTTTCAAGTTATGTGTGTTCCTTTAAATGGTTGGTAAGTATCAGAAGAACAAGGGGGTGAAAGAGGGAGAAGAGTGTCTGAGGTGACTGGTTGGTGACTGAGAGTGTGCGGGCGGAGATAGGAGGCGCGCGCGCGCGCGTGTGTGTGGAGAGAGAGAAGGCAGAGGGCTCGGTCTGAAGACCGAAGCCAGCAGCTGTCAGTTGTGGTCAATCTACACAGAGTCTGAGAAGCAGTCTTCTAACTAGAATCATACAGAAGTGCTGTGAAAGGCATTAAGATTTTAAAGGAGGAAGAACATATACTTAAGGGGGCATCTCAGGCAAAACCTAACAGAGTATTTTAAGAGTATGGAGTTCCCAAGTACTTACTGTATTTCGGCGGGGGACGCACAGTCCCCAGCCAGAACATTCCCCTGGGCAACACCCATGCCGCACAATGCCGTCACCAGGAAGTGAGGCTGGGCGACGCTCTGGCAATGGGGCTGGAAACTCGATGGTACCATCGAGTTTCCAGCCCCATTGCCAGTGCATCGCCTGGCATCACTTCCTGGCGATGGCATCATGCACCGCGTCTTTCCTTCCCCTGGGGGATGGTCCTGCCAGGACATATCCGTCCCCCGCCGGCGTATGGTGAGTTCTTGGCAAGCCTGGTATGAGGGGAAAGCTGACAGAGACCTGATTAAAAAGAGAAAGATTCTACTGAGCAACTTAACAAAGCATCTTGTGACCAATACGCTTCTTTTACCTTGTTTATTGTTAACTTGTTTATTGTTAACTTGTTTATTGTTACCCCAAGGTCTTATCCTCAGAGCCACACAGTCCAATGAAGGAGCCTTATAGCCTGAGCACAATACAGTGGGAAAGGTTAATTAAAGACTGGAATTAAATTCCTGGCAGCAGCGATAGATACTTTGAGTGAGAGAAAGAAACAAAACTACTTCACACCTAGCCACACAAAATAAAAGAGAGGTACCGTCACATTGTTCTCTCAGAACTCTCTCAGCCTCACGAGGTGCCTGTTGTGGAGAAAGGAAGGGGATTGTAGGCCGCTTTGAGGCTACTTAAGGTAGAGAAAAGCGGAGCATTAAAAAAACAACTCCTCTTGTTCCCCCTAGAAATCACCCACTGCCGCCTACCCTCTCTTCTCCCCTACGACAGAACTATGCTAACCTTTCCTCCTTGGCTGTTATCTACATGGTGGGGATTCTCCACATTGCTGTGAATGCCGAGGCATGCACATTTGCCACTGGGGAACCTACACAGGGAATTCTCTGCATGCTTTGTTCTTGTCCCTTCCTGCACCTTTTCCCTTCTACCAGCACTCTCTGGACCAACTCAGCATGCCCCCGTTTTTGTTCCTTTAGAGAGAGGAGAGAGAAAAGACTGGATTTATACCCTGCCCTTCACTACCCGAAGGGTCTCAGAGTGGCTTACAATCTCCATTCCCTTCCCCACCCCACAACAGACACCCTGTGAAGTAGGTGGGGCTGAGAGAGCTCTTTGGAGGACTGCCCTTGAGAGAACAGCTCTGAGAGAACTTGTGACTCGCCCAAGGTCACACCAGCAGCCGCATGTGGTGGAGTGGGGAATCAAACCTGGTTCTCCCAGATTAGAGTCTGTGCTCCTAACCACTACGCCAAACTGGCTCTCATGCAGGCGTGATACCTAGAGGTCCAAAAACAGCCTCCCTTCACCTACAGCACTGTCCCTTGCCTTCAATACACAGATCCTACCAGGAGGCAGAATTACACCGGCAGCCACATGGGGGAAGGTCCCGGAGAGGCCCTAGAGGAGTACGGCAAGGGTGTGGGTGCACAAAATGGCATCGGTGGATTAGTATGTACCAAGATGCGATGCCTTCAACAGGGTGGGGAGAGAATCTGGTGCAACAAGATGCACAAGATGCAAATACATCCAAGCGCATGGATTTGAAAGACGCTCAAGAGGGAACCTCTCCCCCCACCTCGAACCCTCAGTAACCCACAGTTCTCCCCTTTTTTTCATTCGCAGGAAAAGGAACTTCTTCACCTCTGTCGGTGGTCCAGAAGTCCCGCATCCACCACCGCAATGCAACTAACCACCAAAATACAGGCAGGCGGCACGGTTGTTCCCAGACTGGGAGTTCTGGGTGATCGCCCACCTGTAGTTCAGCCGCAGAGCTTGCACCTGGGTACAGCACTGTGTGACTGAGGCCCTGGTCAGACACCTCCTTTGAGATCATTTCGAATGAACTACTGCCGCCGCGGCAGCTCCAGAGAGGTTCGTGCGCCTTTGGGTTCTCCCCCCCCCAAAAAAAAAAGAAAAAAAGAAAAAAGGGCAAGCAGATCTAGCATCTCCGTTGGCTCTTGCAAAACCCCACAGCTGCTGTCTGGCACAGTTGGAAAAAAAATCTGAACAACTTGAAAAGAAACCACTCCAGAAAAATGCAGATCACACGGAAAAACGAGAACTGGCTTCATTTTTACCACGGAAGCAAGTTTACGCCTGACTCTACCGTTCCTGTCTACAATGGAGAACTGCAAAAGGCAAAGACGGAAAAGTGCATCCATAAAAAGGAGGAAGAGTTCCCAGAAAGCGGAACCTGGGAGGGTGCAGGGGATGAAAAGGTGTCCCGCAAGGAGAAAAGTGTCGGGACCTTAGGAGGAGCGCAGGGGATAAAAAGGTCTGCCGTGAGGTGCAAGGGACAGGGACCTTAGCAGGACTACGTGGGATAAATCAAAGTGAGGGGATCTTAGCAGGGCTGCGTGGGGTACAAAGGCCTCCTGCGAGCACGGATCCAGGCGGGCAAAGCAGCCTTCACAAAGCACAGGGCTATTTTTCAAGCTAGGCAGCGTTGGAAGGAAGTCTTTTTCGCGACAGCATTAGCTTCCTCCTCCAGCAAGAACAACCTCGAGGCTCTGAAGTGAGTCGGAAAGGGGTCAGCTTGACTTCGTCAGAAGTGGGGGGCACAATGTCCTTCACGACCTCCGCCTTCCCAACCAGCATTCAGGGGGATAAATATCAATGGTTTTAAAAAAAGGGGGGGGGAGTAAAAATTGGATTTTTAAAATTTAAATCGGATTTTTTTATATAAGATACTTTCTGAGGAAAAATCTATCCAAATATAGTTTTCTCTTTAAGATACGTTATAGTCCAAAGGTTATTCATCATGAAAAAAAGGATTCGTTTTTAATGATGTGGCATGAGGCTCTGTATTCATGCAGTGTTTGAAAGTTGCTATTCTAAAAACGAAACCTTCCTCTGGTTTCCTTGTGTCAGCTGCCCTGAGCCGGCCTCGGCTGGGCGGGCGGGGTATAAATTCGACAGATAAATAAATAAATATTGGAAATATCACACCGGCAAGAATGAGTCTTGACGTAGGAAACCATGATTTAAATCTACCCTTACTGACCGAGTGATTTAAATCGTGACATAAATCGATTTGATTTAAATCAAACCCACCCTTGTCAGCATTACTTCAGCCTTTCCAGGCTTAGTTTCAAGCTGTTCACTCTTAGCCATTTAACCGCAGCAGTCCGGTAGCGGGGTTTAAGGCTACTGCGTCATCGGGAGATTCGGAGAAGGATACACATAGCTGAGTATCGTTAGCATATTGATGACAGCCAACCCCAATACTACAATGAAGGGAAGGCCCTCCCGCGGCGGGGCACAAGCACATTTATAGCCCTCATTACCTGTGACCTTGGCAGGCTGGTCCTTCCGGATGTCTTTGGCATTCTCTGCGTTGCGCGGCCTTCGCTGACCTTGTGATTGCTGCCCGGGCTCCGAGCATACCATCTCTGCCACAAAAGATCAGCGGATCAGAGGAGTCCAAGTCTAGAGAGAGCCCTCCTCCCTCGCTCCCCCTGCCCCAAGCTCTGGCACCCACCACACCGCGCTTTTGGCTGCCCGGGTTTCCGACTTGCCAGCCGCTCCTCAGAATCGATCAGCACTTCTATCTCCACTGGCTCCTCGCGCTTCCCGGGGTTGTCTGGGGCAGGGGAGAGAAGGAAGTTTCAAAAAACGGGCAAGGAACTCGATCCCGTGAGCCGGGCGGTGTGTGTTGCACCAACGCACTGGGCGAGTGAAGAAAGCGGGCACAGAATCTAGCGCCCTCGGAATATCAGCTTCCGTTTAAAGGTTAAGACTTCACAAGTGTGGGCAAACCCTGATGAAATCACAGCGGACAAGGAGGGATCTGAGAAAGGCTGCCAGCGGCTGTTTTGTTCTCCCCATTAATATTACAAAACACAAAGTAGCTGTTTTTTTACAAAGGAACTTCAGGTACAGAATGGAAAGGGAAACTTCTGAATTACAAGTTGTTAGAACACTTGGAACAAAAACCACCCCAGGACTCAACAGGGATATTGGATTTTTATCTCATTAAATATGCTGACTCATTCAGTCCTCACATATGCATTCTCAACAAGAAGGACTACAAAACCTCTATATTTTACTGTATTTCTTTTTCAGAATAGTATATTAGAATACTGAATGGATGTCTGCTGACAACATTACATCCAGCTCAAAATATACTGTTATGTGCCCTCCATGTGCCCTCTACACCTGAGAGGAGATAATTAAGATTTTGTTACTTCCCACAATTAGAAAAAAACACCTTTAAACATTTATCTGCTACTGTGACATATTTGTCGCTTTACAACTGCTGACCATACAACCTTAACTTGTTACTTAGTTTTTCTCTTTGCATAACTTAAACATCATTCCTGGGGAATTTCAGACAGATGATATAATCCGGAAGAGGAATGGTTCCCAAATGGTTTCTGGTCTGGCATTTCAGACAGAACTGTTTTAGAACCGGTTCCCTACTGGAATATATTTGTAATTTCACACAGAAACGCTTCTGTCCCGTTCAGGAAACCGGGCTGAAGCGTTTTACCTGTCAACCGCTTCCAAGTAGTCGTCATTTTTTCTCCCGGATCCGATGCGCTTTTTTCCCGCCTTTTTTTGCCCGTGCGGGTGATCTCCGGCACTTTTTTTAAATGTTCGCTTTAGAGCGCTATAATGCATTATAATGCAATAGCATTATAGCAACCCCAGTGGAGTGTTGTGTTATAGCGCTATAGCGCTCTAAGGCGAACATAAAAAAAAAGGCACATTGGGAAATGGTGGGAAAACAAAGCGGTGCAGTCTGAATTGCCAAACCGCTTCTGATTCGGCTCTTTTCTGGTCGGGGAAAGCCATGTGTGAAATGGCAGCCCTGTACCGGTTTACTTCAAAACGAATCAGAAACGGCTTCAAACTGGCAGAATCTCAGTAATGTGAAATTCCCTCCTGTCTATAAGTTTAGAACCTCACCTGCCATTCCAACATACTTGAAAAAGTGTGCCTTGCACACAGAAGCTGATACCTTGAATAAACCTTTGCTGGTCTTAAAGGTGCCACTGGACTTCCAGTCTGCAGTTCAGCGCCTTAACCGCTGAGCCACCGCAGCCCCTCACTTAACTTTTACATGCTTGAAATTAACCATCCCCTGACCCGGACGGCCCAGGCTAGCCTGATCCTGTCAGACCTCTAGCTTTCGGATGGGGAGATCACTGAGGACGTCCAGGGCTGCTACGCAGAGGCAGGCAATGGCAAACCACCCCTGCTCGTCTCTTGCCCTGAAAAACCTATGAAGTCGCCGTAAGTTGCCTGTGACTGGGCAGTACTTTCCACCACCAGTCTTCATCGCTATAAGGTTGCAGGTTTTTGGAGAGTTATAACAGACACGAATACACCCAGTCTATTTAATTTCCACCCTGACCTGACTGGCCCAGGCTGGTTTGATCTCATCAGATCTTGGAGAGCTAAGCAGGGGCGGCCCTGGTTAGCACTTGGATGGGAGACCGCCAAAGAAGTCCAGGGTTGTTACGCAGAGGCAGGCAATGGCAAACCACCTCTGTTCGTCTCTAGCCGCGAAAACTCTGTGGGGTCATCCTCACAACAGGCAATACTTTCCACCACTCATCTTCATCGCTACAAGGTTTTTGGAGAGCCACAATTTCGGGAGGGGTGGGGGAGGCAAACTTCTCTGGACATTGAATCCTATAGCATGCATCCCCCACCCCCCAATATGCACAGCTGGGTTACGCAAGGCTGTGTGGAACAGAAGATGCACAGCCCAAGAGAGAAATTTCAATCTAGCTATTCCCCATCCTTCATGTCGTCCCCCCTGCAAGCACTGTCCGTTCTGCCCTTGGCCATGAATCGCCCCACACTGCACTCCTTGCCCCCATGGTCCCAAGCAGCTACAGTGTGTGATTAAATAATTGCGTGTGTTGTCTCCCCTATCCCCCCCTGAATATTGTTAGTCCAATTGTCAAAAATGCGTAACTGTGAATCACTGAGCCCACAGGTGTGTGGGAAAAAGCGATCAATAAATTGAAAGTATTATTATTATTATGCTACAAAAGACAAGTTTGAGTGGGAGAGAGGGGGGTGGATGAAGGAGGAGGAGATTGGATTTATACCCTGCCCTTCATGACTCGAAGGAGTCTGAGAGCGACTTACAATCTCCTTTCCCTTCCCCTCCCCACAACAGACAGCCTGTGAGCAACGCTCCCTCTAAGCTGTGGAGTCTTGTGAGCAAAAATTCCACTTTGTGAGCTACTAGCATTAAAGTTGTGAGGGAGCGATCTGGCTGCTGCATAAATTAGTTTGCTCTGGAGCCATCCTTCCTGAGCTAAGACAAAAAAGTGTGAGCTGGAGGCTAAAAAACTGTGAGCTAGCTCCCACTAACTCAGCTTAGAGGGAATACTGCCTGTGAGGTGAAGCCTGGGGAGGACAAGGCCTCAGTGAGGTCCTTCCAGTGATGGACCTCCTGACGGCACTTGGTTTTGGGCCACTGTGTGACACAGAGTGTTGGACTGGATGGGCCATTGGCCTGATTCAACATTGGCTTCTCTTATGTCCTTATGTTCTTAGGTAGGTGGGGCTGAGAGAGCTCTCCTGAGGACTGCTCATGAGAAAACAGCTCTGAAAGGACTTGTGACTGACTCAAGGTCACACCAGTAGATGCTTGTGTAGAAGTGAGGAATCGAACCCGGTTCTCCCAGATCAGAGTCCGTATTCCTAACCACTACACCAAACTGGCTCAGAAGGCAAACGGTCCCACACAGGGCATCCGTGCAACGGGCCCTTTGATCTCCAAGCCTTTCAACAGGGTGCTCTGAGAACGCTGAGCTTTCCCAGCGCCACTCAGCTCCAAAAGAGACGCCCAGACTCTAAAAGTCATACTGAAAAGAGACACGCTGTACCTTCAGGGGAAGGCTGCATTTCTCCATCTGCAAGCGTCACTCCTTCGTTCCAGGCCTCCAGGATGTTCTGCTTCTCCTCCAGGCTGTAGTCCAACGAGTGGGCGTGATGCTGCAGGATGTGTTCCCGTGCCGCGGCCGGACCGGAGGCACTCAAGACTCCCCCGCACACCATGCACACCAGCCGGCCGTGTCCCGAACTCTTGGCTATCAGGTACTCCTCCCTCCAGGAGCTGCAGGGCTTCGTTTGACCATCCCCGGCCATCGAGGTGGGAACCGGCTGGTCTCCTAGGGGAGAGAGAATGAGGCGGGTTAAGATGGAGTCCAAAGGCACATCACCAGACACTACTGAATAGCTCCTGCTCCCTTCTGCTCTTGTGAGTTCTGCATGTGAAGCCGCCTTGTACTGAACCAGACCCCTGGTCCAACAAAGTCACAATTGCCTACTCAGACAGGCAGAGGCTCTTCAGGGTTTCAGGTGAAGGTTTTTCACACTGCCTGATCCCTTTAACTGGAGACGCCAGGGACTGAACTTGGAGCCTTTAGCACGCCAAGCAGATGCTCTGCTACTGTGCCTATAGCTCCTGATCTCCAGTTGAAAGAATCAAGCAGGAGGTGATGTGAAAGACCTCAGCCTGAGACCTTAGAGAGTGGCTGCCAGTCTGAGGAGACAATACTGACCTAGATGGACCGATTGTCTGATTCAGTATAATACACGTACATGAACACACAAAGCCGCCTTATACTGAATCAAGACCTCAAGATCATTATTGTCTGATTTGCTGAATTACAAGTTATTACAATACTTGGAATAAAAATCTCCCCAGGACTCAACAGGGATATTGGTTTTTTTTAATCTCATTACATATGCTAACTCATTTGGTCCTCACCTATGTATTCTCAACAAGAAGGGCTATAAATCCTCTGTATTCTAGTGTATATCATTTTTATTTATTTATTTATTTATTATTTCCATTTATATCCCACCCATCCCGCAGGCGGGATATGAATTAGTGTTTAGCGTTATTAGTGTTATTTCTTTTTCAGAATTATCTTAGAACCAGTAATAAGGCCCATTGCAGAAAGAAATGCAACAAGCTCTAGAAAGAGGGCCTGGGAGAGTGCTCTGGCCTGCATTGGCCCGCCTTCCCCCCACCGAGTGCCATGGCCAGACCACCACTGCCATGGGCGGCCCTGTCCTCCACCTCGGTGGTCCCCCTGCCCAACTCCCCCGGCGGGTTTTCTGTCCTCCTCTTTCCCCCCGCTGCACCGTGCCTTGCAGCCATTTTAAACAGCGCAAGGCAGGCAACGGAGCTGGCGTGTGAGGCGGAGCCAGCTCAAGTGGCCAGAGCCGGGGAGGAGAGGTGAGCAGTGGGGGCGTCGTCGTCGTGATTGGGGAACCAGCCACTGCACGCTGGGTCCCCACTCCATGTATGGGGTGTGTGAGGGATGGAGGGGGTTGTGGGAGAGAACCAAAGCGAGGACTCCCCTCCCCACCCTGATGGTGCACGTGAGCCGGAGGGAAGGAGGCCCTAGCCATCCCCAGCCCCACAGAGAGTCCCGTCCATCCCTTCCATCAGCTCCAAGCACACTGAGCTGAAGACAGTAGCAGCTACTTCTGTGGGAGGGACCCCGCACCCCAGGCAGCCAATGCAGCCAGTGCCTTCTGAGTGGCAGTTCAGGCAGCCAACTGATTTTGGCACACACTGAATCGTGCCACTCCAAAATGGAATTATTACATAGGAGAGATACTGAATGTAATGCAAGAGATATTAGGATGTCTGCAGACATAACAGCTTTTTTGAGGGGGAGGTAGTGTTAAGTGTCCTCCATGCCTGAGATGAGAGAAGGAAGATTCCCGGTCACTTCCCGCAATTAGAAAAGAGGCCTTTAGACATTCATCTGCTAGTCTGACATATTTATTGCTTTACAACTGTTGACCTTATAACCTTAATTTGTTATTAAGTGTCATTTTACATATCTTGATCATCATTATGTTGCGTGTTAATTTGCTGTTCATTCTCTGGCTATAAGTTTGAACCTTGCCTGCCATTCTAATGTATTTGATAAAGTGTGCATGCACACGAAAGCTCATACCTTGAATAAACCTTTGTTTGTCTTAAAGGTGCCACTGGACTCTAAAATTTGGTCTACTCAGAGTGGCAGCGGCTCTTGAAGGTCTCAGGCTGAGGTCTTTCACGCCACCTTTTAACTGGAGCTGCTGGGGATTGTATCCAGGGCCTTCAACGTGGCAAGCGGATTCTCTGCTACTGAGCTACAGCCCTTCCCCAACCATCAGTCCCAATAATCTTCCAGAGTCCTAACTCTCAAATTGCCGTCTACTTACCTGGGCCCAGTGCAGCTCCTGACCTGCTGTGCCGCTGCTGGAGGTTCTGTGCGTATTCTGTGCTTGCGCAGAGAACGCTTCTTTATTTTGGAGGGAATTTAGTCCCTTCAGCATTGCTCTCTTTTAAAGGCAGGTCCCGCACGTTTGCAGGAAAATCTTTTTAGCACCCATGAGGCCCGGATCCACTGATTTAGATACCCACAGATGGGGGCAACATGTCGCTGATAGTATACAGATTATACATACAGGCGTTGATGCTCTATTTATTTTATACTGTAGCTTTCTCCCCAGTGGGGCCTCAAAACTTTGTTTGCCGTGCCTGCCATAAAGGAGTCCTGAAGACCAGGTCTTTATGGAACCGCTGAGAACTTATTTTTTCTGGAATGAATACGCCTTCCAGGATGATTTATTTACTGGCTGATGTGGACTCGGCAATTAGCCAGGTAATTCTGTAAGCAGAGGCAGCCCAATGAAATCTCCTCCTGCTCCATATTAAGCTAATCCCTTGGCACAGAGGCTTCATATTAATGAGGACAAATATTTTGAAGTTCTCGGTTCATTTATATTATAAATTACTAAAGCCATTACTAGAGCCAGGGCCTTTTCAGTAGCGGCTCCACACTGGTGGAATGAGCTCCCGGAGGACATCAGGGCCCTGTGGGACCTTTTACAGTTCCACAAGGCCTGTAAAACGGAGCTCTTCCACCAGGTGTTTGATTAGGAGCCGCCACTGGCAAATGTGTCACCGGAACATCCCACGGCCCTATGATACACCGCTGAATAATGCCTTCCACCATTGGACTGAATACTGAATGCCGCCATCACCTGTATTGTTCTTATTAGCACTTTATGATGTTCATGTGAATTTTATTGTATTTATTGTTTAATTGCATTTTGATGTCTGTACGCCGCCTTGAGCCAGTTTGTCCAGCAAGGCGGGATATAAATTGAAATAACAATAAATAAATAATAAATTTTGGGTGTGGCAATGGCTTTATTTTCTTCTGTATTAGCGCCTCCCTCTTGCATGGTGCTCA
Organism: Gekko gecko; assembly: GCA_029375565.1. Taxonomy (NCBI): domain Eukaryota; kingdom Metazoa; phylum Chordata; class Lepidosauria; order Squamata; family Gekkonidae; genus Gekko; species Gekko gecko. The sequence goes on along the minus strand of JAPDNY010000001.1, from coordinate 18,371,659 downwards.
GATTTTTCGCAGACAGAATATCACTGATGTTACAAATGAGACCCAAGGAGGGAATTTTTCCCATAGACCTTGCGGAAGTTTACGATACCGGCACAAAAAGCTAAAGCGGTCACACTGAAACTCCGTTCCTGAGAATGGAGGGCTCTTTCCTCCAACATTACCTTTCCCTGCCCAAAACTGGGAATAAATGCCAGCTCTTTAACCCACCCTGACCACCAACCCAAACTCACTTCCCAGAGTTGGGAACAGAATTCTGGTTCTTCTTCACTGCCACAGGAGGTGGTGGCGGCTACCAGCATGGATGGCTTCAAGAGGGAACTGGATAAACATATGGAGCAGAGGTCCATCGGTGGCTATTAGCCACAAAGTATAGATAGGAACTCTCAGTCTGGGGCAAGGGATGCTCTGTATTCTTGGTGGCAACAGTGGGAGGGCTTCCAGTGTCCCGGCCCCACTGCTGGACCTCCTGATGGAACCTGGTATTTTTGGCCACTGTGTGACAGAGTGTTGGACTAGATGGGCCATTGGCCTGATGCAACATTGGCTTTCCTTATGTTCGTATGTTCTCTTATGTTCCCCATCCAACACTATCAACACTCTCTGCTACTGGAGCAACCCCATCTCTGATTTGGTAATGGTACCCACTTGTTCCAATTCCTCGAGCTTGTTTCTGCAACCACTGGTTTCCGCTGTCTTTACAGAGCCATCTATTTAAGAGCCCCCATGGAGGTATGTAAACAAGGGGGGGGGAAGGGTCCTCTCTGTGAGGGCACACTCCCTACCTCTGCCCACCAGGCCTTTGTTGGCTCCATCCTGGGTAACAGGGTCATGGACCGGCACAAGCGGATCGGCAACCATTTTCTCTTCCTCTCTTTTGCACTTCAGAGATACCTCAATGTAATCCAGTAGGGGACCTTCTGCTTTTAATGCCATGAGCAATTTGCGGGGGGGAGGCCCAGAAGCCCAGCTGCGGAAGAATGAAAAGCATGAGAGGGGTGGCCCCCCCCTCCCCGAATGAAAGTCGGGTGCCCCATCAACAACCCTAATGTCCTCTGAGATTAGAACGAGTGAGCCGGAAGAGATGGCAAGGGAGGCAAGTTCACAGCACTCCAGAAGGGAAGCGCTCAAGATATTTATACCCTGCTTTTCTCCCCACAAGGGATAAGATATTTTCCTCGCCTCTGTTTTATTCTCTCCGCAACGACCCTGTGAGGTAGGTTAAGGTGAGAGTGTGCGGCTGGCCCAGGGTCACCCAGACAGCTTCCACGGCAACAGTGGAGATCTGAGCCTGGGCCTCCAGTCCCTACTTCAATAAAAGCTTCTAGCTTAAATAAACAAGTCCGTTCTTAGAAGAGTAAGTTTTTATACCCTACTTTTCTCTACCATAAATAAATAATAAGGAGTCTCAAAGCAGCTTACAGTCGCCAGCAGGCCTCATGTGTCTCACAGTGGCTTACCATCGCCTTCCCTACCTCTCCCCATAGCAGGCACCTTGTGAGGCAGGTGGGGCTGAGAGTGTTCTGAGAGAACTGGGACTGGCCCAAGGTCACCCAGCAGGCCTGATATGTCTCAAAGCACCTTACAATCACCTTCCATTCCTCTCCCCACAACAGGCACCTTGTGAGACAGGTGTGGCTGAGAGAGTCCTGAGAGAACTGGGACTGGCCTAAGGTCACCCAGCAGGCCTCATGTGTCTCAAAGCGCCTTACAATCACCTTCCCTTCCTCTCCCCACAACAGGCACCTTGTGAGGCAGCTGGGGCTGAGATAACCCTGAGAGAACTGTGACTGGCCCAAGGCCACCCAGCAGGTCTCATGTGTCTCAGAGCACCTAACAATCGCCTTCCCTTCCTCTCCCCACAACAGGCACCTTGTAAGGCAGGTGGGGCTGAGAGAGTCCTGAGAGAACTGTGACTGGCCCAAGGCCACCCAGCAGGTCTCATGTGTCTCACAGGGGCTTACAATCGCCTTCCCTTCCTCTCCCCACAACAGGCACCTTGTAAGGCAGGTGGGGCTGAGAGAGTCCTGAGAGAACTGTGACTGGCCCAAGGCCACCCAGCAGGTCTCATGCGTCTCACAGTGGCTTACAATCACCTTCCCTTCCTCTCCCCACAACAGGCACCTTGTAAGGCAGCTGGGGCTGAGAGAGCCCTGAGAGAACTGGGACTGGCCCAAGGTCACCCAGCAGACCTCATGTGTCTCAAAGTGCCTTACAATCACTATTCCTTCCTCTCCCCACAACAGGCACCCTGTGAGGCAGCTGGGGCTGAGATATTCCTGAGAGAAACTATTACCAGCCCAAGGTCACCCAGCCAGGCTTCATGCGGAGGAGGAGTGGGAAATCAAATCCAGTTCTCCAGACTAGAGTCCACTGCTCTTAGCCGCTCCACCACGCTGCCTTTTAGAAATAAACACCATCCAGAGCCAGTCTGATGTAACAGATTGCAGGACTGAAGAGATTCGGGTTCCAATCCCACCAAGCTATAAAGCTAACGGGATGACTATGTGCCAGGCCCTCACACTCAGTCCTCACAGGGATGTTGTGAGGACAAAAACAGAGAGAGGAACGCTTTCTGCCACTCCCTGGGTTCACTTGAGAAAGTCTGGGTTAAAATATATGGATTAAAAACGAAAGCAAATCTTGGGATGGCCGGAGACAAACGCAGTTTCCAATCAGATTATTCTCCCTGGTTCTCCACCCAAAACTATTTACTTGTCCCCGCTCACAAAAGCATCATTGTTTTCAGACCACAGAAACCAGGATGTGGGCAGAGATCCTAAGCAACCAACTAGGCAAGATTGGAAACTCTATCATGTGGGGGGGCAGATCCCGTTTGTGTGCCCAGCCCATCCACTGCACATTTTAAATACGATTTGGGAGAATAAGAGATTGAAATTTGATCAAGGTGTGGGAGAGAGGCAAGGATCCCCACTCCTTTGTTGACCCTAGGAGTTCAAAAAGTCAAAATAACCAGCTGCCTTATTCTTTGCTTTCCATTAAGATATTTTTTTTAAAAAAAGACAGCCTCATGTTTTTGAACTCAAGCTTCTAGTCCTCACAGTGGCTAAAGTTACTTTTCCCCAAAGGAAATACTGAAGTTTTCCTTGTGTACCTACTTGAACTACACAGCTACAGAAACAATAATTTATTTTACCAGCATATACCTTGCCTTTCTGCCCTCATAAGGGGCCACCCAGGCAGCCAACAAAATTAAAAACATGCATCAGAAAACCACATCTTAAAAAGCCATTAAAGCCAACAAACCCCCACATCATTAAAAGAATTAAAACCAGAGCTAAAATACATAGAAGGCCATTTTTTTTAATCAACTATTAGGTAGGGGAGGCTGGTATTTTACCTTATAATCTCTCTCTTTTTAACTTAAAACCTCTTACCTCTTTGGGGAAGGGAGGCTCTCGCTGTAGCAAAGGAATCCAGTCACTGCTGGCTGAACAAGGAGCTGTGGGGGTTGTAAAATCATAAAAACCACTGGGGGGAAGAAAACGAGGAAGAGTCTCTTAACGATGGAGTCCAGCCTTCCTAACGCCAAGCCGAAGAACTCCCCCACTTTTTCAGCTCAGCCTTCGCCCACTGAATTCTCCTTTCTCACCCCAAAGCCACATCTTCTCCTCTCCCCCCCACCCCCCCATCATCTCTGCTTCTCCATCTTTCTTCTTCCTACATTCAAACGCCAGCCCCCTCCATCTTGATTCATCCCCTCCATGTTCTCAGCACCCCCCGGGTCCAAGGTCTCCTTCCTTCCTTCCCTGCCTACCATCTTGACTCCCACTAAGGTGCTCCCTACCCCTGCCTGCCTTCCCCCACCCCTGCCTGTCTGGACGCCCCCTGGCTCCCGGCCAGCTGGATCCTCCAGCTTCCTCAAAGAAGAAACTCACACTTTTCTCTCCCCTCCACTAACCCATCCCATCCCATCCACACCTGCCTCCCACCCATCCACCCACCCACACAATGGGGGCTCCATCTCCCCTCCAACCCCGCCTCCAACCCCCTTATCCACCACAAGCCACTCTCCTCCTCCTCCTCCTGACCTGCCCCCTCCATCTTAGAACCCCCACCTGGGCCTTGGCTGACCCACCCTTTCCAAATATGCTTCCCCCACTGAATCCTCCCCCCCCCCGCCAATATCCTCCTTTTCTCTCCCCGCCCCCTTCCCGGGCCCTTGGAAACCCCACCTGGACCTTCGCCAGCCGGATCCTCCCCCAGGGCCGCGGGCAGCCCCTCCTCCCGCCAGCCCCCTCCCCGGACTGCAGGCGCCCCCACCCTTTGCACAGCTGCTCGAAGACCCCTCTTGGCTCTGCTGCTGCTGCTGCAGCCGCGGGCCGGACGGGTCTCCTGGCACCATAGAGGCCCCACCTTCCAGCCAGGCAGAGCGGCGCCTCCAGCCTACGCGCCCCTCCCCTCCCCTTGTCCACTCTATGGTTTCATTGTCCGACGGAGGGGCCTGGCCATAGAGCCGGAGGCGCTAGAGTGGCACGCCCTTCGCTTCCGGTCTCTGGGCGGGGAGGGGTAGATGTCTCTATTAGAGGGAGGCGGCGGGTTCATGCAAGTGGATGGGGGGCACGAGGCGTGGCGAAGGCTGCCGATGCTAAATAGTTTCTGGTAGAACGTAGATTGGTGGTGCTGTTTCCAGCACTGCTGTGTTTTTAATAAAACTCTGGGTTGGGGAATTCCTGGAGCCTGGGGAGGGGAGGGATCTCAGCAAGGCGCATGATGCTACAGAGTCCACCCTCCCAAGCAGCCATTTTCTTCCGAGGACCTGATCTTGGTCGTCTGCAAATCAGGTGTGATTCCAGATCTCCAGGCCCTGCCTGGGGGTTGGTAACCCTATGTTTAGCAACCTTGAGCATAGTCCAACAAGATTACTCTTCCTAAGGGATAAAATGAAATTGGGCCACATTGCAGGGTTGTTGCTGCAGATTTGTCTCGCCCTCAAACACAGCCCAGAATTTTGAGGATAAGGACCCCAGGCTGCACTGTAGGCTTGCCAAACTCCTGGTGGTGCCTGGAGATCTCCTGCTATGACAACTGATCTCCAGGCGACAGAGATCACTTCACCTGGAGAAAATGGCCGCTTCGGAAGGTGGACTCTATGCAGTGGTGTCGGACTCATTTGTTCTGTGGGCCAGATCTGATGTAAATGTCACTTTGTCGGGCGAGGCCATGTGTGCCATAAAACGTCCCAGAGATATAAACTTTTATAAAGGACGAGCTGGTAAGCTCCGAGTTGGTCAGTCCTCACTGCAAGACCCCCATAGCCTGGGAGGGCAGAGGAAAAGCCACATATGCAAATATGGCGGCGGTTCCGGCCCCCAGGCCTTACATTTGACACCCCTGCATACCCTATTGAACCCTGTTCCCTCCCCCAAACCCCACCCTCCTTAGGCCCCACCCCAATATCTTCAGGTATTTCCCAACCTGGTGCTGGCGACCCTACTGCACTGCAGAGTTGTTGTATATCCTTCTCAGGCTCAAGCATACCCCCCACAATATGGGAAATAATACTACAGGACTGTGTTGTAGGATTGTTTCAAGCCAGTGTGTATCTCAAATTGGCATCATTTCTGCAGTGTAGGGGTGCCAGTGTTCGAAGAGAGAGAAGAAGAGATTGGGTTTATACCATGCCCTTCACTACCCAAAGGAGTCTCAGAGAGACTTACAATCTCCTTTTCCTTCCCCTCCCCACAACAGACACCCTATGAGGTAGGTGGGGCTGAGAGAGCTCTCTCAAGAACTGCCCTTGAGAGAACAGCTCTGAGAGAACCTGTAACTGACCCAAGGTCACACTAGCAGCTGCATGTGGAAGAGTGGGCAATCAAACCCAGTTCTCCCAGATTAGAGTCTACACTCCTAACCACTGCACTAAACTGGCTCTACGCCCAGAGATTCCCAAGTTCAATTCTCTGTCATGAAGTGAAAGCAAGTCATTCTCTCTCGGCCCAACCTAATTCACTGGCTTGTTATGAGGACAAAATGGAGGAGAGCTCTGAGGACAAAACAGGCGAGAGCTATGTGTTATGTCTTCAAGTGTGAATCCATCCTATTACTTGCAATGTTAAGCTTGATTCTAAATGTGGCTCTTCATCTGTCTCATTACCATTGGTTGGTTTCTGAGAAACCCCTGTAAATATCCAATCACTGTGTGTAAATGTATCAAAGAGGGAACGGTCCTGATTGGCCTTTATCCCTGTGTTATGATTGGTCTTTAACTTGTTATGGATGTGGCTTTGACAGCCCGGGATAGTTTAAAAAGGGAACTGTGCTCCACTTGTTTGTGGTGGGTTCCTGACTTGGTGTTTGCAGTTAAATAAAGAGTTGAAATCGCTTTTTGCTGAATCCTGTTGTTGAGTCTCATACTTAACACTAGGTCTGCTACTTTGGACAAAAATAGGATTGAAATGTGCTAAACACAGAATAACAACATTGGACTACAGGATTGTTGTAAAGCAGGGGGTCCCCAACATTTTTGAGGCTGTGGGCACCTTTGGAATTCTGACACAATATGGTGGGCACAGCCACAAAATGGCTTCCACAAAATGGTCGCTATGGATGCCAGCCTCCAGGTGGGACCTGGGGATCCCTGGGAATTACAACTCACCTCCAGACTACAGAGATCAGTTCCCCTGCGGAAAATGGATGATTTGGAGGGTGCAGTCTATGGTATTCTCCGTAGTATTGTGTGGCTGCGAGAGTTGGACTATAAGGAAGGCCGAGCGCCGAAGAATAGATTTTTTTGAACTATGGTGCTGGAGAAGACTCTTGAGAGTCCCTTGGACTGCAAGGAGATCAAATCAGTCAATCCTAAAAGAAATCAACCCTGATTGTTCCTGTTGTGTCCTGACATCAGGAGTATGAGCTGGCGAATGCAGCCAAGCTCGCTCTCTGAGGACAATAGGGACTAGGTTCCTGAGCTCGCCAGTAAAGAACCAATGGCAGCATTGGCGGGCAATTCAAACCCGCCAATAGGAACGGGGGCGTCCCCCCCCTTTACTGTATATAGTTGGCCGCCAGCCATTACTCTTTGTTCTTGTCTTGTGTGAAGTACGAATAAACGCGTCTTCTCTTATGTTGTCGTCCGAGTCATGAGGCCCGAAACCCAGTACTTTACAGTTCCCTGGAAGGCCAGATCCTGAAGCTGAAGCTGAAATACTTTGGCCACCAAATGAGAAGGGAGCACTCACTGGAGAAGACGCTGATGCTGGGAAAGATTGAAGGTCAAAGAAGAAGGGGACGGCAAAGGATGAGATGGTTAGACAGTGTCATTGATGCAACGATCATGAAATTGAGCAAACTTCAGCGGACAGCAGAAGACAGGAGGGCCTGGTGTAATCTGGTCCATGGGGTCGCGAAGAGTCGGACTCGACTGTGCGACTGAACAACAACAACAAAAGTCTATGGCATTGGGTCCTCCGAGGTCCATGTCCTCCCCAGGCTCCATCCCCAAATCTCCAGGAGTTTCCCAATCTGGATTTGGCAACCTTACTTCGAGTCCCTGCTTTCAAATTATGGTGCTGGTGAAGATCCTTGAGAGTCCCTTGGACTGCAAGGAGATCAGATCACTCAATCCTAAAGGAAATCAACCCTGACTGTTCCCTGAAAGGCCAGATACTGAAGCTGAAGCTCAAATACTTTGGCCACCAAATGAGAAGGGAGCACTCCCTGGAGAAGACCCTGATGCTGGGAAAGACTGAAGGTCAAAGGAGAAGGGGACGGCAAAGGATTAGGTGGTTAGACAGTGTTACCGATGCAGTGAACATGAAGTTGAGCAAACTCCAGAACACGATGGAAGACAGGAGGGCCTGGCATGATGTGGTCCGTGGGGTCGTGAAGAGTCGGACTCGACTGTGCGACTGAACAACAAGAAAAAGCCCCACCTCCACCCCCAGCGGGTGGCCAGGGGGGACCTGGCAAACATAACTACACTACTGCAGCTGACCTTCAGTCCCACAGTGAAGATCCTTCTGCCCTTGGGGCAGCTGCTACCAAAGCTACATTTTAAAAAAAAAATCTGAATGGCCAATCTGATCTCCAATGGCTGGATCAGAAGCCTTGCTTGACAAAAGCCCCGCCTACTTCCTAAAGACACTTAGGGGGCACCAGAAAAAGTGTTGGTGGGGCACTGTGGCACCCTTGGGTGGGGGAGGACCCCTGTTGTAAAGCATTTTCAGCAAGGGCAATTAAGGCTCACTGGTGCCCTCAGCACTGGCCAGTCTTAGTGCCCCCCCCTCCTTTCCACACGGACCCAGCCCATTTTAGTTGCTGACCTGTCTGACCAGGTATACAAGGCAGCAATACAAAAATCTATTCATATGATAACACAATATACTGTACAAACTAAGCCAAGCTACATAAAGTTCTGGGCTGAAATTAAAAAGGGGCAGAGAGGGTCATTGGAATGACTGTCATGACAACTGAATTTGGCTCCATCGTTTTACTTTTAAACACGTGCATTTCACTTTTAAACATAGCCAATGACACGGCACCTCGCCAACAAAAAATAGAAGATAATCCTAGGGTGCACCATGATCAATTTGCACTCGTTTTATCATTTCTTTTTTTTTTTTACAAATCTTCATTCGTTTTTCTTTTTCTTTTCTTCCTTTTCCCAACTTTGTGGTGCCCCCTTTGGCCCTGGCGCCCTAAGCACCTGCTTCGTCTGCTTAATGGTTAATCTGCCAGTGATTTTCAGGCTCATCTCCCCTGCTCTGATAGTTTTCTGTTGGCGTGTTTTTCTTCCTGCAAAGAAACCGTCAAAGGTGGGATCCCCTGCCTGCCCTCAGAAGCACAGCAGTCTTTTCTACCACCACCTCAGGGCTCTTCTGCCGCCTCATTCGCCTTCATGTATAAACCAAGACCTAACATGAGCTGCAATTTTTTTTAAAAAAAAAAAGCCAGTAGAGTAAGTAGACTGATCTGGAGATGGGACTTCCTGGTTACCATGGATACCGTCGCAGGGGGGAGGCGAAGTCCTCCACTGAAGACGGTTTAGAAATGTCAGCTGGAGGAAAGGAGGAATGATCGGATTTTGCTAGAGCGATACCGGTTGCCAGTTTGTTCCTGGGCGCATTTCAAAATCCTGTTTTTGGCCTAAGTCGTCTGAGGATCCAGGGTTTCACGTGCGTCCAGCCTAACCTGCTGCACTGAGGTGTTGTGGGGATAAACACTGTTGACCGCTTTTGGTCCCCGTTAGAGTGAAAGGCGGAGTATAAATGAAGTAAACAATAATTTTATTTTGTAAGAACCTATTAGGCCGCAGAAGGAGCTGCGGTGGCTCAAGTGGTTAGGACACTGAACTGCAGGCTGTGGAAGGTCGGTAGTTCAGCAGTTCGAGAACCGAGAGTGCCGCATGACGGCGTGAGCTCCCATCTCTAGTTCCAGCTCCTGCCAACCTAGCAGTTCGAAAGCAAGAAATTGCAAGTAGATAAATAGGTATCACTTCGGTGGGAAGGTAACAGCGTTCCGTGCGCCTTGGTGTTTAGTCATGCCGGCCACATGACCACGGAAACGTCTTCGGACAGCGCTGGCTCTTCGGCTTTGAAACGGAGATGAGCACCGCAACCCTAGAGTCGGATTCGACTGGCTTTCGAGCAAGGGAACCTTTACCATTATTAGGCCACAGAGGAAAAGAAAATGTCTCTGCCCAGTGCTTAAGATTGTTAAGTGCCAGTGCCAGGCAAACGCATACAGGAAGGGGACCACCACAGGAGGCCCCCCCCAATGCACATGGCTTCCAAAGATGTGGACATCCAAAGATGGAAGGAAGGAAAGTGCTGTCTAGTTAGAACAGATAAAAGGAAGTACTTCTTCACTCAAAGAGTGATTGACCCATGGAATTCACTGCCACAGGAGGTGGCGGCGGCTACAAGCATGGACGGCTTCAAGAGGGAACTGGATAAACATATGGAGCAGAGGTCCATCAGTGGCTATTAGCCACAAGGTATAGATGAGAACTCTTGGTCTGGGGCAAGTGATGCTCTGTGTTCTTGGTGCTGTGGGGTGGAGCGCAAGAGTGGGAGGGCTTCTAGTGTCCTAGCCCCACTGGCGGACCTCCTGATGGCACCTGGTATTTTTGGCCACTGAGTGACAGAGTGTTGGACTGGATGGGCCATTGGCCTGATCCAACATTGGCTTCTCTTATGTTCTCTTATGTTCTTAAGTGGCAACTGAGTTATGGCAACCTTGCAGGGTTTTAAAGGCGAGAGGAGTTTAGAGGTTGTTTGCCGTTGCCTGCCTCTGCATAGCAACCCTGGACTTCCTTAGCGGTCTCCCATCCAAGTACTAACCAGGGCTGACCTTGCTTATTTTCTGAGATCTTGAGTATAAGAACTTTAAGAGAAGCCATGCTGGATCAGGCCAATGGCCCACCCAGTCCAACACTCTGTGTCACACAGTGGCCAGATCCCAGGTGCCATCAGGAGGTCCACCGGTGGGGCCTATAATTCCAGAAGCCCTCCTACCAGGTCAGATTGGCCCCCAACAGATTGGCCATCCAGGTCAGATTGGCCCCCAACAGAGATCTGAACAACCAGGGAAGCTGAAAGGGTTAATCAGGCTCATTTATTCGTTTCACTGCACCTAGGCTCCAACAGAGGGGAAAGAAAATGGAGTGGCTGGAGGTTTGTGGTCGAAACAAGAACTGACTGCGTTCCAAAGCAGGATGAGGGAGGAAAACAAAGTCTGTAATAAATTGGAATAGTCAGAGAACCTTTGCTGAGGAGAAACGGGAGGATTACAGGCAGACAGCCAGAGGAATTCTTCAGTATGCTTCAACACCAGTACCGGATTGTGGACCCCACCTAGTATTTACTCCCACTGAGCAATATGTACCCCAGAGAATAAGGGTGGGGAAGAAGTGAGCGTAAGAGGGAAAGGAAGCAGAGATAAGAGGAAGTATTATGTATTCCGCGTTGGGGGAATCATCTAACTTGGATACATGATAAGGGACTGTGTTTTATATACCTGTGTATAGCTTGCTGAAACTAGGATCCTACAATGGAATTTTTGCATCATTTAATGCGTCATGTGAATACTTATGCTTGGCATCAGTTCTGGTTTCTAGACTTCTGGTTGGTTCTACGATCCTAATTCCTATGGCATTTTGGTGTAGAGAGCCAGTGTGGTGTAGTGGTTAGGAGCATGTACTCTAATCTGGGAGAACCTGGTTTGATCCCCCACTTCTCCATATGCAGCTGCTGGCGTGACCTTGGGTCAGTCACAAGTTCTCTCAGAACTGTTCTCTCAAGAGCAGTCCTCGGAAGAGCTCTCTCAGCCCCCACATACCTCACAGGGTGTCTGTTGCGGGAAGGGGAAGGAGATTGTGAGCCGCTCTGAAACTCTGGGTGAAGGCTATAAATCCAATATCACCTTCTTCATTTTTTCATTGCAAGACCCATCCTGTCGATTGTGTTGACTCAAACTGTTGTAATCCACCTTGCATCCAAGTGAGAAAGGCAGACTATAAATATGTTTTGTAGATCCTCAGAAAGCGGAGGGAGGATCAAGGAAGGACCATTTGGTAGAGAAAGGCAGGGTGGGGCAGATCCAGCAGCAGTTCTGGACAATTTATCCAGAGGATGAGAGTGAAGCTGGGTATGATCCATGTGTCAGGACCCAGGGCATGCAGGAGGCAAGCAAGAGGGTAGGCGCATTGGTATGAATTCAAGTTGGCAGAGTGTGCGTACATATACTGGCAATGTGCAATTGGACACTGGAAGGGGGGTGCTCAGTTATAGGGATCCAACACAAGCCAAAAACAAAATTGAACTTGATGCAGGCTTGCCAACAGGAGGGGGAAAGTCTGGAAAGGTGAGAATTAGCACCTCTGACTAGTGTGAAAAAGGATCTCAAGGTGGGAAGGAGGCTTGCTACTCCTCCAGTTAGAGGAAGAGGAGAGGGAATAAGAGATGTGAAAGAGGCTTGATTGGTTCCAAGAGACTTAGACTTGTCCGGTAAGAATGTTCCACTTGTAAAAATAGCTAGAGAAATGTGGTATACTACAATGAAACTTTGTATATGAGACTCTGTCCCATTAAGAAGAGTTGTTAGACATTGAATTGTTTCACTCTACTCAGAAGAAGACGCTCATCGAAACGGCTCCACATTCCGGAGACTGCCGTCAGACTTCAAAGACTTCACACTTTGTATTTCTGTTATATATTGTATATAATATTCATAAATTTTGTTTAACTTTTCAGTATCACAGTTTCTTTTTGCTTCTTATTAACTATATATACTGTGTACAGAGAACCATCTTGTTACTTCCTTGTGTTGAACAAGAACTGGCTACAACGCAGGGCTATTTTTGGGCAGGAACGCACAGGAACGGAGTTCCAGCTGGCTCCTCAGTTGACCACGCCCAGCAGGAACTCATTAGCATAATAGGCCACACCAAACAGCAGAAGCTTATTAAGACTGGCTACGTGAGGGGTGTGTGGCCCAACATGCGAAGGAGTTCCTGCTCCAAAAAAAGCCCTGGGTTTAGACAACAAAGAAGGTAAACAGAATAGGAAGCAAAAGGTGGGTATGGCTGGGTGACCACACTTCTGGCAACATGGGAGTGTGGCCTAATATGCTAATGAGCTGTGCTGTTGGGTGTGGCCTAATATGCTAATGAGTCTCTGCTACTGGGTGTGGCCTATTATGCTAATGAGTTCCTGCTGGGCTTTTTCTACAAAAAAGCCCTGCTACAATTTGAAAACACATGCGTGCACACGGAAGATAGTACCTTGAATAAACCTTTGTTGGTCTTAAAGGTACCTCTGGACTCTAAATTTATTTGGCTGCAATGGAAGTTCCCCTATGAAGCTAGCCGGTCCTTAGAGCAGGGGTGTCAAACTCATTTGTTAAGAGGGCCGGATCTGATATAAATGAGACCTTGTTGGGCCGGGCCACGTGTGTCATAAAATGTAATGCCAGGTCGCGGAGATATAAACTTTAGAAAGGACACAAACACAAAGGGGTTTTTTTTAACTTAAAATAAAAACATGCTTAAAACATTAGCACTCTTGCAATATTTTGTTTATTTAACAGCGTCTGATAACTGACCCCTCTTGCTCTGGATTATTGCATCAAAATGTCGGTGCTGTTGCAATCTTGAGTATGCTGTTCAGGTGTGTATCTGTAAGCTGCAAACCTATGATGACACAGCAGCAGAACTGGAAGAAGAAGCAGAAGACAGCCAGTTCCATTGTGGGCCTGATAGAAGCCCTCCGAGGGCCTGATCTGGCCGCCAGGCCACATGTTTGACACCCCTGCCTTAGACTGTAGCTCAGAGTACTTGAGTGGTTCAAAACGTGTAAAATAATAACCATGGACCATAACTCCAGTTAAGAAATCTCCTGGAGATTTGGGGGTGGCATTACCAAGGTGGCTAACAAATTAAAAAGTTCCTCATAAAAAAATCTCCTCTTAAAAGCCGTTAAAACCAACCAACAAAATATATAATTAAAACAATGAAAACCAGAGCAAAAATGAAATGACAGCAGAACTAAAATTAATTAATTAAAACATAGGTGAGGAAGAAGGGATTGCTGAGGGAAATGCCAAGTAAAACAAAAGAAAAAGGAATATGTTGTCGAAGGCTTTCACAGCCGGAGTTCATTAGTTGCTGTAGATTTTCCGGGGTGTGTGGCCGTGGTCTTGGCATTGTAAGACCTGATGTTTCACCAGCAGCTGTGACTGGCGTCCTCAGAGGAGGAGGAGAGGAGAAGAAGAAGAAGAAGAAGAGGAGGAGGAGGAGGAGGAGGAGGAGGAGAAGAAGAAGAGGAGGAGGAGGAGGAGGAGGAGGAGATTGGATTCATACCCCGCCCTTCGCTACCCAAAGGTGTCTCAGAGCAGCTTACAAATTCCTTCCCCTTCCCCTCCCCACCACAGGCACCCTGTGAGGTAGGTGGGCCTGAGAGAGCTCTTGACAGAAACTGCTCTTTTTTCAAGAACAGCTCTTATCAGAACTACGGCTTGCCCAAGGTCACCCAGTCAGGCGCAAGTGGAGGAGTGGGGAATCAAACCCGATTCTCCCAGATTAGAGTCCGCACACCTAACCACTACACCAAAGATATAACACAGAAAGATGGAGTCCCGAATCCTTGACACAGACAGTACTCCATCTTTGTGTGTTATACCTCTGAAGATGCCAGTCACAGCTGCTGGCGAAATGTCAGGTCCTACAATGCCAAGACTACAGCCACACAACCCGGAAAATCTACAGCAATTAATAAAAAACAAAAAGGCTTCACCCGCTGTTGGGGAGAGAACAAGGGAACACTCCCTGGGGAGAGAGGCCCAGAGCTTTGGTGCCAAGACCAAGGCCCTCTCCCAGGTTGCCACCTGCCTGATCTCAGGAGGTGAGTGGCACTTGCAGCAGTGCCTTGGAAGATGGCCACAGTGGTCAGGTAGGTTCATAAGGGAGCAGCTGGTCATTCAGCCAGCCATTCCTACAGGTGCTTGACTTTGATTATTCAGGTTGGTTACTACTAGTCTTATCCTCACATTTCTTTTGCTGGCACATCTCCGTTCCTGCCTAGTGATTCCTGTAAAAATCTGGCAGATGGGCCAAATGATAACTAAACAGGAACAGAGACAAGTCAGCATCTAAAATCCAGTGCCAGGGGGGGCAGTGTCAGGGAGGGCCTTGGTTTCTGTGCCCTGTATGTCCCCCCCCCATGAGTAGACTGGCACCAATTTATCAAAGCAGCTGCAAGATCGTTTCAGCTCAAGCCCAAAAACTGCACAGGCCCAGCAGTGTTCCATCTAAGCTGAGTTAGTGTGAGCTGGCTCACAGTTTTCTAGTCCAAGTCTTATGAGGAAAGGCTGAGGGAGTTGGGTATGTTTAGCCTGGGAAAGAGAAGGTTTAGAGGGGCCATGATTGCAGTCTTCAAGTATTTGAAGGGCTGTCATGTAGAAGATGGAGTGGATCTATTCTCTCTTGTTCCGGATTGCAAGACTAGATCTAATGGGTGGAAATTACAAGGGAGTCCTTACCGGCTTAATATCAGAAGAAACTTCCTGACCGTAAGAGTGGTTGAGCAGTGGAACAGACTGCCTCGGGAGGTGGTGGATGCTCCTTCGCTGGACGTTTTCAAGAGGAGACTGGACAACCATCTTTTGGGTATGTTGTAGGTATGTAGGGGTTTCGGCTGTGTTCCTGCAGAGTGCAGGGGGTTGGACTAGATGGCCTGCAAGGTCCCTTCCAACTCTAACATTCTATGATTCTATGATAGTCTCCAGCTCACACATTTTTGTCTCAGCTCAGGAAGGATGGCTCCAGAGCAAACTAATTTATGCAGCAGCCAAATCGCTGGCTCACAACTTTAATGCCAGTAGCTCACAAAGGAGAATTTTTGCTCACAAGAGTCCACAGCTCAGAGGGAGCATTTTCCCCAGGCAACTCCACAAAGTGTTTTAAAACAGGTGTCCCCAACCTTTTCAAGCCTATGGGCACCTTAGGAATCCCAGCGCACGGAGGAGGGTGCAACCACAAAATGACTGCTACAAGAGGCAGAGCCAGCCCCAAAATGTCAGGGAGGGAGGGGAATTCATAACTCTAACAGGAACTCTTCAGCATCTCAAGCAGGACCTTGGTTAAATGGGATAACTTTTAAAATGAACACATTGTTTTAAAAATATCTTTCTTGCATACCCATGGCTTATCTTCCATCACACAGTGAAGACCCTCGCGCTGTGGGGGCAGCTGCTGCCGAAGCAACTTTTAATAATTTTCATAGCCAGTAGCCAATCAAAAGTCCTTCTGGGCAAAAGCCCCACTCATTTCCTGAAAACATTTTGTGGGCACTGTGGTGCCCACGGGCACCACGTTGGGGACCCTTGCACTGGTTCCCAAAGTGGGCAATACCGCCCCCTGGGGGGTGCAAGAACGATCCATTTGTCCACTTCTTGAAGGCAGATATCCAGGGGGGCACAGAGTAATTTTTTTTTTCTGAAAAGGGGGCAGTAGGCTAAATGAGTTTGGGAACCTATGGAAGCATCAGTGCTCTTTGCGTTTTTAACAGTAAGCCGGCTGCCCGAGTGCTGTGCCTGTCTGCAGGCTGTGAGAAGCATCCGCTGTTAATTTCTGCAAACCAGGTTTCTGTGAAAGGCACAAGAGGAGGCCAGGCTGCCTCTGGTCAGTTTGCCACACCGGACACCAACCAGATTGCGTGAGTTCTCTCCCGGTCCCCCCAACTTCTCTTAAGCACAAGGGCTGCTCCTCTCCCAGCTGAGCTCCTTTGCCTTCGACAGGCAGAAATCCAGCAAGGACCCCTCCCCTCCAGCAAGCTTATTGCCTTTGAAAGCTGGAAAGTTCCACGCTTGAATGTCTCCCTGTGGGTCAACTGTCAAAAGACATGACAGGCGGGGAATAGAGGTGTGACAAACGCAGACACCCGTCCCAAAACTTACCTGGATCTCTCCCACCTCTAACCTGTCACTCCCTAGTCTGTAGTTTGCAGTAGAGCAGCAGGATTCGAGTCTAGTGGCACCTTGGAGACCAACAAGATTTCCGGGGTAGAAGGGCTCGAATCTTGCCTCCCTATTTATTATACTTTTGCATCCACTGTTTTTTAGAGCCCTGGAGAAAATAACTGGATTGCATGGGGGAAGTGGTGCCTGGCAGCTCAGGGGCCACCTCCCCCGCCCGTTCAGAGTCTGAGATCCACGGGGGGGGGCCTGGAGATTAAAATATGGTGGGAAGGGAGTTAGAATCCTAGGGATGGATTTGCACTTTAGGGAGTCAAGAGTCGGGTGAGGGCTGGCGATGTATGCCTACGGATGCTTATTTTGGGGGGTGGGGGTGTCAGATGAATGGTGTCCCCCCTTTCCCATTCACACACTTTCCCCCTTCTTTCCCCCTCTCTGGCAGAAATAGACTACGGCCCCTTTAAATTTACCCAGGAGCCCTTAAAGGAGCCCAAGGGGCCCCGGGGGGGAAAGGCATCCCCACCCTGCCTAGCCGGAGCCTGCCTGGCTCCTCGGCCGCGGAGGGGCCCTTTTGCCAGTGGCGTGGTAGAGGCGCGTTTAGAACCCGAGCAACAACAACAACAAAATTATTATAATTTTTTTTCCGTTTCGAAATGAATCTAAGAACAGATCAGTGAATCCCCCCCGCTGCGCTGCTGCTAGAGAATCGCTCCGGCGCGCTGGCTTTGGGTAAGCCGCAGCAGCAGCTAGCCGAGATCTCTCGGTGCAGCTGGGGGGGAGGGGGGGTCGAGATATGGATGCCTAAAAAAAAAAAAAATGCAGCCGGGCATGGAGCCCCCCCGCTTCCCCATCAAGCGGGAGCCCCACGATCCAGGTGAGAACAAAAGGCAGGGCCTGCCAATCCCCCCTCATCCTCTCCCCACCCACCCCCTCCCTCAACGCCACCTGCCGGTCTTAGGTGGGCAGAAAGCGGCACCCGAAAGGATGGGGGTGGGGTGGGGTGGAAGCTTGCACATCTGGGAAAGGAGGGAGGGAGGAGACAGAAAGGAAGAGGCGAGGGTGGCGGTGGCCCTTTAAGACCCCCCCCTTTCTCCTCTTTCCATCTTCCTGTCCACATGAGCCTAGCAGATGACATCCCATTCAAAAAAAAAACAACCCACATTTTTTCCCCTCTCTAGGCGTCATAAGCAAAATGGATACAGCTGAGCCTTATGTAGGGCAGGCGGGAGGGAAACGGTTTCTTCCTGTGTTGTGCACCCTTCTCCAGAAGATCGGGAGGGGGGGAGCTTTGCTTAACCTTCCTGCCCCTCCCCTGTAGCCAGATGTGGTTTGGCGGGTCTGTATGGACAGACACCCTGGGGCCCTTCGATGCTGGCCTTTCCAATGTTGTGCACTTGCCCCTTTAAGAACCACAATCTGTTCTATGTGCCCCTTTAACATCAGCCCCCCCCCCATTAGCAGCTTCCTTAAAGCTATAGATGTCTGCAATACCTGGCGAGGAGGTCTTTTTCTTTCCCCCTCCCTCCGCTGTCAGATTTTAGAGTAGGGGCCTGGGTCATCCAAACCTATCAGTAATAGCTCTCTGCCCAGTATCTCTGAGATTTTTCTTCAACAGATGGTAAAGGCTTACTAGTTTGATTTCTGCCCCTTTAAGAACCCTCCCCTTTCTTCCCCTCATGCCCCTTTAAGACTGTGGTCCTCCTCACTGAAACCTGAGGTGGGGTTTCTTAAAGGGACCTTGTACTCCAGTCAGCAGAATTAGCATTTTTTGTTACAATCTTTTGGCTGGTTGTTCTAAAGGGGAGAATGTTATGGTCCAGAATTGCCTCACTAGATCAGATCCAGGTCTGTTTATTCTAGGTCTATTTATTCCAGCCTTCTAGACACCTGACTTGGTGATGGTGTCCCCCTGTTGTTTGTGACTTGGTTTTTAAAGATAGAGTGCTTCCGTACTTGGAGGTTCCGTTTAGCTTTTATGGATTTCAAATGGAGGCAGGCCAGTCCTCCATGACGGCTGGTGTCATGTTAATCTAATCTGATCATCCTCTTTCCCTTTTAATTTCACAAAATCACCCTGTGAGGTAAGTTAGTTACACTGGGAGACAAAGACTGTCCATATAAAATAAATACAACTCGCCCAGTGGACTTTGTCTTCAAATACAGATTTGAACCCATGCCTTTCTGACTGCTATCCAAACCTGTTCTCTATTGACTGTGCTCCAAGTCCCAAAATCCCTGGTTCGAATCTCCCCTGTCATATAACCACATGAGGATGCCTTAACCAAGTCATTCTCTTTCAGCCTCAGGTTTTCCTTCTGCAATACAGGGATGATTAAACTGATCCACCTTACAGGGGTTTTGTAAAGAGTGGATAAGATCATGTATGTGTGTTACTTTGAACGCTCTGAAGAATGCTATAAACACTAAGAATTAAGTGTAATATAAATACTAAGAGAGCCAGTTTGGTGTAGTGGTTAGGAGCACAGACTCTGATCTGGGAGAACCAGGTTTGATTCCCCACTCCTCCACATACAGCTGCTGATGTGACCTTGGGTCAGTCACAAGTTCTTTCAGAGCTGTTTTCTCAAGGACAGTCCTCAAAAGAGCTCTCTCAGCCCCACCTACCTCATAGGGTGTCTGTTGTGGGGAAGTGAAGGGAAAGGCTAATGTAAGCAGCTCTGAGACTCCTTCAGGTAATGAAGGGCGGGGTATAAATCCAATCTCTTCTCTTCTTGTTGATGATTTGTCCAGTTTTAGCAGAACTTTTGTTTTCCCCCCTCCCTCTAAGCTGAGTTAGTGTGAGCTAGCTCACATTTTTTTAGCCTCCGGCTCATACATGTTTGACTTAGCTCAGGAAGAATAGCTCCAGAGCAAACTAATTTATGCAGTAGCCAAATCACTTACTCGCAACTTTAATGCCAGTAGCTCACAAAGTAGTATTCTTGCTCACAAGACTCCACAGCTTAGAGGGGACACTGCTGACAAGTCAAATGTTTGTGTCTTTCCAGAAGAGCCCCAGTTCCCGGAAGAGGCCTGTGATTCGCCGAATGGTGCTGAGCGGAGCGTGGGCCACCCCTTACGCCCTGCCGGGAATGGCTTGCTGCGAGGGACCCCGAAAGACCCTTCCCTCCTCCTTTCCGGAGGGCGGAAATACTCAGACCATTGTGAAGAACGGGCCTCGAGGCCTGGCAAGAGTCGTATCCCTGGCCGGGACCACCGGCGCTACTACCACGAGCACTGGCGGGCCGAGTACCTGATGGATTTCAACGCGGCACGGCACGGCATGATCTGCATGGTGTGCGGCAGCTCTCTGGCCACGCTCAAGCTGAGCACCATCAAAAGACACATCCGGCAGAAGCATCCGTACTCCCTGGCCTGGAGTGCCCGTGAAAAGGAGGGCATCATGAACAGCTGGGATGCCCACCTGGGACTGGAGGCTGAGACGGATGGAGCCAGGGAGCCCGCCGAAGGATCCGGCACCCAACGGAGGGGCCAAGGTAGGGTGGTTTGGCTTTCTGGGGCTTCAGCGGGCATATCACAGAGTAGGGTTGCCACTGGCACTGGCAGGGGATGGGGGAGTAGTTTGGTGTCATGTTTAGGAGCAGAGACTCTAATCTGGGAGAGCCAGGTTTGATTCCCTACTCCTCCACATGCAGCTGCTGGTGTGACCTTGGGTCAGTCACAAGTTCTTTCAGAGCTGTTCTTTCAAGGGCAGTTCTTGAGAGAGCTCTCTTAGTCCCACCTACCTCATAGGGTGTCTGTTGTGGGGAGGGGAAGCGAAAGGAGACTGATTTTTTTCCCATTTGGGAAGGGAAAGGAGATTGTAAGCGGCTCTGAGACTCCTTCGGGTGGTGAAAGGTGGGGTATAAATCCAATCTCTTCTTCTTCTAGGGTTACCATTTTCAGTTTGGGAAACACCAGGAGATTTGAGGATGGAGCCTGGGGAGGACAGGGAACACCGTGGGGCACAGTGCCATGGAGTTCACCCTCCAAAGCCTCCATTTTCTCCAGGGGGAGAATATAAATAAATAAATCTCTGTAGTTTGGAGATGAGCTGTGACTCTGGGGGATCCCCAGGATCCACCTGGAGGCTGGCAACCCTGTAAAACCAGAACATCTAGCCAAGCATCCTGGCTATCCAGATATCTCCGGGAAGTGCATAAGCCCTGCAAGGAGAAGAATGGTTGCCAACTCTGGGTTGGGAAATAGTTGGAGAATACAGGGGGTGGAGCCTGGAGAGAGAGGGGACCTCAGTGGGGTACAAGGCCATAGAGTCCACCCTCCGGAGCAGCCATTTTCTCCAGGGGAACTGATCTCTGTCGCCTGGAGATGAGTTCTAATTCTGGGAGATCGCCCTAGGTGTAACGCTGTCTCCGCCTGCCTTCCCTACAGGAGAATTACCGCTGGGCACTGGTCGCAGGAGGCGGCGTGGCCCAGGCCCCCTGTCTTCTCGTGGGGCCTGCCGGTCCCCTGGCTTGGCCTTGAAAGGCTCGTCGGTGGGGGAGGCCCGGAACCTGGAGCGGTACCTGAAGGAGTCCCTGCAGAGCTGGTTCCAGTCTGAGTTCCTCATGGACTACGACCCGCAGGGCAACCGGCTCTTTTGCATGATGTGCGGCTCTTCCTTGCCCAGCCTCAACCTGGACGACATCAAGCAGCACGTGATGGAGGCTCACCCCAGTTCCCTCAGCTTCAGCCCCGCAGAGAAAGCCGCCATCCTTGAGGCCTGGAACGCCCGTGCATCGGCCCTGGTTGCCAAGGACGCGAGAGCAGAAGCAGCGGCCAGGGGTGAGACGGGAAGGGGGCCAGAGTGGGGAGGGAAGGAACTGGCAGGCTGATTGCCGGACGTTCGGATCCCTATGTGGATGGAAGACACCATATTAAGGTTGCCAGGTGCCTTTGTTGTGCTGGTGGGGGGATGTGGGGAGTGTTCTAGGGGTGGACGGGTATGTCATGTGACACACTGACATCACTCGGAAGTGACGTCAGTGTGTTGCCGACGTCAGGGGCGACGCTCTGCTTTTGGGGCAAAACTCTATGGTAAAAATGGCCTCACACCATAGAGTTTTGCCCAAAGAACAGAGCGTCACCTCCCACTGACGGCCCTGATGGCACTTCCGGGTGACGTCAGTGTGTCACACGTGCTTCAGGGGTGGGGGGAATTTCTTCCCACCAGCCAGCTGGCCGGCAGTAGGCAGGAACCCGTGAAACCCGTGAATGGTATCACTACGCCATATTGAAATCTGCTAGACCAGTTTCCACACAGGAGAATATTTGTTTGTTTTAATCGCAGGACCCAGAGGGAGGAACAATTCCCAATCTATGATAAATACAACATGCCAAAAACACACCCACAGATAAAAACATAAATCAGCAGTTATTAAAAAAACAAAACAAAAACCAGAAGGGTTCTTCAACTTACTCATCCGAAGTCCAGGCTAATAAAACCTTACTCTCTAAAGTGCCACAGATGAAAACAGGACTCGGAGTGTAGCACCTAGGGTTGCCAACCTCCAGCCGGGGCCTGCAGATCTTCTGGAATTACAACTGATCTCCAAACTATAGAGGTCAGTTCTGGAGAAAATGGCTGCTTCAGAAGGAGGAGTCTGTGACACTGATACCCCACTGAAGTACTGCCCCTCCCCAAGACCCCCCCGGCTCCACCCCCCCAAACCTCCAGGAATTTCCCAACCCAGAGCTGATAATAACCCTAATAAGATCTCAGTTCTAGCATCATATCGGGTTACCATATTTTGAAAAGCAAGAAAGAGGACTTGTTTCTCGACTATTTCAAACAATCACTATAAGGATTCCACCCCCAGTTCTGGGGGCTCCTGCCTGCCGCCAGCCAAGTGGCCGGCAGCAGAAGCCCCAAGCCCCACCCCAACTGTGCCCGCTCCTCTCCCTCCCCTCCTGCCAGATTTAAAGGGCCTTCCAGCTGATTGGTGGGAAGCATGTGGCCCACCAATCAGCCGGAGGGCCCTCTACATCTTGCAGGAGGGGAGGGAGAGGGCTGGCCGCTGGCCACACACCTGAATTCGCCACTGAAGTTCAGGTGCATGCGGTTCCCACTCCACAGAAAGCATTCAAAAGCTCCCTTTATATGCTTTTTGAGGAGTCGGGGCCTTGCACGCCCAAATCGCAAATGGTGAATTCGCTTGTTGGGATTCAGGCATGCGAAAAAGCATTTAAAGGGACCCTTTAAATGCTTTTTGCGAGCGGGGACGCGCATGCCTGAACTCAAAGAGGCGAATTCACCACTTGGAATTCAGGCGCATCCCCAGCTTCACTTCTGCGTGATGTCATCACGTTAGGGGTGTCCCCTCCCCCTCCAGGAACAGCCCCCAAAGCCCCCCTCTGGGGAGGAGGGAGGACCTGGCAACCCTAGATCACTATGACAAATCTCTTTTTAAATACCCGTACTGTTTAAGCTGTGATCATGGTCACCAACGACGAATATTCCTAATCTTCTAGCCCCAAAAGAGGACATTTTCATCAGTTCTTTAGAAAGCGCCCCAAAGAGGACAGACACCAAACAAAGGAGGACACGTCCTCTAAATAGAGGACATCTGGTAACCCTAAACATCAAGGAGCGCTCTTTAAGCACCTTTCTTCCTACCCATCCCCATGTACTGCACATTGCTGAACACTCTTCTCCGCTCGATATATTTATTTGTTCTGTGATGCTTTGTCCTCCACAGGGTCAAGAGCCAAGTGGGTAATGGACTGGCTTTCTTGGGGGGTTAAGGACAGGCGAGAGAGAAAAATTGTTCTATAATGTTTTAGCAACAATTCAAAACGTACTGTGGGAGCTACGTGCCGTGCGGCGCTTGAGTGGCCGTGCGTGAGCATTTATACGGCTGTGTGCTAGAGAAAAGATGCCTCTCTTCCCTGCTCAGAGACTGAACTTCTAGAGGACCAGGGAGGGGGGGCAGAAACTTTGAAGGAGGCCACTATGAGCAACTTTCAAAATATGAAGGCACACCCCCCCCTCCTGCCAAAGCAGGAATCTCACTTTTTTCAAGGACCGAGATCAGAAAACAGGGATGGTCCTTGCTGAATAGGAACTGTTAAGAGCGTATTTAAGCCCATTTTATTTGCTTTCTAAAGAAACAGAGGGTACCAAAGGAATGTTTCTGGGGGAGATAGGGTTGCCAGCAATGCTCCCTCTATGCTGTGAAGTCTTGCGAGCAAAAATTCTACTTCGTGAGCTACTGGGCATTAAAGTTGTGAGCAAGAAATTTGGCTACTGCATGAATTAGTTTGCTCTGGAGCCCTCCTTCCTGACCTAAGACAAAAATGTGTGAGCTGGAGGCTAAAAAACTGTGAGCTAGCTCACACTAACTCAGCTTAGAAGGAACACTGG
Organism: Gekko gecko; assembly: GCA_029375565.1. Classification (NCBI taxonomy): domain Eukaryota; kingdom Metazoa; phylum Chordata; class Lepidosauria; order Squamata; family Gekkonidae; genus Gekko; species Gekko gecko. The sequence goes on along the minus strand of JAPDNY010000001.1, from coordinate 18,347,865 downwards.
TTGCCAGGTCTTTTACCTGGCTGCTGGTGTGTGTGTGTGTGTGGGTGGGGTCGAGTCTTGGTCTGGGACTCTCTAGTATTTGGGCAAAAAACTCTATGGTCACCATAGAATTCCCCCCAAATGCCAGAGCATCCCCATGTGACATGCCTAGTGCGATGACATCACCTCTGGGACTCTTTGGGAGTGGGGCTCTCCTCACTGGCCAGCTGGCTGGAGGCAGATTGGGTCCCTGAAATGGGGGGAAAGCCCACCCCTATTGGGGGAAGGGCAACCCTAGAGGGAGAGTATTCCACAGTCAGGGGCTCTTTTGTTAGGGTTGCCAGTTCAGGGTGGGGAAATACGTGGAGATTTTGGGGGTGAAGCCTGGGGAAGGTGGGGGTTGGGGAGAGGAGGGACCTCAACAGGGTACAATGCCGTAGACCCCACTCTCCAGAACAGCCATTTCCCCCCAGGGAACTGATCTTGGTTCTCTGGAGATCAGTTGTAATTGTGGGAGATTTCCAGATGCCACCTGGAGGTTGACAGCCCTAGGTTTGTGGGTTTCATTTACGGCCATCAATCTCTTTCTCCCCACCCCTTTAATTTTGAGCACTGTGAGACCTCAGAGTATCTCTTTCCAGGCCTTAACATCCATCTTGTCCACTCCCCCACCCAGAGGCAGAAGCCGAGGCAGCCCCTCAGGACCTGAGCATGAAAGAAGTGGATCGGTCGCTGTCTCCTGACCCCCCCACTGGCGAGGAAGGGTCTGAAGAGGCCGGTCCCTGGGACTCGGAAGGGAGCGGTCCGCCTGCCCCTCCCCGCGGCAGGGACCACCGGCGTTACTTCCAGGAGCACTGGCGGGTGGAGTACCTGATGGACTATAACGGTCTGCGCCACGGGTTGGTCTGCATGGTGTGCGGCAGTGCCCTGGCCACCCTCAAGATGAGCACCATCAAGCGCCACATCCAGCAGAAGCACCCGGACTCCACGCAGCTCAGTCACCAAGTCAAGGCCCTCATCGTGAAGGAGTGGAACCGGAAAGTGTCTCGCCTGGCGGAGGCCGAGGACTCCCTGCCTGAAACAGATCCAGAGCCGGACAAGGGTGAGGCAGGGCGGTCAGGGAGGGAGCACTCTGGGGCGATAGGGTTGCTGATCTTTAGGGATGCCAGCCTCCAGGTGGGTCCTGGGGATCCCCTGGAACAGGCCTGTAGCTACAGCAAGGCATCTCGGGGCTCGCCCCCCGACCTACTGCCATGGCCCCACCGACTTCCCATCCAGCCCAGGGCCCCCAACTTCCAATTTTTTATTTTATTTGTGGCACTCCCTGGGGGCTGTGGGGGTGTCTGTGTGGTGTGCCCCCGACTTATTAAAGGCCCCCCGAATTAAGAAAATCCTGGCTATGAGCCCGCCCTGACATTACAGCTCGTCTCCAGACTACAGAGATCAGTTCCCCTGGGGAAAATGGCTGCTTTGGAGGGTGGACTCTGTGGCATTAAACCCCACTGAAGTCCCCCCCTCACCCCCCCCCCACCCCCCACCCTCCCTGGGCTTCACTCCCAAAATCTCCGGGGATTTCCCAACCTAGAGCTGGCAACCGCACTAGAGAACCAGCAACTGAAATTGGCCGTGCTGACACAGTATTGTGTGAAGGGGAAGGAACGTGACTTTCTCACACATTGTTTTAGTCACGTGACTGCCAGCAGGACTGAAAGGCGCTGGGAAGGGTGTGCCAATCTCCAGGTGGAGCCTGGAGTTCTGGAATTACAACTGATCTCCGGATGACAGAGGTCAGTTCTTCTTTCGGTTGTCACGTATTCTTCTGCCTACTGGCAGTTTTAAATTATTCATTTTAACTAGTGGTTTTTATGTAGTTAATTTATTAATACGGTCAACGATCAGCACAGATCTTGATGCACAACACACAGTATGCCAATATTATAAATAAATAAAATTACTCCAATATATAAATAGATGAGCTATATAAGATTATTTAAAATAGATAATTACAAAATAAAATATTGCTAAAAAATTGATGATTTTATAGTGTTTTGTTATTGTTTACGTGATAAGCCTCCTTGAATTCCTATAAGGTAGAAAGGCGGCTAATAATTGTTTCAATTGAATAAATATGGCCGCTGGAGGTGAGAGATCTCCCGCCTGCCAGCACTCCAACTACTGGTGGAAGAAAGAAGTTTTTTTAAAAAATCACTATTTTACCATAGAGGTTCTAGAAATTCCTGGGGAGGACTGATGTCACTTCTGGATTGTCTCGGAAGTGATGTCACGCTGTTGCTGATGACTACTCCCCATGTCCCCACCCCTCGTTATCTCCTGCTGGTTACCAAATCAGGCCTGCCTGGCAACTCTTGTTCCCCTGGAGAAAATGGCAGCATTGTAGGGTTGCGAGGCAACCAGTGAGCGATATGGAGGGAGAGTGCCCAGAGGGAATGCTGTTGCCAATGGCATGACATCACGTCTGAGGGAAACCAAGAAATGGCCTCACGCTTTTTAGGAATTGCCAAAAACCCTGTGGTTTTTCTGGTGCCTTTCAGATATTAAGCTTTTCTAAGATTTCAGCAGAAGACCATACACTTTCAAGCACATCATTATAACCAACAGGACTAGGAAGCTGCTCATTAAGTAAAAGCTAAATTCTCAACAGGATGATTTCTGCAGAACTACATTCCCTGATCTTTTTTGCCTTCTGACAAAATTGCAGGTGTACAGAGCCATGGCATGACAGAAGGGCTTTGTTGTGTGCAGGCACACAATGAAAATGTTTATGACCCAGGCGGTCTAAGTTCTGTATTGGCGTATACTGATTTAGCAGCATGTTATGTCACTGTCCTTTCCTGAATAATGTTTTTAAATATCTTTGGGGTTTCTTTCTGAGCGGAGGTCTCTGAATAGGAAATTAGGAAAGATTTGGAGATTATCGTTCTTCTCTCCACCATCATAATCAGTAGAAACATACTTTATTAAAAAGTCAGGTTGCCCCAATATTGAACTCCTGGTCAGAATGCAGATTCCGTATGTGTGTTTCTGTTCAGAAAGAAATTCCTACATGCATGAATTATGGGATGGATACACGGATTCCAACCATCCCCGTATCACAGATTTCCAAATTGTTTACTAAGAGCTAGTTTGGTAGTTGTTAGAAGTGCAGACTTTAATCTGGGAGAATCATATTTGATTCGTCACTCCTTCATATGCAGCTGCTGGTGTGACCTTGGGTCAGTCCCAAGTTCTTTCAGAGCTGTTCTCTGAAGGGCTGTTCTTGAGAGAGCTCTCTCAGCCCCACCTACCTCACAGGGTGTCCGTTGTGGGGAAGGGAAAGGAAAGGATTGTAAGCCGCTCTGAGATTCCTTTGGGTAGTGAAGGGTGGGGTATAAATCCACTCTCCTCCTACTCCTCTTCTTCATTATTTATTTATTTATTTGGTTCAATTTCTATCCTGCCTTTCCCATAAGTGGGCTCAGGGTGGGTTACAACGTTAATATAAAACAATAAAATCAAAGATTAAAACTATAAACTTAACCCTTAAATGATGGTGATCAGGGCTTTTTTTGTAGAAAAAGCCCAGCAGGAACTCATTAGCATAATAGGCCACACCCAGTAGCAGAGACTCATTAGCATATTAGGCCACACCCCTGACAGCACAGCTTATTAGCTTATTAGGCCACACCCCCATATTACCAGAAGTGTGGTCATCCAGCCACACCCACCTTTTGCTTCTTATTCTGTTTACCTTCTTTGTTGTCAAAACCCAGGGCTTTTTTTTGTGGCAGGAACTCCTTTGCATGTTAGGCCACACACCCCTCATGTAGCCAATCCTAGTGAGTTCCTGTTGTTGGGTGTGGTCTATTATGCTAATGAGTTTCTGCTGGGTGTGGCCAACTCAGGAGCCAGCCGGAACTCCATTCTTGTGCATTCCTGCCCCAAAATAGCCCTGATGATGATCAAACTACATCACAATTATTACAACAGTGCCCTGGTATTAAACCATGAAAAGCAGAAAGGGCTGAATCCCATAAGTGATTCCAGATTGTAAGTACCTTATCTTGGAGAAGCCAGGGTGGTGATCATTCTGTGTCCTCGAAAACTGAAGACCATGATCAATAGTACAGATGGTAACGGAGTGGTAGCAGGGTGGTAACAGGAGGTGCCAGGTGATATTTGATATTTGATCATGGGATAGGGTGGGGTATACATTAGATAATGATGATGATAATTATAATAATAATAAAGTGTCTGGGAGTGGGTACAAGTTCAGACTCATGGAGAAGGCTGTCTGCTGCATCTCTGCATGAATCAGTGCATGAATAATTGCTTAGGTCTTCTCTCTCCTATGAGGAGGTAGCTCTGCTGCTGACACTCACTGTGATTGAACAATTCAGTGCAGACAGGCAGTGGAATTATCTTCAGAGGAGGTTTCCTGTTGTGTCTCTGCATGAATGTCTGCCTTCAGTTTGTCTCCTTCTAGTGGTCCAGAATCCAGTTAGGTTCAAGAGAATTTTTAAGCATGGTTCCGTTTTGAAATGTCATCTTTTAGAAATCTGGGACAGCCATTTCAAAGCTAGATCCATACTTTATGACAGGATGGGTCTTGGCCATGTGACAGGTGCTGATGCTCGTCAAAGAGCTGGATGCCTTGAGAATACAACCGTGCCAAGAGCAGGCAGAATAAGCTCTTGTGGGGTTAGAATCAATTTATTATGCAGTTTGCAGACAGGGGTCCTTCCCTCAGATAGTAAGCACATAAGAGCACCTAATGATTGAGAGAGAACGTTTCTGTGTTGATGAATAAGGCAGATGGAGCCACATGAGGAAAGCCCAGTACAGGCGCTAGAGATAATAAATTCAAGTCCAGACAGACACAGAATCATAGAGTTGGGAAGGGGCCAGACAGCCATCTAGTCCAACCCCCTGCTCAATGCAAGATCAGCCTAGAGCAGGGGAGGCCAAACTGTGGCTCGGGAGCCACCTGTGGCTGTTTCACACATATTGTGCAGCTTCCAGCAGGGCAGCTGGGGAAGTGAAGGGTAGGCATACTTTCCCTTCCTTCCTCCCTTCCTCCCTTCCTTCCCTCCTCCCTCCCATCTGTTTGCTTTCTTTCCACCTCTTTCATTCTTTCTTTCCACCTCTCTCTCTATTTCTCTCTCTCTTGGACAAATAAATATCTTTAGCAAACAAGCAAATATCACTGGACAAATAAATATCATCATCAATATCTGTTTTTACCCCTTTTGTTTTTATTTTCGGCAGTCTCATTTCATGTTAATAGAAGGCAAATTTGCATATTTCCCAGTAAAAACGTGTGTGTGATATTTGTTCATGTCTTGTGGCTCTCAAACATCTGATGTTTGTTCTATTGGCTCTCACGTTGAGCAAATTTGGCTGCCCCCGGCCTAGAGTATCCCTGACAAGTGTCTGCCCGGCCGCTGCTTAAGGACTGGCAGGGAGGGGGAGCTCACCACCTCCTTAGACAGCTGGTTCCACAATTGCACAACTCTGACTGCCAAAAAGTTTTTCCTGATATCCGACTGGTACCTTCCCACCCTTAATTTAAACCCATTACTGCAAGTCCTCTGGATGATAACATTTTTTGTTAGAAGCCGCTAAAAAATATCAGTGGGTTCTGTGAGTACCTTACGATTCTTTGCCAGCACAGGGAAAAACATTTTTGACTTAAGCTAAACGGCCACATAATATTGTTTTTGCTTTATTTTATTAAACAACAGGACTAAAGTAAGTTTCTAGCCCTTATGAAAAAGCCTCTAAAACCACCATGCTTCCACCTTCTATGCCTTGCAAACTGTCCTCCACGTTTGTCTTCCATGACTAATATTGAATAAGTTATGCAGAATATGCTAATGTCATCTGTAGCTTTAGTGCAGAATTTTGTACCGTGAAATGCAGTATTTAAGTGGACGTGACCCTCCCATTAAGCAGAAAAAGAGCTGGCTGGGGCTCTACATACCTCTGGTTACCCGTGGGTGACTTGTGGGTTCCTGTTTTTTGCCTTTCCAGTTGAATCCCAGCCTGCCCGCAAGATGCCTCAAGAAGGTGGAGCAATGGCTGTGGGCGAGGAGGAGGAGGAGGAGGAAGAGGAGGAATTGGCAGTAGCAAGACTGGGTCCCTCGCAGAAACCCGCGGAAGCTGCCTCCATGCCGGCTGGTACCCCGTCCCGCCGGGGTCAGCGCCGCAACTACCAGCCACGCTGGCGGGTGGAGTACTTGATGGACTACGACGAGCAACGGCACGGGCTGATCTGCATGGTTTGTGGGGGCACACTGGCGACCCTGAAGGTCAGCACCATCAAACGGCACATCCTTCAGGTCCACCGTTTCTCGCTGGAGTACACGGCTTTGGAAAAGCAGACAATCCTTGAAGCTTATGCTGAAAATGACCAGGCGCTGAATCCTGGCCAGCTGGTCCCCAGACCTGCATCAAACCTTGACTCTGAGCCTCGGGATGTCAAGCCAAACATCCAAGGAGCGAGGAAAATGGCGTTTGGTTACAATCTGCCTGTATGTACGGCGTAGCCATAGACTCACGCCACCCCGCGGCGGAAGCAGGGTGGGTTTTGCCGAACAAGGGGCAGGAACTGTGTCTCTTCCACCCTGACCCCTTGTTGTGAACTCTACAGACCTCTGGAATGCTACATTTCAAAAGCTGGGCAGCTGGACCAGGTTGTGCAGAGGCCAGGAAGGGTTTGTCTGTCTGCAAAACGGTGATTTAATTTGCATGTTCCGTTCCGACTACAACAAATTTACGGTTTTTTTTGGAATTTTTCTTTTTTTCTTTTGCTGCCAGAATTGGAGGTCGAGGGAAAGGGAGGGGTTAGGATGGAGCAATGATGGTGTATCCATTCGTGGTGGTACTTGGTGGTGGTGGGAAGGGCCTTCAAGTCACAGCTGACATATACGGCAACCCTGTAGGGCAAGAGGTGAACGGAGGTGGTCTGCGTATCAACCCAGGTCTTCCTTGGTGGTCTCCCGTCCAAATTCTGACCAGGGCCGACCAATGCTCCCTCTAAGCTGTGGAGTCTTGTGAGCAAAAATCCTACTTTGTGAGCTACTGGCATTCAAGTTGTGAGTGAGCAATCTGGCTGCTGCATGAATTAGTTCGCTCTGGAGCCCTCCTTCCTGGGTGAAGACAAAAATGTGCGAGCCAGAGGCTAAAAAACTGTGAGCTAGCTCACACTAACTCAGCTCAGAGGGAACCCCGGGGCCGACCATGCTTAGCTTTCGAGATCTGATGAAAGTGGGCTACTAGTCAAGCAAAAATGGAAGGGCTTGTGCGGGTAGCCCAAAAGTTCCCAGGTTCAATCCCTGGCGTCTCCCGTGAAAAGGGACAGCCCAGTGTGTGATGTGAAAGGCCTCCCACTGCCGATCCAACCGGGGTAGACAAATGGCCCAATCCACTATAAGGATATGATGGTAGCCAGGTAGAGCTTTCCTGGGTCAGTCACCACGAATTCGTAGTCCAAGGTCCCCGACGTTGCAACCTAACTTGCATAAACATCGCCTACTTTTGTGGTAAGTTTTACTCCCTTGGAGGCTAGAATCAGGTGGGCAGCTGCGTTGGTCTGAAGCAACAGAAGGAGGTTTGAGCCCAGTGGCACCTTGAAGGCCAACAGAGTTCAATTCTGGGTATAAGCTTTTTTGCGCATGCATGAAAAGAATCGTGCATGCGCGTGAACGCTTATACCCAGAAATAAACTTTGTTGGTCTTGGAAGGTGTCGCTGAACTCAAACTTTGTTCCCTGTTATACTGTATGACATGGGTCCCCAATGCAGTACTCGTGGGCACCATCAGCACCTGTCAACACCTTTCCTGGTGCCCTCCCAAATGCTTTAAGAAAGTGGATGGAGCTCGGTGGAGTTTCCCTCTCGAGGTAGGGTTGCCAATCCCCAGTTGGGGGCAGGGGATTTGGAGGCCCTCCCCCGTTTCAGGTTTAGCAGAAAGGGGGGGGGGAATGTCTGCTGGGTGCTCCATTATATCCTATGGAGAATGGTCCCCATGGGGTATAGTGGAGAATTGATTGGTGGGTAACTGGGGCTCTGGGGGGGCTGTTTTTTTAGGTAGAGGTGCCAAATTTCCAGCATAGCATCTGGTGCCTCTCCTCAAAAAGACTCCCAAGTTTCAAAAAGTTCGGACCAGGAAGTCCAGTTCTGTGAGCCCCAAAAGAAGGTGCCCCCATCCTCCATTATTTCCAGTGGAGGGAAGGCATTTAAAAGGAATTCAGTTGTGCTTCCTCCCTCCCCTCTCCTGGAGGCTCCTGGAAAGTCCTTCGCCAGTTTGTCAGCCTCACCTGGCAACCCTGAATGGTACCAGTGTGTGCAGCTCAGGTGGAGAATGAGTTGAGAGCAGCCACTGTGTTAGAAGTACAAGCTCCTACCGTGGAATCACAGGAAACTTCTTGGGGTGGGGGGTGGACCTGGATGAGAAATCACAGGATGTGACATCGCAAAAGTGATGTCACATCCTCACTCCTGGCTCCACCCCCAAACTCCCTGGATATTTCCTGAGTCCGACCTGGCAACCCTGATTGGCTGTGCAGATTAAAAGGTGTCCTGTTTAGCAGAGCTTCTGCCGGAAATGCTGACGAGTTCCCATGAGGGTTGTATATAACCTCAATCCCTGACATTTTATGGTTGGCTCTGCCTCTTACAGCAGCCATTTTGTGGATGTGCCCACCAAAGATGTCTGCAGGCTCAAAAAGGCTGGGACCCCTGCTGTACGAAGTGGTCTATTGTATTTCGCTTCGGCGAGCTGCAGGTCTGCAACAGGCCCCCCCCCATTCAGAAGGCTTTCCCCCTTCTTCACATGGGCTCTGCCTTCTGGAATCCTGTGCCAGCCTTCCAATTCTCTTATGCGGGGCCAGCCTGAATTCTCTCGCTCTGGGTGAGAATGGCTGTCAGCTGGTTTGAACAGGCCCAAGCAGTTAGCCTGAAGGGCAGGAAAGGAAGACGAAAAGAGATTGGATTTATACCCCACCCTTCACTCAGCGTCTCAGAGCGGCTTACAACCTCCTTCCCTTCCTCTCCCCACAACAGACACTCTGTGAGGTAGGCGGGGCTGAGAGAGCTCTGAGAGAAACTGCCCCTGAGAGAACAGTTCTGAGAGAACTAGTGACCAGTGACCCCTCTAAGCTGAGTGAGTGTGAGCTAGCTCACAGTTTTTTTTAGCCTCCGGCTCACACGTTTTTGTCTTAGCTCCGGAAGGATCGCTCCAGAGCAAACTCATTCATGCAGCAGCCAAATCGCTCGCTCACAACTTTAATGCCGGTGGCTCACAAAGCAGAATTTTTGCTCACAAGGCTCCACAGCTTAGAGGGAGCGTTGCTGGTGACTGGCCCGAGATCACACCAGCAGCTGCGTGTGGAGGAGTGGGGAATCAAACCCGGTTCTCCCAGAGTAGAGTCCGCGCTCCTAACCACGACACCAAACTGTCTCTCAAAAAGGACTTTTACTCCAGTGGTCACTTGCTGAATTCTTCTTCCGGCTCAGAGTTTAAGAGAGATCCTCTTCGCTCCCAGTCTGTAGCTTGTATCTGTGATGGTGTTGCTGGTGACTCACGACCCATCCCAGGGGGATCCCATTCCCTTGTGAAGCTAGACGCCGGGCACTTGATCGGGGGTAGCTGCTCCAGTGCATGTGTCCAGGTGCCGTCAAGTCACAGCCGACTTAGGGTGACCCCGTCAGGTTTCCAAGGAAGAGACGTCCAGAGTTGGTTTGCGGTGGCCTGCCTCTGTGCCGCGACCGTGATCTTCCGTGGTGGAATCCCATCAAAGTGCTAACCGGGGCCAACCCTGCTTAGCTTCCAAGATCTGATGAGACGGGGCGTGCCTGGGCCATGCTGGTCAGGACCACTGTTCCCGCTCAGCTGAGTGAGTGTGAGCTTGCTCACAGTTTTTTAGCCTCTGGCTCACACCTTTTGTCTCAGCTCAGGAAAGATGGCTCCAGAGCAAATGAATTTCTGCAGGAGCCAAAATCACTTGCTCTTTAATGCCAGCAGCTCGCAAAGTAGAATTTTTTGCTCACAAAACTCCAGGGCTTACAGGTCCCGCATTGGTCAGGACCCTGCATGTTCCATCAAATCGCAACCAACGCATGGTGACCCCCAGGGGTCATTTTGTAGAAAAAGAGACGGAGGAGCTCATTAGCATGACTCATTAGCATAACTTATTTGCATATGCCACACCCCCTGACATCACCAGAAGTGTGTCAGAAGGCAACACCCACCACTCAGGCTCCACCCCTAGGTCCTGTCTTTCCATTCCACTCCCAGAGTAGCCTACCTGGGCCCAGGAGGAACGCTACATGTGCTGCTTTGCGCTCCTGCTGGGGGTGGGGCTTGCTACCGCGCCGCCTGTGCTTCTAACTGCCGGAGCTCCGCTCCTGCACGCTCCTGCTCCAAATGACCCTTGGTGACCCCCCCCAGGGCCGTGGGGCGTTTGAGGCGAGAGATGATCAGAATGGTTGTCCATTGCCTGCCTTTGCATAGTGACCCTGGGCTTTTCCTTGGTGGTCTCCCATCCAAGTACTAACCAAGGCTGACCCTGCTTAGCTTCCAAGATCTGATGAGACGGGGCCAGATTGGGCCGTCCGGGTCAGAGTGGTTACTCCGATAGAACGTTCTAGAAAATAGCTGTGACCTCAGCATGGTATGAGGAATTCCCTTCCCCCCCAAGTCCCCCCCCAGGGATATGTGCCCCCTGTCCCTAAACTAACTATTCTTCACTCCAGCTGGCACTAAAACAGGGACAGCCCGGAGACCCAGCACTGAGCAGGACGGATCCCCCCATTCTCCAACTCGACTTGTATTAAAGTGATGTATGTGGTTGGTGGCGTTGATCTTGCCCCTGTGGCTGCATTTAGATCAAGGGCCTGTTTACATCCTCAGCAGAACTGAATTTAGCTAGACTGTCCCTCTCCACGGTCCAGCTTCCCTGTTCTGAATGCATTGCGGTGGATGAGGGTTCCTTGTATGCAGAAAGACAGCAGGTCAGGAGAAGGTGAGGCTGAAACCTTCTCTGGGACAGAACAGATTTCTACCTGCAGGGAAGATTCAGCTAGGCACGGCCCAGGAAAAGCTGTCACTCAGGTGAGGCATGACGGATGGATGGGCCCGTCAAGTCACAGCCAATTTATGGCAACCCTGGAAGGGGCTTTCAAGGCAAGTGAGACACAGGGGGTGGTTTTGCCATGGCCTTCCTCCGCAGAGCCTTCCTTGGTAGGTCTATCACTGGCTACTGGCCATGGTGACTAAAGTGGAACCTCCATGTTCAGAGGCAGTCAACCTTTGAATACCAAATGCCAGGCGACAACACCAAGGGAAGGCCTCGGCCTCTGTGCCCTGTTGTGGGCCCTCCAGAGATACTGGTTGAGGCCACTGTGTGGGACAGGATGCTGGGCTAGATGAACCCTCACTGGTCTGATCCAGCAGGGCTCTTCTAATGTTCTTATGGTATTCTCCCAGGGCTATTTTTGGGCAGGAACGCACAGGAACTGAGTTCCGGCTGGCTCCTGAGTTGGCCACACCCAGCAGGAACTCATTAGTACAATAGGCCACACCCAACAGCAGAAACTGATTAGGCTTGGCTACATTAGGGGTGTGTGGCCTAACATGCAAAGGAGTTCCTGCTACAAAAAAAGCCCTGGGTTCTGACAACAAAGGTAATATGGATGACCACACTTCTGGTAACATGGGGGTGTGGCCTATAATGCTAATGAGTTTCTGCTGTTGGGTGTGGCCTATTATGCGAATGAGTTCCAGCTGGGCTTTTTCTACAAAAAAAGCCCTGTATTCCTCTATCCATGTACCAACCCCACTTAACTTCTGAGATCTGATGAGATATACCATACCATTCCAAAACCCACTTCTGAGGGTATAAACTGTCCTCATTGGCCAATTAAGGTCTTGCCTTTGGCTTCAATGTTACTTTCCTTCCACAGTGCTGACACTTGAGTAAGCAACCGAGGCATTCACCACTGCTCTTCAGTGGAAATGGAAACAACAGTAGGACATTCTACGTTTTCCCACACATCTACTTGGAAGCATGGCTTTTTTTTTTTGGGAAAAAGAGGTGCTGGAACTCCCAAAAGAGAAATGAGGTCTTCAATCTGTGTACGGAAAACTCACGGACTTTTAAACATTGTTGAAGAGGTTCCAGAACTCCGTTCTGGCGCATTCCCCCAAGAAGGAAAAAACACACCGTCCTAAGTGTGAAGGGTGGAGCCCAACCTCTCTATATTTTGTAACTGGGTTGGATTTTCATAGAATAGAAAATCTATTTTTGAAAAAAAAAGAAAGGACTGGAGAGCCAACTCATTCAGAAACGAACCGGCCAAGCCCAGAAACTCCTGGCTCCCCTGGTTCCTTAGCTTCTACTAGCTGTGGGTGTTCAGGGGGGTAGCTGTACTGGACAGCGGTAGCACTTGAAAAAAAAATCTGCTTTTATTCCGGCTTAAGCTTTGTGGACAAGAGTCTTCTGCGCTGGATTCACCTTTTTGAGTCCTCACCAGCCTGGTGATATATATTTATAATGAGGTTATGGGGGAGGGGGGGGGATTGCAAAGGGCCACTAAACACTGAAAGTACAAGGTGAGACCTAATTATGACAAATTAAAACGTCACGGCCATTTAAAACAGCAGTAATTTACCAAGTTTCATTAACGGGTTCCTACCTGTGAATGAGGACCTGGGATTCCTCGAGCATCACAGACGCTAACCGCTGGAGGAAAGCTGGAGAAACTATTGCTAATTACCGCTATTGCAAATGGACTTTGTATTTCTCTCTCTGATATTTGCATTCGCATCTCACTGTATTGCTTCTGCATTTCCTGTCCCTTTGGATCACCTTGCTTTCATAGGTACGCACTCACAAAGTGGGTTCTGGTGGTGGAAAGTTGTGTTGAGCTGAAGCCGAATCGTGGTGACCTTGGAGGGTTTTCGAGGCAAGAAACGGAGGTGGTTCGCCATTGCCTGCCTCTACGTAGTGACCTTGGACCCTCTTGGTGGTCTCCCATCCAAGTTCTGACCAGGGCTGACCCTGCTTAGTTTCTGAGATCTGACACGATCCGGCCAGCTTGGGCCAGGGCTTTCAGCCCACCAGGCGCTTATAGTGGAAACAGATCTGCTTGTTTTTAAGATGGTATTCCCCCCCCCCCAACAGTCCTACATCTGGAGAGAGAGAAAATCCTTGGAAATCAATGAGAACTAGTACCCTGCTTCCTTTTCCTGCAGTATTTGAAGAGGTGAGGCCTTGTCCTGACCGTTGTCTCGCGGCAGCAAGAACGCCTAGAAAAGTTGCACTTACAATCCCATTCATCGATCCTTGCTGGGCGTCAATTACTTCAATTTTATAGGATTGTCTTCCCTCCCAATTGACCCCGTTTGGCACTTGCCTCGTTGACCCCTGAACCTTTCCGATTTGATGGCTCAGCCCTTTCTCTAGCTCCTCTTATAAAGCATCGAAACACAAGAGGTATACGATCAATGCCCCCCCGCCCCCGGTTATGACCTTGTGACTGTGTCGGAAACCTTGTCTGTGTCTCTTGTGAAAGTGTTTTGCATCAATATGCGCCGTGGTTTTTTATAAATATTATATATATATAAGCACTACGTTTTGTAAAACAAGTTATGTCGAAATAAATCCTTTAAAATGAGTATTTTAAGATGCAACCTCCACGGTTCCAGTTGTCTTTGTGAAAACCTCTAAATGCTTTTCGGGTTGCCTATGCAAAGATTAGCACCGTCCTTTCTGGGAATAAGCTTCTTGCAGCAGTGGGGCACTGAAGCTTGGTAGAGTTCACTCTTTACTCAGTGAGTGATTTAAATGCGGGGTTTGCTGCCAGAGCATGTATTGGTGGCCACAAGCACCGATGGCTTTAAAAGATTCATGGGCTTCTGTCTGAGGCCACTAGTCTTGGTGACTGAAGGCAGTCAACCTCTGAATCCCTGTGCCAGGAGGCAACATCAAGGAAGGCCTTAGCCTCTGTGCCCTGTTGTTGGCCCTCCAGAGGAACTGGCTGAAGCCACTGTGTGAGACGCGATGCTGGACTAGATGGACCCTCACTGGTTTGATCAAGCAGGGTCTTCTTATGTTCTTATGAGGGGAAGGCTTCAGCCTTTCTGCCCTGTTGCTGGCCCTCCAGAGGAACTGGCTGGCTACTGTGTGAGATAGGACACTGGACTAGATGGACCACTGGTCTGATCCAGCAGGGCTCTTCTTTTGATCTTATGAAGGCCTTGGACTCTGTGTCTTCTTGTTAGGCCTACTGGTTGGCCTCTATGTGACATGGGATGCTGGACTAGATGGGCCACTGGTCTGATCCAGCAGGGATCTTCTTATGTTCTTATCAGGGGAAGGCCTTGGCCTCTATTCCGTTGTTGGCCCTCTGGAGGAACTGGCTAAGGACACTGTGTGAGACAGGATGCTGGACTAGATGGTCCACTGGTCTGATTCAGCAGGGCTCTTATGTTCTCTTCAGGAGAAGGCCTCGGCCTCTGTGCCCTGTTGTTGGCCCTCCAGAGGAAGTGGCTGGCCACTGTGTGAGACAGGAAGCTGGACTGGATGGACCCTCACTGGTCTGATCCAGCAGGGCTCTTATGTTCTCTTCAGGAGAAGGCCTCGGTCTCTCTGCCCTGTTGTTGGCCCTCCAGAGGAAGTGGCTAAGGCCACTGTGTGAGACAGGATGCTGGACTAGATGGACCACTGGTCTGATCCAGCAGGGCTCTTATGTTCTCTTCAGGAGAAGGCCTCGGTCTCTCTGCCCTGTTGTTGGCCCTCCAGAGGAAGTGGCTAAGGCCACTGTGTGAGACAGGATGCTGGACTAGATGGACCACTGGTCTGATCCAGCAGGGCTCTTATGTTCTCATCAGGAGAAGGCCTCGGCCTCTCTGCCTTGTTGTTGGCCCTCTGGAGGAACTGGCTAAGGCCACTGTGTGAGACAGGATGCTGGACTAGATGGACCACTGGTCTGATCCAGCAGGGCTCTTATGTTCTCATCAGGAGAAGGCCTCGGCCTCTCTGCCTTGTTATTGGCCCTCCAGAGGAAGTGGCTGGCCACTGTGTGAGACAGGATGCTGGACTAGATGGATCCAGCAGGGCTCTTATTATGCTAGATCTGATTCCCTCTCCCGGGAAGCTGGCACGGGAGGGCTCTTCTCTTTCCAGGCCTGAGCTCCCAGCTTCAAATTCCAGGTAGAAGTACTTAAGGCAGTGGGCCTGGGAAAGCATCAAGCCTGAGACAGCGGAGAGCTTAATGGCAGGCTGAGCAGACCATGTGGTGCCAGATGGGCCAGTGGCACAAAGCGTCTTCCTCTTTGGGGAAGGAAATAAGCAGCCATGTGGTGGAATATGTGGCTTTGTGAGCAAAAGATTCAGAGTTCAGATTCTTAACTATCCTGGTCTAGAAGGATCTCATATAGCAGGGTTGCGAAGGCCCTCTGTAGCGCTACTGACAATCAAGGTAAAAAATACTGGGCTAAGTGAAATTATTGGTCTGGCCCTAGGTTGGGGGTCCCCAGCATGGTGCCCCCTGACACCTCCCATGGCCCCACCAAGTGTTTTTAGAAAGTGGGCGTGGCCACGTGGGGCTTTTGCCCAGCAGGGATCCTGATTGGCTGTACAGACCCTTTTAAACACAACACAAGGAACTTCACGGTGTGCCTGAAGCTAAGCTGCAGTCGCCATTTTATGGCTAGTTCTGCCTCCTTCAAAATGTGCCCCCACGAGCTCACAAAGGTTGGGGATCTCCCGGCTCTAGGGGATCGTTCCCCTGGCAAGCCTACTCTTATTAACCGAACAGTACTTTGCCATTTGGGGGGCCAGGCCGGATAACTCTGTGCTCTTCTGACCCTGCCCCCTATCAGGAGTCCTGTGACCAGTTGTGGGACCCGTGCTTTAGTTTAGAAGAACCGGGACGGGTTCCGAATGGGAAGGCAGGAGAGAGCGGCTGGTCTGGAGAACAAGCCCTGAAGAGAAAAGTGGAGGGGGTGACATGATGACACCCTTCAACTACCCAAAGGGCCATCACGTGGAAGAAGAACAGATTGGATATATACCCGAAGGCGTCTCAGAGTGGCTTACAATCTCCTTTCCCCTCCCCACGACAGACACCCTGTGAGGCAGGTGGGGCTGAGAGAGCTTTTCCGAGGACTGCTCTTAAGAGAACAGCTCCGAGAGAACTTGCAATTGACCCAAGGGTCACACCAGCAGTTGCATGTGGGGGTGGAGTGGGGAATCAAATCTCCCAGATTAGAGTCTGCGCTCCTAACCACTACACCAAACTGGCTGTCAAGAAGACTCTAATCCAACTGACTTCAAAGGTGTCCCTTCGCTTAGGGCGTCTTGAGAACATCCCCTCTTCCATTATGACCAGTAATTAAAAATCTGCCTCCATTCCTGAGGACTGGAAGGTAGCTAATGTCACTCCCATCTCTAAAAAGGGTTCCAGAGGAGATCTGGGAAATTACAGGCCAGTCAGTCTGACGTCGATACCGGGTAAATTGGTGGAAACTGTTATTAAGGAAAGAATTAGTAAGCACATTGATGAATGAAAACTATTGAGGCCACACTCAGAATGGATTCTGTAAGGGAAGATCTTGCCTCACTAACCTGTTAGTGTTCTTTGAGGGGGTGAACAAACATGTGGACAAGGAGGACCCAATAGATATTGTTTACCTTGACTTCCAGAAAGCTTTTGATAAAGTTCCTCATCAAAGGCTCTTAAGTAAGCTCAAAAATCACAGGATAAAAGGACAAGTCCTTTTGTGGATCAAAAACTGGCTAATAGGAAACAGAGAGTGAGTATAAATGGGCAATTTTCCCAATGGAGGATGGTAAGCAGTGGGGTACTGCAGGGGTCAGTACTCGGTCCGATGCTTTTTAATTTGTTCATTAATGATTTGGAGTTGGGAGTAAGCAGTCAAGTGGCTAAATCTGCAGATGGCACAAAGTTGTTCAGGGTGGTGAAAACCAGGGAGGATTGTGAGGCACTCTAAAGGGATCTGTTGAGGATGGGCGAGTGGGCGTCAATGTGGCAAATGGGGTTCAATGTGGCCAAGTGCAATGTGGCATTGGAGCCAAAAATCCTAACTATAAATAAATGTTGATGGGGTCCGAACTGGCAGAGACCGACCAAGAGAGAGATCTTGGAGTTGTAGTAGATAACTCAATGAAAATGTCTAGACAGTGTGCGACTGCAATAAAAAAGGCCAATGCTATGCTGGTGGTTATTAGGAAAGGTATTGAAAACAGATTAGCCAATATCATAATGCCCCTATATAAATCAATGGTGTGACCTCATTTGGAATACTGTGTACAGTTCTGGTCACCACAGCTTAAAAAGGATATTATAGCTTTGGAAAAAGTGCAGAAAAGGGCAACTAGAATGATAAGAACTGGAACACTTTCCCTATGAAGAAAGGTTAAATCGTTTGGGGGTCTTTAGCTTGGAGAAATGACGGCTGAGGGGTGACATGATCGAGGTTTATAAGATTATGCATGGGATAAAGCAGGTAGAGAAAGAGGTACTTTTCTCCCTTTCTCACAATACAAGAACTGGTGGACACTCAATGAAGTTGCTGAGTGATCTGGTTAGAACAGATAAAAGGAAGTACTTCTTCACCCAAAGAGTGATTAATACATGGAATTCACTGCCACAGGAGGTGGTGGCGGCTACAAGCATGGACGGCTTCAGGATGGGAGATGTGAGTTGTGCATGAGTATAAACTTCCTGACAGTAAGAGCAGTTTGACAATAGGTCCAGTGGTCTTGCCATCAGCAGTGATGAGTTCTGCACTGGTGGAGTCTTGAAGTGGATGCTGGGTTGTCTGGCTCCAGCTGTGGATCTCCCACCTGCAATGAGGATCGTCCCCATCCGAGGGCTTAAATTCTTGAAGGGCTGTCATCTAGACTCTAGAGGATGGTGTGGAGTTGTTCTCTGTTGCCCCAGAAGGTCAGACCAGAACCAACAGGTGGAAATTAAATCAGAAGAGTTTTTGGCTAAACTTGAGGAAGAACTTCCTGATGGTTAGAGCAGTTCCACAGTGGAACAGGCTTCCCCAGGAGGTGGTGGGCTCCCCTTCTTTGGAGGTTTTCAAGCAGAGGCTAGATGGCCATCTGACAGCAATGCTGATTCTGTGAACTTGGGTACAAACTTTTGAGAACCAGGGGAAGCTCAAGCGTGTCCAGAAGAGGGCAACCAGGATGGCGAGAGGGCTGGAATCCAAGTCTTATGAGGAAAGGTTGAAAGAGTTGGGTATGTTTAGCCTGGAAAAGAGAAGGTTTAGAGGGAACATGATTGCAGTCTTCAAATATATGAAGGGCTGTCATGTAGAAGATGGAGCAGATCTATCCCCTCTTGCTCCGGATTGCATGACTAGATCTAATGGGTGGAAATTACAAGGGAGTCGTTACCGGCTAAATATCAGGAAAAGCTTCCTGACTGTAAGAGTGGTTGAGCAGTGGAACAGACTGCCTCGGGAAGTGGTGGATGCTCCTTTGCTGGATGTTTTCAAACCAAGGCTGGACAACCATCTTCCGGGTATGGCGTAGGG
Organism: Gekko gecko; assembly: GCA_029375565.1. Lineage (NCBI taxonomy): Eukaryota > Metazoa > Chordata > Lepidosauria > Squamata > Gekkonidae > Gekko > Gekko gecko. The sequence goes on along the minus strand of JAPDNY010000001.1, from coordinate 18,329,313 downwards.
CTATCTTTTGGCTATGCTCCTGCAGAGCACAGGGGGTTGGGCTAGATGACCGTCAAGGTCCCATCCAACTCTAACATTCTATGATTCTGAGTCAATGCCTCCTTTGGGTTCTTGTTGGTCCTTAAGGTTCTTCCGGACTCCAATCTAACTGTTCTCCTGCACACCAACATGGCCACCCTCTGGAACCCGCCTTGAGGGTCACTTCAATGAACGAACGACGTTTAATTAACCTTGCAAAAGGGCCGGCTACCTGATTCTCCCCTTCCCGGATTTTCTGGTACGCAAAAGGGAAAAACAAACAGACAAACCCTTGTGAGACAAAAGTTATGGAATTTGTACTTTGTGCTCTTTTATTAATACCACATCAAATTGCATTTCTTTAATTAACTTCTCTCGAAACCTCAGCCAGGTCTCTTTATTCCCGTGGCACTACCGGCCTTTTAAAAGTTTTTTACCGCTGCACGCACAGTACAAACACGCACACAAATGCAAGAGCTGAGTTAGTAAGGTTTCGGTCATTTTTCTCCATCTACGTACATTGTTGTTTGTATTTAAGAAAAAAAAGAACAAGCCCGCCTGGCACAAAGTGGTCTGTTCACGGTATTCAAACACAGCAGTAACAGAAGAGATGGAAAGGGGGTGAGCCGAAGGGCTTCCAGTGCAGAGAAAACAGCTCCTTGGAAGCGGGAGAGAGACTAGGGAGAGATCTGGAACAAGACAGTGCAAATTTCCTCCTTGGGCTACGGGAGGAGGGAGGGAAGCGGGTGGAGGGAGGCGTGTTTGTGAGCAGAAGCACATAATTCAGACAACTGGTGCCCTCCTCACTGAGACACTCTTATCCTGTTAACACGTTAAAAAGAGTGGAGAGACACCCTCAAATCTCCTTGTGTCTGAAAACCAGAGCGCACTGTTGGAACGACAGCGGCCTTTGCTGGTGCTCAGATCTGCAAAACCGCGCGGGCAAGCGCCGGTGGGCACCGGCCGTTCCAACAGGACACTCACGCCCAGCCGCTTCCCGCGAGGCAAGCCTGCGAAGCGGCGACATGCGCCTGCGCGGCTTTCGAGGCTACTGCAGCAGGCCATGTGCGTGCGCACGCGGTCTCCCTCTGGTGCTCTGCTCATGCCTGTGTTGGCACTTCCCCCGACCTGCAAGTCGCAACATGAAAACAAGACCGAGGAAACGCTGCTTGCGGGGAAGCTGACTCCCTGCGGGGAACGACAAGTCCTTCGCGGCCCCAGCACAAGACAAACCCCCCCCCCCCAATGCCCTCCTTTCCCAGGCTCTTTTCCACTCCGGGAATCACCGCAGTAGCGGGAGCTGAGCTGGTCCCTGTCAGTTTTAGCTGCCGATCTCCCCTCTCTCTGGTCCCCTTGCCCAGCCCCCAGCGCAGGACGCCCCCCCCCCCCAGTCGACCGGAGTGCCAAACCAACCCGGCGCCCCCTCTTATGTTCCCACGGGTTATCTGAGGCTCCCTGTCTTGCCTGGAAGTTGGCGAGGGATACCGCAGTTAAGATCTGAAGCGGGTGCCGTGGTTAAGCCAGGCCAAGTCCTCCACGCCTCCTCCCCCGCTTCCCTTACGGACTGCCTCGAGATTACGGTAGCTGAGGAACCGCATGCGGATCCTTTCAGTAGCTTTTTTTTCCTTTTAAAAAAGAACGTGTACAGCAGTTACAGACATTTTCGTTTCAAAATTGGAAAACTACAACCTTATAAACCGGGGGGGGGGGGAGCGACGACAGACAGGGGACTGAAGGACTGGTTTGTCCAGATTGCGATGCAAAGCTGGGGTGGGTGGGTGTGGGGAGAAGAGACAGTCCAGGAGGTGAACCAGACTAGATAGCAGAACTGATGTCATTAAGGGAGATGGGGTGGAGAATCCCCCTTTCCTTCAGTGGGGCGGATGGAGGGGAACACAGGCTGTGGCTCGGGGGTGGGGGGGGAAGCTCCCTTAAGCTTGGCTTTGCATTATAGATTAATCCGTGCCAGAAAGACAGAAGAGCCCAGAGATGCAGACAGACAGGAGCAGAGGCGCCTTCCGCTTTAGCGGGAGGCTGCACCGATGCTATCCCCGGGATTTCACTCATGGGGGGCGGGGGGGGGGGAGGGAGGCCCCATCGGGCGAAAGACAGAAGGGAGAAATAAGGGAGCTACCATCATCGTACAGCTATTTCAGCCTGACGGGCTGTCGTGAGAGAAATTTCACAGCCATTACCACCTAGCAGAGCCAGATAACAGCACCCGTGTCCCGGCGGCTTATTTTACACGCATCGTTCCCTCCGGGACAGGATCGCCTGGAGTGCTGGTTCCTCCCCCCGCAGCTTCCAACGCCCGACACCAGTTTTGTGTGTAGTCCAGTGTATTCTGAGCCCAGTGTTTAGGCTTAAAAGGGGATTTGGGGGGGGGGGGGGCAATAATAAAAAATAAAATCGGTAAGCTTGGAATGCAGACATCAAGCTGACTCGGCATGTTCCTTCATAGGTACAAGTAACAATGGTTATAGCTATGACACGAAAGGGGGGGTTGTTTTTCTCATTTTGCTTTAAGGTGAGGGCTGGCCCTTGGCTCCCGGCAAGGCTATTCGGCTTTCTTCTTCATGACTCCAGGAACCTTCGCTTGGACCCTGGGGAGGAGAAGAAAAAGAGGCGAAAGGGTGATTAAGGGTTGCCCCCCAAAGAATTACAGGACCACAGAACCGGCAGGAGTCACAGGCTCACAGAGCTGGAAAGAGTCACAGAGGTCATCTAGTCCAACCCCCTGCTCAAGGCAGGATCAGCCTAGAGCATTCCTCACAAGTGTTTGTCGAGCCGCTGCTTGAAGACTGCCAGGGAGGGGGGAGCTCACCACCTCCCTATGCAGCCCGCTGCAGTGTTCAACTACTTTTGCTGTAATTCCCCCCCCTAATATACAACCAGTATCTTTCCATCTATAGTTTAAACCCATTCTTGCGAGTCCTCTCCTCTGCTGCCAACAGGAACAGCTCCCTGCCCTCCTCTAAGTGGCAGCCCTTCAAACACTTCATGAGAGCCATCCTGTCCCCCCCTCAACCTCCTCTTCTGCAGACTAAACGTTCCCAGGCCCCTTAGCCTTTCCCTGTAGGGCTTGGTCTCCAGGCCCCTGATCATCCTCATCGCTCTCTTCTGCACCTGCTCCATTCTGTCCACGTCTCTCGTGAAGTGAGACCACCAGAACTGCAAACAGTACTCCCGACGCGGCCTGACCAATGTGATGTACAGCAGGACTATAAAGACTGCTCAGACGGTAAGAGTCAGTCCAGAAGGCTGACCACTCTTTTTTGTTGAGAGTGAGCTGTAAAGAGTACAGTGTGTGCGGTGCCTGGACACCTGCATTTGTTGCCTGCGTGCTTTCTGGGCGCAATTCAAGGTGCTCATTTTGACCCTGCAAGCCCGAAATGGTTGTGAGTCACAGTACACCCGAATGCATCTACTTCCGTGCAAACCCTCCTGCTCTTCCGGCCCCGCACAGACTCTCGACCAAGGCAGACAGAAGTGTAGCATCTACCAGAAGCAGGGCCTTCTCGGTGGCTGCCCCAACGCTCTGCAGTCTGCCTCCCCCTGAGAAGCCCGTCAACTCCATTGCTTGTTTCTGGAAGGCCATGAAGGCTTAAAAAAATTCCTCCAAGCATATGGAGTGGAGCTCAATTGACATCCCCTCTCTTTCATACTGCTGATGTTTTATCGAGGAAGTTTTATGAAATTAGTGTTTTATTGTTTTGAACTATTCTGGGAACCCCCTCGAGAGCCTTTTTGTTAAAAAACACAACCACAACACGTAGCAGGCGCTGAACTCCCCTCCTTGCGGTCTGTTCAGCCCAAATAGTAAGATCACGTGTTTCAATTCACTCATGAGTTCAAAGCAGAAATCCAGAAATGCAGCTCTCAAAAACAGACACAAGTCCAGTCTTGCCAGTGGCTTTTGTTCTGGGCTGGGCCATTTTGATTCAACGCTAAATCATTCTATAGAGGCTAAGTTATTATTAATCAGCTGAGCAGCCAAGGATCTGACCTGCTGCAGGGTTTGGGAATTCATGGAGCAGAAGGAGGAAGAAAGCAGGAATAGCCGGTGAGGGGACCGCCCCGGGCTTCTCAGAAGCCAGTGGTGGCTCAGATGTGACTTGGGAAACTGCCCACCCCTGTCCCATCTTCTTTCTTGAAACAGTGGCGGTGGTGGTGAAGGAGGAGGAAAGTGCCATCAAGCCGCAGCTGACTTCTGGCGACCTTGTAGGGTTTTCAAGGCACGAGACGTTCAGAGGTGGTTTGCTGTTGCCTGCCTCTGCATAGGGACCCCGGACTTCCTCGGTGGTCTCCCATCCAAACAGCGACCCTACTTAGCTTCTGAGATCTGACGAGATCAGGCTAGCCTGGGGCCATTCAGGTCATGGCCTTAAAGGGGTAGAGACGGACACATTTTTTTGCCAGGGAGCAGCGGTGGGTTACATCATGATCTCTTCCCGTTTTTGAAGGCTCCAGGTTGGATCCTGGCTCATCGTGTTTTCGGCCACCACCCAACTGAGAGCCTACAAAAGTGGGGCTGAGACCGAGACGTGACCTGCCCCATTCATTTCTTAATGGCCAGGAATGGCTGAGGGATTGCAATCATTCCTTCCGGAAGTCCCATCATTTCCCAGCTTACATGGCTCAACTCAGAAGTCGGTCACGAACCTATCAAAGTGGGTCGCAAATCTCTGGAGGTTTGCACCCTCTCTCTCCTTTAAAAAGTGAATCGCCCTTCCCCGTAAATTTGGAGTTGTGGGATCACCACTCCAAAAGCCTGTGCTGCATATAAATCGTTAAAACAAGTTTGAAGAGCCAGAGGAAAAGCTTCTGGGGGTTGGATGTAGCTCCCCTCCCCTCCCCCAGCCAGCCATTTATTTTATTTATTTGACCTATGCCCCGCCCTCCCCACCAAGGCAGGCTCAGGGTGGCTTAAATAAAAATTGCAGTAGAAGCCAAAAATGAGAGATCACAGGAGGAAGTGGAAATTCAAAAACATCTGTGACAAAAATAACGAAGAGTCAATCAAGGTGTGTTTGCAAAATCATTTACTGTAGTAATTCTGTAGAAAATTCTCTTCTATTATCGCTCACACACAACGAATGCTAAGCAATGTAAACAATTCGTTTCACTATAATTGCTTTATCTGAGCGTGTAGCAATCACAATTCTTATCACTAGAAGGAAGAAGATACACATTCAATTATAAATATAGCTTAAAAACCATATTAAATCATTACACTCAAAACTGTCACTTACATTTCTACTTATCAACTAACTCTTGAAGGAAACATTAGAGAGTCAACATGGAATGTTTCCTTCAAGAGTTGATAAGTAGAAATGTGATAGTTTTGAGTGTAATAGTTTATTAAGATTTTTTTAACCTATATTTATCTAGTGATAAGAACTGTGATTGCTGCACAGTCAGATAAAGCAATTATTGTGAAACAAATTGTTTACATTGCGCAGCATTTGTTGTGTGAGAGTGATAATAGAAGAGAATTTTCTACAGAATTATTACAGTAAATGATTTTGCAAACACATCTTTGTTGACTCTTCATTATTTTTGGATTTCCAGTATATAAGAACTGCGACAGATAAAACAACAATATAAATGTAAGCATAAAACACAACATAGTTACTAAAAACAGTTTGTATGGCGATGGTGGTACAATAGTAGCAGAGTACATAAGAAACATACAGACAGTGGTAGATTTCCCTGTTGGTATGCTCAGGCTGGATGATGATATTGGCACAGGGCCAGATAGTAAAGTGCGGCTCTTTACCTAAAAGCCTGGCGGAAGAGCTCCATTTTACAGGCCCTGCGGAACTGAAAAAGGCCCTGCAGGGCCCTGATCTCTTCCGGGAGCTCATTCCACCAGGATGGAGTCGCCACTGAAAAGGCCCTGGCCAATGCCACCCTGGCGTCCTTAGGGCCAGGGAAGGACAAGCAATTTTGACTGCATGTAGTGCTCTCTGGGGAACATTTGCCCACCAGTGCAGCAGAGCATGAGACTTGGATGCTGAGGGGACAAAATAATGACAGATACGGTTTGTCACCATCAGGGACAAAATAATGTCAAAACCAGAATTATTTGCAGAGCGCTGGTCTGTGTTTATGGACTTCTGGAATCAAACATTTCCGACGGAGTCGGCAAAAAAAGAATGAATATTGCTTAAGACTCAGAACTGTGTCTAGAACAAAAATGCGAGATTGTTTAGGAAAGTAGCTTTCTTTTCTCTGGCAGAGAGAAAAAAAGGCAAGAAACGTAAATCGACCGTTTCAATTTTTTGTATTTTGCAGTTATAAGTAAGTTGTGCACTTGGTTATAATTTTAATTATATGTAATGACATATAGGCTGTGTATGTTATTTGCATATATTTGTATATCCACAATATATACCTTAAAAAAAAAAAGGCTACAGTGCACAGTACACATGGGAGTTTTTTTGAGAAATCGTTAGAAGGGTCTCAAGTGAAACTAGAAGCCAGTGATTTAAAAGAAGAAATCAGAGAGATTCTCGGGGAGGATCTAAGGTCTGGCCACAGAAAACGAACTCTGCACATGCAGAGAGGCCCAGCCTCCCCACAGCCGCTGCCTCCTTATAGCAAACTGCCTACTCACCATGGCTTGTCCTACAAATATTGAGGGATTTCACTCCCTCGCTATGGTCAGTCTTTCCCCTCAAAGAACACGGCAGATCTAACTGCAAGGTTACCAAAGATATGGAAGGCACAGAAAGGGAAATGGTCAAAACATGGCAGACCTTCCAGGCAGGCTGTTGAGGAACTGCAGAAAGACACCTGTGCCCAATCAGGTATTTTACACTTGGGGCTCACAGAGACTTACTTTGTAACCACCGACTTGATTTGATCCCGGGCGATCCCAACGTAGTGGTCGATCTGGGTCTGAGGGCAAGCGAATGAACAGCCAAGTGAGGTTTGGAGGAAGCCAAAGACGACATCCAAGAAAGAAACATGAAGTTGTCACAGCAGGGGTTGTGCATATACAGTCAAGCGCATGCCTGAGTACCACCTCCCCTCCCTGCAATGCTTCTGAATGGACGTCTATCAAAGGCAGGACTGTCTACTCAGATGGGCAGCAGCTCTCAGGGGTCTCAGGCAGAGGTCTTTCACATCACCTATTGCTCAGTCCTTCCAACTGGAGAGGCCTGGGACTGAACCTGGGGCCTTCTGCATGCAGTGCAGAGGTTCCATCACTGAGCCCCGCCCAGCCAATACTTAATGTTTTATAAAGCTCTAGAACACGAGTCTGAGGGCATGAAAACCCAAGCGTGTCATCCTCACCCTCTGCTGTCAGCATGGCCCTAGGAACCTCCCACAGGACTTCAAAGTTCCCAGTCCAGCCACCAAGAGGAAGCGGCTGCCTAGCTGTGTGACAAACCAGTCCGGGAAGATGCCGTGAAAGGGGTCAGTGCTCTGGCCAAGAGCCCCTCGTCTTAGGGAGGTTGTGCTCACGCGGCTGACTCAAGAAGCTGCCTTGAGCTAAAGGGGGGGAGGGGGGGAACACACCTATGATTATTTTAACTTAGTGCCACCAAGTTGCAGCCAGCTTATGGAACCACTTCATGGGGCTTTCAAGGCACTAGCTGAGCAGAGGTGGTTTGCAACTGCCTGCCTCTGTGTAGCATCCCCGGACTTCCTTGGCAGTCTCTCATCTAAGTCCTGAACTCTCTGCCTAATACTGTCAGAGCCCTGCGGGACCTTATGCAGTTTCACAGGGCCTATAAGGCAGAGATGTTCCGCCAGGCTTTCGGTTAGGGACAGCGATGGTTTTCCAGCATGGCTGTTGCCCACCCCATCCCCCCAAAAAAACCTAGGAAGTGACCAAAAGGTCCAGAATTCCAGATTTTCAGTTATGTAGTTGTCAGTGACACCATCTCGAATCTGCTTTAAATTGGTTTTAATGTTATTAATGTTATTATATTTAAAGTCTGTATACTGTACATTGTCCAGAGCCTGGCGCAAGCTGGGATAGAGTGATCAAAAAGTCCAATATAACAACAACAACAACAATAGTAATAATAATAGTAATAATAATAGTAATAGTAATAATAGTGGTAAGAAGTCAGGAAGTGCAGTGTGGGTGCACCCTGCTTAACTTTCAAGCACTAATAGCTTGGGCTAGTTTTGGCTGTTTGGGTTGCCACAAATAAGGATTTACTCACCTTGTATTTCTCATAAACAACTGGGATGCTGAAAACCAGCAGCTCCGCTGGGGAGGAAATGAAAGACAAGACAAAGTTCACAAAGGGAATCAGGGCAAGCAAACTGGGTGCGACTGATCGAATTGAACATAAAGCATAACGGCACGTTTGTAACCCGAAGGCACTCCTACAGATGATCTCCACGGCACTGGGAGAGGCCCCTTAGCAGCCCCTTAACGGGCTCCTCAAAGTTCCTAGTGCCCTTCGAGATCTGTATTCGATTCCCATGGTCAAAAAAGCCCAGCCCAGACTGGCGCGGGACCACCCAACCGAAGCAACGCGTCTTACCGAGGATGAGGAGGGTGATCCCATTAAAGATGGCCCCGACGTATGTCATCAGCCACATGACGACTGCCAGCTGCAAGCAAAGAAAGGAGGGGGAGGGGCGTTAGCTGGAATCAAAGGCAGAGCGACGGGCTGCTTGGCGCCGACACGACAGCAAGACTACAGGGCACACGCCAGGTCTGGGAAAGCATTGCAAACCTCTCGATGCAGCACTGTCATGCTGCCGTTTAGGGCTCTGCTGTGTAGCTTGCTTAGCTCAGGAAGAAGAAGAAGAGAGAAGAAGAGATTGGATTTATATCCTGCCGAGTCTCAGAGTGGCTTACAACCGCCTTTCCATTCCCCTCCACACAACAGACACCCTGTGAAGTAGGTGGGGCTGAGAGAGCTCTTTCCAGGACTGCCTTTGGGAGAACAGCCCTGAGAGAACTTGTGACTGACCCAAGGGCACACCAGCAGCTGCATGTGGAAGAGTGGGGAACCAAACCTGCTAATCACTACACCGAACTGGCTTCATCTGGGCCAACAACTGACCTTCAGCGAATCCACCAAGTCTTCCACCAGGAAGAGGCGGGTGACGAGTTTCAGGGCGTGGTTGACGTGCACCATGGTGGAGCTCATGTAGTTGTGGAAAGTCTCTGAGGAGAGGGTGACGTCCATATCTAGGTAAGCTCTGGGAAAGGGACAAAAAAAGGGGGAAAGTACAGTATGAAAACAGAGGCATCAGACTGCAGGAAGCCACCAGGGCTGCACAAGATTCCCCCCTTCTGTGGGCTGGACCAGTGGTCCTCAGATCCACGCTGTCTGGCTTCTTGAAAAGCCAAGGTAGGAAGGATGCTCAGAGCATGGGGTCAAGGAGGAGAGTCTGGGACTCTTCCGTTTAGTAAAGAGACTAATGGAGGACGTGACAGAAGTTTATAAAATTACATGTGGGGTGTAGAGACTTGAAAAGGACAACTTTACTGCCTTCTCCCAAAATACCAGAACTCGAGGGGCATCCAATGAAGCTGATGGGCAGGGGGTTCAGAATGGACAAAAGGAAATAATTATTTACACAGTGAGTAATTAAAATGGGGAATTTGCCACAGAGGATGTAGTGATGACCACAGGCATAGACAGCTTTAAAGGGGCACTGGATTGATTCATGGGGAAGAGGTCTATCACTGGCTACTAGCCGTGGTGACTGAGGGGAACCTCCACCTTCAGGGGCAGCCAGGCTCTGAATTCCAGTGCCAGAAGGCAACATCGGGGGAAGGTCTCGGCCTCTACAGCCGGTTTGCTGGCCTTCCAGACGAACTGGCTGACCTCTGTATAAGGCAGGATGCTGGACTAGATGGGCCAATGATGCAATCCAGCAGGGCTTTTCTTATATTCTTATGAGGCATCTTTCAAATAACAGTGCTCTTCACATTTCTTTTGCCCCTACCCCAAGGAGATCAAGACAGCATACATGGTATACAAAGCACTGACCCCTATGCTACCACAGCACATATCGCTTTAATTTTTTGCCATCTGAGAGGTAGGAAAAATCAAAGTGAATGATAAAGAACAAATTCTACAGTGAAGAGAAAATTCTCTTATGGGGTCACAGTTGATAAAACCGCCGGCATGCTTGGATATTAAACCAAACATTACAACACTGACAACAATGAACTCTTTATTAATGCATTAAAAACCATTATAGCATATTAATTGTTGCCAAAATTACTTAAATTTAAACAAAACCATTCCTGAAAATGTGGTATAGGTCTACAGCATAACAACAGGGTGTTTTTTTTGGTGCTCCCCCAAACTGTCTCCTTTTTACCACTGGAAAAACCAAGGGACACCTCAGACTTTTCCATGCGTACCTTTGGAATGAGTGGAATGCTTGGTGAGACAAGGGTTTTCTCACTCGAAAAGAGAAAGTATTGTGCAAGAGGTTATTATTTTCGGCATACCCCCAATTTTTCCACTGGAAAGGTGTCAGCATGTGTTTTCATGCTATATACATGTTGAGTGTGAAAACCCTTGCTTTAAGAAACAATGTTCTCATTCTAAAAGATACACTTATTTCATATGAGGGTTCCCCCTCCTCCTGGGCTGCCCCAGATTTTCCAGTTTTCCTGCTGGGAAAACTGAAAAATCTCCTCCAAAAAAGAGGGATGGAACCCCATTCCCCCCTGATTGTTCCCATTCGCCCCCCCTCCCCCGATTCTCACTTCTCTAGTCATCGCTGCTACATTTCACTTAGGATCCTACTGCTGTAAACCAATCTGGCCACCCAAGAAGAGTCATGCTGGGACAGGGAGGCCACCTATTCCGGCATCCTGGTTCCAAGCAGTGACTTACCCAGGTGTGTCTGGGAAGCCCAGAAGCAGGGCACAGAGGCAACTGCCCTCATCTCCTGTATACTTATGATACATAGTAACCTGGATGCATACGCCTCAGAATGTGGAGGCTCCATTTAGCGATCATGACTAACACCCACTGACAGATCTGCCCCCTTAAATCTGTTTAAGAGCCATCTAAGTGAGTGGCCTTAATTCTGTCTTGTGGCAGGCGGTTCCACAGTTTTACCATCCCACCGGGGAATTCACAAGGGCTTTCAGATACGAATGCCCGGTTTACAGAAGGGGAAACCGAGGACGAAAGAGTGGCCTGTGAGACAGGAATGCAGCTCGCAGTTCCGGCACAGTCCCTGGCGCCGACCGGAGCCCACTCACTTGAATGGGTGTCCATCTTCGGATTTCTGTACGGCCTGGATGACCGACTTGTAGACCCGGAAGCTGATGGTGACGGAGAGGAGCGCCAGGATGAGGTATGAGATGACGCTGATAACGCTGAAGGCGGCCAAGGAGAGCAGCAAGATCAGGGTGGTGCTGAAGACGACGCCTGTCTTCTTCACGTCCCGCCAGAAGATCAGATCGCGCACTGCCGGAGAGGGGAGACAAACGGAGGGCCATGAGCAACCACAAGGAGACGCTGCCAAAAAAGAAGGGCCCACGATACGCAGCGCGACTGGGTGGGAGATCTGCACGGCTGTCAGGATGCGTACTGAAAAGCTAGGAGCGTTCCTCTGAGACCTAAAGTTAAACTTTCTCCCCCCCCCCCTCAGTGGAGGAAACCTTTCTGGGTGACTCATTTCCCTAGGCAACACAGACGACCACATCTCTGTTCCGGAATCAACACAAAATCACTGACGCCGACACAGCTTCTGTGACAGGCAGAGGAAGGATGGAGAAAGCCCCCACCCCGCTCTTTGGCATCTTCGCCTCTGCGCGTGAAGGGACGGCTCCCGGGTGCCCAGAGTAGGGGTGTGCAAAAAAAAAATTCGGTAAAATTCGGATTTGGGCATATTGGACCTGAATTTTTTCGGTATTCCCGAAAAAACCCGAATACCTATACCGGTAAAGCATTGAAATCCAAAAAGTTTTGGGATTCCCGAAAAATTCGGGTCCATTATATCCAATGGGGCCATTGACTTCAATGGCAAAATTTTCTGGAAAGTTTGCAGGGGGCTGGAGGGGGGGGTTGAGGTAGAGACTCCAAATTTGGACTGTAGCTGCTGGAGCCTCTCCCCAAAAGACCCCCAAGTTTTGAAAAGATTGGACCAGGGGTCCAAAATTCTAGGGGCATCCAAAGAGGGTGCCCCCAGTTCTCCATTGTTTCCTATGGGAATGGATCAGGCAAGCAGATTCTCCCTGTAAAAAAACCTGAGAGGTGTGGTGGTGGTGTGAGGGGGCATGTTTGCCAAGCCAGCAGCAGACCATGTGCAATCACCACCCCACCAACCCCAGGTCTCTCCCAAACCAACCCTAAGGAAGAATAAAATAAAGAGAAAAGAAATTAAATTTAAAAGTGCCCTAATAAATCAAACCAGTCTGAATTCTTCTGAGGTATTGATCCGAGGTCCATGAAGAGCAGGGAGGAAAGCAGGGCAGACTCAGGAGCAGGGGCAGCAGAAGCCAGCCAGCCACAATCTCCAACAGCCAAGCCAGGCAGCTCTCTCTCACCAGCCAGCAGGATCCAGGAACACAGCAATGAGATTCAGCCCAGAGACTGGCTCCTTTTATGCTCTCTGAGCATACACAGAAGGATTTCAAAAGGAAAACCTTCTGTGATTGGCCAGAGAGCAGATGCCAGAACCCTATTGGCCACCACAGTGCTCCTTCCCTGGGAAAGGAGCAAACTGGTGGTTGGGCTGCAGGGCAGCAACAACAGCCTTGCAAGCTTAGAAGCTGCAATGCATTTTGCAAATGCATTGCAGTGATTGGCTGTCTGGAGCCTCCTTCCCCCCTCCTGGAAACAGGAGGAAAGAGGCAGGAAAGAGGTGGAAATGGTGGGAAAAGGAATTCCCGGGCCCTTCAACAGTTTAAAACCCCCACAACGCCGTTTTCCGGCAATGCCGAAAAATGCCGAAAACATCCCGAATTTTCCGGGATTTTTTTTTTGGAATTCGAAGATTACAGTGAATAGCCTGTCCGGGATCCCGAAGCCGAAAAAACCCGAAAATGCCTTTTTGGGTTTTTTTCAGTTTTAGGATTCCCGAATGCACACCTCTAGCCCAGAGAAGCACACGCTATTCTGCACATGACACAAAATGAGATGGGAGACGTCTAGGCGTACCACTTCAGACTACCTGGGGGGCCATCTTATTTTACTAACCCCCCCCCCAACAATATACAAAACAACATTTTTACTACCGGACAATGATATACACACATGAAGCTGCCTTAGACTGACTCAGATCATTGGTCTATCAAAGTTAATCTTATCTACTCAGACTAGTAGCAGCTCTCCAGTGGAGGTCTTTCCCATCCCTGCTGCCCGATCCTTAGATGGAGATGCCGGGGACTGATCATGGGGCCTTCGGCATGCCAGGCAGAGGCTCTGCCACTGAGCTGCTGCAGCCCCTCCCCCTTGCGCACGATGAGGCAGCAGGAAACAGGCTTCTTATACCTCACGGGCCAGCATGCCAGTGGGGTAACCGTTCCCATACAGGTTCTGATGGGGCTCAAAATGTTGGAGAGGGGATTTTATCTGCTCCCCCAAGCACATCCGCCATCCTTAAGTTTCCTGGCCCCTTTAAGCCTCTCTCACTGCCCATCCACTACACTGAAAGAACCCAAGTAACCTGCAACAACCGCCAGCGCCCGAATGTCCCCATGGCTGCAGACAGATGGGTCGTTCTGGTTTTGCTCTACGACTTATGGGCTTGAAGTTGTAGCCTGCTCTGAGCTGGGGCAAAGGTAACGATATAATAGTAACGGTGAACACAATACACCTGGGCTTCCAGTTGGAAGAACTCCGGCAGGTAACTGGCGGGCACAGCATTCTAGATTCTCCCAGGGTTAGGGTTGAACTAACCGCTTGCCCCTCCACTGCTAAAAAAAAATCCCACACCGCACCAGCTGACAGGGCCAGACTCAAGACTTCAAAGAAGGTTTTGAGCAACACAACAGTCGGCCTTGGCAGCGGCTGGTGTGAGACGGGAACCCAGTATAGAGACTGTGCTTGATCGTGGTCGGGAGTGAGAGGAATCTCCTTGGTCATGTGCAAGGTGTGAAAATGCATTTGCACAGGACAAAGGCTACACTGGGGGGGGGAGAGGAAGCGGGGAGGGGCAGACTTAGTTATTTTTACTTCCTCCACCTGGCTGTGAGGCTTGTCTGCAACATCCAGCCATCTCAAGAAAGAGGGCACTGTTGTCCCAAACCAAGGACAAACTCAGTCCCGCTTGCTGAGGCAGAGGGGAGGGGCTGCCTGCCACCGCCCCTCTGGAGCAGCTGGCTCTGAGTCACCCGGCTGAACCACAGATGAAAGCTTGTCTCGGGTCTGCCTGCACCAAGCCCAAGAACCGGAGGTGAAACCATTGGGGTTGGTCCAACAAAACCACCTTGCTTGGCTGCTCTTGGGCACCTCTGGGGCACTTCGGAGGTGACCCCTCCAAACCCCACACATGCTTCCACACTGTAGGGGTGTGTCTGTGGCAATGCTCCCTCTCAGCTGTGGAGTCTGGTGAGCAAAAATCCTACTTTGTGAGCCACCGGCATTAAAGTTGTGAGCGAGCGATTTGGCTGCTGCATAAATCAGTTTGCTCTGGAGACATCCTTCCTGAATGAAGACAAAAATGCGTGAGCCAGCGGCTGAAAAACTGCAAGCTAGCTCACACCAACTCAGCTTCGAGGGAACACTGGTCTGTGGGCGTGGGTGAAAGGTTGAATGGAGAGCCAATGTGAACTCCTACGGCTGAAAAAGTTTTCGCACTACAAGTGTGTGTTCCCCAATGGAACAGGTAACCAGATCAGAATAGAACAACATAGATATATATGTGTGTGTGTGTGTGTATATATATATCTCCTTATAATAATTATCTTTTGGTTTTGTAAGATCCCATGCGCTCCCATTGGCTGTAAAATGCCCTCCCTCAGCCATTGGCCCATCAGCTGCCACTCAAGAGTACTCGTGTGCCATTGGTGGGTGCTGGGTCTGCTCCTCTTCCGCACCCACTCCCCCTTCAGACAGATTTGCATGTCAGATTTACTGGCAGACCAGCTCTCTCTCCTGAGGAAGACAGTTCTCTTGACTCCTGTGAGGGACTGTCCCCTCAGTGGCTGTTGGTAGGCAGCCAAGCTTGGTTCTGTAAGTAAAAAAACAAAGGACTTGCAGCATAACCCCCTCCCCAGTGGCCACTTTCCTGTCAGAATAAATGGAAAAAGGCTCTTTCTCCTGCTTAGCTTCAGCATGGCTGGCTGGCTGGCTAACGAGATGGGCCAGCGGCCATCAGACCATTTTCTTCAACTCCCCGCTGTGCGGCTGACTTTCCCCTAGGGTTGCCAATCTCCAGATGGGACCTGGAGATCTCCCACTGTTACAATTGACCTCCAGATGACAGAGATCAGTTCCCCAGGAGAAAATGGTTGCTTTGGAGGGTAGACTCTATGGCATTATACCCTGCTGAGTCCTTCCACACCCCCCCCCAAATGCTGCCCTCCACAGGATCCACCCCCCAAATCTCCAGGTATTTCCCTAATCAGAGTTGGCACTTGTACTTTCTCCTCTGTCGGTAAAAGGCCCTTTCCACACCTATGTTGACCTTTGGGAGAAAACTCATTGGCCCAGTCTTGATCAGGTTGCCAACTCCAGGTGGGCAATTCCTGGAGATTTGAGGGATGGAGCCTGGAGAGGGTGAGGTTTGAAGAGGGGCAGCACCTCAGACAGGTACGATGCCACAGACTCCACCCTCCAATCCAGCCATTCCCTGATGGGGAACCATTGTTGCCAATCTCCAGGTGGGGGCTGGAGATCACTCAAAATTACAACTGCTGTCTAGGAGGGAGGGGGGAGGAGATGGAAAACTAAAGATAGGTTGATGGTTGGCTGGGAGGGAGATAGGGTTATCAACTCCAGGTTGGGAAATTCCTGGAGATTTGAGGGGTCGAACCTGGAGAGGGTGAGTGTTGAGGAGGGTGGGACCTCAGACAGGTACAATGCCATAGACTCCACCCTCCAAACCAGCCACTCCCTCCTGGGGAACGACTGTTACCAATCTTGGGGGTGGGCTGGAGATCACTCAAAATTACTACTGCTCTTCAGGTAGCAAAGATCAGTTCCTCTGCAGAAAATGGTGGACTCTGTCATTATACCCTGCTGAGATTGCCACAGCAAATTGTCACTGAGTGCCCAAAGCCGGGCACTCTCCCAGAGCCTCTTTCTAGAGCTCGTTGTATTTATTTCCACAACGGGCCTTATTCCTAGAGTGTGTGTGTGTGTGTATATATATATGTGTGTATATCTATATATCTATATATATATATGGGGGGGGGGGAAGAGGGGTAGGCTGGCTGCATGTTACCTGCACAAAAGCCCTGCTGGCACCTGCCCCCTTCCCTATACCCCCAGCAATAAGCTGTCAAGGTAGCCAGGAGTGGGCGGCTGAGGCAAGTAAAGGACAAAAGACAGGATCGCGGGTTTTGCTCAGAGCAAGAGCAAAATGAAAATAAAAACTCCTGGAAAAGGCGGTTGCTAGAGAATCGTCGAGGGAGATTTTTTGTTTTTAACCTTGGCAACTCCTCCTGCAAACACTGCGGAGGAAAACGCATCAAGAGCGATCGATGGTGAACAAGCAGGGGGTGGCAAAGCCAGAATGGGGGGGGGGAGTCACTGGGCCTTTCTTTTAAGAGGCCTCTACTCCACCTTCATTGCTCTCTGGTTCAAGTTTACTGCTCTGCTGCAACCGGCTGCTGGGAAATCTTAAGCTGGCTC
Source organism: Gekko gecko (assembly GCA_029375565.1). NCBI lineage: Eukaryota > Metazoa > Chordata > Lepidosauria > Squamata > Gekkonidae > Gekko > Gekko gecko. The sequence continues at coordinate 18,312,544 of JAPDNY010000001.1, read as the reverse complement.
TTTGCCCTCTGGTCCACGGAGCCTGCATTTTTCATGAGCCTCAGCTGAGGAACAGACAGGGCTGTCTTGTCGCTCCTGCATCATCTTCAGACCCTCGAGCTTTCTGTTTTCATTTAAAATGCAAGTTTCTGGCCCTCCAGGCTGGGAAGCAGACCTTGAAGATATGGGGCAAAGCCTTGAGGAGAAATCCCGAGAGCTGAATGGAGGGGAATTTTTTTTGTTTTATTTAACACATTTTTTAAGCCACCAGGCCACTCAGTTTAGGGACTCCAAGGGGGAATGTCTGTTTCCCAGATTCGCTTGTGTAGATAGTTCCAGAGGGTAGCTGTGTTGGCCCGCAATAGCATAGCTAGATGCGAGTCCAGTAGCACCACAGAGATCAACAAGATTTTTTGGGCAAGAAGGGCCCCGCTGGATCAGGCCAGTGAGTGTCCATCTAGTCCAGCATCCTGTCTGACACAGTGGCCTCAACCAGTTCCTGTGGAGGGTCAATAACAGGGCAGAGAGACCAAGGCCCTCCCCTCATAAAAACACCAGAAGAGCCCTGCTGGGTCAAGCCAGTGGCTCACGTAGTCCAGGTTCCACTGGAGGTCCAACAACAGGGCAGAGAGGCCGAGGCCTTCCCCTGATAAGAGCATCAGAAGAGCCCTGCTGGGTCAGACCAGTGAGGGTCCCTCTAGTCCAGCATCCTGCCTCACACAGTGGCCAACCGGGTCCTCTGGAGAGCCAACAACAGGGCAGAGAGGCCGAGGCCTGCCCTGGTGTTGCCTCCTGGCCAGTGTTCCCTCTAAGCTGAGTTAGCTAGCTCACGGTTTTTTAGCCTCTGGCTCACACATTTTTTGTCTTAGCTCAGGAAGGATGGCTCCAGAGCAAACAAATTTATGCAGGAGCCAAATCGCTCACTCAACACTTTAATGCCAGGAGCTCACAAAGTAGAATTTTTGCTCACAAGACTCCACAGCTTAGAGGGAGCGTTGCTCCTGGCCCTGGTATCCAGAGATCGACTGCTACCCGTGGAGATTGAGGGGAACCTCCACATTGAGAAGTTCGGGGTGAAAGTTTTTGTGAGTCAAAGCTGATAAAGTGAGCTTTGACTCTTGAAACCTTCTGCCCTCCCAAATCTTGTTGGTTTCTAAGGTGTTACTGGGCTTGTGTAGATATATCCGTTGACTCTTCTTATTCTCAGTATTCCCCTTTCCTTGCACCCTTCTGTACCTTCCACCCTCGTGATTGCTTTACATGACCCACCAAACGGTGGTGTTCTAGCAGGAAAACAGGAAGGTTTGGGAAGACGCTGCCTGCCTCTGAGCATCTGCAGAGTGAAATTCTGAAGCTGTGCAGCCCCTCCCCTCTTTGAGCTTCTCTTCGACCAAAACAGAACCTATTAGAGGCAGTTTTGGAGGGCAGCCGTGTTGGTCTGTTAGATCTAAGTCCAGGAGCACCTTCGAGATCAACAAGTTTCAGGGTAGAAGCTTTTGGGTCAAGGCTGTGCCTGATGAAGAGAGCTCTGACTCTTGAAAACGTACACCTTGAAGCTCTTGTCGGTCTCAAGGGTCCTCCTGGACTCAAATCTAACTGATTAGAGACAGACTCGAAAGGAGGAAAAGAAATGGATTTCAGGTAGAAATCTGGTAAAGAGGAATTAAGAGAAGGGCTGTCATACAGAGAGGATGGTGAGGAGTTGTTTTCTGTTGCCCCAGAAGGTTGGAGCAGAACCAACGGGTTGAAATTAAATCAGAAGAGTTTCCGGCTAAACATGTGGAAGAACTTCCTGACAGTTAGAGCGGTTCCTCAGGGGAACAGGATTCCTTGGGAGGTGGTGGGCTCTCCTTCTCTGGAGGTTTTCAGACAGAGGCTAGATGGCCATCTGACAGCAATGCTGATTCTGTGAACTTAGGCAGATCGTGAGAGGGAGGACAGGAAGGGTTGCCTCAGGGCTTAGTCCCCGTGGCCCTGTCTTACACGTCCAGGGAAATGCTGATCGCCACTTTAGGGTCAGGAAGCTATTTTTTTCCAGGCCAGTTTGGCTGGAGATCCTGGAGGTTTTTTGTAATCTTTTGGACATGGAACAGGGAGTCACTGGGTGTGCTGGGGGGAGGTGTTTGTGGATTTCTTGCATTGTGCTGGGGGTTGGACTAGACAAGGGCAGGAAGGGTTGCATCAGTGTTTAGTTCTCATGGCCCTTTCTTACACGCCTGGGGAAACGCTGATTGCCCCTTTGGGATCAGGAAGCAATTTTTTCTCCAGGCCAGTTTGGCTGGGGATCCTGGAGGTTTTTTGTCATCTTCTGGGTGTGGAACGGGGGTCACTGGGGGTGTGGAGGGGGAGGTATTTGTGGATTTCCTGCATTGTGCAGGGGGCTGGACTAGAATGACCCTGAAGGCCCCTTCCTGCTCTATGATCCTCTGAACAATGCTATTCCCAAGTCTGCCACAGGAGAGCTATTTAGCTGCGGGGGCGGGGGCGAGAACCTGGGAACTTTGGCATGCAAATCAGCTGGTTCTCACTGAACAGCAGGTCCCAGAGACCATCCCTGGGACTTTTGCACATGCAAAGCATGTGCTCTGTCATTCAATGACGGCCCCTCCCACTATCCAGCAGCCCCACAGCAACACAGAAGACGCATTTAAAACCCAGCACAACACGCTCCCTGTTTGGATACTGGGAGGGCAGCTCCCTCCTTGTGGGAGACCGCCAATGGGCAGCTTTCCAAAGATAAGTCCATAAAAAAACATTTTCTAGACTGCTTGCTCCTTGACCTACAAAAGGGAGTGGGGAGAATGATGATGCCCTCCATTAACCCTCCCCTTGCTCACAGCCTGGGGGTGGGGAGAAATTGTCCCAGAGGGAAAGCCCCAGCCACTGAAGCTGCTGCTCCCAGAAGAACAGAATGGAAGCTAAGACTCCCCGTTGTTTGTTAAGCGGCAGCCCCTAAGTATGACACAGACAAAAGGGGAGCCTCCCAGGGTGCGCACGCACAAACACGCCCTGGGGTTGCCAAGGCCTGGACTCTGTGTCTACTGTTCAGCTCTCTTTCCCCCCATGCAAGGAAGTCTCTCGCCTCATTTCTGAAACAAGGTATGAGTCCAGTGGCACCTTTAAGAACAACATGTGCACACACACACTTCTTCAGATACGGAACTAAACGGAATTTACCAGTCCATACACAGAGAGAGAAGAAAAGAAGAGACTGGATTTATACCCCGCCCTTCACTACCCAAAGGTGTCTCAGAGCGGCTTACAAACTCCTTTCCCTTCCCCTCCCCACAACAGACGTCCTGTGAGGTAGGTGGGGCGGAGAGAACTCTAACACAAACTGCTCTTCCAGGAACAGCTGTGCCAGAGCTTGTGACTGACCCAAGGTCACATCAGCAGGCGCAAGTGGAGGCGTGGGGAATCAAACCCGGTTCTCCCAGATTAGAGTCTGCACACTTAACCACTACACCAAGCTGGCTCTCATTAGTGTGCAGCATAATGAAGATATTTATTATTCATTACATTGCATGCTATTTTACTGCTCAACCTCTGCCTGTACGTATAGGCCACTAAATTCCATTTCATTGCATCTCAGGGCGCGTGTGTGCACACAAGAGCTCATCTCCCTATATTATAAAAGCCAAATGGTGGTGGCACTCTCCAGAACATTCCACACACTCCGGAATTGGTTGGTTCCCTGGAGTGTCACTCAACTGGTCTCTCCTTCCATTGGCTTGAAAGCAAGAAATCACAAGTAGATAAGTAGGTACTGCTTCAGTGGGAAGGTAACTGTGTTCCGTGTGCCTCAGCGTCTAGTCATGCCAGCCACATGACCACGGAAATGTCTTCGGACAGTGCTGGCTCTTCGGCTTGGAAATGGAGATGAGCACCACCCCCTAGAGTCAGATTCGACTGGCTTTCAAGCAAGGGAAACCTTTACAAACTCTATTCCTGTACTCTAACCACTGCATCACACTGGCTCTCTATAGTAGGTCAAGCTCAAATACAGAAACTAGACGCTCAGCCAAAAAAGCTCTGTGCAGTTGAAGTGCAGCCTTCAGACCGTGTTTTTCCTTACAGAGAGAATTTCCATGTGTGTGTGTGTGTGTGTGCGAACTGTGTACACAGTTGCACACTGAAGTCCTTGTGCAGATTTGCAGATTTGCTGCCAGCATCCATTTCAATCTGTGCCTTTGTCACAAAATATGACACCACACGAGGTTCAGTGGTTTTTCTCACTAAGGGGAGAATGGTGAACAGTTAGGTATCAACACACTTCACATGCACTTCCGTGATAAATTTATAAACATATGAAGCCGCCATATGTCAGATCAGACAACCGACCCATCCAGCTCAGTACCTCCTACTTTGATTGGCTGTAGCCCTCCAAGGTCTCAGAGGGAAGAAAGTAGGTCCCGGGGAAAGACCCCACTAGAGATTTCCGGGAGCTGAATCTGGAACTTGTTGGACAGAACTCATGTAGTCCACCACCATGCCGCAGCCTTCTCAGTGCCTCTGAACATACAACGTTGTCTTACAGAGAGTCAGACCATCGGTCTGTCTTAATACTATCTGCTCTGGTTGCCAGATGCTCTCTAAGGTGTTGAACAGAGATAAAGGTCTTTCCCAGTGCCTGCCACCCAAGATCCCTTAACTGGAGGTGCCAAAGCCAGAACCAGGGACTGTCTGCATGCAAAACAGGTGCTCTGCCACTGAGCTATGGCACTTCCCCAGTGCTTTTCAATATAAAAATAGGACAGGCCAGCATCCTATCTAATTTCTTTTTTCTTTTTGGCCCCCCGAAGGGGATTTTTGTATTGATTTTTGTATATACTACATCCTATCTAATTTCAAACCAAACCATAGAGTGTGGATTAATGGATCTGCAAAACAGATCTAGGGACAAATGTACCAGGTTTGCAGAATAATTTGAGAGCTAAAAAAACAAAGCAAAACAACTACAGCGCACAATGGGATCAAAACTACCCAGAATAATAGAAACAATGCCTCTAGCTTTAAGAAAAGAATGCCCACTGAGCTCTCAGTGGCCATTTTGGATGTTGCTAGGTAACTACCCCAATTTTGCTGAGACTTCCCAAGCTTGGCTTTCTGTAAAGCAAAACCATGGTAGGCAGAAGCAGGGCTGGACCTGGAGACCAAAACAGCCAAGGAAAGGGTCCCATCTCCATCCGCTGTCATGACTACTGATGGAGGACTTGCTGAGGCCGTGCCTGATGGCAACCACTGGAGACTCACTGCTCACACCACTAGGCTAGGCTTTTTCCTACAAAAAGCTGCTAGGGGAGAGAATGCTGAAGATGGGGCAGATAAAGATAGGCGGGCAAGCAGGCAGGATGGACAGAAGAAAGCAGGAAGAAGGGAAAGGCTATGGGGCCTGCCTAGGAAATGAAAGAGGAAATAGTGGGGGGAAGGGAAATCCTTGCAGGCCCCCCTACTTATTATTGCTCTGTTATAAACAGGTGGGAGTGGGGCTGAGACTGAAAGAACAGAGACCTTGCAAAAGTCAGCTACTGAGTTAATGGTACAGGCAAGCTTAAGAATGGGCTTATCTTGGTTCATAGTTCAGCCTCTTCGCCACTTTTACCCCTCCCTTCCTCCAAGGAGCTCAGAGCAAATGGGTTGCACCTACAATAACCCTGGGAGGTAGGTTAGCTTGAGAGAAAGCAACTGGCCCCAAGTCACCCAATAAAGGTCATGGCTGAGTGGGGGTTTGAACCTGTATCTCTCAGGCTCTAATCAGACATTCTGTGAACCACTGTGTCACGCGTACCCGACCTGTTCTCCACTCTTCCATCAGCATGCTCAGAGGATCTCTGTGCATTACCAGGGTTTGTGCAGATGCCCTGAGGTTTCCTCCCGACAGCAAGAGAGGCTTTACAAGAACTGAGCCATGGCAGAACTCCAGCCCTCCCCAAAACAGAGAACTGCAACTCCGTTCATACTGCAAGTTAGAAACGACGTCTACACTCACCGCTATGGAATTTTAAAAGTCAGAGGTGTTGCACGAAAGATTTCCACCCAGCCTCTCAAATGCTACCAAAATTTTGAAAAGGAAGAAATGCACTCAAAAAGCATATACCAAAAAGCAAGACCAAACAAAGCCTCTATTCAGGACTGTGCCTGTGTGGAGGTCCTTAAATTCAGAGTTGCATATGCCCCCCCCCCCAAAAAAAAAAAAAACACAAACTGTTTCACCAGTAGTCCTGCAGGCCAAAGTCCTCCCTAGAACTAATCTCGATCATGATCTGTAACCAAGTTTGACAATAACCTCTTACAAAATCCAAGTCTGTCCTTGCCAAAGTTGATCTCTAACACAAACGCCTCCAGCACTATCTCAGCCATGTGACTTGAGACCAGCAACAGAAGCATTTGTGGCATCTACTGCTTGTGGGACTTGCAGGGCTGTTAGAATCAACTGGATTAGTGGAGAACTGAAATTCTTTCCTGAAACACAATCTGGGCCAGCTGTTTGGAGACTTCAACGCAGAAGGCGTTGCGTGCCGGAGAGAGAAGACGACGAGCACCTCGGAAGCTACTGGACAAGGCGGGTGAAAGGGTAGAGTATTCCCAAACACAGTCTTGTGCCCTTTCTTTTAAAAGAGAATCTCCAAACTCTTGCCCAAATGAACATAAACAGATGCAATTGCTGAATACACAGTCAGACCATTAATCTACCTAGCCTAGCCCAGTGCTGTCAACTCTGACGGGCAATGGCCCATTGGAGTCTTTTCCAGATCCTTCATACTGTGATGCCAGTGACTAAACATGAAGCTGCCTTATACTGAATCAGACCCTTGGTACATCGAAGTCAGTATTGTCTGCCCGGCAGCAGCTTTGGGCATTTCACAATCGCTCATTATTCTGATCCTTTCAACTGGAGATGCCTGGGATTGAACCAGGGACCTTCTGCATGCCAGGCAGATGCTCTACCACTGAGCCATGGCCCTTCCCCCCAAACCTGGGACCTGTGAGCTTTGTGGGGGGAGGGCGGGGGGGGGGGAGACAGAGTTCAAGTTATGTTTCGGCAATGTGGCTCCCACAAACAGGGTCTGGACCTTCACCAAGCATGCACATTCCTGAGGTACCCCCTAGATGCTTCATGCTTAAAGGAACGCCGGCTACTTTGGATCAATGGCTGGTGGCAAGGCTGATGAAAAGCAAGTGAAATGTCCCATTACTGCCGCCACCACCCTATGAGGAAAAAAGCTGCTCTTATTCTGAAGTCGGGTACAAGCGGTAATGTGAAACAGCAAATTTACCTGAAATTTCAGCCAGCAATTTCGCTATAGCATGAGGTATGGGAAGCTCAGGAGGAGGGGCCCGAGAAGATGCCCGGGGAACATCATGCATGCCAAAGCTAGCGGAGGCAGGAGACAATTTCACATCCACGGCCTGCTCGAGGCAGAGGGGCCTCTTCTCCAAGGCGGATTTCTGAGGGGGTGCAGGGGGCTCTGGCAACCTCTCGCCACACTGGCCTGGCTGCCTTACTGCCCCTGAAAGGGAGAACTTGCTTGGCTTCTCCATCTCTGCCTTCCTCCCTGCTTCTTTGAGGGCCCTGATGGTGAGGTGTTCCTGCTCAAAATCTTGGGTCGCCTTGGGCGGTGGTTGAAAGTGCGGAGCCAGCACTTCGGATCTCGCTGCTCTTAGCTCTGCTTCGGAGAAAGTTTCCACGGGGTCTTCGGGGGACTCGTTCCCCTTGGACTTCAAGCACTCCTTCATAAAGTCCATAAAACTCTCGTCGTTTGGTGCATCTGGACAGGCAGCCTCTTTGACACTGTCAAAAGCTGGGGTTCCTTTGGGGGAAACGTTTTCGATTCTGGGCTGTTTCCCAAAAAAGCCCTGCTCATGGCCACCCACATCCTGAACCTCTTTACCAGGTAAGCTCGGATTAGACCGTTTAGGGAACTGTGGTGCACCAACTGAGCTTCCTCCAAAAACATCGGCCTTGTTTTGGATGGTCTCAAAGTCATCAATAAATCCCCAATTGCCCTCTGGAGTCTTAGACAGCTTTTCGGCTCCTTGGCTGGGCTTACGGGGCTCGCCTGATCCGTTCTCCTTTTTGACAGAAGCCATCGGTGCAGAGGTTGGCCTCCGAGGCTGCCCACTGCTCTCTGCCCCCTTCTCACCTCGGAAGGTTGAATCTGCCACAATGTCCTCAATGACGGTGTCGTCCGACTCACCGGAGCTGTCGCCGTCAGCAGTTTCAGGTGAGCCTGGATTTGGCCAATGGACATCAGTCTTCAGTTCCACTACAGGGGCAATTTTCACCGCTGCTGCCTCACCATTCACTCGTTTCTGAGGCGGCTGCTTTCCCAAGTCTGAAGGGGTCGTTTCTTTTTGATGGGCATTGATCTTGAGAGGCTGGTAAGGGGCAGAAGTTCTACCCACTTCTGCCTTGCCTGTGCCGCCGGCTTCCTCTTTGGTAAGCGACGCTCGGTGCTCTGAGCTCGGGGAACTGGCAGTCTTCTCCTCGAGATCTTTCGGGATCAAGTCCCAGCTCATCATCTCGCTCGTGAAGTTGTGCATCTCACGGACACATTTGGACACTTCCTCCAGTGCTGCGGTCGTGCCCGAAGACTGGCGTGACAGTCCGGGTCCTGGTGGAATTCTGCCCCCACCACGAGGCTTGGCCCGAAACTCGCAAACGCTATCTTCTGGGATGTCCGTGAGCAGCTCCCGTTCACCGTGCATGACCCAGTTGCTACCAATGTCGCTGGAGTTGCTGGCGAGGGCATCTTTGAACTCTTTATCAAACTCCAATTTGTCGGCAATAACTTCAAAAGGAGATTCAGGGGAATCTTTGTCCACAACAGCATCACCAGGTGCTACAGGGCAGGAGGAGGAGGAAGGAGAATATATGACTCTTGTCTGCAATTGCTCAGGTCCTTCTTGTAGGCTGGCTGATACAGTAAATTTGGATTCTCCGTCCAAAGCCTGTTGTTTGGGTTGGTCATGGCTGTACAGATCAGCTGTACCACCTGGGCTGACTTCTCCCACAGAGTTATCATGCCCCAGAGAGCCATTCTGACTCACTGGTTCATAATTATGAGCTTTGGATCCAACTGAGAATAAGGGTTCCTCTGGGCCGGGGGATCCAATAGAAGCTGCCTCTATTCCTGAATCTTCACTGGTCCCACTGAAACAGCTCCATCGCTTGCCAACATTGAATTCTTCTGCATTGAAGGGCGTTGGTTTACCACTCACTTCCCTCTGGTTCTCTGAACGTGTCAAGTGAGACGCTTGAAAGTCTGCTGACGGAAAGCCTCCGGGAGAAGGGGGGGTCACAGCTTTGGAGGGCAATTTTTCTGTCAGAGGATGAGGTGTTGTCCCTTCTTGAGGGTCCAGAGTAGAGAAAGGGAGAGATGCACACAGTAGCTGTTACAGATTTCACACAGTGAGGCAGGCAGCATGCTCTTAGAACTAGAGGGGACGACAAGACTCCAAAGCACCAGCCTTGGCCAACATGCACGGGACCATCACCCAAAGGACAGGGAAGCCACTTCACAAGGGAGCTGCCATCCACATGAACATAAAGCCACCAACGGTCAAGTTTCATAGCACATGGGAGCGCTGAAGCCAGCAGAAAATGAAAGAAAAGATCAAGTGTGCAAAAGAACTTGGCATGCTGGGTGGGTGAACAGAAGCTATCTCGCCAGTGCATTTGAATGTCTGTGAGTATCTGTGAGTGCCGGTGCGACCTAGTCCTACTGAAATGGCCTCGCTCAAATCGGACGGGATCTCTGAGCAAACAACAGAAGCCTTGGCAAACTGCAATGGTAATCAAAATATGGCACACGCCGCCATAGTACGATACCACAATGGCCTGTTCTAGCCGGCAGTCCTTCTATGGTACAGAACTGTCTTGCTACAACCCCGCAAGGAGGCCAACCAGGTAACTGGAAGCTGAGTGATTCTGTTTTACCCAGAGAGCCTGTTCTTGATGTCTGGGCAACAGGGAGCAGACAACGAAGAGCTGGAAAGGCAGGTACTTCCACCCTCATCCCTTAAGTTACCTGGGTTGCATTTATACCATGGAGCAATTCCGGGAGCCTCTCCTCAAGAAGGGGACTGTAGCTGTGAAAGGAACTGAATGCGCATTGCCCCAAAGCAATCTGCCCACACATCTTTCTAAATTACTTGACTCTGAAACACCATGGGAAAGGAAGGCTGTCTTTTGGCCAAAGAGTGCTACTATAGCCAGGGGGTGTAATCCACAAAGGGACTTCTCAGGAACAACTGAGGTCTGGACTAAGTGGAGGCTTGCACTGAATTACCAAAATGCCTACTTGTGTGTTACTTGAGCTAACCAGAGATGATGCGTGGAGAGGGAAATGTCTTATTATTGAGGGGCTCAATCGCTTGTTCGGCCAGCTCTTTCAGCAAACCCATTTTTCATCGTGCGCACACAAACTTCCAAAACATGGAAATTCTATTCTGACCCGGAAATAGATCTCACAGATTTCGGTGAGCCATGTTTCCGGGTAGAATTGTTCACTGTCACAACTATAGAGCAAGAAACTCAAAATGCCCAATACAGAGGCAATGCAGGTGAAAAATGTACCACTAGCTCTCTTAGATAAGAAATCAGCTTTGCACAATCCGTTGACAGCAGGCTGACTTTGAAAGTGCCACCACAATAGAAGGGTAATAAGGTTTCTGATATGTCCTATATTAATTGGAGCCGTGGGAACACAGCACACACGCACACAGCACTTCCAAATGTTTTACAAGTCTTCCTTGCCAAATCTGGGAATGGATGCCTTCTGTGGAACAGGTACAGGCAGAGCTTGGACAGAAATTCATGTTGGAATGCCACCAGTCCACAACTCTGCTTTCCCGAGACATTTCTGCCTAAGATCAAACACCCATCTGTGGGAGCTCACTGCCTCCAATGCCCAAGCCCGCACATCTGCAGGCCAGTTCCAAAACTCAACCTGAGAAAGGCCTTCAGTGCTCCAGGGAAATGTGCCAATCTATCAGCAGAGAACCTGTTTGCAAAGCAACTTTTCAAAGCCTCTCCATGATACCTTTCACTCTGCTTTGAGTGGGAGTGAAAATAAGTATATTCCACCGAGCATGTGCTTTAAATTATTAAGGCTTTTCAAGCTGGTGGCTTTGGCAGAATAAGTCTCTCCTTGGTGGTATTTAAATGCTACCATCGGGAGGAAAAGAGCGAGATTTCAGAGGTCGAGTACGTGCTTTGCGTGTAGGAGGACCCATGTCTAAGCCCTGGTGTCTCCAAAAAAAGGACATCAAGGAGTGGGGATGAGTCATATTGCTAGACGGGGCAGACCAAGACTCACCATACAAATCACCTACACAGCTTGGGAGGACTCCTAGCTAGTGGCAGAGCACCTGCTCTGCACACAGAAGACCCTGCTCCAACTCTGGTTAAAGGACTGCGGGGAACAGTTTGGGGAAAACCCAAGTCCTTGGAGAGCTACAGCTACACAAAGGATACAACACCAGACTATATGGACCCAGGGGCAGACTGACCTGCTAAAACAGCCTAGAAACAAGCTGAAAAGGCCCACAGGAACTGCCCAGATTGGACCCAGTTGGCTGCAACCAGCATAGCCTCACCCATTACCACCTGGGTCAGAGCCAAGTGGTCCCTGGGCTGATGCTGGAGGTTCTGGGGCACAGTTATGCTTGCTCCTGGCCACCGGCAGCCCTCCAGGAACTTTCCCACTGGGTTAAAGGGCCAATCCACCTTGAACGGGATCAGCAGCTTGACAGCATGAGGCAGCTTCATAGCTTAGAAGACTTCTAAAGAGCAGAAAGGTCTCTCAGGGATACCCCTTATCCCGGGGGTCTCCAACCTTTTTGAGCCTGTGGACACATTTGGAATTCTGACACAGCATGGCAGGTGCAACAACAAAATGGCTGCCGTGGGAGGTGGAACCAGTCACAAAATGTCTGCCAGAGCTTATCTTCAGTTAACATGGTGAAGATCCTTGTGCTGTAGTGGCAGCTGCTGCCAAAGAAGCATTTTTTAAAAACCTGCATGGGCAATCTTATCACCAATAGCTAATTTTAAGCCTTACGGGGCAAAAGACCTACCCTGGCCTCACCCACTTCAAAAAAACACCCCCCCCCACCACCTTGGTGGGCACCAGAAAAAGGTGTCAGTGGGTGCCGTGGTGCCCACAGGCCCATGTTGGGGACCCACCTTATACAATTTAGAAAAGGGGGCTTCTGTTATCTGCTACGGCACCTACAATACACCGTCGCCACCCATTAGATCCAGCCCGTGACAAAGTGAAATGGAGACCAACTAGCAAGACCGGATGGCACACAACATCCTGACCTTCATTCTAACTTTGAAGCACTGCCTTCTGGAAGCAGAGTTTGCCTCGTCGAATGCTAAACCAAAGCTAATTACAGTCTGCAAACACTTTCAGTCCCACTGATGCGCCTATTCCCCTATGGGTAAGGTGTTTTTTCCCTAATACACACGCTTCAATACATCGTATGTATAATCTCAGTGCCTAACATTAATTGAGGCAGCTGATGTGTTCTCGGAAGCACATTTCTAGTGCTCAGCTCTTCCAAAAAAGAAAAGCCTAGGGCGTGAGAAGGGCTAGTTAGAACAATGGCTTCCCAACCATGCTCACAGAGGAACTCTACAGCTCCATGGGAGCTTGGAAACAGTTAATTAATTGGAAAAAAATATTGATCAGACTTGCCTGAAAGACCCACATGAAGCTACACCTATACTGAATCAGACCCTTGCTCCATTCAGGTCAGTGTCGTCTACTCAAACTGGCAGCTGCTCTTCAGGGTCTCAGGCAGAGATCTTCCACATCACATACCACTTGACCCCTTTAACTGGACATGCCAGGGACTGAACCGAGAACCTTCTGCATGTGAAGCAGATGCCGTACCTGAGGCCGGCATCTCCCCGACGGCCTTCCTACCACCATCAATCCCCAGCAACATCCACCTTAGTGGGAGAACGGGCACATCCCAGGTTCTATGGGCACCACACTGCCAACCACTGCAATGCAGTATCCACAGATTCCTCGGAAAGCACACCAGGTTGGAAAGGGTCACAGACAGCAAGAAGCTTCAAAAATATGGCATTCAAGCTCTCGTCCAAGCCTCAAAAGCTAGGAAAAAAGCCTGGAAAGCCCTGGATAAAAAAATAAAAACAGGAAGCAGGAAGTTTTGCTGTCAGACTGAACCTTCCGCCATTTTTTTTTCAACAAGCTGCCAAGACAAGCCCAACGTAGACTCAACATAGAGCTTAGGATATGGGGGCCAAGGGGTTCTTGTTACCCGCACTTTCCCATCGTCATCGAGCCTTCAAAATGTGTGAGGTGGGAGGGTGAGATTTTCATGTTGGGGGGCAGCATGAAGAGGGCGCTAAGCACCTTGTTTGGACCCTTTGGCAGTCTGCTGGCCTTCTCGCTTTTCATCAATGTCACCCCCAAACCGTTGGTGGAAAACTATTCAGAACTGGTTTGTGCTCTCGTTGCTTCAGTACAGCCAGTGAAACAGACAAAGGTGAGACTAAAGGGAGGAGGACACCGCGTGCAAAAGCAGCCGTAACAGCACGTGATATAGCCACAGCATCAAAGATAAGAAGTTAGCCAGCGCTCTGCAGCCAAGCTGGGTCTCAAGGGAACTTTTAAGTAGTGGAGGGGGGAAGAATATAAGAAAAATGTCTTTCCCCACCCAAAAAAGGCTGTAACTGGTTTCCTGCAACTTGTCCTGAACGTTTTTCATTTTTTAAAAAGCTTTCCTATTCCGGAAAACTTAGTGCATTTCCAAAGGCAAGAAAGCAGCTATGGCTGTTAGCCATCATAGCTAAAATTGAACTTCCGTGTTCAGAGGCAGTGTACCTCTGAACACTGGACAGTAGGGAAAAACAGTAAGGGATGGCTGTCCGTCCCCTGCTCGCGGGCTTCTGCTTTTGACTATTCCGCACTGGAGCAGACGGACCTCTGATCTGACCCAGAAAGGCAGTTCTTGCATTCTTACCCAAGCAAGGTGGGTAAGGTGCACATGGAAGTTCACACTATTACACTGCCCTAGGTTTTAGGGCGGATTAAATGGAGCAAAGTAGTGCTAATTAATCTGGAATAAATACCCTTATACTTTTGATTTTCCAAAGGTTTCTGCAACCATTTGTTTTTGGATTGATAGAACAAAACCCTTTGGGTTGGATCCTACAGGTGCACAACTGGAAGGCAGAACTTTGCCTGACTTCCCCTTCTCACAATGCAAGCAGGTGTGTGTGTATGTGTGAGTGTAGTGTGTGTGAGAGAGAGAGACAGAGAGACTGCAGTGAAGAGGAAAAATGGGCAGAAACCTCCCTTAACCTGTGTGCCAGTAGAAAGCTTGGTGGAGGAAGTGCGGTCCACGGGGCTCCCTGGCTGCTGGGGGAATGGGAAGGTGGGGAAAGTTTTGCCAGTGCCTTCTGCTTGCGCAGTCTGCCAACTGCATGTTTATCTTGCCTGGTCTCTTGGGTTCTCGGGCGGGGTGCATGGTTCTCCCTTCCATTTTAATCTCGCGATGGCTCTGTGAGGCCAATTAGGCTGAGTCGGGTCTAACAGACCTAAACCCTTCATCACGCTGGATCCAAAGCGTGGCTTCCAGTACACTTGGAGGAATGAAGAGCTAGGAGACATTCAATCCTGTTCGGAGCTGCTTTGTCTGTGATCTAGACCTCATAAGGCCAGGCACACACAACAGAGCCTCAAAGAAGACACAGCACTACCCTATTCTGACAGCCGTTAACTCCACTAAGAAACACCTGCATGGCCCAATATCAGACTGGCTTATTAAGAACAGCAGTAACTAGTCCACTGCCCGCAGGATACCCACTGACACAGTGTTCATGAAACACTGTTTTTCTACTTTTGGTATTAACTCATACAGCAGATCATGTTGGATCAGCATGCAGTACTAAGAAGAAGAGTTGGATTTATACCCCGCCTTTCACTTCAAGTCTCAAGAGCGGCTTACAATCTCCTTTCCCTTCGTCTCCCCACAACAGAAACAGGTAGGTGGGGCTGAGAGAGCTCTTTTGAGGACTGCTCCTGAGAGAACAGCTCTGAGAAACTGACCCAAGGTCACGCCAGTAGCTGCATGCAGAGGAGTGGGAAATTAAACCCGGTTCTCCAGATTAGAGTCTGCCGCTCTTAACCATTACACCAAACTGGCTGCATTACTCTAGAGGAGGAAAAAAACCCCCCAAACTTGCTTTTTTTGTTCCCCAAGACAATCTCTCCAGTTTTGCAATACAACTGGAACAGGGACATGGAAGTTTCTTGCATTTAATGAGCTCTTCTCATACCATGGTGTTCAGTTCTCCCCCCTCCAGAGAACCCTTTCCGCACTGACATGTCAAGGAGATCCCTGTATAGTGCATAGGAACTCTCAAGGACCCATCCTTCATGCAGTACATTGGCCAGGCTTGCTAAGTTTCAGGCCTGTCCCTGTGCACTCCACATACAGAATGCATCACTGCCAGACCCTTCATGTAAGAGCCCCAAATGGTCTCTCTGGAACTGGTGGTTTCCAAACATGGAAGTCTTCCCATGTCTCCTAAGGAACATCTACACTTTGGAAAAGATCCTGGAGTTGCTCACATTCCAGTTCAGGTGTGATTCTGCTTAAGACCTCTTAGGTCTTACCGGTGGGTCCACATGAACAGAGAATGGGTCTCTGGACACACCCAATGCTTCTCTGCTACCACACATTTAGAAGAGGCTGGCAGTAGCAGGTAGTACTTGAAGGGCTGTCATATAGAGTTGTTTTCTGTTGCCGGACCAGAACCAACGGGCTGGAATTAAATGAGAAGAGTTTTCGGCTAAACACGAGGAAGAACTTCCAGACAGTTAGAGCGGTTCCTCAGTGGAACAGGCTTCCTCAGGAGGTGGTGGGCTCTCCCTCTTTGGAGGTTTTCAGACAGAGGCTAGATGGCCATCTGACAGCACTGCTGATTCTGTGACCTTAGGCAGATCGTGAGAGGAAGGGCAGGGAGGGCTGCATTGGTACTTAGATCTTGCTGCCCTTTCTTACATGCCCAGGGAAATGCCGATTGCCACTTTGGGTCAGAAAGCAGTTTTCTCCAGACCAGTTTGGCTGGAGATCCTGGAGGGTTTTTGTCATCTTCTGGATGGAACAGTGGCCACTGGGTGTGTGGAGGGGGAAGTATTTGTGTATTTCCTGCATTGGGCAGGGGTTGGACCAGATGACCTTGGAAGTCCCGTCCAACTCTACGATTCTATATATGTGACATGAAATACACTGTACGGGGGAACCAGAGAGATAGAAATGAGGTATTTCATAGAATAGAATTTTATAGATATTGAAGCACACGGGGTACAGTTTATTAAAATCTTTATTACTGTATGCATATTTTGTATGCATGGTATGTTTTGTATCTTTAGTGCCCCCACCACTGGCATTCAGAGAATTACGGCCTCGGAACACAGCTGTTCCCTCGAGCCCTTATAATTAGCAGTAAGACCTGTTCTCTGCGAATCTGTCCAATCCCCTTTTAAAAGCACCCATGCTGAAGGCCACCACTGCATCCTGCAGCAGCAAACTTTGTAAATTAGATTACGCATTGTGTGAAGCATTTCCCGCCATTATTAGACTCCGGATGGGGTGAGAAGATGTAAGAGGCTGATTGACTGCGCGGCTGGGGCTCTTGCTGTTAGAAGCAGACGGATCCAAAGTGTGGTCCCCTGGTAAGCTTCCACCTTGAATCCACAAGAGGATGTGGTCTCAAGTGGCTGCCTGCAAAGCCACAACAGTGAGAACTTTTGATGAAGTGAAAAGCCAAAAGCATCTCATACTTGACACCTCTCTTGTGAGCACCTCTCTAGTTCTGAGGAGCACCTGATGCTACAGAGCAGTGGCAGACAGCTCAGGTGCTCCTTTTCACTGGAACATGCTGGCAAAAAGGGGGACGCTGTCTGTGAGTGGCATCCAGCTTCTTGGGTCTCGCCCAAAGCCATCTCAGAAGATGCCAAGCTCACGCCTCATGAAGCTGCCTTATACTGAATCAGACCACAGGGTCCATCAAAAGTCAGTAGTGTCTACTTGGCAGCCCTCCAGGGGCTCAGGATGAGGTCCTTTGCAGCACCCACCGTCTGGTCCTTTAAGTGGAAAGGGCAGGAATTGAACCTGGGACCTCCAAGTAGATGCTCTACCACTGAGCCGCAGCCCCTTCTCCATGAACAAGTTGCTTCCGAGCTGTGTTTCGGGGGAACCCAGACGCTCTTCAACAAGGCAACTGGTAACAGCAGGCAAGCTTTCCAAAAAGGCAGCTTGACCTTTCCTGGAAATGCACAGATGCAAGGGAGTGTTGGTTGCATTCTAAGGCATACACAGCCCATGTGGCCCAATGCTGAGGACCATGAGACCAGGGCTGCAACCCATCTGATTTGAGTGTGCCTTCCAAAACACCTCATGCATGAAGCTGTCATACACACTACTGACGTGCCCACTCCCAGTACTATCCATTCTGACTGGCAGGCTCTTAGCCAGCAGACGATCTTTCCTATCTTCTGCATGCTGAGTTACTTCTAACTGGTAACGGCAGGGACTAAATCTGGAACCTTCTGCAAGCAAAACCTCCCAGTACTAGACTGTGGGCCCTCCTTAAAATGCATGAGGCTCACTAGCTGTACCTCTCCAAGACCTTGGACAGAGAAGGTTCTTTAAGTATAATAGCCTGGGATCAAACCTAGGACCTTCTGCATGCAAAGCCTGCTCTCTACTATTGAGCCATGGCTCTCCCATTCCACTGGTTAGAGTAACTCAACTGGAATCAGGGTTCTATGGGTAGAAAGTTCAAAAGTCACATACCTAACTGAAGACAGCATGCAAGATCTTTTGCCCTGTATGAGACATGCTCACTCAGTGGCTATTAATGTGACCTGTCCAAGAAACTTCACAGGCAGGGCACACACCCGTTTCTGCTTCAGATCAAATCCTGCCTTGATTGATTGACCTTTTAGCAGAAGGAGTTTAAGTTCCAGTAAGGTTTCTTCAGTCATTAAAGCCCTTTCAAGTGGCATCCTTATCCAGTGCAAACGCTTACATACGGACCACTGACTGGGCACAGGACCCAAGGGTCTTAAGGCCGTAAGCACCTTTTCCCATTGGTCAATCACATGGCTGTCTTTCTTTTCAGCGCTGGCAAAGCCTGCCACTTCCTCTGTGTCACTGTGTAGGGCTACGCTCAGAAAACCCATGCCGAGAGAAGAGACCGGCCAGAGACTGTTAACGCAGAAGGCACTGCCTCCTAGTCACACCAGCAAACATTTCTTCCAAGAGAGCCCAGGACTCAAACATCCTACCTCCAGAAAACCAGTGCACATCTGACACGGAGCTCCAGTTCACTGTACAGGTTCTCGAGCGTGTGCCTCCTCAAAAGGAAATAATAATAATTCTGGGTACATGCCTACACGATCGGGAATAATTCCTAGAACGCTTGTTTGAATTTGCTAACTAATTTTGCTCAGCAATTGTATGTAGCATTTCCTTTTTAAAGACTACCACTGTCAATCTGGGTCCACAGAAATACAGAATTGTACCCTGTGGATCTGTTCAGCCAAGGGTGGTGCCTTCCCCAAGCTCAAAGTGCTTCCTTTGACACAAGAAACTCCTCATGACAGGTGCTATCCTTGCACCAGGGAAAGTGCTGCCGTTAAAGCAACAGATCCATGGGACCCGATCAATATTTTTAGGGCAGCATGTCAGGTTTCAAGGCTAATTTATGTGTATATCTTTTTAATGCTGTACACTTTTCTAAAAGTGACGACGATGCAGGTGGAAGCCAGACCCACCTGGTTATGAATTCATCCCTGTCGAATGTAACCTGACAAGATGCTCTGGTGCTAATTAGAGGGTTCAAGGAAGAATTTAAGAAGACGGACCTTATTCTGTCCCCAGTTACAGCCTCTTTCTCAACATTTTTCTTTTATTAGGGTACAAGAAAAATGACAGACTTGCCTTGCGAGGTCGAAAAGAGAGAGACAGGCTGAGAGGAGGAAACAAAGGAATCTGAAAGGAAAATACAGAGGATGAGACTTCAACGACCTTGGAGAGGAGGGAAACAACATTTCATTCACACGGCTTCTGCAAATCGGGTTCCAGTCCTTGAGCTGCACACGCAGGCCACAGGAAAGGGGGTGGAGAGAAGACTGGCAGCGGGGTTTCACTCACCTTGCGGCAAAGCCTCGCCTCAAAGTTTTATGGAGCACCTACGGAGCGAAGCCCGTTGGGAGAATTTGACCTGACCGCTTAAGAAGAGAAAAGAAACCCGAGTTGCACAGCAATATCCACACGACAGTTTTCCTTGCTAGAAATGCCATGAGAAGAATCATTTAAATGCAATCTCACTTTAACGACTGGAACATTTTTAGAGGAGGCAAGGAGGTCACAGTACCAGAGAGAAACCGCTCCATTTTACAGAGGCCATGCTCTGGGCGTGCCCCACGCAGAAAGATTTCCAACAGGACCCATTAAGAGGTGAGTTACTAGGACTCTCTGCAAACTCAACAGCAGCAATGTAAATGTGAAGTACAACATTAGCCAGGTGTTCTCTATACCAGGAGTCCCCAACCTTTTTGAGATCGTGGGCGCCTTTGGAATTCTGACACAGTGTGGCAGGGGCTGCCACAGCTTACCCTCGGCCACACCGTGAAGATCCTTTTGCAGCAGTGGCAGCTGCCACCGAAGCAACATTTTAAAAAAATCTGCACAGCCAATTAATTCTCCAGGGGCCAATCAGATGCCTTGCTGGGTAAAAACCCCACCTGGCTCCATCCATATTCTAAAAACGCCTGGTGAGTGCTATGGGGGGGACCCCATGCTCTATACATATAATTTCAGAGGGACAGTGGTGTTACTCGTTGATGTGAAACAAAGTGGAGTCTTGTGACATCTTGAAGGCCAACGGAATTCTCATTCTAACTCAGACTTTCACACACTAGAATCCAACACATGCAAAAGCAGCCTGGTAGACACCTAACACAGTGGGCTCCAGCTCACCAAAGCTTATGTGAGAATAAAGACTGGTTAGTCTTGAAGATGCCAAAGCCTCCTGTTGGTCACCTCTAAGCCGACAATCTCCATGCTGCATTTCCCACCCCAGGTTCCAAGGCAGCTCTGGAAGTACTGCGTATGGATGGTGGTGGAGGTTAAACTTTAAAACCGGTGGCTCTCAAGCCAAATGGAGACTCAGCCTGGAACCAAGCATGGTTCTTTTAAGACAAAAAGAAGAAAAAGGAGTCTCAGAGCGGCTTACAAACCCTTTTCCCTCCCCTTCCCACGGGCACCCTGTGAGGTAGGTGGAGCTGAAAGAGCTCTTTTGAGAACTGCTTGTGAGAGAACAGCTCTGAGAGAACTTGTGACCAACCTAAGGTCACACCAGCAGCTGCATGTGGAGACATGGGTAATCAGACGTGTTTCTCCCAGATTAGAGTCAGCACTCCTCACCACTACACCAAACTGGCATATTGGATGGGAAGGTGGGATGCTAAAATAACCAGGATATGAAGAAAATGGCAGGTAAAGGTTTTTATGGGACTAAAGAGTTTCTTTAGAGGTCTTTTACAGGCAGGGAAATGACAGAGGCGACCAGCTGGCAGGAATCCAAGTATGAACAGCACAGACTTAAGCTGGTTCTCTAAAACTATTGCACAAGGTGCTCCTGCATGTATTACTCATTAGACTTTCTGCCTGCCACCTCCTAATAAAGACAGGCTGAGGTGGTGGGTAGCCATATTGGTTTGAAGCAGCAGAACAAAGCTAAGAGCCCAGCGGTACCTTTAAGACCCACAAAAGTTTTATTCATGGTGTAAGCTTTCATGTGCATGCGCGCTTCATCAGCTGCATGCATGCAAAACCTTATACCTTGAATAAAACTCTGTTGATCTTAAAGGTACCCCTGGACTCAAACTTGTCTCACCTCCTAATAAAGGATTTTCAACCACCAGCGTCTGCGCTGTGGAAACTTTATTGATGATTAATCAACGGGTCCATTATCAGTAATGTCCGGCTGAACAGTTTCAGTTGCACAAATGGGACTTTTCTTTCCTGCAGCCTCTCTGTTGAACTGTTGCTCTGAACTGTCAAAGCCACCAGAGCCCTGGGTCAAAGTGACAGACGATGACAAGGGCTCAAATTTTCCGCCCTGCCATGAAGCTTACTGGGTAGCCTTCAGCCCAGTTGCCCGCTCTTTGCCTCTCACTGGCTTCTTGTGCGGATAAAACGGAAGGGGAGGACAGGACCACACACGTTACCCTGAGCTCATGGGAGAAAGGGCAGGTGTCAAACAGAAAGCAAAATGAACCAAGACATTCTGACTTCCTAAGCTACAGAAATTTGGTGATGCTGCTATAAATTGTTTGAATCCTCGCGTCACCTAGCGAGGCAGACAGGTCTCACAGCCTCCATTGTCTTTTAACAAATCATTCTCCCCCCCACCCACCCCAGTTCCTACATGGGGAACAATTTTATCACCATGCCGCAATTAAGTCTGCCCTGCCCCACAACCCACCAGAATCAGAATTGAAACCAGGATTGAACTATTTGACTGAGACAACATGCATACACACACACCCCAGTTTATTCTGAGTTTTAGGAATATACTCAGAAGCTTACCCAGGTGACCTCAAGCTAGCAATAGCTTCACCTGACACTGGGACTGGGCAGAGAGGGCAAGGGGAATTTGAGAGAGGCAAAGAAGAGTGGAGCACTGCACCCCGACTGGTGACAGCCAGCACTGAGTAGTGGTTTGAGTAGAAGAAGAGAAGATTGGATTTATACCCTAACCCTTCACACAGAATCTCAGAGCGGCTTACAATCTCCTTCCCTTCCGCTCCCCACAACAGACACCCAGTGAGGCAGGTGGGGCTGAGAGAGCTCTGAGAGAACTCCTCTTGACAGAACAGCTCTGAGAGAACTTGTGACTGACCCAAGGTCACCCAGCTGGCTGCATGTGGAGGAGCGTGGAATGAAACTTGGTTCTCCCAGATTATAGTCCGCACTCTTAACCACTACACCGTACTAGTATCAGACTAGGCCCGAGAAACCCCTATTGGGCCACAGGAGCCTTGCAGGGAGCTTGCTGTGATGACAAAAACGATGAGGAGGAGGAGGAGGAGGAGGAGGATGTCAGTCGCTTTGAATCCTCATTGGGGAGAAAGGCGGGGTATAAATGAAGTTAAAAAAAACCCCACTACACTTAATCCCTGGCTTCACCTGTACTTTCGATCCAGGGAAAGGTACAAGCAGACCCAAGAAACCACACCCAGATACCTACATACAATCTAGTCCACAGGATTTTTAAAATACTGCAGTGTCCCATCAGGTCTGCAAAGCTGATTCTAAATCAAAACATGGGCAGTAATTTTAATAACAAAAAACTCCCACCCAAAATATCCATCAGCGACTGCCAGGCCAGGATCAGCAAAAGCGCAGCAACGTTTCATTCAATTCCTCAATTTTTAACCAGACGGGGATAAATACCCGCTAAACTGACCTGAGGAAGGAGTTCTGCATCTGGGAGGCCACCAAAGAGCAGGCCCTGCCCCAGGCCTTTCCGCCTCTGAAGAAAGGCCACTGGAGCAGGGCTGACACAGAAGCAGTTAACCATCGGGCAGTTTTGTGGGTGTCCACTAGAACAAATTTGGATGCATGGACATGCTTAGGTGTCCTACACCAAGCCTGGGCATGGGCCCATCCAAGAACTGGGTTGGCTGCTCTACCTGGCAGTGGTTCTTTCAGGTCCCAGGCTGTGTCTTACTGCCTGGGAATTAAGATCACAGGGAGACGCCCTCCTGACTGTCTTGTCACAGAGGCTTGCTCAGTGGGTACATGAGGGCCCGCTCAATGGCGGCCCCATGACTATGGAACAATCTCCCCACTGAAGTGCGCCCGGCCACCTCACTTTCAAGCCAAAGAGGCTTTTCTTTAGGACTGCGTTAGATTAACACAGTTCTAAACTTTGATTGAGCAAACTTCAGCCGACAGCGGAAGACAGGAGAGCCTGGCGTAGTCTGGTCCATGGGGTCGCGAAGAGTCGGACTCGACTGTGCGACTGAACAACAACAACAAACTTTGATTTTAAATTTCGGTTTTACATTTAAGTAATCTATTTTGTGTGTTTTATTCAGGGCTCTTTTTGTAGCAGCAACTCCTTTGCATATCAGGCGACACACCCCTAATGTAGCCAACCCTCCAAGGGCTTACAGGAGCCCCTGTAAGAAGAGTTTTGTAAGCTCTTGGAGGACTGGCTACATTAGGGGTGTGTCGCCTAATATGCAAAGGGATTCCAGCTCCAAAAAGAGCCCTGGTTTTATTAATACGGTAAGCTGCCTTGAGCTCCCTAAGGAAGAAAAGCAGCTGATAAAGATTTTAAATAAATGAAACCTCCATTCAACTGGACACGGTAGAGATTGGGAACCTGGGATCCCCAGCACGCAAAGTGAGATGCGCCATTGCTGATAACTGGGTGCTCCACAAGAACGGGAGGGGTCAACCTAACCACCTACTGTCCACTGCGGGAAGCGGAAGCCACGCTTCAGCAAGGGACCGTTAGAAAAGGTGGCGCCCCGTGCATTACTGAGCCACTGCAGAACCCGTTCGTCCAACTCTTTGCAGGCCTGGACGGATGAGTCATATTTTCCACTGGAAAGAGAGTGAGGCTCCGGAACTCGACGTACCAGGTTGGGGGAAAGGGTTGTTGGCAGGGATTCCACTGGGTCAGCAGAACGGGAGGGAGAGACTCTTGCCAGGTCCGTCTCCCGCCACTCTCTGCCCGAGCAGCCCCTTTGCGAGGGGAAAACTTCAACAGGAGAGCCAATTCAGAATGATGAACAGCAGCTCTGCCGGTGCAAAGCACAGACAGCAAGTGTACAAATGCGCACCAGGGGTCTCCACAGGGGGTCTTCCCTCGTTTACAAAAAGCACATTGTTAAGCCTTTCGCAAGGCCTTTCCCGAGCTTAAGCAGGACTTGGGCAGGAGAGAGAGAGTGGATTTTTTTTTTTTAAGAAAGGAGTACAACGGAGGAATAAATGAATAATGAAAAGACTCTTCACAGCCTCAGCCTCTGGACCCCCTTATCAATCATCCCTCCAAACCCAGCTGCACTGCCAATGGTGTCATGGACCCGCAGGATTTGCTTTCAACAGAACCTTTATTTTGATTTATCGGACCTTGTAAGAGGCTTGTGCCCAGCCTGGTTTGCATGCAAAGCTCTAGATGCTTCTTTGTGGAGGCCCTGTGGAAACCCCCCCCCCATCCCAAGCTGGGTTCTGCATTTAGATAAAGCTGCCGGGGGTGGGTGGGGGAAAGAGATACTAAAAAAAAACACCAAGCATTTCTCTGTCTTGTCTGGGACAGCTCTCAGCAGAAGGGAAAAATTACTCCCGTTGTAGAAACTGCTGTTAATCATCTTATGTATTTACACCACGGGCTTATGCCCCATGCAGCCAAAAAAACATCTTACAACAAGGAACTAAAAACTATCTGAAACACGCACAACAATCCAATTGTATAACAACCCATTAATCACACAGACCCACAAAGGACATTAAAAAGCCAAATTACATTCAATGCCATCTTTACAGATCATTATTTCCGAAGACCCTCTTGCTGGCAGAGAGTTTAAAGCTGGCGTGATCAGCAATTAAGATTTTTGGAATGGCCAAAAGTGGCAAATCCATCTCTCTCTCTCTCACACAGCCACAGTCCTTTAGGAACGAAGCAGCTCGGCATTATCGACAGAACCATCGCGGGTGGCAGAGATGCGATTAGAATAACGAGGGTGCTCGGAATTATTTGTACATTTCCTCAAGAACGGCCAGATCACCTAAAGCCACCCAGTGAACCAAGGTGAGATTTGGGACTTAGCAGCTCACACGCTCCAGCTGCTCTGCTAAGCCACTTTTTGTTTGCTTAGCACTGAGAGCGTCTTCTGTTCCTTTTGGCTGATTTTTTATACCTCAGGAATCCCTGCTGGGCTGCTTCTTGAGGCTGGTGGTGGAAAGTGCCTTCAAGTTGCAGCTGATTTATGGTGACCCTGTAGGGTTTTCAAGGCAAAGAGACGTTCCGGGGTGGCTTGCTGCTGCCTGCCTCCACATCAGACCTCTGGTATCCCTTGGAGGACTCCCATCCAAACACTAGGCAGCGCCGTCCAAATTCCGACACGATAGTCCAGGACAGCCCAATTTGACCTTTTAAAGATTAGAAGCAGCTAGAATTCAGCAAGCAGCACTGTTTGGAGGGAAGCGGAAGACACGCTCAGAGCCGCTATCAATCTCCTTGCCCGTCTGCGGCTTTTCAAGAATGCTTTTTAGCAGGTGTCGACCAAGTAATTTACCACATAAGACCCAAAATTTATCATCAGGGGGGGGAAAAGCCTAAAAAATTAACTATTTTTGTGAGTTGCTAGTGCTGTCGTTGATCAGGACGCCGCTGCAGGTTTTCTGTAAATCGCTGCTCATCTCACGTGTATCAAAAGCCTGCTCAGGGACAATAAGGCACCATGCAACGAGCAGCCTGTTATTTTGCACTTACTGCAGTGGCTGGGCTACACTTTGAACGGTGAGAATACACGATTCACGTTTTTTCGGCTGCATTTTAATCAGAAGAGCTGTTGCCTTCTTGGTTTTTAAGTCTGCAGAGAAGAGTCTAATCTAGAGTAATCACAGCAAAGAAAGCAGAGCGCCTTCATCAACAGGTACCCATTGTAGGAAAGGGGAGAAGGAATCCCATGATCCTTAGTGAGAGATGGGGGGGTATGACAAACACAGCAAGTATCTCCTTATTCTCCTTTGAGAAATACGTGGGAGCTTTAAATGCATACTTAACAGCCCAATGGGCATCCGCTGGTGATAGAAAAAGAAGAAGAGTAGGTTTTTATACCCCGCTTTTCTCTACCTTAAGGAGTCTCAAAGCAGCTTACAATCATCTTCCCTTCCTTTCCCCCACCACAGGCACCTTGTGGGGTAGGTAGAGCTAAGAGAGTTCTGAGAGAACTGTGACTGGTCCAAGGTTACCCAGCAGACTTCCTGTGGAGGAAATGAAATCCTGTTCCCCAGATTAGAGTCCGCCACTCTTAATCAGTGGCCAGTCTTGGGTAGGTTTGATGAGGGAGAAGATGCTCCCAACAGATATCAGGACCTGGACCATCCTGATTCTCAATGTAAAGGGTATAGATGCAGATGCCATGCAAATGTGATTACACACCATGTAAATCATGGCTTGCCTGTGCACCTGAGGCGATCAGGATTCATTTCCAGGCAGGGAAGCTTTACAAGAAAGGTCAGCAATCATGCTTTCCTCTTAAGCCACAAATGGCAAAGGGCAGGTATGTGCAAGCAGACGGGATAGCAACAAGCACCTCTGTGGGCAGGGTCACTTCTGTGGTCCTATTTGCAAAGATTTAGTCAAAATAACTTGGGAGAAGGGGAGATGGTCATTGGTATGGAAGTACTGCAAGGAGACTGGCCCGTCCTAAAGTCTCACGGCTGACTTACACAGAAACTTCAAGCGCCAAGGGACAAACCTGGCGTGGAAGACTGGTGCTTACTGCTACACAAGCCATCTCAAGAAGCCTGCAACCAAGACCTGGGCACTGGCCATCCTTGAGAGTTGTTTTTTTAAGAGCATACACTCCAAAATGTTGGAACCAACAGAGGGAAAAGAAGAACCTCAACTGAACAAGAGAACTTTAACTGAGCATTGCTTGTATCAGACTTAAAAGCTCCACTAAAGGAGAACTGATTTTGACTGCCGCTGCAAGTTAGCTGGAAAGAAAAAGCCTTTTATGGATGAGTAAAGTTTCTCTCCCTACCAAATGACCTCCACCAGCTCCGATGTGTCTGGGCTAAAGAGCACAGCTTTCCTGTAGCACTGAAGTCTAGCTCTGTGCCTCCTCCCTACCATATTATAGCATTTGTGTAACTCTTTTCCTGCATGTTCGGTGTAGTGGTTAAGTGTGTGGGCTCTTAATCTGGGAGAACTGGGTTTGATTCCCCGTTCCTCCACCTGCAGCTGCTGGATGACCTTGGGCAAGCCATAGTTCTGTCCGAGCTGTTCTCTGCAAGAGAGCAGTTCATGGCAAGAGCTCTCTCAGCCCCACCTACCTCACAGGGTGTCTGTTGTGAGGAGGGGAAGGGAAAGGAGTTTGTAAGCCGCCTCTGAGACTCCGAGTGAAGGGCGGGGCGTAAATCCAATCTCTTCTTCTTCTTTCTCTTCAAGTATAAGAGAATCGCTTGGAAACCCTTACAAGAACTATGGAAGGTAGGCTGGTATCGCCCGTACATGAGATGCCAGGGGTGCATGTAGAGAGATCAATTGCTCCTTTAAGTCCTCTAGTCAGGGCTATTGGCCAGACAGGCACCTGGGCCTCTTGAAAAGATGACAGTTCCTTCTCTCTCCAGATTTCATTTCACATTCAACCTTAGACAAGGGACAGAAAAAGCTGTCTCAGCACAGTTCTAGTGAGTTTGTGCGCAATACAAGACTTGAACCTTCCTGAGCCACTCCGTTACAACACTTCCCTCCTCTGTTCATCGAGGACAACGAAGCAGCTCCTTCCACGGGTATCGCTGCGAACCCTCCTCGGCTGAGATCCCACACAAGACCAAGGGGAACAGTCCTTTAAGCGGCACAAAAGCCATCCTGGCTAAAGCAATAGCAGCCCGCGCATCAGCTGCAGGTCAGGGCGCCGCATGTTATGATGACAGTGTGTCCCTCCTTGCCAGCCAAGACAAAGCTGGAACGCTGCCTAGTCTTTGCCTTTGTGGAAGAGGACAGTGTATGCTCAATGTGTGTGTGTGTCCCCAAAAAAAACAACAGAGGAAAGGCAAGCCGGGCTGTCAACTTTGCCACTGTTTTTGGTGGAAGCACAATTAGGACGTCTTGTGTAAGGGGGGGGGGAATGAAAACAAACGACATTGTTTCAGGGGCACGAATAGGCCTCACGACAGTGTTGCCGGACATTCATGAAGCTGCTCGGAGTCTCCTAAGAGCGTAAGACCAGGATTCCATCTAGACCAGAATCCTGTTCCACCCAGAGGCAGGCCAGAAGCTCTGAAGTGGTGAGAAGTCAAACCCATCCCTCCCGATCCTCCCTAGCAACTGCATCTAAGGACGTGGGAGTCGCCATTTCGCTATCACTGGCAAAAGCCATCGACAGACCCATCCCGCCATGAATCTGTTCGGCTGCCTTTTAACGCCACCCAAGCCTGTGGCTATCAGCAGGTCAAGTGGCAGCAAATTCAATCAAGTTACATGTCGTGTGGAGGAGGGACTTCCTTTCATTTGTCTTCAGTCTACTGGCCCCCTCAATTTCATTGGGTGGTCTTGAGTTCCGGTGTTCTGGGAGAGGGAAAAATATTTACTCTGTCCTACTATACGCCTAACATTATAAGGTTCCTCCATCCAGCAAAAAACTAGAGTGTCTCAAATGCTTTAGCCTTTTCTCCTGAGAAAGGTGCCTCTATCATACTGCTGTTCCAGCTCAACGCCTCCTCAATTTGTTTACTTGTCCAACTGCAAACCGTAAAACGTGAAGTGTTTAAGGAAGTCCCAAAAATCATGGCTGCGGGGCAGCTCCAAGACCAGGCCTCAACTTCATTTTCTCAGGGTTACACAAGGAGAAAACCAACCTGAAGTTTCTATACATGTCAGGTTACTTCTAATCTACTGACAGCCTGAATTTAACAGCCACAATAATTATGTGACAACGTCAAAAACCTGTCAGCCATTCCAAGAGTTTCTTGACACATTTAAGGAGTCTCAGCACCACTGTCAGACTGAATCACATGCCCCCACCCCTAATAAAAGCACGATTTTGACGGCATCCGGCAGTACTGCACGCCTGCTCTTCCAGCAACAACATGGGAAGAATGAAGTAGTCACCCCCTCACCAAAAAAAACTGTTAAACAATATTACAAATGGATGCACAAAAGCAAATAAACTGGATTTTCCCAGTCAAAGATCATTCAGTCCCATTGACTGCAATAGGACTAGAACCTGAATTCATGAAGCATTGGACCAAATATCTGACACTCACTAAATAATCTGGTTTTAGACAAGTGGATCTTCTAATGTTTTTAACAGAAAGTGGACTGTGATTGTGAGATGATAGCAACACTCCCTAAATTTCCCCCCTTCAAGTCTCCTTATACAGCAATGTCAAATGATGTGCTCCCTCCAAACTGGATTTGAAACCAGCTTTAAACCTTGGTTTGACATAGTGATTTGGAGGAAAAGTGAAGACCTTGCCCGTTTAGATGTAATGGCAAACTACTGCTTGTTCTAAGGTAGAAGCCGTTGATTTTAGATACACACGAGAGGAGGAATATGCAAGCACACGATCATTCACAAAGTGCCAAACCAACCTCTGACGTTATGTCTGAACCCTGCGCCACTGTCCCCAGAGCCAAAGTGCCTCTTAATGGATTTATATTCAGGTCCTTGAATTGTTTTTGCTTTTAGCCACAGACTTCGAGCGGATTCATAGCTGCAGCAGGATCCAGCTGCGATAGATGGCTGCTGCATAATTTAGATTTTTCTAGCTGTGGCGGAGAACCGAGCTGAAGCTTTGGGATCTCAGTCTAGCCAAATGTACTCCAAAAGGTGGACAAATGTCCCTCCCCCCCTCCTTTGAATGACTGGGCTTCAAGAGCAATACAGATCCACCAAGCCCTTAAGAGGACCAAATGCAGACTGTGCAACCAACTGCAAAATGGCTCCATGCTGTTCTGGCAATGTTCCACAATACAGAGCACTTGCGAGACTGTGGTTTTAATTCATTTGTGCAGTCCCGCTGCTGTAGGGCACAGAAAATGAAGCAGTGGGGAAGAAATATCAACGTCAGTCGTAGGATTTTTACCCGAGCTGCCTACGTTCCGAGTGATTCTGCATGACAGATTCGTCTGGCTGTGCTCCGATAAAGGGTGGTCGCAAGCCAAAGAGGAGAAAGCCCACAAACCGAAGGCAAAGCAGGACCAAAGAGTGCCGAGATGCTGGAGGAAAAGCTCACGTCCAAATTTTGCAGAGCAGGTTATGCAATTCGGCACACCGCCCTGACAATTTGGAGGGGAAGGGAACGAACGATGACAGCCCCATAATTTGGACATTTCTCACTTTGCTGTCATGAGGAACCAAGTCTGGCAAATGGAAGAGGCATTTCACCCTCTGTAGGGTGGTGGTGGTGGTGGTGGGGCTGTCATGTCGCACCCAAATTCACAATGCCGCAGGGTTTTCAAGGTAAGAGAAAAGAGATGGCTTGCTGTTGCCTGCCACTGCATAGCAAGCCTGGACCTCCTGGGGGGTCTCCCATCCAAGTACTAACCAGGGCCGACCCTGCTTAGCTTCTGAGATCGGGCTCGCCTGGGCTACCCGAGTCACGGGCCTGTAAGGTAGGCCCCGTGCTATCCCCTTCTCAAGGACGGGGACGCTGGGTCTTGTCAGAATGACTCAGCAGCTGAACCTCTCGCCACCAGATTCTCGTTCAGGTTCCTTTGTTTTCCAGCCTCCTCTAGAGCCAAAATATGCCACTCGCTTCCTAATGGGTTTATTAAGAACCAGTGCAGCGGCACAAAAGCATTTCCCCTTCTATACTGTTAAGACAAACGTCATATCTCCGTCCTGCACCCACAGTTTAAAGAGATGCTGTGTGCCTGCACTGCTGCTCAAGACCTCACAGAATACAGAAGAACACATCCAGGGGGAGGGGGTGTCCAGCCCTAACCACGCTCTCCCCCAATACCAGGAACACTCCCCCGACACATGAGGCTCTTGCGTCAGAGGACGATTCCACTGAGTAAAGGGTAGCAGAACAGCTCCACAGAATCCCAGCCACCTTGTAACAAAACCCATGGGACACGTTCTCTCATTTGGAAGACTGCGTCCTCCATCTCCAAACTGAGGGGACTCCTTTCCCTATTGCTAGAACGTGCTCAGATTACATATGCCTGCATACACACAGACCGGGCTCCGTGGCATCAAATGCATTGCTTTGTCACGCTCCTAAGCCCGTCTTTGCAGTCTCAGAAGACAATGCAGGGGTATCGGCCTT
Source organism: Gekko gecko (assembly GCA_029375565.1). Lineage (NCBI taxonomy): Eukaryota > Metazoa > Chordata > Lepidosauria > Squamata > Gekkonidae > Gekko > Gekko gecko. Next base: position 18,281,479 of record JAPDNY010000001.1, on the reverse strand, counting down.
TGGCGGGGGCAAGAGCCCACACCTGACTCCATATTAAGCAACCTTGAAGTCTTCCTGTATCCCAAGTGGGAAACTCCAGAGCCTTGCAAGCCTTCTGAGGTGATTCAACGTTCATGGCAAGACTCAAGATGGGAGAGGGCTGACTCCCGGGACAACCAGCCTGGCAGCAGCACCCCCTCTTCACCCATCTTAATGAAGTCACGCACCAGCCATGTGCACCCGCTAGTCAACCAACCAACACTGCTTTGACCTGCATTCTAAGGCAGATCACTGGTGAAAATCTGCCCACCTCTTTGCCAAGGATGCCA